>OZ034968.1:14462185-15062185 GCA_964030785.1 Siderastrea siderea | reverse complement strand
TATTGCTGTATGTTTCTGTCAAAACAACAAAGAGAACAGAGACGGAAGCAAAAAGTGATAAATCTTTTATTTACTTTCTATCCTTTAAAAGGCCTTTTCAACTCATTTCGGTTGTCAAAAAATAAGAAAAAATACCAAGCGATTTCCTTCTCACCCACAACATGTTTTAAATGTTTTAACGTTTTTAGCGGGAATAAAGCGAAAAGAAACTATACCTTCAAGACCACCCATGAAAACAAAGACAACAATACCACCTGACAAACATTGAAATGTATGCTTATGTCGGATTTGTGTGTTTGAATAAAATAAACACTGCCATTTATATTGACACATTGATCGCTGCCTCAAATCTTTGGCCTTTAATTGGCGGTCTTGATAGAAATGGACTTGGGGCGAATGGTAATGACATTTTTTGTGCCAAGGAAAAACAATTTTAACTTTTAATTCACAAGCCTGCAAAGATTTGTGGTCCTGTTCTCGTCGTTTAGTCGTGAGACGTGTTGAAAATCCTGTTTGTTAAAATTTCAGCAAAAACTTCACAATATTATTTTCCTAGTTCACATTTAGCAGTTACACTCTTTATGAACATTAAACCAACTAGGATTTGACCATCATAATTGTAACCCGTGAAAAGGTTATTGAAAATGGAACCGACACTTACTGCCTATTGTTCCTCTGTTTGATGAAAACACAATTTGCTCTGCCAGGTTTTCGTTTACCTTAATCGTTTTATAACAAAACACCTTTCAATATATTCAGCGGGAAACAAAACAGAACTGGAGCATTAAACTTGTATTTTCATGAAGACGTGTTTCATTTTCGCATCGTTTTCGCCCTACATCGGCAGCTGCATGCCAAACTTTGTACATTTGCATGCCAAGAAACAACACAGAATGGATTGTATTTCACTCTCTGAACGGAAAAATAAAATTGCAAACGCCTTGGTACTCCCTTTTCAATATTAACGATAAACAGGCAAGTATCTCAAAGAATCAGGTTCGCACAAAACTGCGATTTTGTAATCTGTATCAGATATCTGCATATCCGGGCACCCAATTTAAACACATTTAATTTTCTGTTTTCTCGATCCTTGGTTTAAAACATATCTGAAATTCAAAGTAACATTAAATATCACGAAAGAAAGGTCTTCAGAATGCAACCTGACATTACAAAGCCTTTGATATTAACCAAGAATCCGATTCAAATAACAACGGGTTTGTAAAAAATTAAAAAATTGATATTTCATCTCTAGAAGATAATTTCCAATCTTGGGTCTTATCATTACTTCGGCTGTCAGGCGCGTCGAAAGTCACTTAGATCAAGAAAAGTCACTGAAATCACTTTCCATCACCCCATGGGACACAAACGAGAAAGAAAGAAGTAATACATTTTGCTTTCTTGGAAAAATGTATTTTAGTTGAATTTTGGGCGAATTACAGGAGTATCCCGATAATTGTTCGAATTATCGAGACGACTTTACTGTGATGAGTGCAAGCATTGGAAACTGCTGTTAGTTCGAGCAAGCGAGAAGTTGAAGTTGGTGAGGGTTTGCGTTGAGTCATCTAGATCCTAATGGACTTCAATACAACTGCAACGTATAAATTTGGTCCATCCTTACCGAATTCGGTTTGCTTTATGGCGTCGAGGGCGGAGTAAACTCAATTTCTGAAGGCGAACAAGAAGACAGTACATCTGGTGGAGGCTTAGTCAGAGAAAGCGATCCACCGACAATTGAATCTAAGGACTCCATACTCCAAGATATTGAGGGCGACAAAGAAAAAATTGCGTTTTTATCGGTGGACGAGAGTTTAAGGGTTGGGTACGTAGCTTGGGCCTCAGGTCGTGGCAGTTTTTTTACAGCTTCGTTCTTTGCTTTTCTTGTACATCTTGGATTTAATTCCATACGGCAAATTTTCAGGCTATTTTCTCTCTGAAATTTTTTTTTGTTCCGGCTCATTTCAATATCAACGATTCGCAGCGATTTCAAGAGTCTTCGAGTGGACGTCAAGTCTGTGCCAGATCTAGACATCTTCATGTCGTCTTGCAATTGAAAGTTGATCTTTTCCGTCCCAAATGAGTTTAATGATGATATGTTGTTATCTGCAAAACTGCTGCTTCCTAATGTACAAGGATTAGAACGGGAATAGCATCTTTTACAAACGCTGAAAGATTCTCTTTTCACATTTATCCGAGGCAGACGAAATGTAGACTTAAGCTGATTCAAAGTACTTCTGTTTTGCATCGGACTTGGGTGATTTAATGATGTATCTGTTTTCTCCTGGTTTTCGAGGAAATAATTCTTCGCTATTGCAGGAAAGCGTTTTCCATCTTCTTGATTCATTCGCGTTCGTGTGTAAAGCTTTCTCCCTTTTACAGAAGAATTGATTTTTCTTAAATCCATAGCCACTTATCTCTATAAAGAAACAAAAATGAAAAAAATTCAGTTCTTTGTAAAATTTTCTCACGCACGCAAGCTTTGTATGTCCTTACGTAAATAACAAATAGTATTTACTATATATTTTTCTGTTTCCTTTTTAAAAGATAAATATACTTGACAGGCCTTTAACGCTATTCGTTATCATTTAACAAACATGAAAACATACTCTTAAAAAACAAAGAACTTAATGACATGCTACAGACTGTATTTAGCGTCCAGCCGCCATGGACGTGCATTTGTTGAATGCATGCCTTTTAATACCCGACGACGTTAACTTAGTAATCGAAATCTCAACGATACTGTTGAAACTAGTCACAGATCTTGAATGTTCAAGTTTAAAAAATGACAGTATAAGTTTGGAGAATTATGCTAAAGGATCGGGGTTGTACAATGTTTTAATATTGTCGGTTTAGTTTGCTTTACATAAATTTATCTTCTCCAGTTTATCCGGAGCGAGAAAGAACACAATTTCACTTCATATGAAAAGGACATAATTGATGTACTTAATTTAAAGTTCATGTTTTGCTGTTGAAAGTCATGATTTTACGCAAAATTCAATCTGAAACGACCGGCGCTATTCTAAGCTTTATCTGCGGTGCAACCTGGGATTCATGATGATAATCTGTGATGAAATAATACACTTGTTTTTTCAAAATTCTGCTCTAAAGGAGTCTGCCTTTGAAATAAAGCTTTATAGCCGCATGAAAAGCTATGGTATTTGTTGAAAGACTATGTGACGATCCTTTTTTGACAACAAACAAAAAGCGACAAAAGGTAAAAAAGCCTGTGACTGTAGGGACGTGAGAGCACTCGCCTCCAACCGATGTTTCCTAGGCTCGAATCTCGGACTTGGCTGAATGAATGCGTTTATATTTCCGCTAAACGTAACAACAGTGCTAAATGCAACAGCAAACTTTAATGTACTAGGCCTTAACGCTAAATTTAATAACTTACCCAACCGTAATAACCACGTTATCCCTTGAATATTGAAAGGTCTAAGCAACCTTGTACAGCCGCTGTTTATAAATATGTTTTCCTTTGCTTTCCTTTTTTTCACTTCCGAGGTCTTCGGATTCCCTCTCTCAATACAAATTACGAAAATTAACATTTGTGATTAATAGTCACTAACAGGTTTCCTAGTCCTATTATGTGTGTTTTTAATTTGTTTTTAATACAGGGCAATGATAATCTTGCCTGAATATCTGATTCACTGCACTGCCATTCGCTAACCCCTTGACGTTTGTTTTGGAAAAGTTAAAAACAGCTAACACAAAATCCGAGGACTAAAATAAGTTATTTATTCTGTAGATTCCCAGAACAAAAGTCAGAGCGTATTCACCTGAAGAAAGGTAAATATTATTACCTGGAGGCATATCAGAAGGCTGATAAGCTGGCTGACTGTGTATCAGTAGCGGTAGAACTCCCCAGCGGTCACTTTGAAGGACCAATCAAAAGAGTTCATTTGAGCTGGCGGTTACCAGGTGAGTGAAAATAAATTAAACAAGTTAGCAAAGATTACCAGAGGAAGACATCTTAACAATAAAAAAATTGCAACCTTGGTACGGTAATGTAAAATCAACTTGAAATTAAGAATACATTTTTGCTACCAAAATTGGTCTTTCTTGTCTTTCTTGTTTCAACCGGTGACTCAAACCAAAACGTGCACTTATCAGTGAAAAACGTTCCTGAAAGTGAATAAGTGCTTTTCATGCCGTCTTTCGAACAAACGAGTTCAGGTTTTTTTGGTCGAGGCTGCCTGGAAAAAATTATAATTCCTGTAGAAGCGAAGTTTAGCGGAAAATTATCAAATGTTGGGAAGAACTTTGGGGCACAAGTCTTCCTTTTCAATCAATCAATCAATCGATCAATCAATCAATCAATCAATCAATCAATCAATCAATCAATCAATCAATCAATCAATCAATCAATCAATCCATTTATTAATGTCAATAGGGTTGCCCCTCATACACAACTGCCTCTTGAAGCTGGGAACCTTATCAGAAATGTCCGCCTACAAGGCGACGTTTGAAGGGTTACCTTTCCTAATGACCAAAACCAACATTTTTTAGCGAAGATACAGTGTTTTCCAGAGCACTCGAGAACATAGTGAAGCATAGTGAAGCTTGTTATTTATCAGCTCATGTCTAACACAAGCACATAGAGTAATTGTTAAACACGTTCTCGTCTCTTTTGCGCGTGACGGAGCTAGAGAAGAGCTCTGGGAAACCCTGGGACGGATCCGGCTCTGATTGCTTTTCCGTTAGAACAATGAAAACGCTTCTGATTGGACATTTTGTTACGTGCAAAAAATATGAACGTACAACGGGCAGCTAGCGCGAAAAAGAAAGAGCTCTGGAATCGAGACTATCGCCGGCGAAACAGTTTACGGAGCTGCAGCCATGAGCGAACCTCCAAAAAACCGTGTAACACGAACATAAAAATTTGCCATTGTTGCAGTTCTCCTCTATGATTGTCTAATATCTATCGATCAGTGAGATGATAAAGGTGATTGCTTTGCCTTTCACTGGTGGTCCTTTGGCGTCCACGAAATCGAAAACATCGCTCAGCACATAGGAAATAAGCGACTTGCCGAACCCTGTGTGTCAAACCCCTAACGGCTTCTCTGAGCATAGAACAGCTTCGATAACTGACTTTTGCTCAACTTTTGACTTCAACACGGAGGGTTTACCAGCTTTAGCTAAAGCGAAATCCAAGGCTTCATCAAGTAGCGCTGCCATTTTGATCTTGCATTGAGGAGAATGCGCTGTGAAGGCCAAATGGCCAGAATTTGGCTACGCTCACGTAGAGTTTCACAGAGCACTTCGCTCCCTCAGTTGTGCAAATGAAAAGTGTTCTGGAGTCGAGAATGTTGTTAAACAATGTGATCACCGTCAGAGGGCCTAAACATTTTTTTGTTAGCACTTATATTGAAATAAATTAATTCTTGTTTTTCAGATGGGAGGACGGGTCCTGGACCATCATCAGAGGAAGAAGGTTGGTACTCAATATAACATTTTGGGCATCGACTGGGTATAAACAAACTAAAGGACGATGATTATGTTGCTTTTCCTGAGCTTCAATCTCAAAAAACGTTTTTACGTCCCCAAAAGATAACATCCGGGAACAAATATCCGCGGACTTTTTCGCATCAAAAAATGTTACTCTTCATAAAATTCAAATGTAAGGAATGATGGACCTCAACCTATCACTACTCTTGAAGAAAAATGTCATTTTCAAGACGGAGTTCCATCGATTCTCGGATGCCCGTTTTTAACAAAGTTTATTAACGTTTGTGTCCTATGTTTCGGCTTATTTTCAGCTATCCCCAAACCAGTTGGTTTGTATCCACTAAATAAAGCTTTTGGAGCCAAAGATGCCGGACCTAACAAGGAAAATGGAGTCCTTAGCAACGTACAACTCACAGCTGGCCCTGATGGTAAGGGATTCATTGTGTCATGCTATATATCCATCCACACTAAAGGATGAAGGCTCTTTCCCACAAAAAGCCTGTCTATCCTGAGAAATTCTACACTAGGTTTTTCTCTCAATCATTGCAATGAACATCCTTAGCGACACGTTCGTCCTGTTGACCGCAAATCGCAAACTGTAATTTGTGGTTGGGCGTTTGTCGTCACAGGTGAAGAAAATTTCGACCATTCACCAAGACGTTCCTGCTCTCGCCCAATTGAGATTCTCCATGTTTGATTGTGTGGTGGTGGGGTAGTGGGGGGTGTTTTTTTAACATTCACTTTCACAGTTCACATTAATAACTCGTGAAGGTTTCACTTTTAGTGGAGTAACTATTTAAGGAGCATAGACAAGCAAGCTACTGTAACATGTAAAGATTTGTGTGCAAATTTCATGCATTTTTGTGTCAATGCACACTCACAGGAGCGCAGTGTGTATCGATCTGAGTCAATGAGAATGCGAAAAGCTGATTACCGGGTTATGTTGACAACTTGCGTTCTTCTTTTTTACACAGACAATGAAGATGGAGCCTACGAATTCAAAGGCACAGCGGATTCGTTTGTGGAGATTCCAAATGATGGCAAAATGGACATAAAGAACTCCATGACAATTCTGGCAAATGTATACCCGACAGGGAGTGGGGGCCCCATAGTGAACTACAAAACAGATGGTTGGGGAGTCCACTTGTGGCAGTTTGAATCCACAGAGCTTTTTGTGCGATTTGTGCACCGCAATGGAATTTTCCACAAGCCACTAGCGTCAAGAGTCTTACAGGTTTGTTTTTGCTTGACCACTTGTCTCTTGCAACAAAGTGTTTTTTGGTGAGAACTGATCCCAAATTGAAGAAGCGTTATTTAATCTCACATTGTTGTGCTCAGAGAACTTGTGTTTATTATTTATCTTGGAATCCTTAACACTGTTTTTACCATCATGGGCGGCATTAGATCGATGACAGGAAGAATTTTACAATGTCATACATTACATTACTTTACATTACATTACATTACGTTACATTACATTACATTACATTACATTACATTACATTACATTACATTACATTACATTACATTACATTACATTACATTACATCACATCACATCATTTGTTACGCTGGGCAAACTCTGGTTGGCCAAAGCTTGTTGGCGTGTGTGAGTGTCCGGTACAAACAGTTTGTAAATGTGTTGACCTGATTTGCGCCCATTAATTCTGTGCTATTGACACCGCTTACACGGTTAAACTTTCTGCTTTGAGGAGTCATCACAAATCTTCCCCATTAAATAATAAGTTAAACCTTTTTAAATTTACCAGCTGAATGAGTGGAACCAGGTTGGCGCAACATATGACAACACGACTGGCGTGGCACAATTGTGGCACAATGGTAAGATGGTGAAGAGTCGGAACATTGGTCAGATCAAACTGGCCACTCAGTATCCAATCAGAATTGGTGCTAGAGATGGAGACGACAGAAGGTTTTCTGGAAAGATCTCTTGTTTACAGATTTATGACAAGGCTTTGGATGAGCAACAGCTTGGAAACCTTAAAAGCTGTCCTGTCAAAGGTAATAATGCATTTTATGTGTGAGCTGTATCCTTGCGGCGTTTAGAAGTAACCTTGCCATCATGTCATTTTATTTCTTTCTGAATTGTTTAACTTCTTTTGCACTCTTCCCTTTGCTGTCAAGAGCAGTTACAATTTAATGCATTTACTCAGTTACAACAGACTCTTTCATTCGTAACACTTGTTTACTAACATATATATTAGAGGACAATTCCAAGAAACCCTATAATTACTTAGCTGGAATTCGATGGAAATAAATCCCCACCATTCTTTACGATATATATAGTAAACACTTTATCTCAGAAAAAATTGAAGCCATTTTTTTTTTACAGCAAAAGCTTTACAGGATGACGACCTTGACTCTGGATTCGGATCAGGTTCAGGAGACTGGGACGACCAGGACTCGGATTGTAAGTTGTCTGTGTGTCGTAGTATTTATAACAAATAACTAAACGTATCCAAAGCGGCAAGAATCAACTAGAACGTAGTCACAACCAGAAGTCTGCCTGTTGGCAGTTTATCTCATGGATTTTTTCTGAAAGTGCATCCTAAAATGGGAGACGATGCTGTTTTTTCGCCATGGTGTGTGCATTGGCTACAAGCGTTTAGTTCGTGCATAGTTACTCGAGGGAGTGTTTACAAAGCTTGCAAGTTTCAAAGGCCATAACAAAGGTGTTGCAATTTATGTTGAAAGTACTACGACCGTGCACAATCTTTTGTTATACGTTCGCACACTATGGCTGAATAACTTAACAGTAACATTTTTATTGGTTAGTCGCTTATGCAAAATTCAAACCCAATTGTTGTTTGTGCACGGTCAAGGCTAAAAACGGTAACAAAAACATAAAACAAAGGACTTTGCTGAGCTTCATAACCAGATTCTTTTATTAACTATGGTTTCTGTGGCCGAAAAATGTATGCTTTAACTCATATTTCTCAAATTTTCCTAAACCAGCTTAAGAGTGTTGACTTTCTCCATTTTTTATAGCAAGTGCCGTGGCCTTTTCTCACAATGCTGGTAAATACGACAAAGACGAAGAAGCGGATGACGAAATTCAAGGTGAGGAATATGTTACTTTTATGGTTGACTTTCTTTCAAGAAAATGACACTGAAAAGATTATTCAGACGGAAAAAGGAATTGCGCGATAAAAGCTGGGAGAGGGTGCCACTAGAAAATGGTCTCTTTGTTCTACGATCTGTGTCTTTCCTGAGTTTGGTAAAAAATGGAATCTCGGTAAGAAGAATCTGAATAAGATCCTAGCACAAGCTTATCAGCTTCTGTTTGTGTAATTGTCTGTTTTTAAAAGGCTTTACCTATCATTTAATGGCACATTCCACCACTGACACGAACAGAGGGTGGTGAGCTTGTGATACTAGTAGTTTAAACCGGGTAAAATTTAGGAATTCATTGTTTACAGTAGGGATTTATTGCTTGTACTCGGCCTTCTGTCCAAAAGATTGCTTTACTGTAAAATGCAGGATTTTTGTCAAAATATGATTTTTTTTTTACATTTCTACAGGTTCGGAATCCACATCAGGTGAGATTGATGTTATTTAAAATTATAAAGGACTCAGACATATTGTAACTAGAAATGGATTCTTTGTGCAATTTTTTAGTTATGCGTCTTTAAGATGTTCAACAAATTAGAATGTAAACGTCAATTCCAGGAAACAAGTGCGAGCCGCAGCCGTGTGAGAATGGGGCGACGTGCATCCGGGACAGTAAGAGGCTGGATGGATACCGCTGTAAATGTACATCTGATTTCACGGGAAGAAATTGCCAAGGTAATAAATATGGCGCCATGAAAAGGGAATTTTCCCATGGTTGATTTATCAATTATTGGTGAACTAGACAGTGGTGATAAGATGATGAAAACCCTAAGGTTATGACATTTTATTTCTAAATTATCAACAGTAGACTCCTTCGATCTCTATCGCAAGGGAAGCTAAAATTGTTCCAGGTAACAGGGGCTGGAGATAGCTGATAGTAAATAACTGAGCAAGATCAGTCAGGGGAAACGATTCTCAGCCCGAAACAGCGAGGTTTTCAAAATGGCTATAGGTCGAGGTAGCGAGGTCTTCTGTAGTTAAGCTATTCAGCACTTATTCCCCCAAATCCAAAAAACACAAATTTGTAGCACAGTGTTGGCTATGACTTCATGTACAACAAGATTGGGTGAAATAATCTTGTAATTGACAATAATTCCACTCACGTTTGTTGGGTATAAGGGGATGAAAAACCGGCTGAAATGGTATGCAATCTCCTTATAAGGCAAAAAGCAGGGTCGTTCGCTGATAACATGCGCGTGGGAACCAATAAGAAAGCTAGAAATTCGATTATGAAGATTGTGAATTATATAGCTTTATTTCGTTTGCAGCTAGTTACCTTGTATGCAGAATTTTGTGTAGTTGTAGCAAACTGAGCCATTGTTGAAGACCTTTCTACAATTAAGTCCTGCCATCTCGAACCTTGTGGGGACCAGGGAAAAGAGATAACGTGCGCTCCCGATAACAAAGCCAGTGTCAAATTACAAACTTTTTTTAAAAACAATGCTGTAGTATGATACTTTTGTCTAGAATTTAGAACAGGTTTTAGAACAAGGCTACCATCTTATTATTTTTTTTAACCGTTCAATTTTTTTTATTCTTGGGGTTTTCTTTAGAGAAATTTTAAAAATGGTATTGCAAGTTCAAACCATAAGCCGATGTGTACTACCCAAAACCACGGCGATATTTTCCTAGAGAGAACAAAGCCGAGACTTTTTTTAACAGATGATAGTATAGACTCATTTTAAAAATACGCGTCTTCAATCTTCTTTCGAGTCATCGTGATAGCGTTACCGTGGGACGCAAATATGGCTCGAGATGTCGGAGATTCCGATATGCAGGGTCTTATATACTTGGGACCAAGCCTTAAGGTGTTTCGATACAGTTTTTTTGGGACCATACCTAACTTTTTGAATCGGCACTTAGACAGTCTTCTCCTTATCAGATCAACGTGAAATTTGCAATACTTGTTGGTTTTGGATTGAACTTTAGCGTGGTTTACATTTTGTAAAAATCGATATTTCCATGACAACGATAAACAAAAATCCTCGAAAACAGTAAAATTGAAATTTTGCACGATCCAGCTTTCGCTTCGAAAAGAGAATACCAGCGTCTTAAACTGTGGTGTATGGCAAACAAAATATACAAGAACAAAAAAATTCTGTATGTTTGTTTTGAAGTAAATCACAAAAACATTTTCAACCTTAGTTTTTGCCTAGTAATAGTAAATGCACTGAAAAATAATCAACGCTTTGATGAAATGGCTAGTAAATACTGTTAAAATTTGTCTTTTACTTACTATTTTACGCCAAGAAAGTTTTGTTGAAACTGGTGTTCGCGATCTCGAGAACGACTTGTTTTTCTAAGATCATTCGCGTAATAATTTTGTGGTACTTTTTTATTTTGAGCGCTTTTGCGAAAATCTTAAGAACGGCTCGATAGATTTTTTTTAAACATTGAACATGCGTGCTTGACGATGTGACCAATTTTAGTTTTGAGTCTTATTAACATTGATTCACTGGAACACTTTTAGATTTAACGTTAAAGAGGATGTATGAACCGACGAAGATGGTTGCGTTACAAATTCACAGTTGGCAAGTAGATGCTAATATATTCAAAGTAATGCGTTATTCATTGCTTCGTGATTTTTATCTGGTTTCTTTGTTCTTTGTTGCACTGTAGATTACAACGAAAAGTAAAACTCACGGAGGAATGTATTGCGCATTACTTTGAATATATTAGCATTTACTTGCCAACTGTTTATATGTAACGCAAGCCTTTCCGTCGGTTCATACATCCTCTTTAACGTTAAATCTAAAAGTGTTCCAGTGAATCAATGTTAATTTAATCACGTTGATCTGACAAGGAGAAGACTGTCTAAGAGCGGATTCAAAAAGTTAGGTATGGTCCTAAAAAAACTGTATCGAAACACCTTAAGTTCGAGACAACAGGAAGAAAGTTTGAGAAAAGTGAGGGTTCGAGATAACGAGACTCCACTGTACATAAAACAATGTTTTTAACATTAAGCGTCAATTTATCTTTTAATTTCTAGTTTCCAAGCCAGACGCTGAGAATCCAATCGTAAAGAAAGCTAAAATTCCCAAACCTGAGCTTAAGGCAGGAAGTGAGGACTATCAGAAAAATTCCAGCTCTCTTAATTTAATTGGTAGGTTGCCTTATTCATTCATTCATTTATTCATTCATTCATTCATTCATTCATTCATTCATTCATTCATTCATTCATTCATTCGTTCGTTCGTTCGTTCGTTCGTTCGTTCGTTCGTTCGTTCGTTCGTTCGTTCGTTCGTTCGTTCGTTCGTTCGTTCGTTCGTTCGTTCGTTCGTTCGTTCATTCATTCATGCGTCCGTCCGTCCGTCCATCCATTCGTTTATTCATTCTTTCGTTCGTTTGTTTGTTTCGCTACTAAATCAACAGGCCTCCATTTCTTTCAGTAAAAAAGGCATCTCACTGTATTTACGTTTTTCACAACGACAGAAAATATTCCAGAAGAAAAGAAGCAAGACGTACTTCTACTTTTCCAAAAAGTCGGCTGTTACAAAGATGACAGTGTGGAACACGATCTACCAGACAAAGCTACAGTGAAAGCCGTCACTCAGGAGGACTGCGTACGATCGTGCGCACTAGAGGAGAAAGGCTATTCGTACTTTGGGCTTCAGGACGCTGACACATGTTATTGCGGGCACCGGTATGGAAAATACGGCAAAGCAGACGAAGCTCACTGCAATATGCCATGTAAAGGAAACGACAAGGAGAATTGCGGTGGCAATTCTACAAATATGGTCTATTTCTTTGGTCTAGGTAAATATCATAGAATGTCACAACTTGACTACTGGCACCTTGAGTCATACGTGGCCCATCATAGAACTAGAACATGATGGGCTACTTCCCTACTTTAATTTGTTTTGCGTATTTATTCAAGAGCTTGTAAAACAAGAACTCAGAATTTCAACAATTGAGCGGTGACTTTGAGCCGTTGCCTTGGCTCCCATACCAGGCAATCAAATACGTAAGGGAGTTGGAAAAAAAACTGCATAACTATCATAAAAGAGTCTGGGAAGAGACCTTGATGTTGTGGCGTGGTCTGTTAGCATTTATTGAAGCATGGATTGGGTGGGGTGAGATGGCAGATGTCACTTGTGCCTTAATATACTATAAAACTCATGACCATTATCCATACCCTTTTTAATATAATTACTCTTAGGTCCGTATTGCGGAAAAACTTGTCGAGTATTTTTGTCTTTTCTTTACTTCTCAATCTTCCTTTTTTTGTTTTATTTTGTTTTTCGTGCAGTTTAAGGACGGAGCCTCAGTTTCAGAAACTCCTTTTCGTTTATGGACTAATTCAAGTGGGACACGGGTACATAGAGAGTTCGTCTTGACCACTGCTTTAAAAAATAATCCACTTGGGATCAAAATTGTCACTACTTTATGGAAAATTAAAAAAAAAATGATTTTTTTTCTCAGTCTCTATGTGTAAATTGTCACTCCATTCAGAGGGATCATCCATCCAATAATCTTCCCCAACTTCGCCAGCTCCTGGCCCACGTCTTGTGTCAATTGATACTGGACTATTAATGTAAAATCGTCTGTTTCTTCAGGTACAAACTATACTGTAAGTACATTAACTGGAGACGTGGAGGGAGCCGACTCAGACGCTAACGTTTACATAACCTTATATGGAGAGAAAGGAGACTCAGGCTTCAGGAAACTGGACACTAAACACTTTACAAGGGGAAAGTAAGTTGATCCTTGAAAAGAAACATGGTCAACAGTATTAATCCAAATAATGAACAGAATGTTACTAAATATATTAGTGAAACATTCTTTCTGTGTGCGTTTTCCTGTGATGAAAAAAACACCTTTGCGTTGTGGAATGCCTTCTACGATATTAAAGATGTGAGAATCAATGTACTATGAGTTTAAGAATAATGATTTTTTCTGCTCTCAATAGAAATGATACGAACACTTTGGTGTTACCGGATCTTGGCAAACTAAGACAAGTAAGAATACTTCACGACAACTCAGGATCAACACCAAGCTGGTTCCTGGATAAGGTGCGACTTAAATTTCACTGTGATGTTCGCGTATCTTATTCGCACTTAACGACATTAGTGCGTCGGGACTGGTGCACGTTTCTCCGGAGCCCCGAAAGCGCTCCGGCCCCGAAAAGCCATTTGTAAAACCATGAACGACTCATTCCATTAAGCTGTTATTTTAAATGTCGATAAAATAAGAAATTTTACCTTAAGCATGAAGTGTAACTTATTGTGCCTAAAATCGACCCAAAAAGTTTCGGGGCTTTCGAAAAACGCTCTTACGCGTCTATTGCGTTGATTGATGTTTCTGTTTTTGTTTGTTTGTTTGTTTGTTTGTTTGATACACGAAAAGAATAAGTTTAGACTAGGAGGAATGTGGTGGGGTTGTGCCCAGCGATGACCTTGTGTAGCCTACACTGTATTCGTTTTTAGGCGAACGAGCGAGGGATTACTTCGTGTGTGCGCCATCTTGGATTATAAAAGCCTTCAAGGGTGGTTTATCTATCACCGTGTCTCTTATTCCCTTGGTGACTGTTGTTACTTCCGTCAACTCTTCTCTGTTCTCCTCATTCAATATGGCGGTTGAAAAACGGAGAAATAGCGCTTGGTCGCCAGACAAACGGCGTATAAAGTTCAAAAGAACTGCTGGATCTCCTGCCAAAAGTATGTTTCTTTACTGTGGGATAATAGCACAACAGTAAATTTAGTCTATGGGCCAGGACCCCAAAATTTTGAATTTCTTACCACTCTTAGGGACAAAGGCTGTCATACCTTTTTAGAAACCTTGTTCCCTCTACTTTAATTTCATGTATGATAGCCATGCTAACGGTATAGCTTTCTCGCGTAAATCGCGTGAAGAAATGACGTCACCAATATCATAGAATATTACTTTTCTTGACTGACTATTGCAATATAAAATGTTTTACTTTGCAAATTGTGAACAGGCTCTGGTTTAAATACGATGAATAAATGCCACAGGTTGTTTCGAGTTCGAGATATCTTTTAAAGACGTTTCTGTTTGGTTGCTATGGCAACGAAGCCTCATTTCCTTTAAAAGAAAGGTTTCTCCATGTTCTTTTTTCGATTTTTGATTTACTTTTTTAATTCTCTCTACATTTACTCTCTGCGGCCTTTTGGCAAGAATTGTTCACAGTTCTAGTCGTATTCTAGCCTGTAACTAACTAAACTTCAGCTTCTTTAGCATTTGAAAGTTAGGATGAAATGACGTCATCGTGAAAAAACTACTTTTGTGCAAGCCATTTTGGAAATTTCTTTGGTCACATTTCATAACGTGTTAATTAAAGCTTTCAGCTATAAATATGATTTATGAATAGAATATATCCTCAAAATCGTGATTTTTTCTTCATTACCACGGCAACGGTTATACTAGTAGGGGAATCCTTCCCTACACTACAATCTTTCACTACCAGATCTGTTCTGCTTTACTTAAGTCGCGTTTATTACGTTTCTTCCTGGTGTTAATATATGTCTAATCATCATCGTCGTCGTCAGTCTCTGCGATAGCCTCCTTCGGCTCCTCATGCCGATTGTCACAGTCTTGCAATCTACAGAAATCCGTGCACTGTAAACCATTTGAAAGACAAGTGCAGTTTGGCAGCTGGCAGCGCCTCTTACACTGGCACGATAACAACTCCAACACAGCCATGGGCGCTAGCTCTCCCCTCATCCAGTTAACTATCAGCCTGCTTTCCTCAATACTCCACCCATGGCCAACTGGAGAGGGTATCTGCGGGCAGCTCTGGAGGCTTCGGCGCCATATCGTAGCCTGGTACTTGTCCCGGTCGCAGTGCTTGTTCAGAGTGTCGACGTATGGTGGTAGCTGGTTGGAGTGGGGGTCTCCTTTCTTGGTGCAGAAGAGACAGTACCGCAGGTCATTTACATCACTGGTTCCCGGTTTTGAGCTGTACATGAAGCAGGTGAACTCTTGGAGGCGTGTAAACAACTCATCCGATCCTTCCCACTCAGTACCAAGCGCTTGGAATAGCTCTATGAATTTCACATGTCGCTTTGTCAACCTCAATGTAGACAGTTTTCCTTACCCGGAAAAGGCACTTACACTGTCACAACAAGTAATAGCGTATAACCCAGGAAGACATCTGCACAGCTCTAAACCGTGGCGCTGAACAACATGTGTGATGTCGATATACCTTGTTCGGGCCTGTGTTTCGCACTTTGTATATACACTGTCGAGGAAATGAGACTCTTGAACGCAAGGCAGAGCACGAACACATCAGTATCGTCAGATGAAATCACGACTGTAGCGCAGCCAATTCTTCCTGCATGATATGTGTGTAGCAGCAGCCTTGTGTCTGCCTCCTCTTGTGTAGACCTTAGCTCTTCGCACAGTACTGAACCATCTGACGAGATTTCATAGCACTCTTCTCCTGCTCTGGCGTACAGCTTCTTACCTGCAAGCTTGACACTGCAACGTTCCTTCCGCCAATCGTTAACGATGAGGTGAATCAGTTGTTGCTTGTTCTCTAGGTTTGACAGAAACCTTCTCCACTGCTGTACTCGATGATCAGGCCGAATGCTTCTGTATTCATTGCCCATCTCAGCTCCTCTCTTCTCCCTTTCTGTATTCCTTATCGATATCTTCCGGTAGTCATCAAACACAGCATCGATCCTGGCGCTGCTAGCGCCTTCACATAGGAACATGGCCAACAGCATATCTGCAACCTCTCTAAATGGTCCCTTTTGGACCATTGCCACAAGCCGACTGGGGTGGAAGATTTTCATCCGCCGGAGCATCTTTCTGTAACTCTTTTGCCAATGACGATTTCGCTGTTTTCTTCAGGCAACCATCAGAAGCGGCCAGAGACCAAGGTAGCGGACCCAGTGGATGGGAGAGTACCTTTTTCATGCTGAGTTGCCTTGCCTCTGCAATAATAGTCATCTGTGCAAACAGTGCACAGTTGGCCTTAAGTACAATCTCTTTGGCGGTTCCTTTTCGGAGCTCCACTTTCTTGTTCATGTGGCTGAAGGTCTTTACCTTTGCCTTTGACGTTGTATTGTGAAATTTCACTTTCGGGGGATTAGCCTCCAGCCTTTCCTCGCTAAACTTTCGGTAGGCTCTTTCGCTCAGATCTTTGGCCTGTAGATCACGAGCAACATCCTCAGTGGCCACCTTTCCTGTGGACAAACAGATGAGATTTTGCCCCTGGCTCCGAAACGGGTTCACCCAGCCCTCCAGTGTTGACAGTAAAGACTGTACATCGGCTTCATCTCTTGCCAATATCAGGCTGCATTTTCGTATGAAGATCTAACTGAATTACAGAAAAATATTCTCGGAACAGTACTTTAGCTTTAGAGGACCAAATAATCCATCTTTTTAGTTGAGAAGGATAGCAACAAATCATATGGGCCTAGGTCAATCTCACGGTCCTCGAACACTCGATCGCGATGAATGGATTACTGGCAGAATCAGAATCACTGGCAGTATTCGCTCCATTTCTGCCAACAAAATTCCTTCAAAATGCTCTTGGAATTATTGTATGTAAAGAGTGTTTATCGAGGCCTTTTGCTAATAAGAAATGCAAGAAAAAACCCCGAAGAATCGGGCGACAAGAGAATTACAATACCTAACATGTATGCCGCCATATTGGTTACCCATAATGTATAGCAAATCATGCAGATCATTTTATTTTTATAAAAATGTGCTAGAAAGCACGTTTTCAAAAATATTAATAACCACATCTTCTGTCTGTTTTTCTTGCTTGTTATCGAAGACCTCGAAATTAATCCGTATTAGCCTCGTTTTCATGTCGGAGGGTAATTTTTGAGATTTTTAGCTATAAAAATAGACCCTAAAGCTACGCAGTGGGAATGGCTATCATAACTTTTTTTCAACACTTCCGTACATTTTTCAAAATGACACTACTCATGATTTGTCCGTAAAACTGGTAAGAAAATTTGGTCTGGCCCATACACTAATTATAGTACAAACTTAATACAGTGCAAATGTATTATTAAAACGTTTCCTTTATGTAAATATTCGTTTCTATAGGTAACAGTTACGGACGAAAATGGTCGAAGATACGAGTTTCCTTGCAATGAATGGCTGAGTGAAACACAAGGAGGCGGGAAAACAGAGCGACTCCTAAGACTACAGCACACATAGTGCCTATTGCGTATGCTACTAAGGTAACGACAGGTCACGTGATTCAATGTGACCTTCACAAGAGCCAAAACGAAGCATAGTAAAAGCTATGCATTTTTCGTGAAGGCAAAATAACTTTCCATGATACGTTTCATGGGGAAAAAAGTCTGTCCACTTCGTTTGGGTTTCTCGACGCGTAGCTTCATATAGTTAAACGACTCTTAAGCGTTCATCATAAACGTGTCGGTGGCTTTTTAAGGGTTAGCCTTTCAGAATTGATTCAGAACCTTTAGACTTTGATTGAGGCCTGGTAAAACAGACTTTAAGTTGAAAGATTTGCGCCAGACTACCGACGCCGAGCGTCCGTTTGTGTTCCGAGGGGTCATCACAACTGGACCGAATGTTTAACCAGCGGAAATTACCCACGCCACCATTTTATGAGATTTTCCCGCTTATTCGCCGGATGTTTGTCCAGTGCCGCACGTTATTTCGCCCAATATTTGTCCAGCACAAATTACCCACGCCACCATTTCCAATTAACGTTGTCATGTTAGATCCTCAAGCTTACGCTTACGCGACGAGACCAAAAAGTGGTACAAGATATTGTCCATTGCTGTCTGTAATAATACTTGTGATTTAACAAATCGTTTAGTCATTTGTTTGATAACAGACCGAATTTATAGGCATCAGTCAGTACTACTAAATCATTATTAATTACTCAAAACCGAACCATATCACCTTACAATCTTGGTGCCTGGTCTTAAAGCTTTGATCAATTAATGTTAATTGGAATAGCGGCGTATGTCTTGATTTGTTAGAGGTTCTTTGGAGCAAGCATCTTGCCAAAAAATGAAGGCAACGAAACAAAGTGAACAAGAACTTTTTGGTTCGGGGAGAGGGTAACTAGGGCAGCTGGAGGATCCCTTTAAAGTGGAAAACAATCTGAGTTTGTGTACGTTCTTTCTCTGGATTTCTGGTTTGTCACTGTTTCACCCTTTTGTAGTCTGGATGCCATTCTAGTCTCTATTCTATACTCGTCTTTCTTTGATCAACTTAAAGTTTGTTCGGCATGACCTTAACCGTATTATTTCGGACTTAAATTTAGAGAGCATGATTCACTTCTACATATCTTCAATTTTGATAAAAGAAGAGAAAACGGTTTCAAAAGTAACTTTTGATTTTTTTTGACAACTTTTAACGGATTTGAGATGCCCCCAGGTCCAGCGATGAACTTAGCTCTAAATTCAGTTTTGACATGTTTTAGTGTCTGGTATTTCATCGACAACGTCACATCGTACAGCGTTAACTTAACTATAGCCTCACTCATTTATTTGTATGTTACGAGTGCTGTAAGATTTAACTTAACAATGTAAGATTTATTATTTTTACAGGAAAAATCGTGTTCATCTTATAAAAGGTTAAAACGCGACAATTAAAATCAGTTATGTTTGTATAACCATGTAGTCAAATGAACCTTGATTTTTTGTTTATACAGTGTATTATGAAGGAAAATTGGAGGTAATTTTTCAAACGTAATTTTCTATGCACCCAGACCTTGATGTTGCCTTCGGAAACTTAACGTTTTAAGGCAAAAAGTATCAACAATTATGATAACTGTATCAATTTATTATGATGTATTAACTTTGTCAATGATTTTTAATACTTTTAAAATAAATTCGACAGTCTTGTGTTTAATAAAATTAACGCAGGCATTTCCAAGAAAGTTTGTCGTCGTCTGTATTTTTGATTGATTGCACTCCGTCTATTTAGGTCCTTGAGTGGCATTTAAGTTTAATTCTGGCTTAATTCCTGCTTCGCCGGTTTTCTTTAATCATTTTTTAAATGCCATTATTTCTCTCACTCAGCATCCTTGCTTTCAGTAACATTTCTTTCTTGTTGACTTACAGATTCGTGTATCACGACATGAAGGATGACTGACAAACTACATGCGACCGCTGACGTGAGACAGACCGAAAACACAGGACACCTGTCAATTGACTGACAAAACCTTTTGTTGGTGAAGATCTGTCTCTGATATTTTACATTAGGTGGTAATCTTTCCACTTCAAATACAATCGATAAGCCTGATGAACAACTGAAAGAAACAGTATTTGCAACGGTGTACGACAAATTATCAGTAGTTTTAAACGTTATCAGTTAAAATAACATCAGGAACCTTGACAACCATTCTTCCAGTTTTGGCCTTTGTATGACAAACCTTCTGTAGTATACCCAGACATGAGGCTTTTCTTGTTACGGCAAATCGACCAGACGCCAGCAGCACGTGACAAGCACGTGAGAGCAGCTTTTCCGGTTCGACGTGGTATTTGCCAAAACTGTTTTGTGCACTTGAAGCACAATAAACACTATAATCATCGAAAGAGGTGTTTTGAAACGCTTAAAACTTAAATACACATATATATCACTGAAAAGTGCTGTCATTCATAACTACATCTCCTTCGTGAGTGAAGTTATTTGCTATTACTTGCAGCTTTTGTTTTGTCTTGATGACATATTAGACGGTTACGGACAAAGTTAAACATGTTTCATTGCGTGTTCGTTCAGTAACTTTTTTTAAGATACTGTTAGGCATAAAACAAGAAACATCTGTGACTTAGGTTAAAGAAATTTAACTGAATTCATTAAACCACTTATAACCTACCATTAAATTTTAAAACTTGCGTCTGGATGGACCATAATTCAGTCTGAATGCGGTTGGTAGCAACAGAATTTAGCTCTCATAACTAGAATTTTATGCCTTTGAAAGTACAATTAAACCTCCCGTGAGTTGATATCTTCATAAACCACGCCTCAAACGCCGTCCGCTTAACTGAAGAGGTGCCGCGTATAGGAGGTTGAAATGTAGTGTTTGTAAGTGACTGACACAGCCAAAAGGTGTCTAACTATATTTGCTACGAGGTGTGTTCATTTGCGAAGAAAACGAGAAAACTCACAGCGATGGACAGATATCACCGCTATGTGTTCCGTGCTACAAAACGCAGCGATTTAACAATTAAACCTGTTCGGATTTTTTCTCAATTCACAAATCAAATCTTAATGTCGTAATAACAGACTGGAGCATTGCCTCTGATAGTGTCACATGATAACACACGTGATAAACAATGGTTTTTAAAGTAGCGTATATACCACGTGATAAACTGTGGTTTTTTAAGGTAGCGTATATACCGCAGACAGTTTCTTAGTCAGTGATTAGTTATCTAGTAAGGATTGAAACGACATTGTACCACAGTGGTATATTCAACAATGAAACTGTAAATACTGTAATAAAAGAAAGTTTAATTGCGTACTGTCAACTGTTTTCTGGTGAAGACGGCAAAACAAACAATTTGAAAAGAAGAGAAGGGACAGTGGTAATTAATCATATGTCAGTGGAATTATGGACATGTTGAATCTGCTCTTAGTTAATTTTTGCTGTGCTAGCTTTGCATTCCAAATTGTCAGTCATTTACACCAACAGTGTACAGCAAGGAGGGAAAAGGTTGGGGGATGAAACGAAGGCGTCCGAGCAAAAAGGTGTGATGCAGTAGACTGGGATCAAATTGGGTGCTAGATCAAAATTCAAAAATCAAAATTCAAAATCGTGATAATCTATTAATAGTTCCCGAAAACGCCAACTTTGGGTTATCTTTTCTTTGTCTTATCCGCCTTAATCGATGCAAAGAAACTGTCTAAAAACGAGCAGCGCAAAGTAAAAAGATGGAAAATGGCGTTTCGATGACGCGTATTTATAATTCGTGCAGCTCGTACAAGGTTAATGAGGACACGTCCCTGGTTAATTAATTAAATCAACATCAACATCAACACCGCACTTCTTCTTCTTCTCCCCCAAAACCTCTCCTATGTTTGTCTATTTCTTTAGGTACTACAAATAGAATTGCTCCTCAGTTTAGACGGTTTTCTTTGCTATGTTTTTGTGAGATAAAGGGAGGAGAAATCTTTAAATTTAACTTCACTTTAATTTGTTTACATACAGTAGGCGGCGTTGCGACGAATCATCGCCATGGCGCGTTGCAAGGAGGCAAAGTTTAAAGTTGTAAAACGTCACTATCTCCAAATATCTCCAGCTAATTTTTTATTACATTATGTAAAATTTATCGGCCTTTAATATATGTAAGATTTAAGGTGAAGTAATTTGAAGCTTTTGTAAAAGAGACGAGGAAAGACAACCATGTCAAGTTTTTTGGCAAGAGCAAGCAGTCGACACCCTCAAACTGAGCTCATTTTTGGGCAACTTACTGTGAGAAAGATTGACTAATATGCACGCCGACATAAGAATTTTAAGCTGTGAGCCAGGACTGTGAATAACGTTTTAATCATAGTGCACGGCTCGCTGAAAAATAAATAAAGAGAATGAGATTTCCGGTTTGTTGAATTAGTAAATTTTGCCGAACACCAAACGCACCGGAAGCGCGGAAAGAGCGCTCGTGCCAGTCGTTCTCCGCATCACACATCGCTTGAAGAACGGACTGCTCGTTTCATCGCCCAACCTTTTCCCGCCCTGGTGTAAAGTATACACCTGGAGTGGTGTCCAGTGCACTTATCGTTTGAACAAGAGTTTTGGATGGAGATAGCACTAGGGTATTAATCCAGGTAATATATTACACGATACATCTCCTAGTAGCATCCTCACTGTATACTCAATACCTTGTCGCGTAGGGTTAAGTTACGGGAGGAGTCCGCGAGGGCTGAGGCAATGGGCATGCAACGAGAATATAAGTTGAGCTAGTCATCCGCCACCAGAGGAGTTGCATGGGTGGGACGCGAAAGTGACTGTCATTCCGGAGTCTCGTTGAAGTGCTCACTTTCTAGGCGGGGCAACCAAATTTACGCTCAGGGAGCGCAAAGCATCACTACTACTGCAAACATGCGCGATCACGGGGGAATGCGTAGAGATTACTCATAATTCTGATGTGAGCTTATTAATTAAGTGAAAATAGTGGAATATTTCGGAACAAAAATTCCATTAAGACGACGGACGACTTTACAGACTCCCGCACCCCTGTAAAATAATTAAATAAATGAATAAATAAATAAATAAATTCAATTAGGTAAGTAATTAATACGTTGTTCTACTTGTAGCTTTACGCAAGGGAAGGAACTAGTTGGCGAAACCTGTTGCAAGTTTGTATCCTGGGGGGGGGGGGGGGAGGGGAGGGGCAAGGCCTCTAGCGTGCCCATGAGGGGAAGACTCAGAAACATACCATATGTGTTTCTGGACAGACCATATTTGCTCTGCGATTGATTGGCTTTTCATTTGGTTACAGCGCCTTATTCACGTAACGGAACACACAGAAGAACAAGTATGATTTGAGGAAAATTTTCCCGTCAATTAAAATCAGCATAAATCGAAAGGGGAAAGTTGCGACTAGACTTTTCTACGAAAATGGCTACTCGAAAGTTCCTGTCTTCAGAACCTGTTCCTGGTACTAATCTCGAGAAAAAGTTCCCTTGTTTGTGCTCAGGTGTAAAGAAGAGAAGGAGGATGTTGAAAATTACACAAGAGATCAGGGGTGAGTTGCATAAAACCTAACGTCCGGCGTAACTTCTAACGTCTGACGTTAAAATAGTGACTTTGGCTGGGGTGAACGTCTGACGTGAGAAGTTCCTCCGGACGTTAAGTTTTATGCAACTCGCCCCAGGAGAGAGCGCATCAAACTACGTAGATTGACATATTACAGTGGGTTGTGTTGTTGTTTTGGGTCGATTTTCGACGATTATCTTCAAGGAGTTGAAGAGCTGTGACTTCCATCCTTTCAATTTGGACGTGAAATAACCAATATATTTGTCGTTCACTACACTTATGATCTTTTCTATTTCAACCCCATTTCTATCAAAGGCATAACCTCTTTTGTTTGCGTAAATGTGAGGTTTGAATTGCACTCATCAAATGGCGTACCATACATAAATACTGAGTTTGTGTTTATTGGTTTGAAAAAAAAAAAAACACTTGCCCTGGGCAGACTATAGCGGCTCTCAGCTTGAGCTAGCCTCGGAGGTAGTATTGGAGGTTACATTTGCGTAGACTCTTTGCTCGCCACTTACAACCTAGGTTTTCATAACGAATATGGCTCTTTCTTTTGATAAAATAATAGAGCACCTAAAGGCAGGAGTGACACGCACTGATATGTAAATAGCTACATGCACTCAATTGAAAAAACGTTGGCAGGTAACGAGCATGAACCGTTGACGATGCGACCCAATGGTGCTCTGGGAAGCGTGAAAACTTGCCTCTATTCTTAGATACGTACACATTTATTTATAATAACACGGCATGCCTTAATTTACTTTTTAAATTATCTTGGAAAGAAATATTTTGAATCTTGAAAAACCTAGTAACAAACTTATCCCTGTCATCTTCCCAGATTTCCATTGTGTTGCATTGTCCATCTTTTATACTTTTCACCAAACGGGTGTATATTTTTTGGTAAATCCACAAGCCTCGAGGCCAGCTTAGCCTGAGATGCGTTGATAACTGGAGACCTGATTAGACCGGACAAACAAAGCCAATATTTTACAATCACATCACGTTTTGTCTATCCCATTTCTAATGGATCCTAGCATTTTAGTTTTGTGTACTTCTACTGCTCTAAGCTTTTGGAGGCGCCAGGTGATTGTCATCCCAGGCCAGGTTAGAATCATCGAAAACACCTAAACTGTGACCAACAATCTGTTTCTGAAAATTTCGGAAGACGTTTTAGGCCCAAAAAACTATTCAGATGTACAATAGTTTATTCGGACCCGAAACGTCCTCGGGATTTTTTAGAAACAGACCCTTGCAAGTTCCTTAGGAAATTCAAAGTTAATCTAAGTATGTTTCCTTCTTGTAATCATGTCCATCTCTTTGGCTTGTCTGCTTACCACTCGAGTTTTTCAATAAGCCGTTCTTTTTCTTTGCTTTTACAGTTAATCCGGTAAGATCCCCAGCTACTTTGATTAGAATTTTCGTTTTCGTTTTTTTCGGCTTTTTTAACTTTTTCTTTGGCTGGGGAGGTAGAAATGGACCATACCATGGCACGGGCGCAGCAGGAACAGCTGGAGGCCAGGTTGCAGGATATGACGTCAATGGTATGCACTTGCCAACTCCAAAGTGGTCGCTGCAAAGCATCTTGTCGCAGCATTCCCAATTATTATGACACATGCCGTTTTCCTCCACGCACCAGCGAAGAAACTGAAATGGAAAAAACGTCACCGTGTTGAAACGGTCATTTGACACGTTGTGCTGTCAAAGAAGTTGGCAGTACCAAGAAACTTGACGATTCTAGGTACTAGATTATGTCTTTGGAAGAGGGATAGTGCATCTTGTCCACTCCCCAACCTCGTCCCCAGGGTCTTCTCGCTTTTCAATATGGCGGCGGCTCGGAAAAAGACGTCTTCTCCCGAGCCGCCGCCATATTGAAAGGCGAGAAGACCCTGGGGACGAGGTTGGTCCACTCCCAAGCGATTTCTTATCTAGAAGAGGATCAACTCTGAAATCGAGAGTGTTTGGGTTTTTAGGCCGATTTATTTTACTCATCAAAAACGCTGCTCACCCATTATCAAGCACGCAGGTTCTTACCTGTGATTGGCTGCAAACTTCAACAATGAGCACCAAGAGAGAGAAACTTACTAAGAAAGCTCTGGCCGCCATTCTGAAATACACAAAACATTGATATTGAGGAATCATTTAAGTGATTTTTACTTGATACATAAAGTCAATCAAAAGCAGATAAATATGCAATTGACCTTTCTAACAAAAAGAAAAATATTTTATATTAAGATTAATGCCTTTGTTTTCGGAAGGATAGAAATGCCGTTTGGGGTATGAAGAAAGGCCGGGCTAGGACTTTTGGAAAGCTCAAACAAACTCGTCAATTCGCGAACGCCGGATAGAGTAGGAGACCTAAATACTATAATCTGACATGCCAAGGGGGGACTTAATAAAGCTTCTATGGTATGTAAAAACCAAACAAACAAACCGAAAAATAGTTAAACTTGAACTACGGAAAATAACAATTCACTGAAGTGATCCACGCGGTGACGAATCGGTTTTTGAAAGAAAATTGCACATAAAGCCTGATAAACTTATCAAGCGGAAAAAAATCAAGGCTTCTTTTTATTTTACGGTCTTAATTGGCAACTGCATTATTGAGTCCATCACTGCGAGGATAAATTCATTTATTTGAAGCTTTAGTGTAGATTACACAATCTACTTCCCTGTGATGGGATAGACTAAGCAAGCCGCTGGTACATTTTGTTCATTGCTATTTGAAAAGTTGTAAGGCGACGTGTCGGTTGCTCATTTACACAACATAAATTCTCTTACAGTACTAAACAGCACAGAAAAATTGACATATAAAGAAAGAAAAAATGTATGTTAAGAAGCATATGTAGCGAATTTTCTTGATAATTGTAGAGTTTTAACACTGAAGCAAACAAAATATTTTTGGCTCTGTAATGACAATTATAAGAGGAAATGGATTCCTACCTCAATGAATTGAGTGGCCAGAAACAATGACTTAAAACCAAGTTTTTAAAGATCTCGTTAAGCTACTCTGTCGTTGTGATTTCTGGTAACAAATTCAACTCTGACCCTTACTTGCCTATTTTTTCACTTTTGATCTTGTACCCGTTAGAACGTCAGGTCTCAGTTGCATTACTGATCAGAGCAAGTCCGTCCGGTTTACTCTCCCTTGGTTCATTGAAATATTGTAAGGGCAAGTACTTATCCATCCATGCTTTAGGGAATATTTAAAGTGCAAAAGAAAAAAAAGAGAATTTATGTGACATTTTGGTTTCAAAAGAATTGCAGGCAACTAGATCTTCATTTCTACCACTGGGATTACTGGACGTATATACATTAAACTCTTATCCGATTGGATTATACACGTGTTGTTACTTCAAAGGAGTTTTCTACTTTTTCATATTACTTTTCAAACAAAAAATATTATTCATGTACACAACACTAGATCATTTTCATGTAACTTTCAATCTGACAAATCATGGAAGATTCTCATTAAAATATAGAGGTGTTATATTCAGTGGAACAGTACCTAAAAAATCGAGGGAGCCCGGTCCAACTCATATGAGTAAACTTGATAAGCCCATATTACTGGTGTTTCATGAAACCAGGCCCAGGAAACTAAGATTAAAACTGGATTTTTTAACTTAGAAGCATAAGTTAGTTATTAGATGTACTAGTATACACCTGAAATTCCATCCAGAAAGCTTAGGTCCATAGTCTTCCGGGAAGCCCTTCCAAGTTCTGGCTATCGAGATCAGTCAGTAGAGATGACAGAAAAAATGTACTATTAAACACAATTGTACTTTGAGTGTACGAAACCCTACGCTTTACGGACCGCAGATACCCTGTAACAGGCAATTTAGGCAACATCACATTTCCAGTGCTTCTTTCATTTTAGTCTGTTTTTTTTTTAATTTCATTTTTGTTTTTTGGAATTGCGAAATTTTGCCGGCTGTCGGGAAAGGCCAATTAAATTTTAGAGTGTCACGAAATGCTGCCCTCGAAAATCACAAAATCAAGAGTTCGGAAAACATGTGAGAATTTCCTGTACTTAAATCATAACGTTGTCTAATTCCTTGGCCTCTATATTTCGCCGTGGTCGAACCGTTTCGGAGCTCAGAGGCTAGAGGAAAAGCTATCCCTATTGTTCCACCGTTCAATCCATGTTTCGCAGCCCAACAGTGGCAAAATTTCTGCGGTGGCAGTGACGTGGTTTCTGACTCAGATGTCATCGATTAAAATCTGGCATGCTCTTTGAGGGAAAGATCTCATGGATATACCCACCATGATTCCCCAAACTAGCTAAGGAACAATATTAAAATTAAAACAAACGTTAAGTCCATTCATTGGCCACCATGCGCCTATCGTAGGCCTCATTTGCCTTCAGAGTGATTCAGGTCACTTAACGCGACTTCATCTACTTTCATAATCCTTCATATACATTTATTTCCCTTCATTTGCATTCATCTTCCGTCATTTCCTTTCATCTGTCTTCATCCACTATCACCTGCCTTCATTTGTTCTCATCTACCCTCATTTTCGTTCATCTGCTTTCATCTGCCATCATCTGCCTTCATCTTCTTTAATTTCCCTTCATCTTTTCCCATCTACCCTCATCTGCCTTCACCTGCTCTCATCTCCCTCCATCGACCCTCACCTGTCTTCATCTTCCCTCATTTCCCTTCAACTGCTTCCATCTGCCTTTATTTCCCTTCATCTGCCTTCATTTTCCCTCATCTAGCTTCATTTCCCTTCAACTGCTTCCATCTTCCTACATTTGCCTTCATCTTCCTTCATCTGTCTTCATTCCTCCATCTCCCCTAACTTGTCTTCATCTGCTTTCATCTCCCTTCATTTCCCTTCATTTCCCTTCATTTCTCTTCAGCTGCCCTCCTTTGCCTTCATCTGCTTTCATCTGCAATCATCTTCCTTCATCTTCCTTCATTTCCCTTCATCTTTCCCCATCTACCCTCATCTACCCTCACCTGCTTTCATCTGGCTTCATCTACCCTCATCTGCCTTCAACTGCCCTCATTTTTCTTCATCTGATTTCATCTCCGTTCATTTCCCTTCATTTCTCTTCATCTGCCCTCCTTTGCCTTCATCTGATTTCATCTGCTATCATCTGCCTTCATCTTCCTTTATTTCCCTTTATACCTTTCCATCTACCCTCATCTGCCTTCACCTGCTCTCATCTGCCTTCACCTACCCTCATCTGCCTTCATTTGCATTAATTGTCCTCCATTTCCATTCATCTACTTCATATGCTTTCATTTGCCTTCATCTGCCTTCATCTTCTTTCCTTTCCCTCCATCTACCCTCATCTGCCTTCACCTGCTCTCATCTGCCTTCAACTGCGCTCTTTCGCCTTCATTTGCATCAATTGTCCTCCGTTTTCAATCATCTGCCTTTATATGCTTTCATTTGCCTTCACCATCCCTCACTTGCCTTCACCTTCCTTCATCTGAAATCATTTGCCTTCATTTGAATTAATCTGCTTTCATTTCCCTTCACCATCCCTCATTTGCCTTCATCTGCTTTCATCTCTTCATCTGTATTCATCTGCCTTAACTGGACTTAATTTGCCTTCACATGCCTTCATCTGAATTCATCTGCCTTTAACTACCCTCATCTGCCTTTACCTGTTTTCATCTGCCTTTATATGGCTTCATCTGCCGTAATTTGCCTTCGCATGCCTTCATCTGAATTCATCTGCCTTCATGTGACCCCATTTGCCTTCATCTGCCTTCATCTACGTTCATCTTCCTTCATTTGCCTTCATTTCGCTTCATCTTCCATCATTTCCCTTCATCTGCTTCCATCTACCTTCATTTGCCTTCATATGCCTCCATTTGCAGTTATCTGATGTCATCTCCATTCATCTGCTTGCATTTCCTTCATTTCCCTCCATCTACTTTCCTTTGCCTTCATCTGCCTTCATTTCCCTCCATCTGCCTTCATCTAGCTTCAATACATATATCTTACTAGTTGTTTAGGTGTGAAGTATCGCCGTATATTTTTACGAGTTGCGCTGTATTTTGACGAGCACGCAGGGCGAGTCAAAATACAAACAACGAGTAAAAATATGCGGCGATATTTCACACCGAAACATCTAATAAGAGATTCTGATTATCAAACTCAAACGTTTTCCACCTCTTTCAGTAACTTGAAAGAAAACTACAAGTGTAACAGGATGAGCGCGCGCACGGTACTGTACAGGATCTAACTGTACAATAATCAACTGTACAATATCGTGGGATATTTGTACTCGTTTCGCGCGCTTTTTGTACAATAACTAATACAGCTGGATAATAACTTCATCTACCTTCAACTTCTTTATTTGCCTTCATCTCCGTTCATCTGCCTTCATATGCTTTCATTTGCCTTCATCTGTCTTCATTTGTCTTCATTTGCCTTCATCTGAGTTTTGAAAACGATGCTCCTTGGTTGCGTCTGAACTGGTGTGCAGTGGGTCGTTTTTTTGTTGTTCAGTAATTATCTCTAAAGTGCGCGATATAAAAATTGAGTATGACGAGTCCTTTTTGCAATTACTTTAATTGCAAATTCACTGTACTTTAGAAAATAAAACTACTAAGGAACGGAG
Organism: Siderastrea siderea; assembly: GCA_964030785.1. Classification (NCBI taxonomy): domain Eukaryota; kingdom Metazoa; phylum Cnidaria; class Anthozoa; order Scleractinia; family Rhizangiidae; genus Siderastrea; species Siderastrea siderea. The sequence goes on along the minus strand of OZ034968.1, from coordinate 15,032,373 downwards.
GCCTTAGTCCCTGTGCTTATTGGCAAATATTGTCAAAAATGCTGTTAAAAAGAAAAGAAAATAAGGGGGTCTTAGTTTTTGGGTCTAAGTTTTCGCATAAAAAAGAAAAGCAAAAAAAAAAAAAAACTGGTAGAAAAGAAAATAACCTGGCAAAAACAAAGCAAATAAGGGGGTGTTAGTTTTCCGGTCTAAGGGTCCTAATTTTCGGGGGTCTTAACTTTAGCAACAACCTTCCGTATCATCCTCAAACAAAGAAGATGTGTTGGCAAGAATGATTGATTAGGGAGATTGAAATGTCGGGCAACTGGTTTGGATGAGTCCTTATCATTTCTTTGAACGTCTCGTAGTTTGCAGATACGGTCACCTAGTCTCCTCCCTGTTTCACCAATGTATATCTTTATTGCATAAATTGCATGTTATGCAATAGATAATAATTGCAGAGGTACATGTAAAGCGTCAGTTTTCTAACCCCCTCCCCGCTCCTTCCATCAGTGCAGGTTGCGCTCGCCCCAATTTTCGTGCTTCGAACGAGCGGAAAAACCTACGAAAATGCTTGCTTCGCAAGCTAGGAAATGAAGACAGATGAAGGCAAATGTAGCGAGATGAAAGCAGTTGAAGGAAAGTGAAGCTAGATGAGAGAAAATGAAGGCAGATGAAGGGAAATAAAGGCAGATGAAAGAAGTTGAAGGGAAATGAGGCAGATGAAGACAGATGAGGGTCGATGGAGGGAGATGAGAGCCGGTGAAGGCAGATGAGGGTAGATGGGAAAAGATGAAGGGAAATGAAGGAAGATGAAGGCAGATGATGGCAGATGAACGAAAATGAGGGCAGATGAGAACAAATGAAGGCAGGAAGGCAGGTGATAGTGGATAAAGACAGATGAAGGGAAATGACGGAAGATGAATGCAAATGAAGGGAAATAAATGTATATGGAGTTTTATGAAAGTAGATTAATTCGAGTTAAGTAACATGAATTACTCTAAAGGCAAATGAGGCCTACGATAGGCGCATGGTGGCCAATGAATGGACTTAACGTTTGTTTTAATTTTGATATCGTTCCTTAGGTAGTTTGGGGAATCGTGGTGGGTATATCCATGAGATCTCTGCGCTTTGATGATATACCCACCAAGATTCCACCAAGGAACAATATAGAAAGTGTGGGGTTTTCGGTCAGCGGTTGCTCACCAGGAGCGCCCAGACTCCTCTCGTTTAAATGATCCTCGCTTGATCACATGACCGGAACTAACCAATAACAAAAGCGTCTGGCAAACATCGAAGAGTGCTGTTTGAACATAGTTATAAGAGTTCAACCTGTTTAGTCTCTTCCTTGAGCGGAATACACAAAATATCATCAAACACAAAAGTGTGGAACACGTTAACATGTCCTCCAGCTTTGGCCATAACAGGTAAGGTAAAACTAGGTGGGTTTTAGGCATGAATTTGGCGTAATGTTTTAGCTTGAATAGGATCTTAGCAGCCCTTGGCAACGTTATGGCGTTTTATATCAATGGCGATGACTAAGAAGTTTTTGCTATGACCTGTCATCCACAGCGCTTGGACCGCAGGTGGACCTCCTGGAAGGTAAACTTTCCTTGCTTTTTCTCATGTTAATCGTGCGCTAGTTTCTGAAATGAATTATCTAGCCGTGGTTTGAAATTAGTGTTTTAACCTAGCTCATTCAATCGGCGCAAGCACTAGGTTTTGGCCAGGTTGGTGTTTTTGCATTTATATGCTTGAATATTGATTTTTCTTTCGCTTAATTTCGATGTATTTTGGTGCAAAAGAAAAGGTAAAACTGCTAGTTTTCGAGGTATATCAAGTGTGAGTAACTTCTGCGTGGCGATATCTTTTTGAATGCTACAAACCTTTTTTGCCTTATGCGAACGATAAGCTTACTTGCAAGGAAACGACGAATTTTAGGTTTGAGTCAGGTGTTTTTTGCTTACTTAGGGCACCGTCTGTATTTGAACTTTCGCCTTTTGGGTGTTTTTGGTCATTCAGTGTTTTCAACGGATTAAATAAAGTTTCCTCTGAAGGAAAAGAAGAAGTTTTACAGTTATTGTAACAAGTCTTTCGTGCGAATCGATGCTGATCGCTTGAGCATCTGGTTATCCTTGCAATGTTGGACATTGCACATTAAGTTAATGGGCTTATCCCATTCTATCTTGTAAAGCGTTAACACAGTTGTTGTTCAAGTCATTGTTTCGAAATTGTTTTATTTGTAGCTAGTTTTCTATTCTTTGATACAGTATTTGTTATTTGTGAAATTAGAAAATGACTCGTTGTAGCTTACTTGCAAAGTTGGATATTTACATAAAAATACTGCACAACAAATTTAGCAAAAGGGCTTATATGTTATTTCTTTACAGCAACAAAGTGTGGATCCCAGGCTTTCGATGTAGTGTGATCAGAGAATGTAAAACGATAAAGTATATATTTCGGAGCTGAAAAGTGGACGTGCATATGGTTATCGGACTTATGTTGATCGTGTTCAAAAGGATTTCAATTAGGTGGTTTCATTTCTTGTCGATCTACGTATATATCACACTCAAGTTGTCTCTCATCTATGTACATGTATGTGAATGATCAGTGAATTAGCCATGTTTTAAAGCATTCACAATGCAGTAAGATCAAAATAATCTTGATTATAATGCTCTTAGGAACAATAAAATCTTGCTTGTGCTGCATAAAGATTTTGAAATTTGACATTATTTTCTCCTGTAGGCTGTTTTGCTATGAATTAAATTTCCTACTGTGTTTGTAAATTAAATGGGAATGTCTTTGATTCTTATTTTTATATGCCTTAATGGATATACACAGTCTCGCTATGTTTATTATTTTTAAAATGTCTCTGATTACATATCACCTAAGAAACATAATCACATATTTGCATGTATTATGTTATCCTTCCGCATAGTAGGGGCGTGCATTATAGATAAAATGCTTTTTGTTGGTCGAATGTAGTCTACAGAATTTTGTACTGCATTATAATGTCATCAAAGTAAGTTGTGTAGGTTGACTGTGCAAACTCGAAAAGTGGGGAAGAAGAGGCCGCTAAGCATTGGGCCATTTGACTCTGTTGTACACATTGTGGGCTCAGATGGCTTAGGTAGCTGGGGTGGGATGGGGAGATTGATTGTCTTTAAAATTTACTGATACATTCCTCACATTGCAAATAATATTTTCCAGTTTGTTGCAAGCAGGCTAGAGCCTGGTGCACAGCAATTGTTATACCTGCATGTTCTGTGTAAAATAGCCAAAGTCAAACGAGAGACAAAATCACTCAATATTGATAAGCTGTGAAAATGAACTTGAAGTCAACTTGTTTAGAATAATCTTGCTTTAAATAGGCTGAGGCTGTCTTCCGCGTACCCGCTGGAATGCACATGTCAGCTGAAAGAATCCAAATTTCTATCAAAAGTCTTACATGCAAAATACCAGAAGTGAAATGCAGCGTAAAATTGCACAAACGGGAAACAAAACATGCACGAAACATTTGTTTTTATCTCAAAATTTGATCAGTGACCCATTCTGATTTTTTGCATACATGTAGCTTTGAGTGTGCCTGTTCAACTAGAAACATTTGGATCCTCTTGCATCATGATTTTCATCCTTCATTTGATTTATTATTTTCTTGTGAGCTTTGGAAATGATGAGTTGCACTTATTTTTAACAAGAGTTTTTGTTATTTTACAGTGTTTATGAAGATGATCCACACGCAATCAATCCAAACAGTGTCCGGGAAAGGAAATTGCAGCAACAGGTAGGACAGTTGTCCCTTGTACTCCCTATAGTACTGGATGTTTCTTTACTGTGTATTGAAGGTGTCCAGTTATGAAGTAGTAAGTTGACCTTCCTCATTCCTTTTGCACTCATCTCTTCAAGTGCAAAGAACGATGACTGTATGAGATACCTTATTACAGGAAGTTTTTGTGAAATCTTAATGCAATTTTAGAGGAGGAAAGATAAATTTTCACAAAGTTGGAGAATTTGTAAAAACCTTCCTGAAATAAAGACCAATGAATGTGCATGAAAAAATGCAGAAACCTTCTGCGACAAATTAAAGTTAAAAATTGCAGAGGTGCTGGATAAAGAACTTTTTTAAAAATTAGATGTAATTTTCTCAAAATTTATTTTTCAGAGAGATCTTTTGAGGAAAAAACAGGAAATGAAGAGAGCACAGCCAGGTCAGTTTAACGTTAAATAATTATGTTGTACTACAATAATACATGTATTTAGTAGTTGCTCCATGAGTGCATGTTATTTGCAAGGTGATAAATAACCAATGAGATGCATTGTGCCTGCTGGTGGGCAGCAAGTGTGACGTGGAACAATATTATTCTGTTGAAATCCCAGCTTCTGTAATTGTTGCTGAATTTTTTGGCATATGTTTGGTAAGAACTCAACATGACACTTGAAATGGAATACAATTTCCTTAAAATGCAAAAGACAGCGTTATTCACTGTAATATTTAATTTTCAATCTTGGTTATTGAATTTCTAGTGGCTCACTTCATAAAAGTTATTAGTGAATAACCCTGCCTCTTGCCTTATAAGGAAATAGATACAATGTCTAGTGGTGCTGTGGAGGTCAAAAGTTTTCACTGCAAAGCAAAAGTTTTGTTTGAAAATGTAGCAAAAAAGTAGGGAGATGATTACTGAAGTTGAGAAGTTAATAAGGCAATTATCCCACTCATACTTATTAGTTAAATATGACGTGATTATGTTGTGGTTCAATTATTGCTTTTGCTAGCTAACAACCTGCTAAAAGGAAAAACAAATTAGTTGACAGTTACGTTGAAGAAGCAATTTCATATTCTTACTGCAACATACATTGTAACATATTTATTGAAATAGTAAATTTAAAAAAAAATTATTAAAAAACAAAAATAATGCTTATTTTCCCATGGTTATGTCACACTTGTCATGGTTGCAATTTGAATAGATATTAATGTCTTTATTTGCTTCTTATTATTTAGGAATATTGGGGAGAAATAATTTATCCCCAATATTTTTAGAATTTATCAGTTGGCAATAAAGTTGTGCCATGTAGCATATTTATGTTTTCAATCTGTCCCATTACCATGGAAATGGCTCAAAAGCTCAAAACACCACGAATGACACCTTTATAAGTTTCATTTTTAAAGATAAACACTTATCAGCATAAATGTCCTGAAAAAACAGTCAACAAAAATAAAATTTGGAAGTAACATTCATTTTTTATTGACTTTTTGGTAAATAAAGATGCCAAAGATGCCAATAAGTGCCATCTCCTTTTGGCAGCTAGAAGGGTTTAGTCTAAAATAATATCATATGTCTAAACCAATCAGATAGATTCAACTAAAAAGTGCACAGAACAGACAACATAACATCTAATTAACATTTATCGTCTCATTTCTCTTTCTTATTCTTTTCTGCCCTGACCTTTTAGGTTGCTTTGTTTTCATGACACCGTTTCTTGTTTCTGGATGTATTTTTTTCCTGTCTTAGTTTTCTTTGTTGGAAAGGCTAGATGAGAACAGGTGTTTTTTAAATTACTGATTGTCTTCTGGTTTTGAAGAGTCTGTTTTACATTTCACTGTATATTAAGTTGAGGTAATTTCTTTTCAACGGAGCAACAACTGGAAGTCATTAATTTACATGTATTTATGTGCTTCTGCATGAGTATTTATATTTACTTTCATTTTTGGGCAACATTGGGACACTGTTCTTTCAAAGCGTAAACTTAACAACAAACTCAAATATGGTCAGCTGGGAGCAGCTGTCAAATGTTTTTAACTGTAAGCTTAGTTTTGATATTTGAATGCTTGTGTCAGTGAACAGTTCAAGATTAGGTGTACATGTATGCGTTAAAAGTTTGGCCTGGCAGTGTCTGATGTCAGACTGTTCTTCCAATTCTTTCTGGTAATACATATTTCCAGATATTGGTTAATTGTCAACAGATTAAAATTTTAAGGCAAAGAGAATGAAGAATAATTGGTTTGCATGCATGCAGACATGGGATGAGCACAAACTTGCATGACTCTAAATATTTGTCTAATAATATTACAGATACATGGACAACTGATAGTGTGGGATCTGAAAAACAAGTCACTATATGTGTGACTTGTACATGTACCAGTTTCTTCACATCTTGCATGACTAGTTACAATGTACCCAGCCAAGATTCAAAACAGAAATAATTTCTCTTTTTTAGGCAAAGACCTGTGGCTTTAAATTACATCCTGATTTTAGCTTTCAATAATATGAATGATATGCCTTGTGTTAGCACTGGTGGATAGTTTCACTAGGTTTCTTAACCTTGAACATTTGTAGCACATTCTTGTATTTGTTGGAAAACATGACCAGAAAACTGCTTTCGGAATTTACATGTATATAATTGTTGCCTGATCCAATCAAGCATGGAAATTATCACAAACTTACAGGTCCTTGTGTGACTTGCCTGCTGCCATCTTGTGACTATGATAAATGTGGCAAACCTGTATAAAAAAAACTTACAAATATGCCAAAAATGTATATAGTTGAGAGTAATAAAAATTAAGCACTTATGAGCCATTTTCCTTGGAATTAATGTCAGATTAATTGCCATGTTTAGCCGCTACCTCACACTATCAAAAACGGAGGTGGAGACACAACACCAGCCACACCACTGATATTGCCAGCATGATGTCTTTTCCAACTTTCATTTGTTGTGAGAATGCCTGATAAACACTTACTTGACTTAATAATTAAATACCGTAAAATTCCATGTATAAGCCGCACCTTTTTCCTCAAAATTTAAGTCAAAAATCGGGGGTGCGGCTTATCTACGGAAACATCTGTGGTTGGAGTTCTTAAAGGCCTAATTAATATTCATAAAAACGTCTTAAGATGTCACTGAATAAAGATACACACAAACTGAAAGCATGTTGATGTTGTTCATTGACTTTTATACGAGTGGTGGCTCCTAAAGGAGCCATTTGTACAGTGTTCGTGTCTTCAAACATTCACGGGCGTATCTTGTTCTCCAACAGTTCTTTCAAGCGATTTAATTTCACTTTACTCGAACAACTAAACACCAACCTACACGGAATCTCCATTCCTCCGCAAAGTTGTTTGCAATGGCACCTGTGGCCTGTCACTTCAACATGTATCTTTCCGCCACGTGCGAGAAAATACCAGGATATTCGCGAGTACTCGCGAGGCAAATGGCCGACCGTTTCGTTGTTTTTCGTGACTTTCACTGCAAATTTATCCATCAGATTGTCAAACTCCTGTTCGGCGTGAAGTTTTTCCCCTGCATCAAACATCATTCGCTTATCCTTTAGAGGTGTAATACTAATTAGTGGAATAAATATTGTAATGGCATCTTTGCGTGTTCTCTTCTGTGTTGTTTTGCCGAGACCCAGACTCCTCTCCACGTTTGAAAGCTTGGCCGCTAAGCATTTGTTCGTTTCGTTTCAAACGCGTACGAATTTGTCGGAATTTCAACTTCATGGAGTGTTTTGAAGTGATAATCTTGAAAAAGTGGTATCAACAGATAAGATATGGTGAATACAAACAGAAATTAAGGTATGATAAGTGAAATTTCGCCATTTAAAGACTTTGTTTGTATAAAAGTTTGCCACAACCGCCGTGTACGGTGTTTTGGAATCGTGCTTGTTTGCCCTTGTTTGTATACAAATAGAACTTCAAAGGAACTTCAAACTTTATTGTCTTTATTTTTTTTTTTCGAAATTTGAGCTTCCAAATCGGGGGTTGCGGCTTATCTACGGGTGCGGCTTATACACGGAACTTTACGGTATGACAGACACAGTTAATAAACTGCAGTTTAAACATAAAATGATCTTCACATCAATTCCAGGGATGGGTAAATTTTTGAACATCGTAACTTAAAATAAACATTTTGGTGGATCTTGACCATAAAACTATTGTTATTAACCATTTGTATTGTTTCATTTCTTTTTTGAGTACTACAGATATTATTGTGTTGGTTACAAAAATGGTAATTTACAAAATAAACATGCATGGCACAGGTTTGCAGGTGGAGGGATAAATTAGCCAATCCATGGCCATGTCGTAGCTGAGGAAATGGACTGTGGCCTGGCCATTAACTACATGGCTGGGCTGGATACATAAAAATGCATTTTTTAATGTGGTAATGTACCTCTTGTCTATCTTTAGGAATGGTCCAAGCCAATGATGTAGTACGTCCAATGTCTCGTCATTCAGAGAGAACACCACTGGTTCTTGGAGGAACGCAACTACATGGTGAGCCAATTAACCTTTGTGTGCAGCATGACAAAAAAGAAAATGAATTCAGAACTGCTGCCAGTATGGGTGTATACTGTGAAGTCAGAAAATTCTTAAAATGTGTTTTGCTGTTACATTAGCTGGTGTGAGTGGCAGTGTTAATGGCAATGTTTATCAAGAGAAAAAACAAAACTCCTTCAGAATATTGTTTACAATAATAATAATAATAATGATAATAATAATAAACAAATTTTGAATGGTGTTGACCATATGTACATGTATCATTGACTGTAACACATTTTGAGAAGGTCATTTTTTGTGTACTGTATTGGCTTAGGTATAGATGGTCCAGTAACCACTCATAATACCCCAGCCGAACATTCAGTTGGTGGCTTACTGGTAAATGTTGGATCAGAAGAGGAAGAACCACCACCACGCACAAAGGTGAGTGCTATTAAAATCAGTTTGGTTTTAACATGTATTTTGTGCACAAACAATCCCTTCCTTTAAGGGCCGATTTAGACGGTACGACTTTTGTTTACGACTGTCGTATGCGACTTTTGTAGCGCGCGCTGCTCGTGTCAAGCAAAGATCACATACGACTCGTCATTCTAATATTTTGATTGTGGCTACGACTGTCTTATGGTTTTAAAACACGTTTCAAAATCCTACAACATTGTTCATGTTGTGTGTGTCAGTGTCACGAAGATGTTGTATGTTGGATTCAGACGACACGATTCGTGTTGTAGACATGACATGAGCAAGTCGCATACAACAGTCGTAAGGAAAAATCGTACCGTCTAAATCGGCCCTTAGAATATCACTGTCTGTTCAGGAGTTGCAGGGAAAGCCTGAAAATAGAGATTCTGTCTTGAAATGGAAGTCAACCCACGTTGATATTATAATTTGTGATACCAGTACAGTGTTCTGTAATTGTCAGGCTAGCTAGGGGGTAGTTAATATTTATCATGAGTTTCTACAATGTGTCGAAGTAACTTAGTCAGATGGTGAAAAAAGTGACCTGTTACTGTAGATAAGTTCACTTTGCAGTGTTCTAGTACATGTGTTTGGCTGTCCATTGGTTGTTGTAAAACATAGGCATGCAGTGCATGCAGAACCGGTGACGTTTCTTTTTTTATGTTGTCACAAATGTACACAACTTGTTACGTTTGTAGGCAAGTGAGAAGAAACTTGGCTGACAACAATACACCACAACTGCTCAGATCTCAGATTTTCTGACTTTCCGGGAAACATATGACTTCATTATCGCCGTTAGTTCCCAGTCACGTGGACAATGCACTGCATGTGTAGCTGCACGTGCCGCCGAAATCCTGCCCAAACGTGCAGGAAAATCATTTGCAAGCGCAAGCAGATACAGGGCTCGAGACTAACGGTAGCCAACTAGTCACAGACTAGTAGAAATCCCGTTTTGGCTAGTAAGTTCTGCGCTTTCACTAGCCATTTTGGCTAGTAGAAATTTCAAAGCACTAAAGCACAGGATGGAAACCAAACTAAATATTGCTTCTGATGATCGGATCCCAAAAGCAAATTGAGTGAGCAGAAACTTAAACTTCCGTAGAAGGATATAATGTTTGTATGATACTTGTTTTGTCCTCTCAACGTTTTTCCCTACTAATTCTTGTCTCAGATGGCAACGTTTTCTCTATCATTTCTACGTTGAACGAAATTAGCCGTCTTCAGAACGTTTCACCATACGTTTCCTTGAAAGGTCCATTAGTCCGTCTATATGATATTTGCCTACACGTTAGTAGGTTCACACAATTCTTTAGTCTTCTGTTATCGACTTTTTGCCATTAATTGCTGCGTTCGTAAAATAGTTTCTCTTTCCAGGGTTTCTCACTACGTAACGTCTTCACAACGTTTCTCCCCACGTAAGTAGGTTCGTCGATTTATTAGTCTAGCCTTCTCAACGTTTCTTTGTACGTTAGCACGTTCGAACGACATTGTTCTGCTCTTCCTAAGGTTTTCAGTGTGTTAGTACATTCGTAAGATAAGTTGACACTGCTTAGCGTTTCTCTGTGCCACCTGTACGTTAGTATCTTCATACGGTATAAGTCTTGTCTTCTCAACGTTTATCCGTACGTTAGTGCGATTTTAGTTGTCTCATTTACGTTTTTCCGTAATTTATTGTCCCACTGTAATAGTTCAGTTTGTCCATTCGGCGTTCTTTCGTACGTCACACACGTTCTTACGGAATTAGTTTTGTTCAATAACGTTTCTCCGTAAGTTAGTAGTTGCGTATTTTATTTGTCTCTGTATCTTGGTACGTTGGCAGCTTTTCTCCCTACTATACTGCATTCGCAACCAACGTGTTTGACTTGACTTCTCAACGTTTCTCCGTACCTTAGTAAGTTCGAACCTTATCAGTTTTTTCTGCTCATTTACTAGTCTTCTCTTGAAGACGTTTTTCCGTATGTGAGTTGAGTGCTGTATCAGTCTTGTCTTTTTGACGTTTCTCCGTACCTTACAACGTTTGTACAATGTCAGTCTTGTCCTCCCAACGTTTCTCCGTACGATGTACATGCTCATAGAAGGTTAACTGTTCGAGTTATTTGTCATGATTTGACCGAAATGGAAAAGAGAGGCGTGAACTACATCGCGCCAGGGAATTTGCCCTGAAGGCACATAGTACTTTATATTACACATATTGAACACAATACAAGATTATGCAAAAAAAGTCTGGCTAGTGAAAATTTATTTTGGCTAGTGAAATCAAACCTCTCACTAGCCACTAGCCTACTAAGCTGAAAAGTTAGTCTCGAGCCCTGAGATATTCCTTCTGTTTATCACAGTAATATATGCCTATAGGCTGGAGTTTAGCTTTAACTCACACCGACAATTTAAGGGGTATGTTTTCTTGTTGCAAGTCAAGTCGGCTATGATAATCTTTGTCTTTTTGCTTCACGAATCGTGAAGCAAAGTGTGCTTATTTGCATAATAATTGTTTAGGTTTCTAAATTTCCCACGTTATTTTTAGCTCTCGTGTAAACTTGTTTTACATCTCCACTTTTTAGCTGAATAAATTTCGTTTGCTTTGCCTTCGAACAGTATGAAAGTGTTAAAATTCAGCTCGTACTTTCAAAAGCTGCTTGCTTTCCCATCTCAGTAAACAGTCATCTCGCTTTCAAATTGATTCTGCTTGGAAATCAAAATGGGCTCCTTCAAAAAACGAATAATTCGGCTTGGAGATTGAAAAGGGAAACAAGTGCAACCACACATGCAGGGGAATTTGCGAACCAAGTCGAGTTCATTGTCTTGCCTGCACTTTTTTTTCGGAAATTTGTATCCCTCGGGTAAGTACACTAGCAAAAAGCCTGCCAAACCTCTGTCCACAAAAACAGCACATTCTACCGAATAAAGTAGGTCCTAGTTGATCAAGATCGAATCCAGACACTTCACAGTCCGGATGAGGTACTCCAAGTTACACTGTGTACGCTATTTTACTTTTCTGTATGGCACACCCCCACCCCAAAACCCATAGGGTACCCCCCCGGGCCTCACAGGTGGAGACAAACATCGTTCGCTCACTCATTGAAATTTAGCCTCCTACATAAATCGAGTGACGTCACTAACGTGACGTCACCAGCTAAAAAAGCTAAAAAGTGTTCCTATTAGCCCTCTAACACACTGCTACGCTAGTCTGCAGAAATGCAGTGGTTGATGAAAGAACTTTCAAGAACTCGACTTATTCTTGTAATTTTGACATTTTCATCAGTCTCTCAATTGTGTTAACATTATGAAAATGTTTCACTAATTGACCCAGGACTTTTGATTGAGCTTACGTGTGAAATAATACATTAACTACACAATGATAAAATTTTGATTGGCATACAGTAGATGTGCCACCCGAGTCATTCTGTTGAGGTTTTATATTACAAAGTAGTTATTTTAACTGAATATAAAGAAAGAAAATGCAATAATAGCTGGTAAATTCTGTCTACAGCAAACAACAGATACAGAACGCAAGTTAGCAGCGATGGGGATTTCATCTAGTGCAGATTTTGCAGGAATCAGGGACGACTTTGATGAACCTGAATTATCATCGCAAGTTATAGCACCAGCAAGAGCAAGAACACCTTCTCCAAGCTTTCAGTCTGGTCCTCCGCCCTCATATGATTCTGCTACAAAGATAAAAAAGGTATTTATTTTGCTGAAGTTATTATGAGCTAGTTGTTGCAATTTGTAGTTCTGTGATACAGTTACTTGTGTAACTAGAGCTTTGATCAAATCTTCTTCACGCCTGCATAGCAAGACCACAAGGTGATCTAGGTATCTATGAAAAAATGCATTGACACAAGCAAGGCCTTTAAACCCTTTACAGACTTAAAACAGAAAGGGTGAAGAAAGTTAAAGTCGCCTTTTCAGGTCTAAGGTTGAGGTTATTATTATTTATTATTATTATTATATTTTATCCATGGAAACATTGGCTGCTCTTGAGTCACTGAACTTCAAATCTTCGAGCTCAAAGTCAGACAAACATGCCTTACCACCACCTTGCTTCAGTTTGCAAACCTGGAGAACTCAATAGTGGTGGTAGTGGTTCTTCCCTTTAATTGCCACAGTAATTTTTTACTTCCAATAGTGCAGACAACTGCTAACCTTAGGCCTGGTGGCAACTATGCATACCACCTTTTTGGTCTTGTCATGTAATGGTTGAGGCTTTTAATCTGACTATAGTAGTATCTTGACTGAAGTAGCGTTGATGTACAGTGTATGAGATGATTTCCTCTTTGTGCTAGAAAATTTTTTTGTTAGAGTGCCATTTGGTTTCACTTTTAATAGCAACCAACTGGAAACAACAGAGATTCACCTCCAGCTACTGCAAGTCCTAGCACAACACAGCTAACTCCAAGCACAGCCATTGATATAGATGAACTAGAGAAATTTGTATTCAAGTAAGTACTAAAAATGTCCTGTTTATCTTAATAATTAATTCTTTAGGTGGATGGTAAAAAAAGCAACAACTTACAGCGGTTCCTGTAGCACCCTTCTCTGTATTTTTGAAAAGTCACCTTTACACAGTGATTAAAAAACGTAAAGCGCATTGTTTTAAAAATTTAACTGTGTCGTACAGCACATGACAGCACTTTCAAATTTCGCATGTAATTTGTCCAATACACCTCCCATACACGGGATATTATTGTCCTGAGCTCCTGTTGTGCACATCTTCCAATGAAAAGAGATCAGAAATTTGCATTCGCGAACAGTTTGTCACACTGACGGTTCGATGTGGTGGAGAGATTGAAAATGGCGATTTTGATAAGGGAAAGAACGTGAATGTTTGACTTTTTTGGCATGTATTTGTTGTTACGGTATAAAGCCATTGGTCTCTTAAAGAATTTTGGAGAGAGGTGCCAAAGTTCGAGATTTACAGCAAATAAATACATTTGAATCAGTCACATGATGGCCAACAGTGTGTTACCTTTCGCTTTGCTTAATAAGTGTTAGGTGCAAATAATCAAGGACGCTTATTCTCGTTCAAAACGCTTCAAATCACCCCAAAAAGCCATTAAGGATGTTTGCGCCAATTGCTTCTGCGCATCCTTATTCGCGATGTCATGGCACATCATGCATTGAGCGCGTGCGCTATTGAAGAAATGTGGAGATATATAGCACTAGTGGGCACTTTAATATCTATGCATGGGTTTATCTCTCTTAAAAGTTTGGTGACCCCATATTTTCTTTTGATAGATCATTTTCTTTGTTGATTTTCTACATTTTGTGAAAAATTAAAGAAAATCTGTGTTGTAGAAGTTTGATTTTTTTCAACTTTTCTGCCCTCGCATCATCGAATTCTACAATTATTGAAGCTGCACGGTGTTCGTTAAAGTCCATCTTAGAGGTTGAGTTTAACTGAAAGGATGACACCGGTTCAAATTATTTACTTAAAGTGCCTATGAACTAAAAAATTTTTCTCCTAAATATGATAGTTTATGACTCCCTTAGTCTAAATATGTAAGTTTTGCTGAGTAGAAACCTTTGCATGGGATATTTTTCCAGCCGCAAAGTTCGAATTTGGCACCCGAAATGTGTCTCCATTTTGCGCGCGGCCAAAACGATCCCATTACAAGGCTGTGACGTCACAAATCGCGCAGAAGACAAGAGTGTTATGGCTGACAAGAGGGTTTCCAGAAGAGAAATTACTTTGGAGTGACTCGTGGGCCCAGGATTGTAAGCTACAAGGGCAGGATTCGCACAGTGAGAGCATGTGTGTGTCGTTTCTCAAAAGGAAACGAATTAGGGAGAGAAGCGGACTCATTTGAACCCGTGTTCGACTCGGTAAGAATTCGATTCGACCCGCATTACAGAGCTGCTTCTGGGAAAAGCCGCAGTATTTGAATGTCGCATTAATATCTGTAACTTCTGCTACTGGTGGATTAGTTCCACTAGCAGCAACTATCGCAATTCAAGATTAAAGACTGAGATAAAGAAGGTTTTCAATATTTGGCCACAAAACTATTGCTATATGCATCTGTCCACCTTACCTAAGAGCATCCAAGATCTACAACACATAACTGAGCTACAAAGTTTTGTTTACATCTCCGGTTTTTTTGGAAACCACATGCAATACGTTTCTCAAACTGGATGTTCACCATAGAGTTTGAAGGGATAACAATGAACAGAACTGTCTTGACCGACGACGACACAAGACGTTTTAGTTAATCAGAGATAGCTATAGGAATATTTATAAATCCCTCGTGATGTTTCGTCAAATAAAAGGAAGCAGTTCAGCTCAGCATTGATAATTTTTATTGCAAGTCACTCTGCTTCCACTGCATTTGATTTATGTGGTCCTCTTTAAACACCACACATTTCAAACAGATTTGTGCCTCTCTTCTTGTTGACCCTCCTCCTGTTATCTCAAGAGGACCATATAATATGAAATTTCACATATCACACTTAACACTGTCTAATAGACCCTGTTGCAGTACAGTCTTGGTGATGTAGGTTTAATTTGAATTTATGGCATAAGTTATTTAATCATTTTTAATACTGAAGGGCAATGAAAATGTGACCTTCATTTCCCATTATTTAATTTTGTGGCAGGCTTTGTATTGGAAATTCCTCACACACTGAATTGTCTCAGTCTCTTCTTGACTCATTCCCTGTAACCAAGAAAGCTACCACACAAGCCACCTAATTCGCCAACAGAAAATCAATAATGAGGTTTCAAAATGGGCCTTTTCGATCTCGTTCTCCACCTTTAATTTGTAATAATAATAATAATAATAATGATAATAATAATAATTTTTCTGAAAATTAGCTGCATAGGCTATGTTCCCCCCATATGCATGCTATTTAGGGACATAGCATATAAACGTCTTGTACTGCTTTAATAATAATAGTGATGTATACACAGGATAGCCCCATCAGTGTAAAAACACTGGTAACAAAGGGGCTTCTGTTACTAAATAAGTGCCCAAGATAGTAAAATACATATCTTCAAACATTAATAGTGGCATGCATGGTTACGTAGCAGAAGCCTGATGCAAACACGAGAGTGTTGGGCGAATTCAAAGGATTATGCGAGCTTGATCGAACAGACTCTTAGACATTTGTAACTGAAGAGCATATCTCTTAACAACAAAAACGGCTAATACACGCATAATGTGTACAGTGTACTGGGAGGGTACTGTAATTTGAAGGGTTTATAGATCCAAGGGAGCTGCCTTAACCTCTCCCCGCCCCACCCCCCTCCTTAAACAAAAATAACAAAAAAAAAAAAAGAAACTACACACACAAAGAGGGCAATTTCTACTTGACACTGATTTCTGCCATACTTCATGGAATTGGAATGGGTGTATGTTTCAATGAAAATGGCACTTCAAAATGTACTTCTGGAACAAATTACATATTCATCTTAGTGTTGAGATTGACCGAAGGGAGTTATTGTCATATAAGACCAGTATACAAAGGGAGCTCAGACCAGGCCCCAGCTGTTCAAAAGGTGGATAAGTGTTAGGGAAACCAATTGCATTATCCACTGGATAGAGATTTATCCGGTCGATAGTGCTATCCAACTTTTGAACAACTGGGGCCAGTATAACTGGACAGGTATGGTTAAGTTTATTTACATGAGACCAGCATCATGAAAGTATAAGTGATCACATAAAGCCTGTAATAACTCAGCACACTAGCTCTCACCTGCCATAGCATGTTTCCACAAAATTGGTATGAGCCAAAATCCTAAAGCAAATTGCTGAACAGAAGGACAAAAATCTCAGCTGGTCTAATATTGTGTAGGCAATTACTTAAACCAGTTCATGTAGTCAGAAACGATGGATTATTACAAGGACAAAGCTGAAGTCATACTAGTCTGAGTTTGCACGCGTATCATACATGTCCATCTTTATTTATCACAGTCATCCTCATAGCACCTCCAGGTGGAGTAAAAGACCACAAATGAGCACCATACTCAAAAATTCTTATTTATTTGCTTTGAGATGCTCCCTCATAAATGGCTTGAAATTACAATACAAGCACTCCACTTCCATTTGAAAATCATTTGTAGCTGCTGATTATAATAAATAAAAACGCTCTTTAGAAATTACTATTGTCTTGGCTCAGCCATTAGGCATGTAATATTTCAAGCAAATTTTGGGTATGCTTATCTTCAATGTTTAAAATCCTGCTAACTAATAAGTTTATATCAGTGTTCTCTCTGCAAAAGTCCTCATTCGAAAGAGCCGAACAACTGAGTCTATCTTTCTCTTGGCGCGAAAACCTATGAAAAGATGAACAAATTAAGTTACAAACAAGTACACCGTAAACTTGAGCTTGTCTGGTATCGGTTTGAGTAAAATAATTGAAGTACATACAACGACGCTCTTAACAAAAGAAGTAAAGTCAAGGCTGCGTCAATCTCTCGTTATTAACACATAAAAGTACTGACCATTCAATTCTAGAAGCTTCTCCTTCAAGGCCAGTCAAGCCAATAGAGCTGAAAGTTAGTCAATCCCAACAATTCAATTCGCCATCTTGCTTCGCGCAAGATTGTTGTTGTCGTTGTTTAGGCTTTATCCACGGACGACAAACCCAAAAACTGCACATCTTCGAAATCGCTTCGAGCTGAATCTTAGCGTTTTCCTCAGTCGTCGGTAGCTTTCATTGTATATCAATATTAGCAAGGAAAATGTAAGTTTCATCGCTCAAACACTTGACAAAGACCAAAGAGACAAACATTCTGCGCGATTTGTGACGTCATACGGCCCGCTTCCTCGGCCAACTCGTTCCCAGTCTTCGGAGACACGATTTTGGTCATTTTGGGTACTTTCAACGGCAAAAAAACGGATTTTTGTTTCTTGCCATCCAATTTATCTTGCCATTTCGGAATTAACACATAATGAACTACCAAAATGTGCAAAAAAAATTTTTAGTTCATAGGCACTTTAACAGACCCACTTAAGTAAAATTTGACTAAGAAATTGGGTCTACAGTGAATCATTTTTAATATTTTTCAACTAACAAGCACTGAGGCCATGTTGAGTTACGAGGGCCGATTTGTCAAAATTGGGATAGTTTTTGACGTGCTTTATTTCAAAAACGAAGTTGGTGACCCCCTATTTTTTTTCCATTTCTGACATAGGTAACTCATTATCTGACTGTAGCCAAAGTATGAAAAAATCTGTGTTGTAGAAGTTTTTTGCGCGAACGTCCGTAAATAGCAAGTAATATGACACATAAACAAGGTGAACCATTTATTATTGTGAATTATTTCGCATTTACGGCAATTAAATGTATATTTTTCATACAAACTCATATTTTTACGAGGTCATGATATAATAATTATTCAAAATGGGACAGGTTAATATATGCGCTCCTCTCATAGTGAGCTTGGGTGACCTGTGCTTATACGCCTGTGTTTACAGTAATTATACGTGTCCAGTCAGACTGAAGGTCACACAACATGTTGATAACTGCAAAATTTTTATGGCTTGCATTTTCACAGTGTGAATCATTTTTGTCTTTGCACATATAGCTTTATTAACATTTTCAACAATACGTGTATTTTTCTTAGACCTGCTCCACAAGGCACTGCTATTAAATGCAGAATAACCAGAGACAAAAAAGGAATGGATCGAGGAATGTATCCTACGTATTTCCTCCATATGGAGAAAGATGATGGGAAAAAGGTACCTCATTGATTACAAATTAGTAAATGACAATAACTGTGATTAATTTAGTGAAAGGCACCCTGCAGCCATCCAGTGAGTGCTCAGATTTATGCCTAAATTAAACTACAGTTTTATTGTCTCAGCTCAACAAATTTATATGTCAAATTTTAGATATTTCTTCTGGCTGGTCGCAAGAGAAAAAAGAGCACAACTTCCAACTATCTTATTAGCACAGATGCAACTGACCTCTCAAGAGGTGGCGAGAGTTTTATTGGAAAGTTAAGGTACTGCAAAGCAACATGCTGTAGTAGGAGAAATTATTCTTGAACACCACCAATTAAGGGAAAAGTTCATCATAGCTTTCAGAACACTTCTCAGTTCCTTTGGCATCAATACTGTTCATTACTGATGAGCAGCCTCATTTTGGTGGAGAGACTGCAAGATTACTGCAGAGATCAAGGGGAGGTGGTAGCCCTGGACACAGGGCCATTGTTAGTGTTCAAGAATAATTTCTTCTGTGATGATTTCCCAACAAAGGAATCTTCATGCTGTTGTTAACATGCTCAGGGGTTTCATTAAAATTTGAAGTAGGCAGCTGGTTTGAGTAAAGCAGCCAACTGTATCAACAAGGTTTGAAAGAAATCTTTCTTTAATTACTTCAATTTAGGGAAAAAGTAGCCGACTTCTTCGAGTGAATTTGCAGACGCTTTTTGTCGGTCGTCGGTGCTTGTTGAAAGCACTGCATGCTACAATATTTTTCAATATTAATTTTTATCAAAATTGACTCCAAGGTTTACGTGACAGAACTGCAACAATGTTGATCAGCCTCATTTTGTCTCTCAGTACCCCTAAGAAACTTCAAAACTAAGGAATTTTGTGATGTCAGCAATAGGATCAGTGGTTGGTTGTTCAAAAGCTGATTAACACTAATCCATGATGAACAGTTAACCATGGTTTTTATTTCAACGAGCAAGATGATAACCGCTAATTTTAAGCTTAAGGTAAAGAAAACTCAAAGTCAATTGATTAGTGATCAAACTGGAATCAAAGTTTGCATCAATTCTAGGTTCTATTAATCATGCTTTAAACAACCGGGCCCACATTTCATTTTGCTACACTGGTGATCCTTTCACTAAGCATTGCCTTTCTACTGTTTGTGTGTAAAAAAAAGGCCTATGGGTAACTACAGTCTTATGTGAGCTACAAAGAACAGGTTTTTATACTGTATTTAACGTGATACAAATAGTGCTTTCTAACTGGAGTCATTAAACTTTAACTGCTTCATAACACCTGTAAAAAGAGCATCCAGATCTAGATGCAGTTTTGAATTCTTTTTATATTTAATCAATTTTCTTTCTTACTTCAGATCTAATTTAGTAGGAACAAGGTTTACTGTGTTTAACAATGGCGTAAATCCACGGAAAGGAGGTGTTATGTCAGATGGTTCAAATATCCGTGAAGAAATAGCAGCTATTATTTATGTAAGTAAAAAAGCAGACTGGTGTTACATTGGAGTATTTTGCTTCATTGCTCTAACTAAAGTAACGTTGTTATTGTAAGGTCAGGTGTTCAGTTCCTGAAAATCGTGTACTTGTATTGAAGACATTCAGATCTGCATTTTGCTTTGTATCCACTTTGTTTCTTGCCACTCATGATTATAAACAGAGAACTGAGGATTAGCCTGTAATGTCAACCCTGTGGTGACATCTCATCCAGGAGAAAGTAGTGATACTTCTTGCTGCTTCATGGCAAGGTGTTAAGTGGTAGCCCTGTGGCCTGCTCGCAGACAGTGTGGGGTTTAACTTTTTACCCAAGGGTGTCTTTTTATACATTTTTTTTTTTGCAGGATACCAATGTACTTGGGTTCAAAGGTCCTCGAAGAATGACAGTTATTCTTCCAGGGATGGGGCTTGATCAACAGAGGATACCAATGCGGCCACTCACAGTATGTTTATTTGTACATAAACTTGCTTTCTTTCCAGCTTCTGAACAAATGTGGGTTCCTGCCCTCCCTTTCTGTTAGTCTTCCACCCTCTGTTCCTTTAGTCCACCACCATCTGAAAATGTTCAGGAAAGGAGTATGTTTTGACTTTATTTAATATCCACATTGTTAGGAAAGCGATAGTCTCTTAGAAAGATACAAGAATAAAAGGATGGATAATCTTTTGGAACTGCACAATAAAACCCCTGTGTGGAATGATGGTATGTATAGTTTTATGTTCTGCAGAAACGTTTTGCCTTTTTATGTTATCAAGTCCTTTGGCTGCATTTAAAAGAATTTGGTTATTTTTGGTTGGTTAAGGGAGTTGGCACCTTAACAGTTTTAAAAGTTTAAAGTGAGGTCATGAACTTTGTATGTAATTTTTTGTTGTTGTGATTCCAACCACTTTTTTCTTTTGGTTAGATACCCAGTCATATGTTCTCAACTTTCACGGAAGAGTGACGCAAGCGTCAGTTAAAAACTTTCAGATTGTTATGGATGCTGATGGTAAGTAATAAACAGCCAACTATCATAAAATTAAAATATATAACCCTGAAAGTAGCCAAAAAATTATGTGATTGTTGGCAAATTGTGAAATAACTTGACTTTTAACCCTTTAGCCACCTGTTCTCCCCTGAATAATTTAATTTATCAATGAACACAGAATGCTTCTTTGAAGAATCATTATCTTCAAAATTGAAGTGTTGTTCAGGATATTACTCAGACAAATAATATTGGCTGTCACAGGACACATTCTTGCCACCCAAAAGTAGCAACTTCCAAAAAGTACCCCCCCCCCCTCCCTTCCCCCCAGGAAAGTAGCTGTAGAAATCTGCTACTAAATTATCCTACAGGATCTGCATGGAACACAAAACCTGTGGTGCATGCAAAACTAAGCAATTTAAGTTTGGAGTGTGGAGTGGTTTCTTTTCTTTTTGCCAAAAACAGCACTTACACTCAAACGAAGAAAACCGTGAACGCTGAAAATATTCCTGGAATGTATGTTTTGACCAATCGCACAAGAGACCTTGTAACCGCCGAAAGCGAATGGGTTTCTCGGTCACGGAATTGAGTTGGTTCTTGAATTGTTTTGAAAGGCCTCAAGATTTAATCTTCACCTTTATCTTACAGGAATTGAAATTACTATTCCTTTCTATCTGAGAGCCACATGCACTACGCAAGCGAAAATATGTTTGAGCGCTTTTGGAGAATAAAATTTTTCGACATGGCGGCCCAACGATTAGTGGTTCCAAATAAAAGCAAATCAAGCGGCAGTTATTTCACCTTGATGTAAAAATTGCAATGTCCTCAAAATTCGCCCAAAGCTGCTATTATTCCTGATAGCACAGCTGACTCGATTTATTTAGGCCGAAATCGTTAAAACTTGAGGTCTTTCGAAACAAATTGAGAACCAAATCCTTTCCGTGACTGAACAACCCATTCGCTTTCTGCGGTTACAAGGTATCGCACGTGATTGGTCAAAACACAATGAACATTCCAGAAATATTTTCAGTGTTCACGGTTTCCTTCGTTTGAGTGTAAAGCCGCTGTTACAGTTCTAGCTTTTCAGGTAATGTAGGGTGTGGTGAGATTACATGAAGTTCCTCAGGCTGGTAGTTTATGTGTTCAATGGTAACAGCACATGAATTCATTTGTCCTTTTAGTTGATTATATCATCATGCAGTTTGGCCGAGTAGCAGAAGATGTTTTTACAATGGATTACAATTACCCTATGTGTGCCCTTCAAGCGTTTGCTGTGGCTCTGAGCAGTTTTGATGGAAAGCTGGCTTGTGAATAATTTGAATTAAATATTCTTGCTTGGAAGTATAATGATAAGTCTAAAATTGATGTTAAATTTTGTAACTACAATGTCAAGAGACTAAACTAAGCATCACTCACATTGTTTTTAATTTCTGCATGTTGTTTTAAACCTAGTTTTAAACCTAGTAGTTGTATAAAAGCAAATCCTGCATCTGAGTTTGTTTGCCTCTGTTTTGTAAGTCGTCATGGCCATGGGATTGTTAGTTAGGTTAGAGCTTGACCAGAAAAGAATCAGTTTGGGCTTTTACATTTACTCCTTAAGCTTGGAGGTCGAGGTTGTTAATATAAAAGTAAGTAAAGCCCAAGGTACAGTATAATTTTCTTTTTTTTTGAACAGAGGTGTTTACTATTCAAGGGCAAGGCCATGTTTTAGAATCATTCTAACCCTTAGGAATATATTTATTGTGTACATTATTAATTTTAACGTGAGTGTTTAACAAATGCTTACCAGTGTTTGTTATCAAAAATTACGCAGTTTGCATTATTTTAAGTTCAATACTAGTCAGAGGGATGCAGATAACATAACACAAGAAGACAGGAGTACTAGTAGTGTACTGCTGCCAAAAAATGCATTCTCAAGCTCCAATACCCTCTGTGAAGACAAACACATATAAGTTGTATTGACAAATATTATAAATATTCTTTCTCCTTTTTGAAGACCACTTTCAAAAATCAAATGACCTTCTAATACTAAAATAGCAGTGCTACCGGTATGTGTTGTACAGATACCATGGACTTGCACTTGCATAAGTTTCTCGTGGGCCGACTTTCATTCCACATCCCTAATCCTTTGATGACTTTAGTCCCTAAAACTGTCCTCCCTTGGCCTAATCCTGGGATGACTTTTGTCCCAGGATTTGTTCCTCTCATCTGATGTTACTGTTTACAAGGTTTTGTCGTGTGGAAAAACTATTTTTAGTCATCTGGTAGGAAAGTCATATCAAGCCTGATAAGTTTTGACCAGATCTTAAGGTAGCCATTATCTAAAATATTGTTTTTATAATATTAACTGCATTTCTTTATGTGGCACCTACAAAATGGTCTTGCGAACATGATGACCGTGTATTTCCACCAAAACTATGGTTAGCCAGACGAGAACGTTTTACTTCTGTATCAGTGTCACATGTACATACACGTATCTAATTCAGCACATAATTACCCCGCCGTCAGGACGGGGTCTAGTAATAGCCGTTTTTTTTTATTTTCCATTTTTTTGGTGGTCACTTGCCCCAGACCTCCGGTTTTTGCTCGGCCAAACATACTCGTCGCGTCTTTTGCTACACAGGCTGTCGTCGCGTCTTTTGCTACACAGGCTAGAGCGTGTATCTTGAGTGACCATAATATCTTTTACACCCCGAGGGGAGGGGGGAACGGCGGGGTAATAGCCCTGGGGCTTTTCTTGTTGCTAGTTAAATTACAAATTTTGCTTTTAGTAGTACTTTTAATGAGCACATCAAACACTGTTGCAAAGTACAATGTGGTTTCTTAACCTTTCTTAACAGCAATATTTTTGGACAGTTATTACAGCGAAGTATAGAGTTAACTTATTTACCTTACCACTTAGTATACCTCTTGAATTTCATTTGAATAATATTTTTAATTTTACAGTTGAATCTCGCTTAACAAACCTTCGTAATCTGTTACTCCTATGGATATTCTAAATGCAGTTTTGCAAGACTTCGAATTCGTGAGGGTTTTTGCAGAGCATAGTTGCTTACAAGAGGCGTCTCTGACAGTAGATTCAGCCGGACTCAATTAACATTATTAAGTTATTAAGAAAATCTTGTACCTATTACGAAGATCTCGGGTATGTTAAATGCGCAATTAATTTAAGGTTCTTATGAGGAGCCAGTTGAGCAGGTGGTATTTTAGCTTTCTGCTTTGTTAATACAGCTTACAAAAAAGATGTTTTTTCTGTGGGAAGAATGCACAAGAACCCAAAATAACATCTTTGAAAAAGCACTTAGCACGATAGTATTAGTATTATACTCTTTGGACCCACGGTAGGTTTGCATTAGTCCAAGACTCGATCACAAAGACCTTTGTATAAGAAACTGGACCCTGGGATCCTTTCTTTGAAACCCAGGTGCATCGGCAGAGATGATACAGTATCGTTGAAGAACTTCATTACAGGCACCGTCCTGCTCTGAGAAAGTGACTGGGTTGGGACTCAGAAAACTGTTGTCAATAATGACGTGTCTGTATTTGACTGTACTCCAAAAGGCTTTTTCTGACAGCTCGAGGACTAGCTATTGTGAGAAAAGTTCTTTGGCTGCAGAAAAATATTATGATTGAGATCCGAACTGGCCCATGATTTAAGCACAGTTTAAACAGGAGACGTGAGGAGAGACGCATTGTTTTTGATGGCCCGTGAAAGCAATGACATGGGCTTTTATTGTCTTTGATTGCTTTCATTGTCTCTTGTTGTTGGTCTCAAACAGTACAGACAAAAAAGGAAGAGACTAATTAACCAAAACCTCTGTGGGTTGTAGGATTATTTAGAAATGGCTATAGACTGAGACCGAAAAATGCGAATAAATTTTGCTATCCATGTGACAACTTCAGTCCCAGCTGGCTGAATAATACCACTTCGAGTGATAAATTCAGTCCGGTTGTTAAATGACCTTAAATTGTAGCTTTTCCCACCAGGGAGACAAATGTAACTATTTTAAAAACTGATGATCTATTGCAGTTGTTGTTACATTGGGAAAAATAATAAAGTTAATGCAGTTTTCTCGTTTAGAGAATAAAATGTTATCACAGACATGTTGAGATCAATTGTTTTATTAGTTGCGTCCAGGTATTCTGTAACACTGTTATTAGTGACGTCACAAAACCGAAGGAAAAAATAAACGTCAAGAGAGAGTCTCCCACCCCTTACCCCACCCCTGGCCCTGGCTTTCTCTCTCCCCTATACCTCCTTGGTTTGCCGGCCGGGTTCAGGAAAATCCCCGCCCTTTTCCGCCAGAGATCTTGACTCTAAGAGCTTGCTCATTTGTATGTCCATTGTTTTAACGGACGATTTATTTGGTACCATAAAGGTTTCACTTAGTTGTCTTGTTGATTTTCTTCAATAGTTGGCTTACCTGCAAAACATCGGAATTCAAGGGATTATGTCACTACGTTTCAGTATTTAAGAAGCCAAAAGACATGTTTGTACCGATGGCAACCCAAAATAATGATCCAGTTTTGTTTAAACCGAACTCTACTAGTCCACCAAACTGTAGCTAAATTCCTTTGGTCACGGATGGTTAGGATGGAAACGGATTGCAACTTGAAAACATCGGGCCGCTTTCTTCTTCATGTCTAGCAAAAACCGTTATAAACTGATTATGTTTTGTTCTCCTTTCAAGAATTCACTTCACATCTTCCTCTTGGAGTTCGAAGACTATTTTGTGTATTAAAAAATTCTCTTAGTTTTGATGTAACCAAAATATTGACCCAAAACATAAAAATTCCCTTGACATTGCCCTTTCAATCACCGTTGTTTATTTTCTACAAATCAAACAACTTCAAACACAGTTTGTTTAGGTTATTCTTTATGAAGGTGCCACCTTATTAATATTGCTTGGATTCCTGAATACGTCATTTCCACCCTATTAACTGGGAAAGCTCTGTTCCTTGAATTTGGACAACGAAGTAAAGCACGGACATCATTTTTCTGTTTGAATCACTTCTCTTTGTAGCATGTAAGACGTTGAAAATACTTGGAAATGCAGGCGTAAAGGCTAGCCGTGTGGACTGCATCAGATAGTACTAGCAAAAGCAGCTAATAAAATTCGAAGTGTAATCATAACCACTGGATGGTGATGGTTTGGCTAAAATAGACCCAAGCCGCTGAAACAACAAGAGGAGAAATTGCTAAATTTAGCTGAGTTTTTGGTCATCAAATTATAGCTAAAAGAAAGGAACAGCTAATGCCAGATGGTGGATCATTCTATATTTTCTGATTTATGTTACTGTTAATTTAATCCACTGTTCTGATAATTTTTGTTTCCTGGGTGAAGTTGAAATAAGTGATGGTTATCGCACAGGTCTAAAAAATATGATGAATAGAAGCATATTCGACAAATCAAGAAGGAACGTTTTTCAGAACACCGAAATTAAGATACTCGAACAAAATGCAAACTCAGATCATTTTTGGAAAACCTTAAAAACATTCAACGATCTTGATAGATGAGACCAACCATGCAATTGCAAAAATATCACTGTTGTACAAAGAGTCTGCACATTCTGGGAGCAATAATGCATTTGGACTATGCGATTTCTGATAAAGAGTTACAAAGGCAATCAAAAAGTTGAAAAATAAACTGAAGTCGCTCACGTTAACAAAAAAAGAAAATGATTAATTAAATTAATTAATGTTCTTCCCTCTTACAATCTGCTTTTTTTTAAAACTCTTAAATTTTAAAAAAATTTTCTCATACTTGAAATACACAAAAGCCGTACACGTGAGTTCAGAAGGACTCTCGTTCAAGAATGACGATTCCATTCTATGTATAACAATCTTTCCTTATGTCCAAGCAACTAAGCCCAAATACGAAACACATTTTGTGTGTGGAGAAATTAATATAACTCGACCGAAAAAACTTTTTTGGAGATATATTCTGAAAGTTTTGCCTTTAGGAGAGGTAAAACAATTCAATTTAAATTAAACGCAAAGCTAAAATGAAATACATTTTTTAAAACAATTCAGTCAATTAATTTTTTTGGAAAAGGGCTTGAAAGTAAGAAAAATACTAAATTTCCAATAAGCAATCGTAAACTGTTAATTGACACTGGCTGTTCTAAGAGCCCAGTAATTCCAAGAGAAAAAGTCTAACTTTGTCCTGTGTTTGTGCTTGAGATATTGTGAAAGATGAACAATATTATTTTTGTGTTCCATAACAAACGACAAAAAATATATTGCTGACTTATTTCAATCTAATGTAGTGACAACTAACGTTAAAGCATAACTGATAAAGATGTAAGCCTACTGTTTACGAACCCAAATCTCGCAATTTTCCTTGCAAAACACCAAATACTTTTGAGGTTGTTTTGAGATAAGGAATCATAGTTTGAACTCAAGAATATCTTGAATTAACGTTTAATAAACGGATTCTCTTGTTATAAACAGTCGAGATACACTGTAATAATGAGTCTGGTCAGTAGCTGATTCGCCTTTTTTCTGATTAAAAATTGAAATTGAAAAAAAGTCAGTTAAGGAAAGGAAAAACAACTAGCTGGAGATTAAGGTAACCAAAAAGCTTTCATTAACATTGCCTTCACCAGGGCGCATCCCAATGTTTACGATCGTATGTTTAAAAAAAATAAACAACTGAACTACAGTAGCCTGAGGAAACAGCCGACGTTTCGCGAGGTCGCCACTTGAACCTTCATAAAACGACGTCTGAGTAACGAGCGCAGAAATTCTATACTGATGACGTGCACTACCCAGATCTTGGTAGTGCTTCTGATTGGTTGTGCCGCGAAGGAATTTTCTTTCAACCAATCAGAAGCACTACCAAGATCTGGGTAGTGCACGTCATCAGTATGGAATTTCTGCACTGGTTACTCACACGTTGTTTTTCGAGGGCTCAAGTGGCGACCTCGCGAAACGTCGGCTGTTTTCTCAGGCCATGGGCGATGAAATGTGTTTCTACTCTATTATCTGCCACTGGAGTCGCAAAGTTTGATCCTTTATCCTGCTTTATCGCAGAGCTTGAACCTTTGCAATTGCGCTTTCTTCAGTCTTTCAACTTCCTACACCTCGTCTAGAATGATCTGAAATGGCTTTTTAGTAACTCTAAACAACGGATTATGCCACTCATAAATTTGTATTTGTGGTAGTTTTAGCCAGTTCTCAGCTGAGGTTACAGGAAAGCGAGAAACTTAATTGAGGAGAAAGACATTAGCACAGTCATTTGGCCTGAGAAGTTGCAAATATGAAGGCATTCAGGCTTCAACTGGATTTGAACCAATAACCTTTCGATACCAGTGCAAACTCTCTATCACAACACTTAGCAAAATTTTCAGGCATAACTCTAATTTAAGGTCAATTAGGCAGTTATTTCAGTCTCCAGGGAACTGCAAGTCGTCAAAACCCGCGGATAGAGTTGCAACTGAGGTATTTGGGAGGGAAGAATACAGTTGAAACTGATATCGAGAGCTGTTAGGAAGATCAGAGAGCCTCTGTTCGCTGGCCAGGTATTAGCCACTGAGGTAATAGTCAAAATATATGTCAATCCCAAACAATCCTTACCTTCCCAAAATTGAAGATATTCGATCAAACGTAGACTCTGCAGTTTCAAGTCCAAGGTAGCGTTAGCTACCTACAACACTCTGATCCGTGGTGAAATGTCATTTAACATTAAATGAAGTTTTTGACACATATCTAGCATCATTTGCATCTCAGAGCATTAGATTTCGTAGACTCCAATAAATTGGAAGTCATCAGAACCCCGATAGAGGCACAAAGGGAGAAATACAACTGAATCAGATTTGGTGTTGATCACTAAGGCAAAAACCGAGTTGATCACTAAGGCAAAAGTCAAAATATAAGCCGAGTTCAATCCTTATCTTGCTAAAATTGAAGATCAGTATTAGACCAAACATTGCCGGATCCTGAAGTTTCCATCCGGCTCAGAAGTACGGGAACTCGGTCCAAAATCAAACCGTTGGGAAAAATAATGCATAAGAATTAGTTACCGACACTTTGATGTGTGGCTAAGTGCCAGTTATCATTAAATGAAAAATAATGTTGAACATTTTTATCCCAGAACAATGAAAACCAGGCAGATATCTTAGTCTCCAGTTAGTGAAAGTTGCCAGTCACGACTCCGATAAAGGAACAAAGTTACGTTGGAGGGAGGAATAAAACTGAATCAGATTTTATGTCCAAAAAAGTAGTGCACTAAGGCAAAACTTAAAATATTTGACAATTGCAAGTTCAAACAATCCTCATCTTGAAGTCGAAGACATTAGAGGAAACACAGACTCTGTAGTTGCCATCCGGCATACAAAGTCCAATAACCCAGTTTTACAATCAAATTGAGAGAAAAAGAAAAACACCAATATTTATTAATATTAGGGGCTGTTTACATGGAGGGAGGAAGATCCTAGCGCTAGGAAGATCCTAGAAGGCGGATCATCCTAGCGCCATATGTTTTCTGTATTCAGTTTACATGCAAAATGTTGTACTTGGCCCTAGTGCTAGGATCTTTCTAGCACTAGGATCTTCCTAGCTGAGAGATAGGAAGATCCTAGCGCTAGGAAGATCCTAGCACCATGTAAACTGCCTTCGCTCGGAAGATCCTAGTACTAGGGACAGAAACACAATTATGGCGGCAGCCGGGCGTTCAGCTGCTAAAGACCGACAGTTTTATTTGATTTCCAGCAGCCACCCCGACCGAAATTTTTGCATGTAAACCAAACGAAAATTTGTTTCGCCTTCTAGGACCTTCCTAGTGCTAGGATCTTCTCCCTCCATGTAAACAGCCCCTAAGTTTCCTTACACTCTGATCTCACGCTAAATACGGCTACATATCGGTACACGTGTTCCTGCTGCATGCCCCCTCGTGATACGGGACCTTTAGTTCTGGGATTAATTTTGCTGGCGGCCGGGGAGTTTTGTTGTCCTTGTAAAACAACGTCAAGTTCTCTTATCAACGTTATTAGCGACCAATACAAAAACTGCACTTTTATTTCCAGAAAATAAAATCTTATTTTCTCCGCATACATGAATATCTTGATCTAATGCAGAGAATAACTCTCTTAATTTCTTCTTGAGGAAACCAATGCTCGGACGAGTATCGAGAGAAAGAGCCCATTCGCTTTTCACCCTCTCTTTCAAAATCAGTTGCCTTCAGTTTTCTCTATAGTTAGACCCGCGCATAATCCGAACCTAGAAATAGAACCTAACACGCAATTCTGTGACCCCGCGTGTTTGACATTCAAAATTGTTAGCGAAGTGAGACTGGCAAAATAAATGACTAAGAACCCGGCGATAGAAGTCAATCGATAGAAATCAGTACCGATAAAAATCGATAAAAAGTACTTGATTGCTCGGAAATCGGCCAAAAATCGACAAAATCTTTCAGGAGTGACAAATCGACATTTTTGCACAGTTTAGGACTATTTACAAGCATAAGGATACAAAAAGAAAATTGTGGTTAACCGCATATTCTTTAGAGATAATTAAGCAGCCGTAATTCTGAATATCTTTTTTAATAAACAATGTAATACATTTGACTTCCAAATTTAAGCTCATTTAACAAAAGGGAGGCACTGTCCTTTTATTCATTAATGAATAATTTATCAGAAGACTATGTGTGCATTTTCTATGAAACTACTTGGATCGTGCATTCCTATTTAATAACAGCAACAATCACTATTTTTAACAAAACCTTGATATTAATCTGTTTCTTAGTCTTTTAACAACAACTTACAGTAGTTAATAATTTAACAAATTTAAAGAATCTGACTCTCTAATACATCAAATCTGTTCTCAATTTCCTATAAGGCATACACTGTGAC
Organism: Siderastrea siderea; assembly: GCA_964030785.1. Taxonomy (NCBI): domain Eukaryota; kingdom Metazoa; phylum Cnidaria; class Anthozoa; order Scleractinia; family Rhizangiidae; genus Siderastrea; species Siderastrea siderea. Next base: position 15,001,690 of record OZ034968.1, on the reverse strand, counting down.
ATAAATATCTGTATCTTTAAAGACTTCATCTATAATGTTTTTGACTTTGGCCCACTGTAGTCCATCTAAGCCGCAACCAATCCTTGGCATTGACAGGTTTGTTACACCATGACTGACACAGTGATCTCTCATTGCTGCTAGTGACGACTTCAAAGTCTTGTATGTTGGTTTATGGAAGTACTTTTCCTTGGTGACCTAATGAAAGATGAGGATCATTAGTAAGATAGCCTAAAAAATTTAGGGTGACAAGGAGCTTAAAAGAGGGTATTGACAGGACACTTGGTAAAATGGTAAATGGTAAATCAAATTTAACCTCATCAGTCTAGTAGGGAGTAGTCACCTAATCTCCCAAGCCAGGGGCTCACGTGTAAGCACTTGACGTCCAGGTCGAATTGGAATTTGGAAGTGTTGGTTTTTATGGAGGGAGGAAAACCAGAGAACCCAGAGAAAAACCCTCGGAGCAAGGAGAGAACCAACAGCAAACTCAACCAGATGCCAACCACTGGAACCGAACCTGGGTCACAGAGGCGGGAGGCAAGTGCTCTCACCACTACACCAACCTTGCTCCCCACTTAGTCGTTTATGTTAAGCATCACTTGGAAAACAAATTACATTAATTGAAGCCAAAAAAGTATGTTTTAAATAAGTCTTGTTTAACTCTTTAAGCCAGTAGTGTTCAGCATTAAATCTCTCCTCACCGCATCAGTGTGTCATAGCACATAGAGGTCATGAAAATTTCGCAAATGATCACCAAACGTGAATTATCTTGATGTTTAAATGGTTCTCCCAATTGGCAAGGAACAAAATCTATGGAGACCAGTGAGGAGAATTTGTATAATGATGTTGGGGTGGCTGTTTGGGCTTAAAGGGTTAAAATGGTTATTCTAGTGCACGGAAATCAACAGTAAGTGTCTTAAGCTTTGGATAGTCAGAGTGGAAAAAGCATGAACTTGGAAAAGTCGGGCAGATCTCCCTTATATTGTCTATAAAATTGGTGAAAACTGATTGTGGATTGTTCTCTCTCTTAAAATCCAAATGATGCCATCTCCTTGCTGGTCAAGAAACAATGTTTGAGCAAGTTTCTTACATATGAATTTGGCACATTTTTTGACCAGAAACAAAGAGAACACATGACAGGGTTAGTGAGTTTTCAGTGACGCTCACAGTTGACAAGATAAGCTTGTGGGTGGAGGTTATGGGTATTTTCCTGATGTAAAATACCAGCTGTCAGGGTTTCTTCTGCTTTCAATAATACTGTCCAATGGCACAAGGGTTCTTAAGACTTAAGGTCAGAAGTTAGTAATTCAAAGTCACATTCTGGACATAGGCCTCTCAAACACTAAGAAGTGTGTAACCTCTATCAATGGTAATATGAGTCAGTCAACTAGCAGTGCTGCAACTCCAAATCCCCCTACTGTGTAACTTTTTGGGTGGGAGTGTGCTGCTGGGACTCTGAGATCCTTACCCAACTCTAAACCATATTCAGCTGCAATATTGTGCCCTAATCACTCGGCCATGCTGTTCTAGTGCCTGCACTAGCTGGCACTTAAGACCATCACTCCACTCACCAAGTAGTAGATGTGTCTATTTCCTCTTTCCAGGGTTGCCACACCTCCTGGTTTCTGCCCTGAATGAAAAAACAAAAAGTAGTATGCTAATGATTTGTGAGGAAACAATAATGAAAACAAAAATTACCATCCTATTGCTACCATATATTTCACTAGTCAGGCACATGTACTAATAATGAGAAACCAAAATAATGAACAGCCTGGAACACCAGAAAATAAAGGCCGGCACGCGCAAGGGGACGTCCCTGTGATGGGTCCCTGCAAGTGGTCCCTGCAACTAGTCCCAGGGACCAAGTCCCTTCATGTGAACTACCCATTTTAGTGAAAAAAATGTAGTCGCGGGGGACCAAAATTTGGTCCCTGCGACTAGTTCCACAAATTCAAACTTGTTTGAATTCCTGGTACTAGTCCCACAAACTATGCTTGGTCCCTTCGTGTGAACTGTTCGTGGGACAAGTCCCTGCGACCAAATGAAAATGTTTCATCGGATCTTTTACTTTTTTTCCAGTTAACCTTGTCTGTATTGGGAGTCTTGATCGAACAGTTGTTTTCTTGGCTTAGTGTTTTGGACTTTCTGCTAGACTATAGATTGGAGTCTTGCGTATCGGCATTGTCTTGTGATGTTTCCTCAGACAAGAAACTTTACTCCACTTTGTCTCTCTCTTCCCATAGGGGTAATCCTGGAATGTGCTACCACCTCATCCAGGGGGAGTACAGACACTCCGACCTACTTCATACTACTAACAGCATTCACCATTTGGGCTTTTGAGAAATTTTGGAAGAATTTAAAAGTTCTTAACCCTTTAAGCCCCAATAGTGATCAGCATCAATTTTCTCATCATCATATCTGTGCACTATAACACATACAGGTCATGAGAATTTAGGAAATGATCACCAGAGATGAATTGTCTTGATGTTTAAACAAGTTCTCCCAATTAGTAGTCAATGAAATGTATGGAGACCACTAAGGAGAATTTGTAGAATGATGTCAGGGCTTAAAGGGTTAATATAGAAACCTTTACCTGTGTCACAAGTTCACATTAAACTTTTGAGGTCTCTCAAATTACTCTCACATTCAGAGGGTGTAAACTGCAAGTTGCAGGTGCAGGTTGCATGTTGCAGGTTGCAGGTTGCAAGTGCAGGTTGCAGGTTACGGGTTGGAGGTTAATTACAAATTAAAAAAGCAGTTAATTAAATGATAAGAAAATTAAAGGAGTAAGAATAGCTTCAATTATTGTGTAAAAATTGTCCTTTTTGTGTGAAAGGGCACGCAATAAAAAGTCTCCAAGTAGCCTAGCTATGACAAAGTAATATAAAATGTTGAACAAAAGAGACCTGGCAGAGACAGAGGTGTCATGCTGATGGGGTCATACAGTTTTACCAGGTTTTATTCAGCAGGTTTTATTTTGCACGTTTGTAGGTTCGAGAGCAGCATTTTTGTTGTATTTCATCACCAAACCGAACCATAACTTACACATGATAAGCCGATAACATCAACAAAAGCAACGAGTTTCAAGAATTTTATTATTTCACGAACATTTCTGGGTCTTGCTTTAATAAGCATAAATTTGTGGTGGCTAAAAAGTGAAAGTGCTTATACTCTCAGATGCTTGTGGTTAAAAAATGTACATATACAGTGTAGCACTTGTACAAAAGCAAATGAAATGCTTCAGACAAAAAAAAAAACTCACTCACAGATGTTTTCGTATCAATGGCAATCAAAAGCTAGCTTGACGGGCTGCAAAATTTGCAAATCAGAAAAGAATTTGGCCTCAAATTTGGCCTTAAGCTCCACTTTACAATAGTTTTAATGTTCCTATAGTTTAATAAGCAAGATCAGAATGTGTGAATGTGCAATAATGTGCAGCATGTTTGATTACTTGCACTTTGCACAACATATCAAGTTGAAATTAAGTTGATTAATGTTAATTTTAGTTCTGCAAGGTGACTGGTTTTTAATTTGGCTGGTTAATACAACTGGATTTTGTTTGTATTCATGATACAAGCTTACCGGTAATTTCGACAAGTTCGCATTATACATTTTAGCAGTTAAACTAATGCCCGATCCTGTAATCTTTACAATCTTTTGATCGAGTCATTCTATTGTTATTATTAAAATCTCCTGTCTTAATACTTGTATGTATTACACCAATTGAAAATGTAATGGTATTTGCAGAACTGAAGATGACACCAGTTTGTCGAAACATGTTTTTGAAACTTACAATTACAGTATAGTTTTTTGACCGCGCGTGCTGATGATGCGAGCTGTAGTGATCTGCACGCGCTCACATAAAATCGTAGGTTTTTTCTGATATTTATGACGTCAGCATAGCCAAAAATTGCAAAGTTAACAGTAAATTTTCTCGCATTTCCTTTGGTGAATTTGTTTTAAGTTTTACACATTTTGAGATACTAACGCTACCTTTCACATATTATTTTTTGGAAAAATTCTGTCAGAGCAATCCAGTTTAATGGTTAAAAATAAGAAATCACATGATATCGGTGAATCCGTCTGAACGACCCCATATTTTTTCCCCTGCAAAATGTTAGTCAAAATCATTTCCACAAAATAGGAAAGTTTAAAAAAATTTCACTGAGGGAAAATCAAAATATTTAAGAAAAAAGACGAATTAATGGGAAATATCTGTCATTCTTTCGTTGCTTTGTTGCCATGACAACGGCCTATGCCTAAGAAGCAAAACCTGAAAAATAAGGGTAATTATGTTAGTAACCTTACTGGTAAAATTCAGGAACAAAGATTGCAAGACAACAGAATTAGGGCTTCTTTTGCAAGTCTTGCCAGTTCATACAGTCACTTTTGTAGAAACTCTAGGGAGCCACCTTAAAAATCTCAGGTTTTTCAGGAATTTTAGGGTGGGTGGCAGGTGATCTCCATTATGGCCCCGATTGATCATCGCCAATAGTTAATGATTAAACTGCACCTTTCACCTAATATTTCCATTCCAAATTGGAAGTGTGGCGTATATGTAAGAACACCTTGAAACAGTTCCGCAAACTTTCATCCTAAGAGTCTAGTCCAGTTCAAGTTTTTCCTTGCCAAGGTTTCTTTACAAATAAAACAATTTTGATTTCCTTGAAGAAATTTAAGTGGAAACGTACCATATAAAGATCATACTATCTTCCGATTGAAAAAAATGTAATCGCAACCTGCAACCTGCACCTGCAACCTACAACCTGCAACCTGTAGTTTACACCCTCCGTCTCGCATTTGCAATTTAAGTAATGTGCCTGAGTAGGTGCATCATTTACTGTGATTATTTCAACAATCTACTCTAGATTGGTACAATCTAAAAGCTGTCATTTTATATTACCTTGAGATTTGATCTCATCAACTCCACCAAACTTGTTCTTAAACATCACAGCTATTCCTCTACCCATTCTGGCATCAGCACTAATGCAATGGGCAAGTGATTCACTGGCAGGGCATGAAAATAAGTCTCCACGTTTTTCACGTAGCTTGTCTACAGGTTCCTTGGATTCTGCTTTAGTAAACTGCAAGGGATGGGAATAATACAGTAGGCATGCAAATTATGTAAGGGTTATTTTTAGGCAACGAGGGGATATGTGATTTATCCACCGAGGGCGCAATAAATCGCATATCAAAAGCAAAAAGGTTCCGAAAGATGCACTGGGGTTTCCACATTGTAAAAATTTATAATAAACAGGTTGTTTTTTTCATTTTTGATACGCCGACCAAAACAACCAATGTGCGTGCCAAACAAGCTTTACAACAGATTAAAGATTCCGAAAATACGCACTGGGATTTTGTAATTGCCTAATACTACTGACAACTTTGACAAATTTGCAACCACTTTTTTCACCACTTTACTACAACGAGGTTAGAAATGAGTGATTCCGAGGAAGACATTTTCCTTACGCAAAGCAGTTTTAATGGTTCAATAAATTCCGGCAATGACTTAGAGAATTTGCTAGGGGACTACGAAAACGCCCAGTTCAGCATTGAAGAGGCAACAGAAGGGTTGTTTAGCTTCAACCAGGCGGATAAGTACGAAGAAGTCTCAATCGGCAGCGTTGACAAGGAGGCTGAAACAAATAAGAAGAAAACATCGAAGAGTGATATCATCGTCATAGATGACAAAGAGCTGCTGGCCAGGAACAGTGAAAGGATCCCAAAGAACACTAAAAAGGTAACCTTTTGGTGTTTGAATGTTTGGAATGAGTGAACGCAATTCTCATGTCTTCAATTTAAGCAACTGCTCGGTAGTATTTAAAATGTAATAACAGTGTAGGCAAAATAAATGTAACGCTGTTGAAGTAAAGATGTGGTTTTGTTTGTCAGTGCGTGTAATGCGATGCGTGTGGGTGTGCTGCGAGGGGAATATTACTTTTAATATTCCCCCAGGGGATTATCAAAGCTAATATTCCCCTAGGGGAAATTATATTAGAATATCAGCCCCACTCTCCCCTGTTACAGTCAAAGCCGCCCCCAGCTTTTCAGACAGTTGATAATTAGTGGGGTTTATTCAATATAATCAGCCTGGAAGAACAAAGGAAAACGAGCCATGTGAAAAATAAGTGTGGTTAATTAAGTATTTCAAGAAGCCAAAGAATGATAATTTTGCCCCTTAACCAAATAAAGTGTTTTCTGGTAACCTTGGTTGACTGATCTAAGCTGCTTGCTTTCTTTCTTTTTTCTTTTTTAGTTTGAATACATGTACCACATTATTTCAAAATAAAAAAGATTGGAAGGGGAGACTGGACCCACCGGACTCCCCCCCCCCCCCCCCCAACCCAAATGTCCTCTATCAGCCACTGATTTATATTGAAAATTATTTTGTTCCACACCTGCAGACATTTCTGAATTTTGCTATCTCTTGACTGTCCTTCAGTTATGCTTCCAGTGCTGGACGCAAGTTTGTGCTTCCTGTGAAACGTACAATTTTAAACAAACGTTTACTTGATAACTATTAGGCATCAACTAGCAGTTATTAGATAATTAAGCTTTCAACATTGTGGCCACCCATCCACACCTCCACTCCAGTTAAACTGAAATTCTATCCTTTCCCCACCCCCATCGCTCAATTTTCTGGTACACCCTTGCCCGAGCTTCGCGAGGTTCTGCGAGTCACGTATTTCTAGTTAGATAATTAAGCTTTCAACACCAAACAAATGAATGGAAAATTTATTCATTTTGCATATCACTACATTCAAACACTGAGCATCTCTTATAACAAATACCATGAAACCTTAAGTGCATAATTACAGTAATTAAACGTTACAGTGATCGACAGCCCGGATGAATGCTAAAAACGTTGCCATTTATGTTTCAAAGATTTCAGAACAAAGGGTTTCTTTTCGTGATCCGGGGGTAATAATTAACTTACATCAAATGTGAACTACATACATTGCAACGAGCGGAATAACATTTGTCCTTGGGAACCCAAAAAGAATTTATCTTTAATATTACCTTGTCAAGTATTTTTCCATAGTTTTCTGCTGTTCTTTTGCAACATCTCATGCATGCACACCGCCCAGGTATATTTTGCCAAGACTTTTGAGACAGTATATGGGTCTTACATGAGTTACGATCTTAGCAGAATCAAGCAATGTCTAATAACCAGGTGGGGGAGGAGTGTTCGTCATTAACTCTACTGGCTCTCATAATTAAAAAGAAGTTAGTAAAACTCCCAAATAAAGAATAATCGAAAAAAAAGGTTATGTTATTCAAAAGTAAAATTATTTTTCTAACAATTTGTGAAGAAATAGGCTACCTTATACATGGAGCAAGACTACCCTACCCCGGAAGGGACAAGATGCGGTCACGGTTGTTTCACGGATGCCTCAACTTACTTCCTGTCGATCCTGTCTCTAAGCGAGGTCTCTAAGCTCCGTGCGAGCAAATTGTCCAACGATGCACAAGGCTGGGAAAATCTCAAGTGTACGCCTTCTCCTGCACAATATTTCCGAGGAGTTAGTCACCGACGATGTTGACAAACTAAAATTTCTTTGTGATGATGGGACCTTAACCAAAGCAAGGTTGGAGAGAATCAAAAATGCCCGGGAGCTTTTCGTTGCCATTGGGGAAGTTGTCGAAGACGAAGGCAAGAAGTTGAAGTTTTTGATAAAGCTGTTTGAGGCAATTGGCAGAATAGATTTAAAGTCTATGGTGGAAGAATTTCAGGAATCAAGAAAAGGTTGGTTCTTAAATGAACAGGCTTGTGTGCTTTAAACTTCTTTGTGTGGATTGGTTTGTCATTGATTCATAGATTTTTCGCTTAGCTGGCAAGTTTTCATCTTCCAGGGCCGGTTTTTCAAAGGGTGGATAACGCTATCCACCGGATAAATCGTATCCAGTGGATAAATGATAACAAAACAGAGTACACTATCCTCTGGATAGTGATTTATCTGGTGGATAGAGTCATCCGTTCTTTGAACAACCGGGACTTGGGAATTATTGTTCCTCAGTCTGCAACCTTGCTTTTGGGAATGAGACTGTAATTCGAATACGGGTTGTTCCATTTTTTATCCCCCCCCCTCCCCCCCTTAAGATGGCAGGATTCCGACCCCTCAAAGTTTTGGCAGCACCCTTTGAAAAAAAAAAATCTGAAGAGTTCATTTTTTTGACAGCACCTTTCAAAAATATTTCCGAAGGGTTCATTTTTTGGTGGCTCCTTTGATTTAAAAATCTGACCCCCTTGTGCAGAAACTGGCCATCCTTAGGGGGCATTTGGATAAAAAAATGGAATGTCCCTACCACAGCGCGGAGGAAGAAAACACAAGCCACAAACATATATTGACAATTGTGAACTGAAATACCCCTGTTAACCCTTTTCACCCTCGCCTCCTTCTCCCCGCCCAACTTAAATAATCTTACAGGCCATGATTGTCAAACTGCTTAATTTGTTTGGTAGGGGTATTATGACAATATGATTGTTGTACGGTAGCTCTATTTGGGGAAGTATAACGTCGAAACAGGACTTAACCAGGCTCCTCAAGTTACAGAAAAGGGCTGCACGAGTTATTCTGAACAAAAACACTAGAGAGTCGAGAACAGTAGATTTATTTAAATCCTTAAATTGGTTGCCGTTTGTCCAAGAAATAAAAGTCAATCAATGCTCCCTACTGATGAAGCGGCTTCAAGGGCAGGTACCGGAGTACTTGGAAACCAAACTTACTAGGATTAGTGATGTCTCCACCAGAGCAACCCGTCACTCAAGAAAAACTTTTTACTGCCCGCGGTATAATCGGGAAACTGAGGGAGGGCGTACTTTTATTGCCAAAGCTGTTAAACTTTGGAACTCGCTACCAGATAAACTGATAGACTGCCCTAATGTTAAATCTTTTATGAGAGCTTATACAAGTCACTTTGCTGCCATGAACACTGACCTAGACCATTTTACTGTAAACTAAACTTATTATATTCATCTCCTTTTCTTACCTTTTATATGTAGTTTTCCATTTATTTAGCATTTTCTTTCATTTTTTCAACATATTATGTAACATTTTTATAGAGGGCCACAGGTTTGTCAGTTTTTAACTATAATGTGTTTTACCCTCATGAAATAAAGTTGTTATTATTATTATTATTATTATTATTATTATTTCATTTTGCATGAAGTGATTGTTCAAATTGCTGTGATAGCGTCAAGGTATCATTGGTGGAGCATGTCATTTACTGTGGCTTCGTCAAGGTTTCAAGATGGTAGCAACAATGGGTTATTCCAGAAAAAATCCACACCTCCCCGACGGATGGCACGCTGGAAATTCTCGCGGGAGGGGGGGGGGTCGAGGGCTCTGGAAATCCAGGTGGGAGGGGGGGTCTAGACTTAAAACTCTTCTTCGGGGGTCATTAAAAATGTAACCTCAGTTTTGCAGATCTTTGACTTTACGGGAGAAACTTCCTCCGAATCGAAGAAAGTAGTAGTCTTTCAAAGTATGCATTTCTTACCTTAAATGCTTTTAGGTTCAGTTTCAAAGATTCTGCGAAGAATATTATAAAAGTGATAAAAGAAGAAAACAAGAAGAAAGCACGCGGTTGACGTGGTAGCTACAAAACATGCTCAGCGAACCAAGTTGAAAGCTTGGAACTTTGTATTGTATTACAGTACTGGCCAAATGTAAGTTGACAGTTTCGAGATGAAAAGCAAATGAGCAACAACGTAGTTGCTTGAGTCATCTCTCAAGAAATAAATTTGGACAAGTGGACCGCATTCAACGCGAGTGTTGACAAGTTTGTGAGCTATCGTTTCCCTCGCTCTCTCTTTTGCAACAAGTTACAAATACCTTGCTCAAATGAATTTCATTTCTCATAGTTGTTAGTCTGTCATAAATGTTTATCTTATCAATTTGAAGAAACACAAAAACCAAGAAAGTGAAATGTAAAATAATTAACTGGTACGCTGTATCGGAATGCGCGTGTCTTCTGACACGTTTTTTTGTGACATGTTTCCTTTGCTTCTGCCCAATAGATGTTGTTTGAGCGAAAATAACCTTGTTGCAGGTATAAAGGAATGTAAATCGGATACTTTTCGTGTCACCGATGGCACAACGTTTTATAAAATGGTTGCGTTACGCATAGGTTTCAAATTACTTTTGACATATGCAAATTGCGTCTGCAACAGAAGCAGCACGAAATAAATTTCAACGGGCTAAATTTATCATTCTCCTGTTAAATTACCGCTGCTGTCATTAACTTTAATTCTAACTTTAAGTTTTATTTAACATTTATTTCAATTATGGCAAGAATACGTCCGGGAAAAATTTCGATTTGAAAGGTTGTTTTGACCTCGGGTACACGTAATTCAATACTCCGTTCTCGAGTTTTACATGGACGATTTATATAATTTTATTTATTTATTTATTTTATTCGCCGCTATCAGCTTCATTAAGCATTTCCACAGGATGGGCTACAGTTGTAGTTCAGTGCTATAAAAAGGGAAGAAAATAACTTTTAATCATGTTGTTACCAGTACAAAACCCGTTCGTAAATTTTCCGTTCATATCACAAGAACAAATTAAAATTGAAATTGAGCTCCACAGTCATTATATTCTGGATGTGATTCTACGTATTTTCAACGGACTGAATATTGAATTTAGGGCCCATAATAAATCAGGGAAATCTGGGTGGGAGGGGGGGTCTCTGGCCTTGGAAATCCGGGCGGGGGGGAGGGGTCTAGAGGTACAGGAAATCCGGGAGGAAGGGGGGTCAAAAACGCTTGCCATCCGTCGGGGGGGTGTGGATTGTTTCTGGAATAACCTAATGAAAGAAAGAAAAGAATGAGGAAATAAAACACAAAAAGTAAAACAACTGTCCCACCCTCTTTTCCTGCTCAGTCGTGAATCAGACCCGTAGCAAGACCAAAATTTCAACCAAGGCAGTGAGACACCGTTTTGGTTTCTTCATTTACCTCAAATATGTTGTTCCAGAAAATATCCCTACTCCCCCCACAGAGGGTTTGTTTGGTTTGAACCCCCCACCCCTCTGGAAATTCCAGTTTAGGCTGATACATTCTTTTAAAAAATTTTGCCTTTAAGATCCCCTCCCCCTCAGAATTTCCAATGACCCTCTGTGGTGGGGGTATGGGTATTTTCTGGAACCACACAATACACCAAAATGAAAATAAAGAATGTTCATCAAGGACAATGAGCGAGAAATGTGATGGTATTGAGACTGCACTCTCACTGGCTATACGTTAAGGCGCTTGAGACGGTGGCCGCGACACAACTAAGTGAAGCTAAAAGAAGGTTAGGCTACGCTGAATTGCCTAGGTCGCCAGTTTAATTCCGCAAACACTTATTTATATTTTATTTTTTCTGTATAGCAAAACAGTACAACAAATGTATACCAAGGCAACTGCCTTGGCTGCCTTTATACTGTCTATGGGCCTGCTCATATGTTTAACTTTCATTTTTGCCTTCTTTTATTTTTCTATCCATTATCTGGGAGCGTAGAAGAGGGGAACAGTAGTGTAGACTTGCTGCAATTCATTTGTTTTGATTCTTGGGAGGAAATACTTGAAATAAAGGTGTTCTTGTAACTTAGTTGTAAGGAAGCTGGACTCAGGGCCTTGGGGAAGGGGGTACTCCCATATATAACTAGTATGTAGGTATGTGTTAAATTATGTGAGTGGTGTGGTTTTCAAGCAGTTTGGTCTGAGATATTCATAGGACATAGAAATCAGGGAGTTTTGGTCTAGAATAGGGTATCAATTACCAGGAAACTGATAAGTGGGGTGAAAAATTTAGGCCAAAAATAAGGTTGAAAAACTCAGAAATAAAAGAAAGGAAATTCAAACACCGCAACTTTGTTGATTGACAGATGGTTTTCCATCAAAAATGCAGTGTGGTTATATTAAGATATAATCCCCTGTAATCCTGGCTCAGATATTGGAAGCTGGATTTTTTGCCCAGTAGTCGTTTAATTCAAATCTGCCACGCTTTGCACAGAGGACCAGCTGGATGATTCCTGCTAGTTAGTGTTCTTAAGTCTTCTCTGCCGGCAACCAATACCATGATTGCTGTAGAATGACATATCATACAGTTATAATTATTTTATTTTATGTCTTCTAACTGGACAGGCATTGTTGAATGCCCATTAATACACCGGCCAATAGAAATGATGTGAAGGTCTACTCCCTCCAAATTACAGCAAACAGTTTTCAACATTGTCCATTGCCTAGCATGTACAATGTGGTTTCTCATAGGAATATATTCAGTTAAATTACACTTACATCACGAGTGTGTAAATCTTACATGAATTTTTCTGGATTTTACCGTCAGATGAAATCAGAGATACTGGCCAACATGAACAGAATGTTGATGGTGATCGTGGTATCAACAATGCTTTTGTAGCACCTTTACAATCCAGCTCTGGGAGGCACAATGCCAAGCCTTATGCACCCACAGAACCATCTGTACAACCAGATAGGTCAATGGCACATCACACAGGGCCTCCTGTACAGATTCATGGTTATTCACCAAGTTCAGATCAAAATGCTCGCCATTCTCAAACACAATATTTGCCAGCTTCTGCAGATAATCAAGCACAGATTCAACCATCTCAGGTTACTGGTTCATCTTCAGGTTTACCTTCTGATATACATGTACCTCAACAAGATGCTGCAGGGCAGAAAGTTCCATTTTCACAAGATTCATCGTGGAAGGTCCCATTAGGGCAAGATACCTCTTGGAAGGTCCCATCACAGCAACATTATTTAGATAAGCTTCCAATACAACAAGACATTTCAGGGAAGCCTCCATTTCAACAAGATACTCAGTGGAAGGTTTTGTTACCACAAGATTCTTCATGGAAGGTTCCATTACCACAAGATTCTTCATGGAAGGTTCCATTACCACAAGATACTTCATGGAAGGTTCCATTACCACAAGATTCTTCATGGAAGGTTCCATTACCACAAAAAGATACTCCAGGAAAGGATCCATTACCACAAGATTCTGAATGGAAGGTTCCATTATCACAGGATTCTTCAGGGAAGGTTCCATTATCACAAGATTCTGAATGGAATGTTCCATTATCACAAGATACTTCATGGAAGGTTCCATCACCACAAGATACTTCATGGAAGGTTCCATTACCACAAGATACTTCATGGAAGGTTCCATTACAACAAGATACTTCATGGAAGGTTCCAGTACCACAAGATACTTCATGGAGGGTTCCTTTACCACAAGATTCTAAAGGAAAGGTCCCACTACCACAAAATTGGAAAGTTCCATCACCACAAGATACTCCAGGTAGGGTTCCATTACCACAAGACTCTTCATGGAATGTTCCATTACCACAAGATACTCCAGGAAAGATTCCATTACCACAAGATTCTTCATGGAAGGGTCCATTATCACAAGATTCTTCTGGGAGCTATCATCCCCAATACAGTGTCCCATTTGGTCAACAAGAGGAATCCCCTCACATAACAGAAGAAGTGGAACTCAAAATGGAGGAGGTAAACTTGTCAGAAAGTGCAGCAAAACCTTTTGATGTCTCTGCCTTGGGACTTGAAAGTCAAGATCCAAAAGCTCCTAGTGGAGTGCGTGGACATGAAGGCAGCCAAGTGATTCCACCAGAAAGACCTAGAGATGATCCTGCTACAAACACAAGTTTTGGTGAACATTCAACAACTGCTGGATCCCAGGAAAATGTTCCAGTAGAAAGTTGCATATCCGCTGATTTCCATGATGCAGGGTCACAATGTGTGCACCAGAAATGCCCAAGAGAGATGAATTACAACACCATTAAAAGGTATTTCCAACATGGTGCAAAGGAGCTTGGAAAAGGAGGCTTTGGAGTTGTATATGAGGGTAAGTCAAGTTGAGAGGCCATTTAGAGGATATAAGGCGATCTAGGGACATTTAAATGTTACCACCCTTAATGTGATACCCCAAGTCACTGTGTGGCTTTTAGTTGCCTGTTATGAAACTGGCAGTGGTTCCATTACCACAAGCTTAATCACAATTTCTTTAATTACGTACATCACTGCCAGGATCATGTTTTCATTTGATTTCATTTCTAGTGCAGCTCACGTAATGATTTATCATATATTCATTGTCATAAGACTAAAACCAAAATATTCATTGTGGCCGATTGTAACAACTGCAATCAACACACTGAATCAAGTTATCAGTACTCCATGGAAATGATATGTGACTCAACACAAATGCATGTAATTTTCACCAAGTGTGGGAACATGCATGCAACAAAGACATCTTATTTAGTTTCATTTCTAAATGTTTGAGAAAGTGGCACAAATTTCTAATGCATTATCACAGAACAAAGTAGATCCCAGTCAAAGCAAAGGTGAATGAGTGTTGCCACTCAATTGAAAACTCCTTACCATTGTCCTATTAACCCTTTAAGCCCTGATATAAAAATGCATATTCTCCTTACTGTTCTCCATACATTTCTTATGGAACTAATAAGGCGAATTTGTCATAATATCAAGACATCTCATCGTTGGTGATCATTTTCTTTCTTCTGATCACTTGACTGTTTGAACAAGTATTGCTAATTAATGTAAAGAGAAATTTCATTTTCATCGCTGTTAGGGCTGAAAGGGTTAATACATAACAATTATTTGACCCATAATTCTTAACAGTAGCCCTTTCAGAGATACCTTTTCTTATGTATTTCAAAGTGGATGTGGGACAAGTTTGGACAGAAACTGCAAAATTGCCCAAAATTGCCTCGAGTAGGTATAGTCCACCTTCAACTGTATTGCAATGCAAATGAAAAAAAAAAGAATCTGTGAAAAAGGGCCATTAATTGCAGCAGTAAAAATGTGGAACATCTGTAAGTACTTGTTATTGCATTGAGGTATGTGTTCTTTTATCTGCAGTTTGTTGTGTTCTCATTTACAGTGACATTATGTTGTTGCCAGAGAACAATTATTTTTTGTTTCATTTTTCTTCAATTTTGTGATGACTTTTTGGTTAATGTGTGGTTGCAGAAAATATCCATACCCCACCCACGGAAGGGATTTTTCATATGACCCCCCCCCTCCCCTCTGGAGTTTCCCAAACGGCCCACAAACTATACCCCTCCCCCCCTCCGGAAATTCCAATTTTATCCTACACCCCCTGGAAATATTTCTATTTCTTGTTTAAAGCGAAAAATTAGCTAAACTATTAATAGTTTAAGAATCCAAATTTCGATGGTTACTTCCGTTTTCTGGTAAATTTGCGTATATGAGCAGAAGTTACATCGCATGTCAAATGCTATTGTGCATGCATATCATCATAAATTTTATTTACGACCAATTCTGCTTCATTATCTTGATGAAACAGCAACACTTCAATTTATAATTTGAGTAGTTGACAAAATACAAGTTTTCTTGAGAAATAAATGTTGAATAAGAATTGCTAAGTTACGCTGCCAAGGTAAAAAATGAGTACACCTAACTGTAATCAAAACAACATTTTGTGTCAGATTTCGGTGTACCAAATTTGCATGTTCTATTTACGGATATTTTCAGATAGAATTACCCTTCGTTTGGCATCATTAACTTTCGTTTGGCAGCTGGGAAATCTTATCATTCTTGGCCTTCAGTGAAGATTTTGATGTTTGTAATGTTTTCAATGATTTATCTAATGTAAAGTTTAGCCAAAAACGACGTTGCAAGCAGCATGAATGCATTCGAAAACATTTCAGCACAAATGAGGGAATGTTCTGTAAACAAACTTATCTGAACGATGGTTCATGTTACGTGCTCCCAGCAAACACTTCCCTTTTAATACTTGGGATGCCTTTTACTTTATTTTATACTTGCTTTATGCAATTGTAATGACGACTATGTGATTTTCCACTGCTACCGAAGAAATTTTGCCCGTTTCTTTCATGCCGAAATATTAATGTTTGAGTCAAAACCCGTGAAACGGGCATGTTTTTATTTTTGATTTTTAATAACGCACCTGAGTCGTAAATTTCTTACAGATAATATTTGTCTGCCGAACTATAGTAAGTTATTACAGTGTTTTTACGTAGTTTTCGATCAAGAATCACTCTTAGCGGGATCAAGAACTGTTTTTTGTCGATTCCAAATTATTACTGTGCTCAATGTTGACGCAATAATTCAGTTCAACTGATAGTTTTCACGCCGGCGAACAACAACGAAGAAATTAACATAATTATAGGAATAATGGAACCGGTCTGGAAAAAATAATATAAATTGAAACAACACCGCCCCCCCTCAGGATTTTCCTGGGCCTTTGGCCCCCCTACCCCCCTGGAAATTCCAATCCCTTCCGTGGGGAGGGTATGGATATTTTCTGGAACCACACAATTGGTCATGACATATATTTTGAGATATTTTCAGTGGTATACCAGGATGTGATCGCATGCTTTTGGGGACAAGTTTTTTCACTGCAAGTTTTTTGTGCTGATAAAAAACATGTTCAATGTCAAAATTTTGGCCTGTGGCTTAGCCTGAACAGTATTCCTTGTGTTGAGTTATGCTTTATGTTACAATTATTTTGACTCTTATTGATAGGGACCAATACCTTTCATGGTCAGCATGTCGTCATCAAAGAGGAGTATGGCTACCATCTTGGACAACCTTACAGTGCAGCACAGTTAAAGAGGGTAAGCTAAAACGACATCCTGGTACAGACTGTATGTCTGTATGTCTTCACTTTTTATGAAGCTACAAGAAAAACAATTTTGAGTGAAGCCAGCAAATACTAACAATGCAGCACTTACATGTACATGTACTGCATGAGCAGTACATGTAAGTCTGTGTGCAAGGGAAGCTTAATCACAAGTTTAAACAATAACAAATGCAATTTGGTACTTAATCTGCACAGTACTTAAGCTCCCAAGACAGAAATGAAAACTCATATTTAAATGTTGAACATTCAAACTTTTCAGTCAATATTGAAATTGTGTGGGGTACTTCATCATGCATAAAACTACAATGACATGAGAAGTACTCTAACATCACCTTTTGCTTAATTTAAAGTTTGTCATGATAGCTAAATCTTTTTTGCCCTTGCAAGATGTTCCATTTTTGTCATACAACTTGTTATTCTTGAAACTCTATATGCAGTAAAGTTGGTATGCATTATCACCATTATGATTATCCTCAGTACAGTTCTTAAGTTAACAATTATTCACCGAAGTGGAGGTGAATAATGGTGGATATTTGCTGAGCCGCGAAGCAGTGAGGCAGATATTTACAACTCTTCACTGCCGCTGAGGTGAATAATTGATTTAGGATATATACCAATCCAGTGGATAGCTGGCAGCACCAAATAGTTCCTTTTTCTGAGAAATAAGGGAAAACTTACACAGGAAATCCAGAAAAATGCCGGGAGGTGAAGAGCAGATACTATTCCAAATTTGAGTAGCCAATCAGAGTGTGCAAAAAACAGTATCCACTGGTTTGGTATATACCTCACAGTGATTGATGTTTGATAAGTCTTGTGTCCAATCCACTATATGAATGGGCCAATTAGCTCATCAAGGCCATTGATTTGTAGATAAAATCTGGTTTCTGAAACAAAAACAACAGAGAATTACAACTCCCCCTGGATTAAGGATCCTATTCCATTGTAGGGTACCCCTCCCTTCCCAGCATTTTGTCAGAAAACCCTAATGTTTGAGAGGGACAAGGTGAAGTAAAGTTTTTTATTATATAGACACCAATGAAATACCAGGAGTTTTCCAGTGACGAAAATTTCGTATCCAGTGAAGACACGATTTTTATCTTTCAATGTGAAGATATCACAGTTGTCATGGCTACTTGAGTCTCAGCCAATGAAATTTATAAAATGTTATATGCCTTATTGCTATAATATTCAGGATGCATATAAAGGCTACTTATTTTCTCTATTTTTCAACCAAAATTTGAATGTGTGTAAGATTAATATATTTTATTAGATTGATTCAGCAAATAAAGGATTAGTCCAAGAAATCTTTATCCTGGTATTTCATTGGTGTCTATATAATAAAGAGAAAATTACATGGTTGCGTGGAGATATGGCATTTATCTTCTCGTGGTGAAAAATACTTCAACACTCGTGAGTAGACCAGGCCAGCAATTATGTTTACTAGCTATGTACCGGTAAATATCAGGCTGCATACATGTACATGTAGTTTGACTTGCAGGCCAGCATGTGTGCTTTTTTATGGTACACTGCAATCATATACATTGTGCAGTTATTGTGCGGAATTTCTCTTGCAGGAGAAATGGGTTGGTTACATAAAGCACCCACATCTGATGCCTCTTTATGCATTCAGTGAGGAGAAAGGGTGTGTATTGTTAATTTACCCTACTTTCAGAGGTTAAGGAAACATCATAACAAAACAGCATGTGAATGTGCAATATACACGAGTTGTGCTGCATTTTGACGAGCCCGCAGGGCAAGTCAAAATACAAACAACGAGTAAAAATATACAGTGATACTTCACATCGAAACATCTAATAAGAGATTTATTATTCAACTTAACCTTTTTCAACCTTTTCAGTAACTTGAAAGAAAACTACTGTTAGTATGACAGGATGAGCGCACACACCGTACTGTACAATAACGAACTGTACAATGTCGTAGGATATTTGTACTCATTTCGTGTGCTTTCTGTACAATAACTAATACAGTTGAATAATAAAAAAATCTACCTTCCCCCCCCCCCCCCCCCCCTTAAAAAATCATCAACATTTAGTCCCAGCCCTGGTAGAAGTTCTACTTAGGATTTAAATAAGATCCTAATGGAATCATGTGTTAGGATCCTAACCCAGGCCAGGATCTTAAGATCCTAACTTATACAAGATCCTATAGGGTCTTATATGATCCTATTTTTGGCTATAGCTATTAAGCTCCCGTGGGATCCTTTGCAAGATCCTATAGGATCCTATACAGGATTCTGGTCCATTAGATCCTAAATAGGATCCTACAGGATCTTAATAGGATCCTATAAGATCTCGTGCAGGATCCTAAAGTACCTGAGTACTTATCTAGCTAGTGGGATCCTATAAAATATGATTACTGGATTAGCTTCATTTAGGATCCAGAGTTGGATCCTGTGCAATCTTACAGGAACCTCTGAACTTACATCACAGTTTACAGGAACCTGTAGGATCTTACAGGATCCTAGAAAAATCCTGTAGGATCCTGTATAAGATTTATTCCAGGGAATGGACCAAGAGACTTGAGACAGTATGTTATGTCGTTTCACTCTTGATGTTCTCATGGATAATTTTTAAACAGTAAAAATGTGATAATAAATATTATAGTTAACGTGTTTACAAAGTTCTGACGTTGCACAGTGGACGTAAATGATCAGATACATGTTCTGTTTGTTTTCTTCAGTTGGCCTTAAGGAGATTTTATAATAAAACTGAAATGCCAGCATCTGATATTTAAGTATTTTTAGCATTTTAGATTACCCCCTGCCCCTGCTGCATATTCTAGGGTGTTAAACTTTGTTTCTCTTATTATAACTACTTCAGCTGCAGCCAATCACCATGCCTGAACTGCCAGTTTTGTCTCTTCATTGCACAAGCTCCAAGCTTGCTTGCATTCTTTGATCTGTAGCAACAAGGAAAGCATGGTGATATTGCTGATCATTTTCTGCTGTTTGTAGTCCTGTTGACTGGTGAGTTAACCTTAGTAATTTTTTTTGTCTTGACAGAAAACCCTGCTGTCTTATGTACCCTAAAATGTACAGCGACTTACACAGAGCATTGCGTAAGGATTTAAATGGACAGCAGAAGTTATCTTGGGAGAACAGAGTAAAGATAGCTCTTCACACAGCAAGGGCACTGAAATATTTACACACAGAAGTCAAAAATGAAAGAAATGTCAGGTTTGTACCACAGGATGGGAGCTGATACATGTGTTTTGTTTGTTGATTATCTTTTGCCTAACCTGACCCCTTTATGGTTAATTCCTTAATTATAAGTGCTGTTTAATACATATATGCCCTGCACCTCGTCAGGCATTTGTCATTGAATTGGCTGCAAATGTTTCCCTGTATATGGTATTTCGTCTCAAAATACACAGTTTGTGTATTTAGTGACTGTATGGTCGTCGCATCATTTATAAATGCATTGCTTAATACGTACATACATATGTCATCCTGCATACCTTGGCGAATGCACTCATTTGAAAAAACGTTGTTGGGTGAAAAGCATAAATGATGGACAATGCGACACAATGGAACTCTGGGAAGATGGCCGGGGCAAGTTTGGTCCTGGGTTTCATTTCTCGATATTCAAAATATGTGCATGTGTCTAAGTGGTAGAGGCAAGTTTTCACGCTTCCCAGAGCACCATTGGGTCGCATCGTTAATGATTTATGCTTGTTACACCCGCGACAGCGTTTTTTTAATTGGGTGTATATTCACTGTAATATTCAATGGCAAATTGTTTCGTGTAGTTAAATTATTTGAATTTTTAAGTTGCAGCAAATGGCTTATTTATCTTTTAATGTAAGTATGTATAATTATTTTATGGTGCCACCTTTGTTCTTTGCAGGCAAGAGATTGTCCACATGGATGTAAAGCCAGGAAATATATTTCTAGATGAAGATTTCAACGCTCGTCTGGGAGACCCTGGAATGGCACAGGAGTTACCTATGGGATTTTCGTTTGCCTCCCTCAGCCAGATCCGTGGAACAGAGGGGTACTTAGATGAATACCTTCGTGATAGACACTTTAAACCCACCAGTGATATTTTTTCCTTTGGTGTAGGTATGTAAAATGTGTTTTGCTGTGCCACACTTAAAACATTTCTCCAATCTCACTGAGAAATTGATGTTTATATGCAAAGGTTGTGCCACACATAAAATATTTCTCCAAACTCACTGGTCAAGAAGTTGATGTTTATATGCAAAGGTTGTGCCATACATATAAAGCATTTCTCCAATCTCACCAAGAGTTATGGTATCCACAAAGTATCAAGAGTTGACTATGGCAGAAATGTTAAGTACTTGTTAATTCTTTAAGCCCCAGTAGTGATAAGAATCTAATTTCTCCTCATAATATCACTGATTTGTCAATTAGGAAAGTGATCCCAAAATAGTAAATGTGTTCATGCTTAATCAAGTTATTCCCCCAACTAGTAACATAAGGAGCATGAGGCTTAATGGAAAAAACAAAAAACAAAAAACAAAAAACTTCTAAACAGGTGGAGAGGGGAGTACTGGTATATATATCGAGGCCTTGTCAAGGAGTGTAGGCATGTCCACTGTCTATTAAGATCTAGTGCATTTTGCTTTCAGTGATGTTGCAGCTTCTTACACAGAGGAAGGCAGTTGAAGTAACCGCACCAAACAAGAATGAGCCATTGCACAGGGTTCTACATAAAGAAGGAGCCTTGTCAGACCCGGACAAGCTGATGAAAAAAGCAAAAAAGGTGAGTGTCTACCAAATTTGTTAATTAGCAATGTCAGATTTGTATTGAATGTGATTAATTCATATTCATTACAGTGTCACTTCATTGTTGACATTATGTATTGTTCAGCAGCTTGTTGTTATGCGCATGTGCTGTGGGCTCACTCTCTTGTTCCATGTGTTTGCTGCCATTTACCATTCACAGTTTTCTTCTTTATTGATGTGGTAGCAGCAATGAACTTGATTGAAACAAGACTGAGGCTGGGGTGCTCAGCCTGTCAATCACAAATCCCAAGGGCTGCCGATGGAGGCATTCGATTGGCTCACTTGCCAGACCAAAAGGGACGTGTTTTCTCACATTACTCACAAAATTGGTTGCGGATGATCAAGATAAATAATAATTATTAGTTTATCCTCGGCAAAATGGGTGGATAATTCTTCGATAATCGCACAAATGGAAACATCGTGTACGTTCACCCCAAATTTTTGCAATGACAATTTTCTGAAGACGAAAAAAGTTAAGAGGCAAAATACCAGACGCTATTAAAGCAAACTGAAACCGAAAAATGACAAACAACTCGATCCGTATGAATACGGCTTTTGCAAGTCAAAACGAGGTATAAAATAAACCAAATAGCAGTCTAACTCTTTACAGATTTTTTGGAAAAACTATTACTTCTGTATAATGGTTTATAATAAGATCGAGGCGATGAAAGAAACCCAAAGGGTGAGAGTATTGTCAACAAAATAAATAATAGAATCTGGCAGCGGATTATAAACCAACTGTAATTGTGGCCACGTTTGGAAAATATCCCAGTTGATTACGTCTTCGCAGACTGATTTCAACTTCAAGTCTTGAAATAAACTTGTATAAGTCTTTGACTTTGATTTATTAATGGTTTAGCGGTGAAGAAGCTGTTTTGGTAACTTCGCAGAATTTGAATTATTAGTCTTGGGTTTATCAGTGTTTATCGAGTTTATCAACCTCAGAACCTCAGACTTGCATATAAATTGCAAATTTTTAGCATTAAATGAGATTTGACGGCTTACTTGTATTTGTACACTATACATTTAGTATAATCTACAGCTTATTTTATTATCCATTTGTTGTTCGGATAAACAAACGAACATTCTACTTGATATCAACTGCGTGACCGTTACTTCGACGTCTACCATTACAAAATTAGATTGGAACCAACCCGGCGTTTCAAGGGTGCAGAGCCTTCCCTTTAATAGGATTGCTCCATGTTTAAATTTTTTTAGCATGTGATATAACAGGGCTAGCACAACCCACAAATGGGAAGCAACTCTTTCTCCCTGTGGTGTGAGGTTGAGGCAAGGGCCTCTGCAGGGGCTGGGAAAAATCCGATACAAGAGGCACTGGGAGGTGAAATATAAATCATACCATGAATATTTATTACAACAAACACCCACTTTCTTTAAATTGCCTGGTATCTATTAAACAGCCCCCCCCCCCCCCCATTCCTAGATGCCCTGTATCTCTGTCAATAATTCTAAGGACATTACACTGTAAGAGGTCAATTGGATGGTCCAAGACTGTAATTCAGTCTGTCCTCCTTGGACAGCATTGCGTTTAAATTACTGATTTAGAAGATGATTGCTTGATTACTACAGGTTTGGGTACTAAAGGGCAGTGAGACCGTAAATTTGTGCTTCATTGCATTGAACGAATAAACAGCAAAATTGCTAAGTTTTGTCCTTTCAATGTACTCATTGGAAATTGAATATTAATTGTCTTCCTCTAATGAACATTATCTTATAATCACCCCCCTCTTAGAAACCAAAAAGCTCCATGAACACCCCAGGCACTACTAGATCATTGGTAATTTCAATTACCTTTTTACACACATTCCACAGTTTACACTGTATGCTCTTGAATTCTTCATTTATTTGTCAATTCAGAATGTTTGGCTTGATGGTGGAGATGACAAGAATTACACCAAAGAATTTGCGGCTATTGCTATAGACTGTCTCAAACCACCAAGTGAGAGAGCCAAACTGTCGGATATTTGCAAGAGGCTAGAGGTAATGAACATATGAAAAATCTCTTTTAAATAGCTCGACCAAAGGCTTTTCCGAGGGGCTAGCTCCTGACAATTTATGTTCTAAAACTGGAAAATCACGTATGCAAATGACAGTTATATTTAACAAATAAAAAGGAGAAAAACAGGACAGTCATTTAAGGACACGAGAATTGTAGAAAGAACTGGGCAAAAATTCTTTTTACGATGTAGTTTTTAAGCTGAAGCTCGGAAAACTGAAACAAGAAGAGTTCTCATAGCTTCTAGTCTCTAATAAGTTATAATACTTATTTATTTATTTATTTATTTATTTATTTATACAGGAACATCTGGCTTAGCATTAAAATGTAGCTAGTTTATACAGTCCTGTAAAAAACAAATAAACAGATACAAGGAGAATCAATACAGAAAGTAGCACACAATAAAACACATCTAGAGTCATGCGATAATGTTAAACGCAATTAGCCTAGAGATTAATAAAATGGACAGGCAATTAATTACTGTTAATTTTCACTACCCTTTGTATGGTGTCACATCCAAGGCAAACTTCAGATGGTGACTGGCATGGTTGCAAGTTTTTGGTATTTTTTTTACCTATATCTGTCGATATGTACTTATAACAGTTTTTCAGTTGATTTCATATAATTATGGCAGAATTGGGTCAGCATTTAAATTGACAGCAGCTTCAGTGTTGTACCAAAGATGACTTGGTTTGTTCACTTAGTATTTGGGACAATGCATGAGGTACAGCCACCTAAAAAAGGGCTTGACTTCATAGGCTTGACTACAGAAGTAATTTAATACTACGCTATAGTGGTAGTACATGTCTAATACAGTCAAATGGCTTGCTGCATTGCACAGGTAATACTGGAGAGGAGAAGAGTTGCAAAGGCCTCAAAGCCCAAAGAAGGAAGTCGATGTGTTTCTTGTCTTCTGAACCATCCGGGTGAGTGCACTTGATGAAGTAAAGTTGTCACTTTTGGAGTGACACCATCTCGGGGATTTATTAGAAACCAACAAAATGTTAGCCTCCTTACCTCTTTTGAGTCTAGTACTTTCATGTTGATGGCACTGTTCCGCATATTATAATTAAGCAATGAAAGAAGGATGTAACGCAACCGGTAACCATGGCATGGCAAAATAAACAAACAACAGTATGGTATTATGTGGGAGACATGCCCTGTGGCAGGTTATTTGCAACTTTGGGTTATGCGCACAAAGCAAAACCTCACTTATCACCTCACGCCGTGGGGTTTAGGACAATTAGCACAGCCTTTCTTGTCAATGCTGCATGGGCTGGATCCGTCAAGATTAAGCAAAGGTATAAAATGGCAAGAGTCAAGCAATACCAAAAGCTCGGGGGAAGTTGCTATGTAGTCTTTATAACCAAACCACAAAGAGTGACCCCAGTTTAATGAGGAAACAACAGAATAACCTCCAAAAGGAGGGATGTTGGGCAAACTAAATTGTAACAAAGTGGTGCTTTCATTCAAGACTGCCAAGATAATGCTCTTGGATAATGTTCCAGTGGTTAAATATAGTAAGGCAGTGTCTCAAAGTTCAACCATTTGATAGGTAGAGTTGTACTGTAAGCCAAGTAGACACAACATGTCAAACTACTTGAATGTGATGATCTTGAGTAGAGCTAACAAAATAGGAACCACTGCGAACGAGGCTGCGATACATTTCTAGACTACTAAAACAAAGTATTGGTCATGATTTTAGACTTGAAAGACTTTTATTCTAGCTACATGAATAGGGAGTACATTCATTTATAAGTAAAGGCCTTCAGTATGGGGCGCCATACTGGACATTATTACAACCTTTTACAATATATGCTTAACTTCAAATTTACCTGCTAAACTATACATTGAGTATTCTCATTGCTATTTTTCTTGCCAAATTCCATCTACATATGCTATGTTTTACAAAAAAGTTTCCTGTGTTTTCATACAGTATGGTCAACTTTGCGTACCGTATGGTATGATGCACCGTGTGCTAGTTTCTCTAAAATAGCCCCCAGGCCCCTCTTGGCCATTTTTTCCAGAAGCCAAAAATGGCGGCTTTATGGGGCTTTATGTGGTATAGCAGGCTCCAAGGGTAGACCTGACTAATAGTTTTTTCAATTGACAAAAGTGCTACGTGCAGAAGCAGAAAAATATATTTCTCCGTTTGTACCCTTTGAAAGTCACACGAAAGGCTTGCAGAGGCTGGAGAACTGTTTTTATCTTAAAAAAGCGGCGGCAGAACTATTGCTTCTTTCCATAGTTTCTCCATAGTTTTCCTCTACGAGCTATGTTTTTTTCAGGGCACGATTTGGAAATGGACAACTTTCATAGCAATATGGATGAATAATTCATCATTATTGTTCATTATTGTTCACATGCCTGAAAAGACTTCCAGTTTTTCTTTGAGAAATGGCAGGAGACAAGTTAAAATTCGCATGATGTTTTGCCATCAATGTGCGAAAAACTGCACAGGCGAGAAGTCAACCAAAGTTTGAAGGTTGAAGTTTTCAAAAGGCAAATAGAATTCCTTTGTTACTTGCACTTTTCTAAGGTAAGAATAGCAGAACTACTCGGAATTTCTACTAAAACCTTGAGTAGAAGAAGGCAAGAGTTCCAAATGAATGATGAACAGAACTGGACTTCCAGTTAAGATGGAGAACTAAGAGAAATTATGCAAACTCGCATGCTGGGCGCACTGTATAGCAGGGGAATATAGGTGCAGCGATGGAAAGTTAAGTAACTGATGCGTGAGCTGGATCCAGTTGGAACAGCACTTTGATGGAGAGTAGCTGTTTTTCGACGAAAATACAATGTGCGATGTCCGAAAACCTTATGGCATATCGATGGTAATCACAAGATGATACGCTGGCAGTTTGTAATCCATACGGCTATTGATGGGTATTCCAGTCTAACTCCATACCTATACTGTGCTAAAAACAACAACTCAGACACAGTTTGACTGTTTCAAAATGCATGCCAAACTTATGCAATTAAGGAATACCCTCAAGAGTTAGAAGTGATCATGGTCTCTAGAATGTGGCTGCAGCCCGCAAGATGTTGGAGTGCCGTGGAGTGCCATGGTAGCATGATAACTGGAAGCTCAGTCCATAACCAAAGAGCAGAAAGACTTCATAGGGATGTGATTAGTGGGGTTTTTAAAAGCTAATACAGATAAGTTTCACATGATGGCAGCATCTGGTCTGTTGGACCCACTAAAGAAAATTCATTTGTTATCACTTCATCTTGTACTTTTGCAACAAATTAACAAATCTTTGCAAGAATTAACCAATCAATGGAATTACCACTGTCTTAGTACTGAAGGAGGTTCGTCGCCTCTTCAACTAGACTACCTTCATTCCTTAATACCCACATACTTAAATAGGAATGAAAGTGTAACACACTATGTGGAGCTTGTAAGCATTGTGTGTGAAATGCTTCCTAATTCATAAACAAACAAGGAACATAAACTGGAAACCCTTAAACCTATAGTCACTGGTCTTCAACATTGTTTTAAATGATTTTTTACTGTAAAGTAGAAAATGTTGACTCAAGTTATACTTTTTAGGGTGTGTTCTAAACAATGTCTTAGTAGAACAGAAGTAGGGGACAACTGTCTATTTCTTGTTGTATTTTTTTGCACTTCTACATTTTATCCTGATTGCCACTTTCCATTCAGCAGTCATGTACGGTACGTCTTTCTATCGGACTCTCGTGGTCTTAGTCGATTTAACACTGTCAAATACGGAAAACACTCCTTAAGATATTTTGCCGGACCACGTCTACTGTCTAACTTAGCTCCAATGACGAGAAAAACCAACTCTAACGGCATTAACATCGAATATTCGGAGAAAAGATCTTACCAGTCTGGTCGCAGATGACATGTAAAGGAAACTGTCCCAAGTGTTGTAATTAATATTGAATTCGATTGCATGTAAACTAAATAGTTCTCAGATAGTAATTGCACCTTATTATAACTTATTAATATTTGCATCTTATTAATTATTGTAATTTAGGATTTTATAACTTTATATTTCAATAAGTAAGTGTCCCCAATTAGTAAGCCTGTAATAGGCTAGCTTAAAGAAATGATAAATTAATATTGAAAAGTGGTTATTATCATCATCATCATTATTAATGTCAACTGCTACAAAACAGGTAATTTGTTTACCATACTAAGACAGTTATTAAAATCCGTTTTCATTTCTGTCATTAATTTGTCCTTTATCGTTGCAATATCTACAAAATACCGTGAAATCAAATAGTGCAATGAATAGACTATGCTTTACGCCGTAATAATCCAGACAAAATCCAACATTCAACAGCTGCAAATTATCGCTAAGTAGTCCAATTTCAAGCATTGATTGCTCAATAGGCTGCACTTTACTTTCGTTAAAGTTTCCTTGTAATGATCTAGCTTGACGGGCAATATTTGTCAACGCTTCTTGAACATTTTCTGTTCTTTCCTCTATCACTGGCGGTGTCACTAGCCGAGAGGGGTCTGGGGTCTGTTTTAGAGAAACCGGCGCACGGTGCATCATACCATACGGTACGTAAAGTTGACCATACTGTATGAAAACAGAAGAAACTTTTTTTGTAAAACATAGGATATGTAGATGGAATGTGGCAAGAAAAAATAGCAATGAGAGTACTCAATGTAAAGTTTAGCAGGTAAATTTGAAGTTTAGCATATATTAAAAAAGTTTGTAATAATGTCCAGTATGGCGCCCCATACTTCAGTGCTTACTTGTTGTTTTGGGCAAAGCTTACCTTGGTGAAAGTGGCAATAATCAATTTTTTTAACATGGCTTATGTTTTAGCAAAGTACTTGGCAGCGAGATCCTCTGGCTGTGATGGTGATTACAATCAAGAGTGCAACTACTTCTGTGTGACATGTTTAACACAAGCTCGGCGTAACCCTCTAGAGTGTCCATGTCATGGGCAAGCTGAACCCCATATAGGTAAATATTGACAATTCAAAAATAGTAGTGAACACTGGTACAGTGAAATGTGGGTGTCCTCTAGCTAAGATAAACAAGAAACACTGTGGAGTTTGAGGTTGCCCACTGTAAGTTACTGGGCGCTGTTGTTTGAAAGCTGATTAATGCTAACCTGGGTTTAAAAGTTAACCACAGTTTTTCTCTCTGTTGTTAAGAAGAGTTTTCACAGCTAATTTTAGGTGGCCGTGGGGCAAAAAAGGATTTACAGGGATACTTATTGCTAGGCTATATAAGACAGAATGCCCTAGGTTAGCCTAATCCTGCTTTGAACAATCGGGCCAGGAATGGCAATTGTTGTCCTTAGCTTCTCAAAGTCATTAATAATTCATAAAGAGAAAACAAAGAAAATGACTACCCTGTGACAGTGGTTTGGATACCAAATCTTAATTGGCATAAAATTTTGCACAATTGCTTTGAATTTCTCCAAGAATTATGAATGGTTTGAGAAACCATATCAAAAACTCAAAAGAGTGTTTTATCAGGTATCCAAACACCTTGAAATCAGTTTTAAAAAAATCGGCTGCGCCTTGTTTTATCAACCCACTTCTTGGTGTTTGGATATCAGGCCTCGAGACTAACTTTTAAGCTTAGTAGCCAAGTGGCTAGTGAGAGATTTGATTCCATTAGCCAAAATAAATTTTCACTAGCCAGACTTGTTTTGCGTAATCTCATACTGTGTTCAATATGTCTAATTTTTAGCCAAGTTAAGTACTGTAAACATGCCTGTCTGTAATCTCAAGAGTGAAAAACTTGAATGTTGACTATTCTTTCCAACGGTTAAAGATCCTCACACGCGGAATACAAAGTACTACGTGCCTTCAGGGCAAATTTCAAGGCGCGATGTAGTTCACGCCTCTCTTTTCCATTTTGGTCAGATCATGACTATATATACTGAATAACTCGAACAGTTAACCTTATATGAGCATGTTATCGTACGGAGAAACGTTGGGAAGACAAGACAAACATTGTACGAACGTTGTAAGCTACGGAGAAACATCAAAAAGACAAGGCTGCTACAGCACTCAACTCATGTACGGAAAAACGTCTACAAGAGAATACTAGTAAATTATAAGTGTATTTAAGTGTGGAGAAACATTGAGCAGAAAAAATAACAAGGTTCAAACTTACTAAGGTACGGAGAAATGTTGAGAAGTCATATCAAACACGTTGGTTGCAAATGCACTACGGTAGAGAGAAACGCTGCCAACGGGGTCATCAGATACTTGCAAACTTTTTTAAAAACTTCACTAGTACTAGTAAATAAATTTTTGGTGAAAAACTTCACCAGTGAATATTAAAATTACATGAATCTAAAAAAAACATATAAGATAGAAATATCATATACTAATAAATGCAGAATCTTGCAAAAAAGAAATCGACTTTTTTTGCAAGATATTCCATTTATTAGTATATGTTTTTTTTATTAATAGTAAAATGCAAAATCTTGCAAAAAAGAAATCAACTTTTTTGCAAGATATTCCATTTATTAGTATAGTACTAGTAAAGTTTTTTACAAACTTTGTAAATATGTGAATTCCCCTGCCAACTTACCAAAATACAGAGACTAACAAAATTACGGAGAAAGGTTATTAGACAAAACTAATTCCGTAAGAATACAGTGGGACAATAAATTACGGAGAAACGTAAATGAGACAACTAAAATCGCACTAATGTACAGATAAATGTTGAGAAGACAAGACTAATACTGTATGAACATACTAACTTACAGAGAAACACTAAGCAGTGTCGACTTATGGTACGAATGTACTAACACACTGAAAACCTTAGGAAAAGCAGAACAATGTCGTGCGAATGTGCTAACGTACAAACAAACGTTTAGAAGGCTAGACTAATAAATCAACGAACCTACTTACGTACGGAGAAACGTTGTGAAGACGTTACGTAAAGAGAAACTCTGGGAAGAGAAACTATTGTACGAACGTAGCAATTAATGGAAAAAAGTTGATAAGAGAAGACTAAAGAATTGTGTGAAGTTACTAACGTGTAAACAAATATCATATGAACGCACTTATGGACCTTTCAAGAAAACGTATGGTGAAACATTCTGAAGACGGCTTATTTTGTTTGAACGTAGAAATGACGGAGAAAACGTTGCTGTCTGAGACAAGAATTTGTAAGGAAAAACGTTGAGAGGACAAAAAAAGTATCATACGAACACTATGATATCCTTCTACGGAATACGTTTTAGTTTCTGCTCACTCAATTTGCTTTTGGGATCCGATCATCAGAAGCAATATTTAGTTTGGTTTCTGTGCGGTGCTTTAGTGCTTTGAAATTTTCACTAGCCAAAATGGCTAGTGAAAATTTCAAAGCCAAAATGGAATTTCTACTAGTCTGTGACTAGTTGGCTACCATTAAGTCTCGAGCCCTGGATATCCTGATAAAACACTCTTTCTCGTGTTTGATATATTACTTCTCAGTAGGAGGCATATATACATGTACGTGTAGCTGTACACCATGTCTGTGGAGAATGGTCATACCTGTAGATGGTCCATGTGTTCCTCTGTCTGAGTTCTGACCTTGTTTGTAGAATGTAAGAACTCTGAACAATGGACCACAACTTAGAACTCATTGTCATTGTGGCTTAAAGTTCTAGTAAGTTGTTAATTTTATTTTGTTTTCAGGTGGATCTGACACATATGCAGTTCTTATATGTGGAAATGACCCTAATACAAAAGCGATTGCTGCGGTCTTTGAGAGGGATTTATTTGGTATCAAAAGTGTTCTTACAGACAGCCGCATTGTTGGAATCAGGTAGGCATGTGTGGCACTTTTTTTGGTGTAGTTGAAAGCATTCCAAGGTGCACCCCTGTTGAGCAAATATTGTAGAGTACAGTAGACCAGCTAACCAGTGGTTGATCGAGGTTGAGGTGGTGAAGAATGTACTCCTTATATTGTAGAACTGTAATACATTAGCAGAAATCATTGGTAGAAATGTTTTCTTTGTTTCTGTAAAGTATGGTCACTCAAACAGAACTTTTAAGACACAAGCCAATCTGGGGCAAGAGTAATTCCAAAACTGTTCTGAGTTTTCCGAAACCTTACACGAATTAATGTATCCATAAGTTAATAAAAACGCGAAAGAATGCTTTCTTTATCTTTTAGATGTAAAACTGTATTAGCATCCATCACCGCAATTTCAACTGTAACATTGTAATTGAGGAGGCCTCATTAACATAAGCTTCACAGTTTCCTTTTGGCCTCCTCACCACTGTTACCATCATTCTTCCTTCTTTCTTTTTTCTTTACTCATTATCTTTGTATTGTTGTCTGTGGTGTGGCAAACAAATAAAAAAATGTATGGCATAAATGCCCCAAATAATTTTCTGTCTTCATATAGTTATATTTGCAGGTAAATAATTGTTTAATTCATCCACTGTGTTATATATTTCATAAAAAATGTTCTTATTTCAGGAGGGATCACATATTCTGTATCAAGCCACAATCACCTAACATTTCACAAGCAGCTGAAGTCAGACAAGCACTAAAGAATTTAAAGCAGAAGTTACTCAGTGAAGGAAAGAAAGACGTGTTTTTGTACTTTTACTTCTCTGGCCACAGTGACCAGAATGGCAACTTGGTATGTTCATCAGAGGAAGACATTCTTACAGAAGTTGAGTTGCGAGAACACTTGCATCTTCTCAAAGACCATGTAAGTGAATTCTTGATTATCTTGGATTGCTGCTATGCAGATGGCAAGATTGCTTCTGAGCATCTCGAGGATGGGGCTTTTCTTGTCCACAAGTCTCCTGACCCAGCAGAAGAAACAGATTCACCAAGGCAACAGCCACTGGAGTCACTTTGCTGTCAACTTTATGGCAGTGAGGACTGTGAGGTTACAAAAGAGCCTGTTTCAAGTGCTGCAAAACAACTTACTGAGACTGATTCTGATACTTTAGATGGAAACATGTTTTGTAAAGCTCCATCAATAGGTTTCACCGTGCGCCAGTGGTCTTCCTCCTTAGGTCAGCAACAATCCTACGGAAAGCTTAAAGGCAACAGTTTTTTGACAGAGTACATTATCTGTGGTTTGCGAAGTGCACATACATGCCGCTTTGCAAAGCCACGTTGCCCTTACTGTGAGACATTTAAAGCTCAGGCAAAATCCGTGGGTTTCATTTCTGTTGCCAACTTAGAAGACTTCATATCCAAGCACGTGAAGTTAGCTGCTCGAAAAGCTGGCGGGCGCATTCAAAGTCCACGTATGCGATCCGTGCACTCCAGTGAGACGATCTTGGCTTACTACAATGAAGACGAACTGTGTGATGAGATCATTTTCAAATCAACCTCTGAGGACAATGAAAGAATCAAAGTTGATGGTTTTCCCCTCACACTTGAGGAATTTCAGATACAGATGTTTTTTAAGGTTAAAGGTAAGTTGTAATTTATAATGTTAGTTATCCAGGGAACTCACAATTTACCTTCAGCTGGTGGTTTGCAGTGAGGCCAGGCTGCAAAATATAGTTTAAATTTAAATAAAGAAATAAGAAATAGTTTAAAAAGGTTAAAAAGCTACAAGTCAGATAAAAAAATGTAAAAACAAAGGATTAACAATGACAATAATCAAAATAATAATTATTATTGATCAATACATCATCCACTTGACTCTGACATTGCCTTCAGATCAGGTTCTCACTTAGAGAACCACACTAGAAAAACCAATGTGTATAAGTACAGATACTGGGTTAAGACTTGGCATTTGTGGGCTACTTGGCTTTTCAAGATTTTGCATTACTTCCCCCTAGAAAGCCACTCAAAGAATACAATGTGATGGTGTGATTTACATTTATTTCAGTAATGTCCCATGTAATGTAACAGCCACTCTGTTGAGATTAAAAATGGAAAACTTGAAATAAATTTGGAAATTAAAAGTGTTCTCTTTTATATTTCTTTAGGTTATCTTCCAAACTGTGCTCAGCCAAAGCACCTTCAGATTCTTTGTGATGATGAGGAAATTCTCCCAACATCATATGTTGACCTCCAGGATTTTATCAGACAAGGATATGACGTCAGATGCCGGCTGCGACCTTGCTCCGACATTACTGTTGGCCCAGTAGTGTTGCAAATCAAGGGTAAAAGGGATCTTGTTGTAAGTCTTCTAAGTTCCCTTCAGTTGACAAGAAACCAGCAGGTTTGTTAACCCCTTAACTGTTTATCATTGATTTTCATTATTCTTGCTTCTTGTCTGCTTAGTCTGTGGACTGGCTCATTTGTGAAGACTGAAGGCAAAGTGAAAATTGGTAGGCCTGCTTCTCTCACTGATTTTTTGTTCATTAAAGTGATGAGAATATGCTGTGAACTTTTGAAAAAACCAAAAACAAATCGTACTTTAACAGTCAGGGCCATTATCCCAAAATGTTTTTTGCTCTGGTAAATTTCATAACTGACTGCCAAGTAAACAGTTTTTCTTAATGCGGAAATAAGTCTGTCTTTGATAAAACCTGTTTGATCATAAGCTTTGGAAGAAAGGTTTTATTATGTGGCTAGCTATAGCTTTTGTTGCAATCTTGTAATCACAACCCAAGAGTGTTAAATGTCACCAAATGCCATGCTGTTGTTTGCTCTTGCATTCCACACGGGGGGGGGGGGGGGGGGGGGGGCTAGCAAGTAGTACTAATCAATTTCATACATGAAAGGCTATGTTTTCTTTATTTGTGTTGTTTTCCAGGAAGTGGACACTTTTGAGCTTGACACCAACCAAAGAACGTATGGTGCAGAAGATGTGAAAGAATGTTTGGATGAAAATGCAAGCCTCAGTGACTTGCAGGGCACCTCTCTTGTCAACTCAATTATTGAGTTCCTCTCGATGGCATCTATGTACAGAGGGCTTTTAACAGTTTGTGTTCTGCCTGACAGCTTGGATTGCAGTTTTGAGGTTACAACTTGAAAAGTTGACCAACAGAAAAATCTAAGAAAGATGTGCAAATTTTTAAGAGGTCCTTTCTATGAGGTTTGACATTTCTGAAGACTTGTAATTAACAGAATCATATTATGCTAGTGTCCTGCTTAGTTGCAGGACACAATGTAAATTAGTAGTGTGCCAGGAAATCTGGCATTTAATTTTGCATCCTAATCTTAAGACCACTGATCACGGTCTCTAATTCATTAATATTAATAATTTATATTTAATAATTATTATTAATTATTAATAAGATCAAAATTTAATTGCTTCTTCTCTAACCTTCTCTCAGTTCAGTCAATTGTGTCATTCGCAACGTTAATAAGCCATTTCCCTTGGTTACATGTACCAAGAGCTAAGAACCAATAAAGAACTAAGAACTAGCAAGGAATGGTTACATCAACAACAGCAATCTTTATGATAAAGAACCCATGTCACTTTTCAACGATGCCTGTAAGGATTTTCCTCAAGTTTTCTCCTTACAAGTAGCAAGGACTCTGTTTAGCTGTGATGCCTCCTTTTGGAATCACAGTTTCTCGATTAGTGATGTTTTAAATTCCAGGAAAATTATTTGTTGCTTAGCAACTTCAAAGAATGCATTATAAACCGTGAAATGGACAGAAAACATATGTGTAAAAAAAACTTCAAAAAATTAGCCATGGTCGAGTCATTAAGCCTTCACAGCAAGTTAGTGACAAATTTCAGACTTAAGAAAGAAATCTTGAAACAGAAGAGATATTTTTACGGTTCTTTCCAGCTTTAGTATAATTAGCAGTAGCTATGACAATACTAAAACATGTGCATGCATACCAAAGGAGTCATTTATTTTGCTGCTGTGTGCCCATTTCACGTTTGTGGTCCAAGAACGCACGGTTTTTCAGTGGTGTTAACTGAGATTTAGGTACTTGTTGTTAAAAGAGTAAATGGATCTATTCAGCCAGTCCATCACATTTCTCACAGAGTAGTTTTATGATCAATGTTTTTCTGTTGTCCTTTGAGGCCAGTCATCCATTCTTGAAACAACTAAGGCAAGGTACGTGTAGTTAGCAGTTTCATAAGTAATTGATTGAAAAATGCAAGTGTTATTGGTACCACAAAAAATGATGCTTGTAAGGGGTGTTATGTGTGACTGGTACAAACTCAAAATATTTCAATGTCGCATCCATTTTGTTTGCATGCAACTACTCTGCAAAATCATCTCAGACTAACAAGATTCATTCCAGGAATCTCACCGACACAATTGACTCGGGCTGCTGAACTAAAGTTACTATTACATTCGATGGTGTGTAATCAGATACTTAGGTTTCATTCCTTGATTGGTGGTTGGTTTGAGGACAGTACTGGTCTCATGTAAACACCCTGTGCTGAATATGTACCACAGACTATGTTTAGCTTGGCTTATGATGTAATTGCGTAATGATTATGCTTTCATATCCAGTCTCACGTAAATTAGCTTGAACCATTTTAAGTCATAGCAGTCTGTGTTGTACTGGTCTTGTGTAAACCCTGTTAAGTGTGTATATCATTGCCCACTTCACAGTGGTACCTAGTTATACAGTTGTCTCTTGATAACTCAAACCTTCAAGGGAAATCAAAAAAGGTTCGAGTTATTGGGATTTCAAGTTATTGAGGGAAAAATTATTTTAAAAAATGACCTGAAGGGAAAAAATCATTTACTTCGAGTTAACGGGAGGTTCCAGATACTGAGGGTTTGAGTTATGGCAAGTCAACTGTAGGTTAGTACGCTAATAAAACAATGATATTTCATGAAATATAAACTTGTAGTTTTAATAAATCAAATTACATTGTTGGTCTGTGTACATGTATGCTATGGCAGTCATTTCAGAAGTCCTTGCTTTTCTTGCTCCCAGAGCCATGCATGATAAAAGTTAAGTTTGTGGTCATTAGGTGTGACATTCTTCCAGTCCCCAAGACAAAATATGCGATAAGAGTCCTCTCCATATTTTCCAATTCCATGCAATTCCTTTGGGGAAGACCAGTCTTTAGTTAGGAACTCGTCCGAAAATCTGATCATAATTTTGGCTCTTTTCTCATGAAGACCCAAGGTCTGGATGAGCTCTGAGGAAGTAACAAAAGCAACTGGTGAATGTATGCAGATGAACCTGGGCTTTTTTCTGTTCGAGGAAAGAAGGTATTTTATGGGTGAAGTGGGTGACGGTGGGGATGTTTCACATTTCATATGAGGGATCTCGTGTGCTAAAACATTTTCACTTCTAAAAAGTGTCCCTACAAGAAGTCCCCTATAATAAGTAAAACCTGATCATGCACATTATGAGATGGTGCATCATGTCCCCAGGAATAAGTCATCCCCTTACTCCTGATGTGCTGACCTTTATTCTAACTGCAAAGGTTTGTTGCAGTGAATATACAAATCTCTTAACCAAGCTTCCTAGGCACCATACTGGAAAAACGTCGACTCTCTGTCTTCTCTATACCGACCCAAGGACATTGGGCTTATATTCTTCTGGTCCGGCCCACACGCTTGGTTTTAAAATAAGATGTATGGCTATTCTTTTCTTAAAGGGGCACTGTCACCAATTTTTTTAGGATTACTATAAAAACTAAAAGAGATATTGCAATCAGAGGAAAACCCAAACACTGGTTTAGTGTTGTTTAAAATCACTCTACCAGTTCTCTGAAACTGTAATTACATGTAGTGTGTTTGGCAGCAGATCACTAGGATGGAAATGGATTACAACTTGGAAACATTAGGCTAACGTTTTCAAGTTTCTCCTTTGTTTCTTGGAAAAATCACCAGAAACTGATAAGAGAAAATCATTTGATTCCTTTCTCTTAATGTTCCAGGAGCATATCATGTACGATAAAAGGTATTGAATTTCAGAACATTCTTTGCCCGAAATGTGAAAATCCCCATTACAGAGCTCGCTTTTCTTTATGGCAAAGGGGCTGTTGACCTAGACAGTTGTTCACGTCCGCTTTTTTATATAAAATCATGGATTGCTGCTAGAGAGGCTATGGATAGTCTAACCACTGTGTTGCTAACTTGTGTGGCCAACAAATCGTTCAAAGAGAAGCCCTAGATGAGGCCCTGTTAGGGGGGGTGTGAATAATCCATAATCCTGGGTAAATTTTGAAAATAATCCGTATCCCAATTTTGTCAACAAAAATATCCCTAAAATAAAATTCTCAAACAATCTATGTATATTATTTCCTAGTTACCATTGTGTCACATAGACTTGGGTACTGTATGTCAGGTATGTCAGGGGTTGCATTTCCATACCCCTGATGAAACGTAGGGGTGGTTACTGAGGCCGTGAACTTTGAACGTACGTGTTTATGAAAGTGTTTCACAAATGAGCTATAATACACAGGAAACGAGGCTTAGCTACAGAGAACGACTTAATCACTCAAAAGTAAACATAATCCCGATCATCTCTCTTCTTGGACGCTCTTCCAGATCTTGTTGTTCTCGTGAAGATATTTTCATCGTTGTTACTGTGTCTAATGTCAATGAACTCTTGGTCATATTGTTCTTGGTTGGTCAACATGTCGCCTTCATCCCGTGTTGTTTGCAGACGTTCCTGGCGAACAATCTCTTCTAAGGACACTGTATCAATACACCATGAGAACGTGTCAACACAGCATATGATTGCCTTAACTTGAAGGGGGGCTCTCAGGTCTTCCACAAATCTCAGCAGATGAGAAATATCTTGTGAAAAACCACAGTGTGCTAGTTACTTGGGTACTGTCATCAAGGGGTGCTTCGAGGCATGCAAGATAGAAAGGGGATGGCCTGGCCTCACTTAGGTGAAAACCGGCTTTGACACAGGCAATAATTGGCTTTTTCGGCAGCAAGAGATCAACAGGTGACACACGTGTAATGAACCTTTCGATTGGGCTTGGATGTCACCAGTTTCATCGGTTTGTCTTGATGTCCTTGATACTACTGTTTTCAAGGCAAAAGATCTAACAAACAAGCAATCCTTGATATCCACACACATTTTAAGCTGACAGAGACTTTCCGCTACACTCACTTCTCTTCCTGTCACCCACCAGGGGTTAGAAAAGAGTTTATCGTAGGTGAAGCCCTAAGACTTCTTAGAACGAACTCTTCAGTGAAATCTTTTGTTGGGAATATCAACGAATTTAAGGCACGCCTTCGTGCGAGAGACTACCCCAACAGTTTGGTAGAAAGAATAACATCGGAAGTCAAATTCAGCGCAAGGAAGTCGGCACTTCAACAAAGACAGCAAGTGCGAAAAAAATTCTGCCTTTCGTGACAACATTCCACCCGGCTGTGCCTAACCTTAAGAATATCCTTATGAGCAAATGGCACTTAATTCAAAATCAACCATTGCTAAGAGAAATATACAAGGAACCCCCTATAGTCTCATACAAAAAAGGAAAAATTCTGGGGGAAATACTCGTGAGAGCTAAACTATAAGGTCAAGGAAACACATTAGGACGAGCATATGAGCCGCACTTGGCCTGTCAACACTTTATTCCACTCCTGGTGAAAACGATCGTCGATCCGCCATTTGGAGACCAATATTACCCAGAAGACCCTGACAACGAGGTTGGCGACTACTACCGCGAGACATCGCGGGCTCGGAATTTTGACCATGAGACCTTAATGGACATAAAATGTCTAGAATGGGTTGTTCTTTCTATTACTTTTATGACCTTTTAATACCCTTAAATGTTAACATAATCGATGCGATAATGACCGATAATAATGACCCAATAATCCATAATCTTAAAATGCAACACAAATAATCTGTAATCTTTAAATTTAGTGGCCAATAATCCATATCCCTTCTCTAAAAACCCCTAATAATCCATAATCCTAAAACCCTAACAGGGCCTCCTAGATTCCAACGTACCAGCAATTTGTTTCCAGT
Organism: Siderastrea siderea; assembly: GCA_964030785.1. Taxonomy (NCBI): domain Eukaryota; kingdom Metazoa; phylum Cnidaria; class Anthozoa; order Scleractinia; family Rhizangiidae; genus Siderastrea; species Siderastrea siderea. Next base: position 14,962,447 of record OZ034968.1, on the reverse strand, counting down.
CAGCCGCTCTTGTTACTTCAGGATTTGGAAATTTCCTAAAAAACTCCCACATAACTGGAATAGCTTTCCCTCCTGTTGTTCTGTTAAGGAATATCGTAGCGATCAGTAACTTCCAAGGATCATGAAAGAGACTTTCTTGAATCAAATTATAAGGAGATTTAGGAGGGATCCAGTCTGTCGCCAATTTTGACTTGAATGGTGGGTCAGTTGGTTTGAAGTAACCACTCGTGGAAATAGCAGCAGCATCACTGTCATGTGACTCTCGCTTTGCACTTAAGCTTGTAACTGTGTTGAGTGCCTTTGCTCGCTTTGATGCTTTCGTTTTCCTTGATGGCCGTATAGTAGAGTGCTTCGAATGTTTGGAAGCACTTAGCGCCCGTTTTCGCGCCATTTTACTTACACCTCTAAAAGTTGCATGCACGTCACTTGCTTTTAAATATCTAGATCTTTTAATGGCAGGATTAGAAGCGTCCTTGTAGGAACTGGAAGAGCGAGTTTGGCTTCGCTTTCGTTTGACAGCGTTAACTTTTTTCTTTTGAGGACTTGAAGGTTCATTTCTCCTTGAAAAATAAGGCGACGTCATCTCATGTTGTTTCGATGTTAGATGAGTGAATTGCTCTTCTTTTGATACTTCCAACACTACTGTGGGCTCACAACATATACTTGATATTTCAACGGCACTTCTACGTGTTTGTTCTTGATATTGCAAAGAATTTGGGACCTTGAAGTCCACATTTTCTATAGACAGACCCGTTTGCACAGTTGACAGATATCTCTTCAGTTCAACTCGAGAGCGAAACTTTCGTCCCTCTGGACTGATTATGTAAACATCATATTTTCCCTTCGTTTTACCACTCTTCCTTTGAGTAACTACTTTCTTCCATCCTGGAACCCCACCATCACAAAGCACTTCTTCTCTGATTGCTCCCGACATCAATATTTCTCCCGTACTCTCACTTTCATCAACAATAACAAAGCCGCCATTTTTATTAAGCGGGTAGGCTGGGTGCAAGTTTCGTTCCCAGGGCCTCGCGATTGTACCTCAGTTTCTTTGATCAGCGGTAACCCCCAACTAAAATTAAAAATGGCGGCAACGTAAGTCGTTTCTGGATATTGAGTTTTCTGTTTATTTTGACGAAAATGTTTTAGTTTTTCTTTATTAGCGGAGAAAAATGAGCGAATTTAGGATACATCATCATGTCTCAGAGCTTCTGAACTTGTTAGGGTGAGTTGAACGGGAATAACATCATAAATCAGGAAAGTTTTGAGTGGGACATTGGCTTTCGTCCATTTTAGCAAGAGATATCCAAGAAGTAAACAACTGCATTCTAATTGGTGCTTTTGTTTTTAGTTTTCCTTGGAGCTTCTTTATAAAAAGCAGTTTCCATTCCAATGTTCCACTTGATTCTTTTGATCTCCTCAATAATACGCAGCTACACTGTACATAAATTATTACTTAACATATTAATTTATTTAGTTTATTTTATCAACTTATTTTGATGTGTAATTGATAAGTGCACATTAGCAAGATAAGAGCCAAGTTTATTCTAGGCTCCGTTATTCTATTTTACGTGATTCTACCTATTAATTTGCCTCACACAGAGCCAGCACTGGAGATGGCCCTGAAGTTTATGCCGAGATATTGACCAAGAACTTGACACCTTATGTGACAACCCAGGTAACAATGATAGTAAATAAAGAAAATAAGTAAACAAAAAAGAGTAATGACTTGGGAGACCAGAGTTGGGGCAGAAGCAAAAGTATTTGCCTCCCAGTGATTTATTGCAGGTTTGAATAGCAGTCCCAAAGGAATTTGTAGAATTTATAGAATTTATAGACTTATCCATGCATCCTTATTTATTTATTTATTTATTTATTTACATATTTATTTATTTATTCATTTGTAATTTCTTTCTTTTTTCACATATGTATATATCTTTTCTGTTAATTACTTGACTTGCTTTCTGTAATTCAAATATATTGAGAATGTAAAGACATCATTTAGACATGTATCTTTATTTGTTTGTAATTTCTTTATTTACATATGTATATTTGTTACTTGACTTCTTTTGCTTAGTATTAATGTAAAACACTACCTGCCCAGACTAGCCACTGCTATTTGCGGGATAGTGTAGTCCTTTTATTTTAATTATGAAATTGAATAATAAACTTTGAACTTTGAACTTTGGTCATTGGTGCCCTGGAGCCCCAAATTTTTCCAGTGGAATTCAGAGCCTAAAGCCTTTCTCTACATGGATGCCAAACAAAAATGCCCCTGTAGTAAAGTGAAAGAATCCTGATTTTTCTGTCTTGGAGCCCTCAGAGCTATGCAGCTCACATCTTTATTATGATTGCTTTCCAGAACTGGGTTATTAAAGTCCTAATGTAGTTGCTTGATTTGGAATAAAAAATGAAAACTGATGTGTTAATTTGTATTATTTACTTTTTTTGCCTCTCAGGTATCAGCCCACGCAGCTAAACGTAAAATTGCTGAAACAAGTACCACACCCAGGGACTTTTTGAGGAAATATGATGAACTGAAATCTAAAAAGTTAAGTAAACACCCTGTCCATAAATTTTTTGTTACCTTATTACATTAAGTGATTGTCTTACTTTGATTATTTGGACTTGTTGGGAGGTATGAAATGAAAGAGTCTTGTTGGTTCTTTTTGACAAAATGCTCTTTCACACAACTGTAAATGATGGTTAAAAATGGCCTTGTGCAAAGCACAGAATGTCGAAGAAGACGTCCTAGCTAGTCAAGAGTGTTCTACTAGAAGCTTAGTGGTTACTTAACAGAGCACTCTGTAACTCTGCTGGCCAGTGTCCAAGGGGTTGTGGGATCAATTCCAATCAGGGACTCTGAATTTTTTTCTTGAGATATTGTGCTGCAACAAAGTGAAGACTTGTTAACTTATAATTACAACTTGAACAAGGTTCATATAATAGTTATTATTCATCATTTTTCTCATTGTCACTTCAAAATCCTTGCACACCCTGATGATATTTCATGGAGCTACAACATTCTCTGGTGTAAAACAATGTATTTTAGCTCCATTCAGATAACCAATCATCCTCTTAGCAGTATTAGCAATGGATTCTGTTGATTTTTACTTCCAGTGTACGGGAACTTGATCCTCTTGTTTACATGCTGTCTCGACTGGCAGAGGATAAGCAGGTTTGAGGGTTTTCTTTGTAATGAGATACTATGCACTATAATTGAAAACACAACAGTTCTCAAGCACTCGGGTTTTGCAGCATATTGTACCTGTAATTGAACCTCTGGTAAGCAGTGACCCTTGGGAATGTACCATTAGCCACAGGATAGAAGTATGCCTGAAATGTGCACTGGGATTAGTTTACATCAAACCTTTTTCTTAATTAGTCACTGTCAAGTGCCCAGAGCTAACCTGTATAGGTGGTATATAAATTATTTGTTATTATTTTTTTGTTATTATTTTAGGTCATTTTTCATGTTTGCTCAGATTTGCTTCAACTTTTATCTGTGGACTTCAATTTACTCAAGAAGCATTGTTCCGTATTTTTTTGTCAAAAAGGTTTAAGAAGCAGAGCTGCATGCATTGTAAAGGGAAAAACCTGGCCTAACTTTTGAAATGAAATATTATTGTTCTATAATATGACAGCCCAACCTGGAAAAAATGAGAGGCATTTTTTTTAATTGTAGGCCATAATAATACAAAAACTGAGGCAAAACTGACAGGAGAAAACAAAATTTCTGCTACTGTTAACCTTTTTGTCCTTCACAACAACCTATTGTACATGTATTGTTGCAATATCCTAGCCTACCACACAAGTTAATTTTTGAATCCTGCCTAGGGTGTACTTATTATTAAACAGAAAGGGGTGTATAAATATTTTTCAGATGCTGACATTTCTTGAAAAGAACTCCAAGGACCGTGGCAGGGCACGTTTGGGGGCCATTGCCAGTGGAGCTAAGACAAGTGCACTAGCAGCTGCTGAGGCTGTCCTGGATAGTGTGCCTGCATCGGGAACCATGTCACAACATGAAGTTAATGAAGTAAGTTTGAAACAAAGCCTTTCGCTAACAATGTCATGGTCTACAATTTGTGCTCGAAAACTCACAAAATTAATTGCGAGCAGGCCACATCAAAATCTACTGGTAAATGTTTGCAAATATGAGGTAAACTTTGTGGTACTTATGAAGCTATTCTTATTTTAAAGCTGTTAGAATATGATGAATTCTTGTTATAAAAAGAGTGAAGGCAAAATACATGTATGTAAACATGTTACAAACGTAAGTTTAGGGGTAACCCAGAAGAAGAACGAATAGTATCCTACAATCTTTGCCCCATGGAATTTCATGAAGATGGCGGATGTTTTGTGACACATGGCGGATTTTGCCTGTTTTCGCTTCGGATTTTTTCACTGATAAAGCATTTCGCTGAGGATAGCACACTTCAAAACACAAACTGACAACTTTCATCATGAAATAGGTGTTGTTTCTTTTGAATTTAGCACATTAGATATAAGTTTTTTGGATCATAATTATGAATGACAATGTCTCACACCATCCGTTACCACTGCTTCAATGAGTTGCATGAAATTAATTATAGTTCTCTTTATGCTTGAGTGGTTTACAGAGAGAGTTAAAATCTGAATAATTAAAAGGTATTTGGACAACTTTTTACCATAGTAACCCTTAGTGACCCGACAGTTTCAAATTTCTGAAGGTTCATAAATGGTCCAAATCCCTGCAATTTCCAGTATCACGTTTTGACTCACATGGTGATTCCGCGACAAATGTAATAGAGTAATAAGCAGGGTTAAAGGAGTTTAATTGGGCATTTGGGCAAACTTTCGAGGACACTCTAGCGAATTTCCTTGCAATAAAGTGCAGCACAGGCAAAACCTTTCAGGTGAACACTGAATTCCTCCATCGATACACCGTAGTACTAGACCAGACGCGTTATTACGAAACAGAGTATTTTGCGTTGTAGCACGTTACAAACCAAGCTGCCACCATTTGAGTGAAACTCATTCCATCGATCCCTCAAGAGACTGATGACGTCACTTCAGAATTTGATAATAAAGTTGCAAATGCAAAGGATTGTGGGATGCTGTTCATTCTTCTTCTGGGGGTAACCTGTGATGAGCTAGAATTCTGCCTTGGGGGAAAAGCAGTGCTCTTGGTGTCTTTACCACAAGAACTGGTCAGGACTTAACCCGTGCACCATTGAACATCGTGGCTTGTTAAATCTGTGGAGATGGACCTGAACAATAAACTTATTGATACAAAATCTTATCAAAATACAAGTACCTCTTACACAACATCTCTCACGTAATTCCTAACATGTATATTGATAATTAATTAATTCTTTAGTGTACATTAAACACTTGGTGATGAATTGTTTTTCTCTATGATCCCAAGACTTTATGACTGCATAGACTATGGAACAGCTTCACGAAAAAATTGAGACCCAGAGACGTAAAAAAAACTTGCCAAAAAACAAGTCTGTAAGACCTGTGAAATTTGATTAAGGCCCCGTCCACATTAATCCGGATAAATTTAAAAGTGGCGTTTTCACCCCGTAATTGGATGAAAAGGTTTTGTGTCCACACTATCAGTTTCAAACAATAAAATGCTGCCTTGGCCTCAGAAATTGCTACAATGTAATTGCATGATGGAGGACACAGATATTTGCTTGGTTTTTAAAGGGATCACCTTCACTTCCTAAAGTTCCCACGCCATTCTTCAGAAATAACTGCTTCATTTGTGAAATAGTCACACCTCAGCACTAGTTTTACTGGGCCGGGTCTTGTCCAAAAGTGTCATTCTCTCTGCGCTCAGTAACACCATGGAGCTCGTTGAGGCGGGTTTGATAAGAACAGTGAACTGATGTCTACATCGGACTAGTGTGTAAATAATGTAGAGCATGACATTCAACTCCAAACAAGCAGTCAAATTCGATAACAGAGAAAACAACATATCAGTGTTGTCAAAAATTTCCATTTTCGCCATCCACGCTAAAACACCTACACTGTAGCTGGCATAATTTTTTTTACCCACTCTGGTGAGCGGTTTCAAAATGTTCTGTTTTTGGTGGCCAAAAATGCTGTTTTAGTGTGGCCGGAAGGCCAAACTGGAGATACTGGTGTTTTTAAATGTATTTGGATTAGTTTGGATGGGGCCTTAAATTTTACAAGATTCACATTTTTGTTTGTTCATACCACAGAAACTGTTCAGAGCTAACCACCTCACCAATGAGCCTCCTTAGTCCAGCTGACTTGTTCAATATTTGTTTAAGATTTGATGCGGTTTTTGTACATCAAAAAAATGTTTACTTAATTCAAACTGTACTGTTGTCAAACGAAACTAAGCATCAGCTTCTTGGGTAATGTAAAATACCTGTAAAATTTCTAGGGAAGACAATGTTACTCACTTTTCTGTTTGTATATTTTGTTGTAAACCATAGCTTCGCACCAAACTTGCAACAGTAACGAGCAGTGCTAGCCAGTCAGGTTCCTCACCAGAAGCTGTATTGAAAGCCTTGAGAGAGAAACAAGCCAAGAGGACAGGTATGTGAGCCATTAAGTCAGAGGTGTGTTTGATAATAATATTTTAGTAATGACTCAGTCAATTAGAAGCATGACTATTCCCCTCCCCACCCCCCAGCATTTGTTGGGCATTTGTCTTTGATTTTTCTTTTCCGACTATTGAATATCCTTTTGAAAGTCTTGTGACTAGGAAACAGTGGCACATCATATGATGCAATTTAATAGTTGCGATCTTCGTTACAAGAGTCCTAAAACTACAACAATGCAAATTGAACATAACCATTTCATATTTACTTTTAAATTTTTCACACAGCTTCGCCTGTTCTTTCTTTCTTAGCCAGTCACTCACAAAAGCAGTATTTTTTGCTGGGAAAGTCTATCAATTGCTTTTTGAACAAATCAGATCTCTCTTTGAGAAGAATATAGAGTGGTTCAGTCATAAAATCAAATGAAATAGGCACAAATTTTCCTTAAAAAGTGAAAATGTGAAATTCCCCTGATGGTTGAAAAATTTGACAAATGCCCCACCCCGGGTACACCTCTGATGACAAATGCCCCACCATGGAGACTGCCAAAATGGCAAATGCCTGACAAATGCAGGGGGAGATGGTCACGCTTGGAACTGACTGAGCCATAAATTCTATAATAACTTACATGTAACTCAGCGGACATCAACTGTAAGGATGTGTAATAAACTTTGTTTAATAAGAATGGAAGTAAACTATGAAGAAGGCTCGCTCGATGTCGTGTATTCAGGTCCTTTCATTTATTGATCTACTCTGTAATCACATGGGAAAGTGGTTAAATATAAAGATCAGTTGTTGGGTATAAAATTACATGTTAATCAAATACAAGATGAAGGTGATATTATTACATCTCCCTTTTTCGAAAAGATAAATGAAAATCTAATGCAAAAAATTTGATGCGATTGGTTGTTATCAAAAGGAAAAACCTTGCATTTGAAATAAGGGAATCAAGAGAAGCTAATACAATATATGCAGTTCATTGTTCAGAAATTCATAACATAGTCTTTGAATCTGCTAGGAAGGTTTCTGGCTCGATTAGATGTGCGTCTTGGTGGGGGGTTTGTAGGTTTGTCAGCAGTTATGGTGGAGTGTGACTGCTCTTCTCTTGTGTTGCTGTCTTGTGACTGCTCTTCTAGGGGGGAGGACTGAGGAGTTTCTGTTTTGTGGTCCATATCATGGTCGTGGGGTACTGATATGGTAGGGGGAGACTCTCCGGTCTGCACCAGATCTTTGCGATTGCGGCGATATTGCTGTCCAGTTGCTGTTATGACGAAGTATGATCGTGGGGTTTCCGCTTTCTCGCTGACCAAGGCAGGTACCCAGGTGTTTCCTTGTCGTAGACGAACAGCTTCCTGGGGTTTTAGTGCTGTTAGAGGTTTGGCTCCTCGGTTGTAATAATGAGCTTGGTGCTGTTGACAGGCCTCGAGTTGCTGTTGTACTCCTGTAGCTACTTGTGGTCTAAGGAGTTCTTGTGCTACTGGAATCTTGGTTCTTGTAGCGCGGCTCATGAGAAGCTGTGACGGGGAATATGCCATTCCTGTCACTGGCGTGTTTCGGTACTCCACCAAGCCAATGTATGGGTCATTTGTCTTCTTAAGAATTCTTTTGACTGTCTGCACAGCTTTCTCACTAAGGCCATTGGACTGAGGGTACGTTGGGCTTGAGGTAGTTACTTTAAATCCCCAGTCAGTAGCAAATTGTTTGAATTCTTTACTGTTATATGGCATGTTGTCTGAAACGAGTTCCTCAGGGATTCCGTGCCTGGCGAAGATTGATTTCATGTGCGTGACAATAGTGCCTGCAGTTTTGTCACGCATTAGGCTTGTCTCGATGAATTTAGAGTAATAGTCCACTACTACAAGGTAGGGTTTGCCTTTGTGTTCGAACACATCAGATCCTAGTTTTTGCCATGGACGATCTGGTATGGAATGTGGAATCATCGGTTCCTTTTGATTCTTGTGTCTGTGAGTCAGACAAGTTGCACATTTCGCAACAGTGTCATGGATGTCGCGTGACATTCCGGGCCAGTAGACAGTGGATCTTGCGCGTGCCTTGCATTTTTCAATGCCAAGGTGACTTTCATGGATTAAATCAAGGATGTTGGTCTGCATTGCTTTTGGGATGATCAATTGTCTCCCTTTGAATAAAAGACCTTCTGCTTCACTCAGTTCATTCTTGATATTCCAGTATGGAGCAATGATAGGTTTCAAATGCTTTCGGTGAGTTGGAAAACCTTCTGCTATCTGTGTTCTCAGCGCCTGTGGTGTTTGATCTCTGGCCGTTTCCTCTTTCAATTGTGTTAGTTTCTTTGGGGTAGCTGGGATTTCTTGGACGAAGCTGTGTACCATGACTTCCTTGTCTTCATTGAGGTCTTGTTGATCCTCAACAGTTTCATTCAAGTATGCTCTTGACAATGTGTCGGCAATGAACATTAACTTTCCGGGTACGAACTGCACCGTTAAGTTGTATTTCTGCAATCTGATCAACAATCGTTGAATTCTTGGGGGTGTCTGAGATAATGGTTTTGTCATTATCGCCTCAAGTGGCTTGTGGTCACTGTGTACCACAATGTCATTTCCGTAGACAAATTGATGAAATTGCTCGCACGCGAATACTATGGCTAATAGTTCTTTCTCTATCTGAGCGTAGTTCTGCTCAGCGCTGGTGAGAGACCTTGATGCATAAATGACAGGGTGTCCTTCTTGAATGAGACAACTGCCAATTCCACTTTGAGAAGCGTCAGTTTGAATTGTGATTTTCTTCTCGGGATTGAAATATTGCAGGACTGGGCTGTTCGTGAGCGCTTGTTTGAGTTTGTCCACCGCATTTCAGTGTTCATCGTACCAGACCCATTGTGTGTTTTTCTTCAGCATCGCACGTAGTGGGGAAGTGATTTCTGACATGTTAGGAAGGTATTGTGAAAGATAGTTCACCATTCCGAGTAGGCGTTGTAGGTCTTGTTTGTTTTGTGGTTCTGGCATGTCGATAATTGCTTTTATCTTGTCAGGATCAGGTTTAAATCGATCAGCGGTTACGATGTCGCCCAGATATTTCACTTGGTTCACTCGTAGTTGAACTTTACTGCAATTAAATTTGATATTTCGCTCGCTAGCATGTTCCAGCACTTGCTTGAGGGCAATGTCGTGTTCTGCTGTCTCTTTCCCAGCGACGATGATGTCATCATGTACTGCTAGAACTCCGGGAATATCGCTGAAGTTGTCGTCTACCATTCGTTGCGCCACGTTGCTGGCTACACAAATTCCAAATGGCATTCGGTTGAATTTGTATCTTCCGCACGGTGTGTTGAATGTGCACAGATAAGACGATTCTTCGTCGAGCTTTTTGTGCCAATAGCAATTACTCATGTCAATCACAGTGAAGAGTCGCTTTCCGCTCAATTTGCTGGATATTGTTTCAGCTGTTGGCGGCTTGTAGTGTTCTCTCTTGATTGATTTGTTGAGATCTCTCGGATCTAAACAAAGTCTCAGTGAGCCGTCTTTTTTCTCTACGATCACCAGACTGTCTTTGAGTTTGGGTGTGAGGCTCAGGGGTATTTTTCTTGGTGGATGAATTGTGGGTTTCGCATCGTCACATAGCTCAATGTGGTATTCGCCACTTACTAAACCGAGTCCATTGAAGACATCTTGATAGTTATCAAGCATTTCCGTTTCGTTTGTTTTCACTTCACTCACAGTGTTGTGTATACTAATTAGTTGTAAATCTCGGCATGTTTGAAGTCCAATTAGTGGTTGAGCTTTCTCGACGGCGACAACGAAGAATTCAGCATCGACGGTTTTGGCGTCTTGCTTGATTTTCATGGTGCATGTTCCTTTAATAGGTACAAGGATGCCTCCGTAAGCGGTTAACTTGATTTTGGTTGTCTGCAATTTTGGCTTTCTGGTGAGCTTTTCAAAGGTGTGTTCCGGGATAACATTACATTGTGCTCCGGTGTCAATCTTGAAACGGATATCTTCATCGTTTACATTCAAGTTAGTGAACAGTTCATTTTTGTCGTTTTGTGACGAGTCTATTTCTCCAAGGAATAGTTCGTCATCCGTGTCAGTATCGCTGCGTTGCTCAACCTCGTGAAGCTTTTGTGAAGGAGAATTTGTACTTTTGCTACGGCACATGTGGGCGAAATGATTTTTCCCTTGACATCTGTGGCATGCATAGCCGAATGCTTTGCATTCTCTTGGTTTGTGATGGGCACCGCAACGACCACATGGCTTTTTGCTCTGTTGTCTGTCCTTTTCTTTGCTCTGAGGCTGGCTTCTCAATGGCTGTTTCTGTTTCTGGGGTCTTTTGTTGGTGTGCACAGCTGCTGCTTCTAAGGACGCGTTGTTCAGATTTTCTGTTTGAGTTTTACTCGTTTCCGCGGCTCGCACAGTATTGATAACGACTTCAAGTGTTAGTTCATTGTTGCGTAAGAGTCGTTCTCTTATACCATTGCTTTCTATTCCACACACAATTCTATCTTTGATAAGACTATCCTGAAGAGTTCCAAATTCGCAGGTTTTAGCTTTTGTGCGAAGATCGGTGACAAAAGCGTCAACTGACCGGCCGTTTTGTGCACACAAAAAGAATAAATAACGCTCATATGTGACGTTTTTCTTGGGCGAACAGTAGGCTTCGAATTTTCCAATGAGTGGTTTTATCTTGTTCTCTTCACTCTCTGTGAAGGTGAAAGTATTGTATACTTCTAGCGCCTCGTCTCCAATAGTATGCAGAAAGACTGCGCATTGTGTTTCTTCGTCTTTGGCGTCTACTCTGCTAGCTTTTGCGTAGAGCGTCCATCTCTGCTTCCACTTTCGCCAATTTTCGACGATGGTTCCATCCATTCGTAGAGGTCCTATGGGCTTCACGTGTTCCATGATTGGCCACTTTCTGACACCATGTAATAAACTTTGTTCAATAAGAATGGAAGTAAACTATGAAGAAGGCTCGCTCGATGTCGTGTATTCAGGTCCTTTCATTTATTGATCTACTCTGTAATCACATGGGAACGTGGTTAAATATAAAGATCAGTTGTTGGGTATAAAATTACATGTCAATCAAATACAAGATGAAGGTGATATTATTACAGATGTCTTGGATGTCCTGGCCTTTAGGTGTCAGGCAAATGTGCAGAATATTAAGTTACTAATGCTCAACTTCTAAATCTACCTCTCCTACAACAACCAGATAGGCTTTATTTTAAACCCTGCTACATTGTACTACACCATATAAGAGTATCATTTTGGAAAACAGTCTTATAATAAACATTATACAATGGACCATTTATAGCTGTTCTAGAAAGTATATTATGTTAATAATTGAAATGTCTTAAGGAAATTTCATTTCTTGTTGTTGACATATGTAAGCATCTGACTCTAAAAATTCAGAGTGCATGTACACAGGTGCTTGATCTTGAGTTAGCGACAATTTTTTAGCATAGATAGAGATAGATAGGTGTCAGAGCTACAATGTACAGAACCATCTGATTTGTAATAAACCAGTAGATCTAGGCATTGTGAGAAGTATTAGGTATGTCTATGTTGGTCATTGGCTATTGGGTGTGAAATATTGATGATCTGTTATACACCTTTAAAGTACTAATAGCTGTACAAGACACATTTAAGTCTCGAGAGACTACTTAAAATTAGTTATTGAATACAATCAAGTACGTTGTGGTCTTTCAAGGCTTGTAGTAAACAGGCAGCTATGAATCCTGGAATTGCAGGTGAATATATTTAAAAACTGCTAAAATGCAGCACGAATCAGTCAAAAAGTTCATAATTTGCATAAATAGAAATATTTCTAAACTGCCCTTACAGTTTTTTTTTCTTAAATTGATTGCCATTAGAATAGTAATTATTTTTGATGTTCCAGCAAGTTTTAGGCTGAATAAACATTTCCTTTATTAGATAAGAAGGCTTAATCTCGGTCAGGTTTCAGTCAATATTAACGTTCACCGAGCAACAGTTTTACTTTGTTTTTCCTGGTCTATTTCACGGTTATTCACGTGCAATGAATATTTATACACGCTGCGCTTGTGTCCTCTCGTGCATTTATAATTCCTTCTCATAATAACAAAAAATTTTTGTCTTCTGAGCTTCTTCCTGGAGACTCTTTTCCATTAGTCTTTAAATACTGAATGACGTTTTAGCATTTTTAATCACAGATTGCATACACGTTATTGCCACGATGGCATTACACTAGGGCCGAAAAATAACGAGAAACAAGCTTAGAAGACGAATATTTTTTTTATTATGAGGAGGAATTACAATCGCACGAGAGGACAAAAGCACAGCGTGTTTAAATATTCATTGCACGTGAATAACCGTGAAATTGCCCAGGAAAAACAAAATAAACCTGTTGCTCGTTGAAAGTTAATAACCACTGAAACTTGACCGAGATTCAGCCTCCTTATCTATGACGGAAATGTTTATTCAGCCTAAAACTCACTGGAACATCAAAACGGCAATCTTTTTAAAAGAAATATCTGTAAGGGCAGTTTAGAAATATTTCTATTTATGCAAATTACGAACTTTTTGACTGCTTTGTGCTGCATTTTAGCAGTTTTTAAATATAAATATCTTAAAATCGCAGCTATCTAGGAAGCTCAATGTACATTAAGAATGTTTCATTGCTATCATAAAAGATCTTTCAACTGAAACGAGAAAGTTTTATCTTTCTTAAAATATAGGGGAAAATTGCAGGAATGACCAAAATCAGCCAGTAAAAAATGAATCAAGATTTACTTGAAAACGCTCTTACAGATTTTTCCCTAATTTCGCATACAAGTTGTGTAGGATGAGTAGTTCAAATAGTTCAAGTTTCATCTTAAAGTGTCTAACTAGTTTTCGAGATATTCGACATTATTTAAATTAAGAGCTTGTCCATTACCGTTGCTATGGTGACAGCTGTTGCTAGGAAACCAATGAGAAAATAAACTTTGGTCATATGTTGAAAAGGAGGTGTAGTATCAAGGAAATCAAAGTTTATCTTCTACGCGAAATTTTGATTTCAAAAGATACACTCCAAGGTCAAAAAAACTGTTGCGAGCCTCCTTAAGTTCATAATCTAATTTTTTAAAATATGTTTTAGAATGCTTTTCCTGCTTTTGTTTTTGTTTCTTTTTTTGTTTCCTTTTGTTGTTAGAGTAACATGCTAACAGTAAATGTTTTATAGGGAATTTACCACCAACACCATCCTGGGTTAAAGAGCGGCCATACTTGAGTAGAGATTATGTTACTGAAACAAGCATTATTAATTCCTCTACAGTTGTGAGTATCCTTCCTTACAGTATTTTATTGCATAACTGGGACTCAAATGTTATTCACTGGCAATTAATAATTTGGGTCAAAAGACAGAAATTTTGCTAATCAAATTATGAAGTTTGCTGGCCAAGAACCATGTTAGGTTATGAGAAAGCACTTGGAACAGTGAGATTGACAACTGTGAAAATATAAACAAATTACTCATGACAATAAACTTAGGGCATTGGTTTGAGTTTTTCACAGTCCCTGTCATCAAAATCTCAGAACAGAAGTACATGTCAATGTCAATTGTGAGAATCCACATTTTATCGTTAAAAGAATCTGTCTTAAAAATGTCTAATGCCTAAACTAGTCATTTCAGGTTACCTTGGTAAATGTTAAGCAACCAATTGTTGAAAACTACCAGCCACTGGTTGATGGGATACTGTTAAATTTAAGCCAGAATAACCTGCTTCAGACCCAACTGAATGTGGAGAAATAACAGCACATGAGAATTGACATCAAAATCAAACAATTGTTATTTCTTTTGTATGTTGGCCACTGCAGTTCATATCTGGACAATTCCTAATTTGACATATGTGTTATGTTACACGTATTTAACAGCCTATGACAGTTGGAACGTTACCTCTACCAATGCAAGAGTTGGCCATTGTTGAAGATCTCCTGTTTCTTATGATGGTGAGTTTTGTGTGCATATCGAGTGGTGTTGTCTTCAATAGTCAAGAAGCTTTGTCTCTCTCCACCCAGGTGTTTATAGACGGTGCCTCCTTATACAGACTGAGGACTTTTGCAAAGGTCATGACTATTTGAAAAAAAAAGCAGATTTAGCAAGGGTTATTAGAATCCATTTAGAAAACAAGTGGATAACCCGCATTTTTCAGAGATAAGTAAGCAACCACAATATTGTAAACAAGCTTTGAAATACAATTAATGTATGGCATTTTCTTTCCAAATCTAAGCTCTGAATTATCTCTGAAAAATATGTAGTTAATTCCCCCAATTTTCTTCTTGGATTCTGATAGCCCTTGCTACACTGTAAGATCTGCTTTTCTCACATAGTCATAAACCGCACAAAAATGCCGTTGTATTACTAGGCAAATTCCTTAAGAAACCCAAATATCTCAGACCAGACCCGAGATGCGTAGAACGTATGCGTGGTAAAAAAAGAGGCACCGTCCCTAAATGGGTGTGGTCTAGCATCCCACTCAGAGATGGGAGAGATGCAATCTTCCTAGTTGCTTTATGCTACAGAAACCATGTATATCTAGTAACCTAGCATCTCAATACTTGCTAGTATTCAATTTACCCCAGTTTGTTAGCACAAAGTGACCAGAAGCATAACTTTTGCTCCCCGGAATCAGGTGTTAAGTCCGTCATAGGGTTCAAGGGGTACCCATTTATGAGTACAAAAAGGTAGAAAGAGATGCTGGCTTTTGCCATCACTCAAACAACCATTGAACTTCCTGTCAAGAAAGACTGACCCCTCCTTGGTCAAGGAAGCACCAATGAATGTACAATATTATTTTAATTAATAATTATCTGACTGTAAAACTTGATAAACATCAGGTAAGTCCATTTTTTTGCTTTTACCAATTTTATTGTGTTTTCTTTTTTCCCTTTTGTTTTCTTTTTAGGGTGTTGAGGGGAAATATCTTCTGGTCAAACCTCTAAAAGACAAGTTTAGCCCCAGGAGTTTCACTATTGACAAGACTCTAGGTAACACCATTAACAATTTAAATCTCTTTTCATCAGAAACGTAGTTTTCTAAGTTGGTCTGAAAAACAACACTCGGTATAAACGTACAGAAAGTATACAACTGTAGTTTAAATTTCTGGATGTACTTTATATTGTTATTTTATTTATATTTTTATATATGGGTTTGACGTACAGCTCTAGTTAGGGGATTTGGTGTAATTTAGCCCTCTTCTGGTCTGCAGTACCAATTTCTTTTTGATCAGTAAAATGTCAACATAAAAAATGGTAGAGTACAGAGTACAGAGAACAACAATTACACAACAGTGCAACCCTGTTCCTTTATCCTACCTAAAACTCACCGGCCTCTCATCATGTTCATTTGAGACTCCACTTACACTAGTCACCCAACAAAAATGCACATCTTGAGATCTTCGTTTCTCAACTCAAACGATTAAAGTGGCATGCTACTTATAACTAACTCAGAAGTAAAAATTATTGTAATCATTGTCTTTTTTTTGCCAGAAATATCAATGTTGGAGCTTGTACAAAGGATCTTACCAGTTTGTTCTCACTACTCCACTATCTGCAGATTCATGGAAGGTATGTGTACATGTAAATCATTAACACAATTTTATGTAGACAGAATCTCTAAAGCAGTCCAACACCTTCTTTCAAAAAATTATATTTATGTGGTCTGGTTTAGACTAAAATATTAAGGCATTTCCCTTCATTTTAAAACTATTTCCAACACAATCCACAGAAGTTATCAAGTAAAATCAAGTGTACAAGAATCCAGCCTTTTTTCAATAAAATAATTAGTGATTAAACATTATTCAAATTTGAGTAGCTTAATACACTGTATTTAGCAAGTGTTTTTTAGTAACTGATGAATAGTGATGTAATTAAATCATTTTCTATTCTCCTATATATTCCAGACAAGTCATCTTTTGAGCATGGGCTTGTGAATCATGCCCTGTGTGCAGCTATGAGGACATTACTCAAGGTTACAATAATTAACGTATTTGTCAATTTACCTGAATGTCACTGACATCAATTCCTTTTGATCATTAATGGTTTCTCAATATTAAATTGATATCTATTTTTATTTTATAGGAATATCTCATTCTTGTTGCACAGCTGGAGCATCAGTTTAGACTGGTAAGTGGTTTCATCATAGTTGCTGGAGGGACTGGTTATGAAATTTGTAAGTTTCAAAGGCCTTAACAAAGGTGCTGCAATTTATGTTGAAAGTTCTACGACAGTGCGCAATCTTCTGTTTTACGTTCGCGCACTGTGGCTGAATAACTTAACAGTGGCATTCTTATTGGTTAGTTGCTCATGCCAAATTCAAAACCTATTGTTGTTTGTGCACCGTCAAGGCTAAAAACGGTAACAAAAACATAAAACAAAGGACTTAGCTGAGCTTCATAACCAGATTCTTTTATTAACTATGGTTTCATGTATGTAGTAATTCCAAGAAATATCTTTAGCCACAGGCAACCCATCTAGCTGGCACTTAACTCAGGTCTTGTCGCAAGAAGCAACTAGACGTACTGCTACTTCCTTCTGGATAAGGTGCTACCACAGGGTTCCAGCATTTTGTTAGGTTCCCTGATCATTGCCGCTACACATGGGACTTTCAGTTAGACTTACTTCTTTTTATTTTTGTGTCTCCAACTTGCATGTATGCTTAAGTATTTTGACACATTAATAAAGTTATTATTATCATTAGAAGTGGCCGGCAACCATGTAATAAAGGAATCAGCTTTAGGAATCTGTGATGCTGCATGAGTGGGAGAGTGAACCACTTAACCCTTTAAGTCCTAACAGTGACGAAAATGAAATTTCTCTTTACAAGTATAAAATGTCTTGATGTTTAGTCCAGTTCTAAATACAGTGTATTACGCAAGCATATTTTGCGCATTTTCTTGCCCTTTTATGGTAAAATGACACAACAGTGCAATAATATAGTATGTTATCCAAGGGACAACAAGATCAGCCATGAACCACCAACCCTCCACCCCCACCCCCAAATCTTTCCGTAACAAGTGTGAAAAAAAAGGGAAAGTGCACTAACCACTGAAAGGCCTTATCTGTTTTACCCATGGACACACCTCAGAAATAACAGGGATGCTGGTATGGATTAGCCTCCCACGCAGTCGTTTTTAGGAGAGTCGTATTACCCTCCTTCCCACAAACGGTGTTTGTGAAGAGGAGGGTAATATGACTGCGTGGGAGGCTAGGTATGGATTTGTATGGAGTTAAATGGTATGAGAAGGTGCTAGAGAATTAGATAATTTTTGATCACCCTCTTTTTCGCCACTGAACACAGTTTTATTCTTAACTTTGAACTTTTAGGGACAGCTGTCTTTACAGAAACTGTGGTTTTATATCCAGCCCTGTATGAGAACTATGGAGATACTCTCATCCATTGCAGTGGCAATTGATAAGGTATTTTTTCGAAGTTTTGAGATTCTTTTATGCTTTTTAATCTTTTTTTGTAAAATTGCACTCTGTCTACGTTGTCAAACATGTATGATCCTCCATGATATACAAAGGATTTCTTGGAACAAGGGCATGTATCACGGTTTTTGCAAAAAGCTGAAAAAGCACTTCAAAATGGTCCAGGTTTTTATGTGCAAGAAAATTCTTCATATCTTTTTTTTGTCAGAAGGTTAACTTTATAAAGATTTCATAGTGGCAAGGGGCTGGTTACTAACACTACTGATGACTTTTAAATCAAAATTAAATTTAAAAAATAAAATAAATTGTAATTGATGATTATAGTGGTCAGCACGCTTAGCTATTCTCGGTACTGCCTTACGACAGACCAGCTATTTCACAGGCGTGCCACTCAAACAACTGAAACAAATATTGCAAATACTGCAGCGAGATTGTTGTTGATTTTGCCTTCAGGTGTAAAAGGAATACAAACCAGTGTTTAAAGAACACGAAATCCACATTGCATGCTAAAGCTGGGCAAGTTTGAAGTCCTTTTTTTGTCCCAAAATCGCGATATACACCTCTTTTGCATGAAAGCCGTCATATATTTTAACCTCATCAAATTATGTTTTCCTTCAGGGAAGCTGCAAAGGAGGATCTGTGCTGACATTGTTACATGAAAAAACTGTAGGATACACCGGGTATGGATTCATTTGATTTACACCACAGCATTTACTGACATTACTGGCAGTTGAATGATTGTTGGTCGGACGAACATTCTCACCGTGTTTATATACATGTCATTCACACAGAGACAGCAAATCCCAAGACCTCTGCCTGTTCCTCACTCAAGCTGTAAGTATAGCAAGTCCTATGTCGTTCACTTGTTAAATTAATGCTTCTACTGGAAGAAACTCACCCACTACGTCCGAGTGCGCTCATCCTGGTACAGTGAAACCGATATTACGATCCCCACTATATAACTAAGTCTCCGGTATAACGAACGAAGTTTTTAGCCCGGCTTAAATTAGATTGAAATGTATGGAAGAGAACCTCGATATAACGAACCGCGGTATAGCGAAATCCTGGTTAAAGCAAACACAATTCAGGGGCGAGTTGCAAAACTGAACGTCCGGTGTAACTTCTAACGTCAGACCTTCACTCCAGTCAAAGTCTCTATTTTATCGTCTGACGTTAGCAGTTACGTGGGACGTCAAGCTTTATGCAACTCACCCCAGAAGCTCACCTTGTCCCGATATCTTGCAATTGAAGTTGAATTCGTCACGGATCAACAGATATGCATACAGAATCCAAAACTGGAATTTCATTTGACTATTCAAATCTGGATAGCAGTTGCATGGTTAAACCGAATGCCAAGTGGTGCAATATGCCACTGTTTAATTTTAAGGCCAATCCCGATAAGTTTTATAACGATGATTTTGATCTTTTTTCCACGAATTCGTTAGAACAGGGGATCGTTTATAATAAACTCCCGTTACAACGAACTCATTTTCCCAGTCTCTTAGCAGTTCGTTATATCACGTTTCCACTCTAGCTGTGTTAGTCTCGTTTGTATTAGAATTACACCCTGCAGTTATACTTTGACCTAATAAAGTCTGTATTTTGCCACAGGCTTGTGTTCCATATTTTGACATCCTTGAGCAGTGGATTTACAAAGGAATTATTAGCGACCCATATTCTGAGGTAAGGAGAATTAAATTGTTATAGTTTGATTTCGTATCAGCTGACTTGATATAAAGTCAATTGACCAAGGTTAAGAGAATCGAATCAAAAGCCAATGTTTTTAGCATTAGAGCAAATCAAGGGAGAATGGAGGGTTTATGGATTTGTGGTATACATATGATAATTATGTTGAGTGAAGGGGGATGATAACGCAATAATTATGAATAGATTGGCTGGAGAAAATGGTTTGTTGATTCTTTGGGTGTTAAAAATGGCGATCTAAAAGATATCGAGTGAAATGTTTCCAGAGTAAATTGTTAAATCTTCTTTGCTGTTCTGTTACATGTAACAAGTCATTTTATTGATTTTAATGTGTTTTTCTTTCTATTGTTTCAGTTTCTTGTCGCAGAACATGGTTCTGTTCAAAAAGAAAAAGTTACTGAAGATTACAATGATGCATATCCTTTGAAAAACACTTGTGTTACTGTGAATTTGTTTAATTTGTGGTACATATTGTTTAGCAATATCAAAAGTATACATATAATAACGTGCCCAATTATTATTTTTTTTAACTTCTCTCACATACTGGGAGCAACGATATACAGTTGTCAGAGAGAACATTCCCATCTTCTTGGAAAAGGTAACATTGATTTAAGTGGTACTATGTTCTAATAGTTAATTCTCAGGATACAAGATAAGGCGTTTTTCAGTTCTAGATGATTGCCAGCACTCGGCAAACTGCCATCAACTTCTTGCTGCACACGGAGCTATGTATCGTTTTGAGACATCACCATCAAGCCGAGCACATGCTGGCCTTGAGGGCGTTTGCAGACAGAGTTCTTTACACTTATCCTCAGCTGTTTCTTTTCGTTCCCAAATGGAGATCGCATACCATCGCTACATGGTCATGGTCACTTTAGCGCCATGTGAAGCTGTTTAGAACCATTTGCAGTGCTTAACTTAGACGGCTCTTTCTACCTCACTTAAAGTCTCCGAGTGCCTGTTCTTCGGGCAAGTCTACTCTACCAACTCAGCTAAACAGACAGCAGTTATTGTAGCAGTCCCCGTAGTTTTGCCATCTACTGTAAATTGTTGTTCATTTTATAGGTTGCGCACAAGATTCTCAGCACCGGAAAGTACTTGAATGTCATTCGGCAGTGTGGTAAGTTTACTTACCCACTACGTGCTTCGTGAACAATCCCTCCTATCTTTCAACTTTTTTCGTGCTTATTATTTTGAGTGGATTTTCAGTCTTCTCAAATGAATGATTTTATCGTTACCAAACTTCATATTTCTAAAAATGATAATAAGTGCAAAGAAGAACCTCTGGTTATAATTGTCTTGCTACGCTAGTTGCAAATTCCAAGTATAGGTGATACTGGTAACAGTTTCAAGTGTCACTAGCATAGCAAAACAAACACTTTACTGTGTTGCCGTTAAATAAAACTCACCTTGGTACAGCCCGCACCCTAAAGTCGATGACTGTTGTGGTTAAAAATTCTATTCGTAACCGAGATCGGATTTTGCCCGCAAATAAGCCACGGCGACAACTTTTGTAGTGGTCATTCCTTAAAAGTGCGTATTATCCAGCAGTGTTCATGGTAACTATAAAGCCACGTCATACGTAGAAAAAAAATTTTGTTCCACATACTCAAATGTCATCTTCATTTATGAAAGTGTAGAAATTTGTATCAAATTGTAACGTACACTCAACTGAAGATGAAATTTCAATCAGTATGTCGACACATGTTTAATAAACTGAGAAATGACATTTTGCATGTACAATTGGTTTGCTGTAAGGTAATTAAACGTGCGTACTTAATTCAAGCTATCTTTCTCTAGGTCAAAATGTCCAGTGCCCAAATGCTGATGAAATAATTTATACACTTCACGAGAGAGAGTATGTGGATAAAATTGAAAAAGCTTACAGTTATGCCAGCAAGACCTTGTTAGATTTGTTGATGGATGACAGAGCATTGATGGCTAGGTTGAGGTAAGGTACCGTGTGGCACTAAATTTTTGCGGGAGTTTTATTTTGCGGATTGGCGATTTTTTTGTGTTTTGCGGGAACTAATTTTTGCGATTTGAAAAGACTGGTTTTTCTTGCTGGGAATTAATTTTTGCGATTTTCTGGAAGTCGCGTTCAAATGGAACTAATAACACTTTCGTTTTCAGAGTAAATGACCAGTAAAAGGAATTGAAATACAAATAAAACAACATGGGAATGTCACTCTATTACACTACAATGGATCGAAAATAACTAAGGTACCACTTGATGTATTATCCACCAAGTTATCTATGGCATTTTCTCCTTCAAATCAGTATTTTTGTATATAATTTCTACAGTGGGAACTTATTTTTGCGGATCGCGAGAAAAATCGCAAAAATCGCAAAAATTATAACCCGCAAAAATTTAGTGCCACACGGCATTAACTTGTGACTGCATTGTTAGCTCCGTTAGAATACATATTAATTTTGCCGGTGGAAATTTTAGTCCGTAGCTGAGGTTTCTTATTGAGGGCCCTTAGTAAGGTTCGTTGTCCTGCTATCCTAACCAATCTTTCCCTACAATTCTATCTTGCGATAATTCTGATTCAGATTGGTGAATCTTTAACCGTTTGCGTTTATATGCATCAATAAAGCACAGGTCCGTCTAATATTCTACCTTGATTACGAATCCCTACCTTGACATGTACTTAAAAATCTACTGAACTCCAAGTTAATATTACAGCCGGTGTTCAACCCAACGTCTCTTGCAGATCTATCAAGCATTACTTTCTCATGGATCTTGGAGACTTCTTTGTGCAGTTCATGGACCTAGCTGAAGATGAGATGAGGAAAAACATGGATGGTATCCTCATTGACTATCTTGTGACATTGCATTCCATCAATTTAAACAAACCACTTGGTTAACAGCAATTTAACGTTAGCCAAGGGATTGACTTACATTGTTTAAACCCATTTGCCAGTTTGGCATTTGACAATTTACTGAGTGACGCTTCAGTCGGGTGCACACAATTCTTTTTTGTGTGTGGCTTTAGCATCAGCAGATTGTTAGCGAAACTAAACAAAGATTGCCGTGATGGACAACCTGTTACTTAACAGCTCTTACATGAAATCGAGTTTTAGGCTGACCTCATATTCACAAAAATAAATAAATAAATAAATAAATAAATGAATAAATAAAAGTTGTATTAGTTAACAAGGCACGTGCCGTGGAGTTGGCTTTGGGTTTGTAGAGTATACATCATGAGAAAGAAAAATGAAGGAAACAAACAGAACAAATGTACAATTTTCCTATTTATTCTGAGAACTTGGACTTTCCAAATGAGGTGTTTTTGGTATATTCTTGGAATAGGGAACCAATTAGATTACCACAAACCACAATATAAATAAAGAACAATACAATATTACTGAATGAATTTAATAAAATGAATTGATTGTAAAGTCTTAATATTCCACGCAGGGTAGCTAAGTGATACTCCTGTAATTGTTATATTGCCTTCCTTAATCCAGCGTTTTCTTGTAGATATAATGCCTTCCAGACTGGAAAATTTGTTAGAGTTGGCTTTGCGGACAAGTACGGCCAACAGCGATCCATACAAGGATGATTTGAGGTAAGCAGTAAAGTATCCAGCGAATTTTTACCGTGACAAATTAATGGTTATGTCATCAGATTCGAGTTCCGGAGGTTTTGAGTTTGCTCCTGACCCTCCTTCTCGAGACTACGAACAATCTTCCTTGTCGCTTAGGAATAATCGAGCGAAGAGAACACACGACCAAGCGCGAAAATTGTGTGAAAACAAGACGCACATGTGGGAGCCAGAAGATGTTATTAGGTGGGATACTTTGCCTTAAAAGTGTTTCTGTAGTTCGGAATAAGACACAAGAAAAATTGGCGGAAGGCCCAGTCCACGCTCGGCTCCCGGCTGTGCCCTTTTCTTTTCGGAGCCTGATCACAAGCTAGTTCACTGCCTTGTTCATGAAATTTAAGACGGATTCCGCTCAACTTTCGAGCAATAAGTGCAAAAAAATTTACTAAAAACTACTCATAGCACGGTAATATTTTCAATGCTCTTTGAAACATCTCACTCTAGTTCACTTGCCCAAGTGACCCTGCGATGAAATTCTCTAGCATTCTCAAGAAAATTAATCTCAAATCTCGTAAAAGTATGCTCAAAACGGGCGCCATTTTGTTTTGAACTGACATGTGGCGTCTTTTTAATTGAAATATGGATAACTTCAAATCCAATTTTCTCTCGCGGGGTCAGAGACAGTGCTGCAAGTATTTTTTTGGTAACTTAATTTTTGTACTTACTGCTCGAACGTTGAGCGGAAATCGTCTTTAAGTGCCACTGGGACCAGAATTTTGGTATTCCATATTTTTGCATTTTCGAAAATAGTCTGTGGTTGTTAGTCACCATGCCAAATTTCAACTCATTACGACGACTGGAAGTCGTTTTTTTCGGACGGTTTTTGTCGAGATTTTACGGCCGCCATTACTGGCCCATGTTCCGGAAGCTGGCTTGCGAATTAGCGGAAGTAACATTGAGGCTCACCTCAAACCTAGTCAGGCTTCATTCCGCGGGAAATTTAACTGTTGTCGAGGGAAGATTTCGTGACAACTGTTTGCTGTACGGCCTTGAAATTTTCGTTGCTGCAGCAGTTATGAAGGGTATTACTTGTGTTGTACAATGCTACAACAATAAATCCAACCACCGAGCTGGTATTTCACTTCATCAAAGCCTTCCGAGCGGACCCGCAATGGAAAAATGGATAATGTTCGTACGCACACCAGTGCAAATTTCAACCCGAAAGGTATTTTTGACGGCTGTTCCGATCACATTTCCAGAGGGCTGCTCATGTCGACGGATCCCAGAGGTCGATTATTCCATTGTCCATTCCAGCTATATGGAAAGAAAGATCCGGAAAAAAACGAGACGAAAGGTACCTAATCTTAACGCAGTTGAAGGGATAGTTTGTTTCTTTTCAACGCATCCACCATTGTCCAAAACTTATTTTCTTTTAACGTATTTTAATATTTATTTTGCTGGTGGAAAACCCTTTCAGTTCTGCTGTCTGCTAGCGCGAAGATCTTCGACGTAGTCCTCATAAAATGCATCCTGGGCGAATGCAGGACCGCCGCGATTAAGCCAGTAGTCTGTATTGCTTAGTCTCTTTTTTCCATTTTTTTTTTAAATTCCACGTGTGTTAACGTGTGTTAATCGCTTAGAAGCATGGACAGTTTTTTTATAGCATACCGTCCTGAATGTCGAGAAACTTTTTTCCTTATACCCTGTCGCTGAAGAGTCGATTGACATTACTGTTCGAAATATATAAAGGCTTCGATAGGTCGGCTCGTCTTGCATGGAAATTTAAGTTGGGAAAAAATATCACACGCCACCATTTGTCTAAGGGTTTTACAATGTTATTTCTTTTAACTGTCATAGCAATTTTAGTAAATGAGCTACCAAGAAGCATGATTAGATATCAAGTTATTATTTTTTACGCAATGAATAAAGCAAGTGAAAGCTTCGTTTCTTTGGCGGTCCGCATGTTGTTGTTGAGCAGCAGAAAATTTTGCTTGTGGCTTTGATTTGCACTACAAATATTTAGATTCCGGTCACACAAGGCCTCCAGTTCTTAAAAAAGGTCTTGGTTTAGTTCACTTTTTCCGGCTCAAGTTAAGAATTCTACAAAAACTGTTCAAAATATTTAGAAACGCCAAGCACTTGTGCTTCAATGCATTAAGCGACCACTGTACTATGATGGACACGATAAGCTTCATCAGCTGACTGCCAGATGACTACAGCATTATGGCTCTTCAACAACGTTTCCCATACTATGCTAAGAATGGCCAAAAATCTCAATGCTTTACAATATAATACATAATGAATATAAACAACGGCAAACAAAATATAGCTTCTTTTATTTCTCCAACGAAGCGAGCAATGAAATCGATCGACCGATGCTTGAGAATGCACGAGCATCAAATTCTAGAGTTTTTATAGGTGTTTTGTCTAAATTTCGAAAGCTTAAAACATCAATTTTTCGAATAGCTGGACAGCCATTTATCCGTTGGATAAGAGTTATCCGCTCTTTGAGCAACTTGTGCCTGAACTGTAATCACTGTATAAGCATTATTTCGCGCATATTTTGAACTCCCGCCAATAAGGCGAGAAAAACAACTTTAAACATTTTGTTTACATGCTAATAAGCTGAAATCTCCTGACATCAGTTCTTACATCGTACGGTAAGAAAAATTCTTCATTTGCCGAATTAAATGAATCCTCTGATGCTTCGGAAACTAAAGACTTCCGAATCGTGGAAATACTCTTCGGAGGTTTCGCAGTCGACGGTAGGCATCTTGAGTCAAAACACAAGGAAACGCGACTGAGGTGAGCCTCTGACGTCACAAGCTATTAAATTGCGCAATCACCCAGGAACACGTTTTCAGTAATGGCGGACACATTTTATGCAACTTTGGAGCTAAAAAATATTAGGATGGACGGTTTCTTGTTCAGTTTCCTGGTTAAATACAGACACAACGCGATATTCTGCGACAGAATTTGGCCGAAACTACGAATTTTCGTCTCAGTGGCACTTTAAGTAATAATGCGTGTAAGAACTAGGCAATCCTCTATTGTTCTGCGGCATTTAGCTTTCCCCACATAAGATTGTTTTTCTTACCTATGGACAACACGTTTTTGAAATAAAATGTACTGAAACTTCATTTTAAAGCGATATTTCTTTTGTGTTAAAAGATTTTATCCAATCATGAGACTCCAAAACAATGGCCAAGAAAGGCTTCTAATTTTCCATGTTTCCCACATAGAAATTTTGCTGGATTAAAACTCAGAATAGTTTTCACCAAAAGGGAATCAATAAGTAAACTAGAGAGAAATAAATGCGCTACCTGACGAAGTGATAGTAGATTTTCATGTTTTAGCCAATGAGGTGGACCGTTTCAACAATATTTCAATTAACACCTTTCTGCATTCCTTGCCGTTGGGTTGCCTAGTTCTTACTAGGACCATTACTTAATAGACACCAGTAATTTCTGTTAAGGGCCCATTTAGACGGTACGACTGTGACTGTATCCTCACAGCAAGCCCACAACAAGAATTGTTTTGAATCAAAGCTACAATTTGTAACTGAGACCTACGTGATGTAGCATGACGTGTTGTGAGCATGTCACATACTTCAAAGTCGTCCATTCTTAATCAGCCCTATTGTGAAGCACTTCACTCTGTGGAACTGTGGACGCTGGAGTCAGGCTGTCAGGTTCCCTGGTTTAGGTTCAGCATGACTGTCGTGACCCGGCCTGCACAGCCAAAACCCTTTTCCTGCGAATGAACCCGTAACTCAAGACATCACTGCTCGCGTGACACTTGAGGGGAACCCAAACAGAGGAGACTGCTGTAGGCTGCTACTTTTTGGTCCCTAGCTCTTGCGCGCAAATATCGGGTTAGAAAGTATCAGCTCAGTTCTACTAAATTAGTAATAGAAGTTTTGTTATGTTTTCTTGACAGAGTTGATTTGCTTCCCTATGATCTGATCACTCAGCTGTTTCGTATCCTGTCTGTAGCATATGACAGCAGAGGTAGTGTGCACACAATGTAATACTTGCATCTTTTGCACTATGAAGCATTGAAGAAAAGAAAAGACGAAAAGAACAGAAAATTAAGCCACTTCCACCTCGATCTTTTTTATTTCAAAAGAAGATTCACAAGTACTCAAGTCCACAAGTACAAATGATCGAAAACGCACCAAAATCGGAGAGTTTTTAAAACACTGCCTGAAGGGTAGTCTTTTGAAAACTGAGATTTATCGTCTATAGGTGTGGATGGAAAAAACGTACAAAACAAAGTTCTTTTTCATGTTTGGATATTAAAAACAAATGAATCCTCCTACGTGATAAAAACGAACGAAAACTTGTACGCATGGTTGAAATCCTACAGATTGCAGAGCTTGAACACGTCCTGATTAGCAGTGTATATGTTGTGGTTCAATTTTATTCTTGGTTCAATTTTTATTTCCCTTTGTTTTTGTGTATGGTAATGTATGATAACGAGTATAAAGTAAAGGAAAAATAAAAATTGAACCAAGGATAAAACTGAACTAAAATATACACAAGAAAGTGCATTGAGATAATCCATACCCCAGAATGTGTCTCAGTCTCTTTGCTGGCAATCTCAGTAACTCAAGCATGAGCCCTCACAAGATTAATAGTCTGTTCTCTAAATTAACAAGCGAAAGGGAGGGGGGGGGGGAATGGGGCAGGAACAGAAATGAACAACATAGAACAGAATTGCACAATAACTATTGCGAGCTCTCTTTACACCACATCAAACACGTTGTAAATCTTGAGGAAACTTCTGCTGCGAGCTCACGCCACTGGTTTTCTAGTCTCCTACGCAGCCGTTCTTAGGGTCGTCACGCAACGCTCCTCCCCACTGACGGCTGCTCACGCGAGCGCTACATTCCTTTCCCTCAAATTGACCAATAAGGAGAAAGGCTTCCATATCCTAGAAACCTGGTCCTAGTCCCTCTCGTTACTTGAAAACAAATATCGCTTCGTACGAGCGAGAAGGCGCCATTGCCGAACCGAATAAACAACTTTGTGGCTTACCAATTGGACTTATAGTGAGCCTTAATAACGCTGAACTCAAGGGCGTTAAGTTGGAAGAAGAACAAGTGGTAGGATTTTCATTTAAAAATAAAACTGTTTTTTTGGCTGATGTCCCAGGTGTTAATTCATCTTCGCTGCACTGTAGTCGTTTGACACGTCTGCCACTCTCTGAATAAGGAGTCTTCAACTCAGTCTTTATCTCTTGGACATGTTCTTCTGCTTTTTGGTATTTCACCGAGGACTTGTAGCACTTAATGCATACTGCAACGTCTGAATTCAAGTAAACAGTTACGTCGATGTCCAATGTCTTGTTTATTAGTCCTTGAAGGTCAACAGAGTTTGTTCCTTTACTACCAGATTTAAAAACACGCATACGTTGTTTAGAATTGACTGCAACTGAGCAGATAAAGCAATTTTTATCGCTATTTAATAACTTTTTTGGAGTCACGTCCATTTCAGATGGTTGTTATTTTGCAAGTGTGTATCTGTCATTTCTTGTTGTGTTTTGATTTCTCAGCAAATATAACGAGAAATACGGATTGACGTAGCTGCTAACAATTACATGCGTTTTATTGGTTCTTAATAACAAAGGCAAAGGAATGTAGCGCTCGCGTGAGCAGCCGTTAGTGGGAAGGAGCGTTGCGTGACGACCCTAAGAACGGCTGCGTAGGAGACTACTGATTTTCCGACCTGGTGATTCTTCTGTGTTGTTTTGTGTTCACTAAATTAAATTTCCTTTAACTGCACCTTTTAACTAACATAACCTGCTGTAACATCTACTAAGTCTTGTAATGTAAATGAAATGCATCATCTGTCTGAGATTTTTCTGGGCTTCCTTTGAAACTCCTTATGGTAACTGCTTTGTAATTGCAAGAATCACACTTCTTAAATAACTTATGTTTTCTGTTGTGTAACACATCTAACTGTGCTATCTAACAGCCATGCCTCCAAGAGCTATGAAAAAAGTTCTCGAGGCTGAGGCACTGTCCAATCTTGAAACAACGGGATTCTCAGGTAGAGTAATGCTACTAATTTCACTTTTATAACACGTTAATGGCAAGATCCTTTCTTTAACCACTGTTGATTCTGGTCTTTAACCTTAAGAATAAGAATTGCTCACGATTTACGACTATTGGTTCAATAAGAGGGGTGTTCTTTCAGTCATTCACTCTTTGGGCAAGACATAAGTGGGCTTAAGATGCGTTTTCACTTTCTTACAATAATTTGTAAATGGTTTAAACCCAGGAGTCGTATCATAAGTTGGTGACGTATGATCGGCCGGGTGAATTTAGAGCTGAACAGGACTGTTTGTGTTGATACTGACTGACATTGATTGACGTTTCGACAACCTGAGCGGAACTTGACTCCGAGGATTATTTACTTCCGCTCAGGTTGTCAAAACGTCAGTCAGTGTCACCACAAACAGTCCTTCTTGGCGGCCAATAAGTCGAATAGTTTGGAACTTTAAAAGGTGGTCTTGGAAACGACTTAACGGGCTGGTCTCGTTAACCCTCTAATGCCCGGCCCAATAGTGACATGCAACTAATCAAGCATACAGGTAATGAGAATACAGGAAGTGATCACCAAAAATTAAATGCCTTGATGTATAACCCAATACTCCCAACTAGGACCCTTACAAATATTTGAAGAACATTAGGGAGAATTACGGGGTGATCATAACACCAGATTCCACTGAAGGATTCATGTCCGCTTCATATCGTCATGTAACGCAGAGGACATGCTAGAATAGAATTCCGAACAACGCTAGTAGTTGTGCTTGGTCTGTAAAAAGTTAAATTTAAAGAAAAGGTTTGCATACGCGATGTTTTGTTTTTTGATCAAAAACCACAATTTACTTGTTCAGGTGCAACAGCTTATAATCAGGATCCCACAGAGCTCCAAATCTCAGGTTAGTTTAAAAAATTTTGTTGCCGTTGCACTTGTCGCTTTTCTTTTGTACTGGTACTTATGTAAAAAGTTAATAATTATTAATATATACAATATACAACCGATATTATTACTGATACTTAAAAGTTAATGATGCCTCGGCTCTTTTTGACCTGCCTTTGAGAGGTTAGTAGCCATGATTCGTCAACACGAGGGTAAAAAAAAAACAAAAAACAGTGGATTGATGGAAGGATGTCCTATACACGTAAAATAGGAATAAGAATAGTTCTCAATTATTATTGTTGTTGTTTTGTTGTAGGACTTGAAGCATTCTCGTTCGATTACGAGGTTAAATGGCCAGTGTCGTTAATACTAAGTAAAAAGGTATCATTTTAATTCTCTCAAAATTTTATTTTACGCTCCCCTTTCAACTTCGACATGTAACAGTTCTCTGTACTGGTCTTCGATATTTCTTATTACATTTATGTAGTAACCCCGGAAAGGGTGTTAAAAGTCACAGACACACGAAACATTTGTTAAATTGCCCACAACAGCCCCCAAGATCTTTCCCAGAGGTCGTGGGTTCGAATCTCCCCGGGGGCAGAGTTTTTTGCTTTTTCCAGTGGGCCGCTAGTCTCCTACGCAGCCGTTTTTAGTGGCGTCACGTAACGTTTCCCCCACGGGGAGCGTTGTGTGACGCCACTAAAAACGGCTGCGTAGGAGACTAGTGGGCCGCCGTAAAAATCTCTAAACTAAAAGTTTAAATTGTGCTGCATGTGAGAGCTTGCTTTCAAGTGCTCAATATTGCGCTCGCGGTGTAAAACCATTCTTGCATGGCTGTGTTTTTCCAAGGTGGCCTTCACTTGATTAGCGTCCTCAAAAACCCAACTTTTTGGTTTTGAATGAACATGCTTTGTGATGCGTGTGATTAACAACTACAGTAAGAAACTTGTACTATTCTCTTGTTATTAAGCTTGTTCTCCTCAGTATATAAGGCGTGTTTTCCTTTGCATGCAAGGCGTGTTCTCCTCTGTATATCAGGCGTGTTTTCCTCTATATCAGGCGTGTTTTCCTCTATACAAGGCGTGTTTTCCTCTGTATGTCAGGCGTGTATTCCTTTGTATACAAGGTGCGCTTTCCTCTGTATATTAGGCGTGTTTTCTTTTGTATGTTAGCTGGGTTTTTCCTTTCTGTGTCTAACCGTCTTTTGTTTTCTTTCAAGGCTCTGACTAAATATCAAATGCTGTTCAGACACTTGTTTTACGCCAGACACGTGGAACGGCAACTGTGCAAGTAAGTATTTTTGCAACAGCTCTGCAATGTAGAAACGTGAGTTGTTTTGGTCTATCCAGTGCACGATTCTCCTTACAAATTGACTCTCTATTTTCTGTCTTTCAGTGTCTGGGTCAGCAACAAGCGAGCAAAGCAGTTTACTCTCAACTCATCTCATTGGTAAGAGGTTTAGCATACATTTCTTTCTACGCCAGTGTCCTTCTTTTATTGCTGAATATGCACCGTTGTTCTAACTAGCAGCACCCTTATAGGACCCTAACTGCTATTGCTCATAGCACTAATTGTAACGTTGTTGATGTCAGGTATGCGGCCGCGTTCGCTCTACGTCAGCGGATGCTGCATTTCGTGCAAACCTATGAGCATTACATGATGTTTGAGGTCCTGGAACCCAGTTGGCATGTGATGGAGAAAAGCCTTAAAACGGTAAGAACAGTAGAAAATAAAAGTAAAAACTAAATATTGCATAATTAAAAGGGATATTGGTAGTTTAAGTTCAGTAGAAGTTAAGGTCGAGATTTCTCGACAAAAGGAGAGCCTCCTGCAGTGTTATTTTTCTGCTTTACGGACGGTCCTCTAGGAATCTATTGTCAGAAAATACTGGGTTCTTCAAAATTGTTTTGTGCACTTAAATGTAAAAATAATTCAAGGTCTATTAAACTCAACTTGTTCGATTCAGATGTAAAATGACTGCATCTAACTTAGAAAACAATTCGGGCAGTATTTGTACATCAGAACCTCGCGCTTCGTCAATGACAACTATGGGAAAATCTAAATTCCGTTAATAATTGAGGGACTCTTTGCAAGAAGGGGATAAGTTCAAAACGTTGTCGTTAAATTAACAGTGTATCGTTTTGTTCTATGTTTAAAGGTAACCAACATTGACGGTGTCTTGGAGAACCATAACGACTTCCTGGACCGCTGTCTTAAGGATTGCATGCTCACAAATCCAGAGTTGCTAAAGGTGAGGTTAATACCATTCTGGAAAGTTTTCGATCGTACAGTTGAGTAAACGGTACTGGGCGTAAAAAGATGGTAGCTTGTGCTTCACAGCTTGATTGGATAAGTCTGTCTTGTGGCGTTAACGGGATGTCACAGTATATAGCTAAAGTCGTTACCGACCATTGAAAATTTTTCCCAAATCTTTCTCGTTTGCCCAAAACTCAGGCAGCAAAAAACAAGCAAGCAAATTAAGAAAAGGGAAGAGGGGTAGTTAAGCAAGAAGATTTTGTGTCCAACGTTGCTGATGAACGTTATATCGTGGAAGGTGCATCTTCATAGCTATTTTCATTTCATGTTTCAGGTTGTGAGTAAATTGATGTTGGTTTGTGTGACATTCACAAATTGTATGCAGGTGAGAAAGTTAGAGAGATCAAAAATTTGTTGAGGTTTGTTTCACTCGTACCATTACTGAACATGTCATTGTATTCCCTTCTGTCAGCGGTTTACCCAGAGTGCAAGCGTGGAGTCACAAGAGACTGATGCTCCTGGTGTGAGTCCAATGAACAAGAAAGGACCTCCACCCGGAGAACAGGAGAAAAAGAAAACTACTTTTAAGGTGTCTTTACAATTATTTGTTATTTGCAGCTTTTTACAGTTGCAGTCAGTATCGTTTTGCAATCTCCTTCATCGCTACCTGCGCTCAGACCGAATGTTAGCGCGCTCTTAAATTATTTTTACGTGTGTAGTTCCCGCGGGAATGGTTTACCAGGTGTAGCAGAAAATAGAGCCCGGTCGCAGGTTACTTCCATTGTTGAATGCGCTTTTTATTTACGTCTTGTCTTTGAGCGTGGAGTCGCGGTGGGTCAGTGAGGTGTTAGTGGTTTGCACTTTCAACCTGACGTCGGTGCTTCAAGTCCTGTGGTAGGATTTATGAAGTCTTCTTAGGTTAAGTTGTGTTCAAATTATTGTTGAAATACAGAAGCGTGTTGTTGAGGAACATAACCGAGGATTCATCTTGACTTCATGGACCCGGCCACGGATTTCTTCACAAAAAATATATATATATATAGCTCCACGTTGTCTCGCTTTACCCAGGTGTAAAAGCGGCTACCAACAATTCGAAAAACACGGGGCAACCGTGCGAATGAATCCTATTCCCCTCGCGCTACAGTAACTGGAGTTGAGGTGAGGGGGATCCAGATTACGTTTTACGGAAGATAAAGGTCCAGCAGTTCATCATCTTACGCGACGTTCTGTTTGATGGCTACAAAATCACATTTCACAAGTTAAAAACTCAATTCTCGCTCAACGGGCAATTATGGAAAGTCACAGCTTACGTCTGCTCGGCAAATCACGTGTCACGAGTAAGACATGAGCCATTTTACGCTCCCCCCCCCACCCCCCAAAAAAAAGATAAATTAATTACGGCTCACAGTAATATCCTATACCCCCCTCACCTCCAGTTAAGTTCCGATCCCGATAAGCCACTTGGCTTGTTCATTGCGTTGAATTAGACCTGGACTTCGCTGGTCCTTTTTTCTCTTCAAGCAGTGTTTTGAAGTGGAACTAACTTGATCTTCCACCTGCAGATTGTCTCTGAGCACGTGGACCAAATGATCAGTGGTGAGGATTTTGAGCGCACCATCCAGAACTTTGACAACAACTTTTCCCTTCACTTGATGGATTTGCTGGAGAAACTGAGTCACTACTCTACAATGGACTGCGAACATCAAATGCTGAATATCATCGCTCGGCTTGATCATAATGGATATTACACTGTACAGCTGGAAAAGAAGGCTGCTGCCCAAGGTGAAGGTAATTCCAATATATTTGTTGTTGTTATATAAAAAGCTTCTGCATTTAAGCAATCAGTTCAGTCTATTGTCTGTCTGTTATGTTGATGTCGTTTACTCGTCGTTTTATGGTGCAGGTAATTGTTAGCATAGGTCAGAGTGGCGTTTGTTCTAAGGTAGTTGTTCTTACTTAAGGAGTCTTCTGCCTTTGTTTCCGTTACGTCCTGGACAAATGGATACAACGTTTCCATTTAACATCGTTCAACATTGTTGAATTCAACATGTTACCATATGTTTGGCCACCCTGTGGACTAACTTTGGATGATGTTGAATCATGTAATGGATGGCGTCGAGTGAAATTTTACTGGCGTAACATGTTGAATTCAACCATGTTGAACGTTGTTTAATGGAAGTGCTGCATCCGTTTGTCTGGGGCTCAAGAAAAGGACCGACTGTTGTAAAATAGTGCCTCCCCTCTCTTTTCCATTAGTTTATGGCGGAAATAACCCCCTTCCGTTTTTGAGCAAGCACTTAAAACCGTGATACTTTTGATCTGATTTCCGTCAAATTAAATACTGTCTCTTAGCACGTTATGGTGTTTTAACCAGATACCAGTGCTCTCAGTGGACCCATGGCATCCAAGACCTCGACCAAGTCCTCCTCGTCTTTGTTATCAGCGTCAGCGGAAAATGTAGCCGGCGACGTTGCCTCCACGTCCGCACAGATGCGATCAGCGGCTTCTTTGGATCAGCTACCAGGCTCTTCTCGGGGCACCAAGTCTTCAGCCAAACCAACATCCCTACCTGACCTGTCGGACAGCAAAGGAACGAAAAAGTAGATAGTCTAGCAAAGTCAGACGAAACAGACGCCTTCTCCCGAAATGCTTCACCATTCACGACATTTCTGCCTCACGAAACAAGAGATAACCGGCCTCAACAGCGGCTAGCTAAAAAAAGAAAAAGAAAAGTAAAACAGACATACACTTAAGGAAAGCAAAAACTTGTTCTGTAAACCGGGAGTTTGAGGAAGCCAGTAGTAAATATCTTTACAGAAGTACCAAGGGAGTTTCTAGGTTTCGGGTTTCTGTTCGAGAAAGTGACACGTAGCAATAGCAGAAGTCTGCTTTATTCCAGAAAGGTGGAGTTTTGGGGCTCCTGTCGCAAGCAAATTATAGCGCAGTATTTAAGGGAACAGGTTTCTATTCGAAATAGCTGGAGTCTTTTGTATATACTTTAAGGGGTCAGAAAAGGGAGTGGTCTTACCAGCCAAAACGACCTCTAAGTACAACCGTAACATTCCACAGAGATGACTGAAAGTTACTCAAGGGCCGGATTCACGAACTCTCTTACGTCAACTTACTTGGGACACATCTTAACCCAGGAGGGCTTCATGAATTTCTTCGTCACCTGAATGGAATTGTTGTGTCGTTCCACAGATGTCATTTCGTGTCACTGGAAAAACAGACGTTGCCTCACATCGCCGCTCAAAAGTTCTCTGAAAAGTGGCCTTTAGAAAAGCTTTAATAAAACGCTGAATTCTGCACGAGATGTCCTTTAGTTCCGTCGCGCAAACTGTAGAAGTGTTTAGCATAAAACAGTGTAAAATACATTGGTGATTCGATTAAAAAAAGGCGACAAACTTCCATGCCTTTGTCAAACGTCGAACTTCTTATGCTCGGAACCTAGTGCAAATGAGCAAGTTGTTGTTCTTGGTAATGTGCATTAGGTTTGCCGCGTGAGAAGTTCGACGTGTGGCAGGTCTCAGCCGCCCGTCTTCACACTGAGCATAGAGCCAACCTGCTTTGCACTCGAGAGACTAATAAACGCTTTGTAAATTTTGTACTTAGGTAATGCGTCGTGCGTATATCTAAGGTGTTGTCTTTATAATCTTTAAGCTCGGCTATTTTGAAACTGCGGTATTTGTTGATACCTTGTACTACTCCAGCGTCTTTCTACATTATCAAGAAAAAGCAAGGACCTGATACCTTGAAAAGATTCTGCTTAACTTAGATTGATAATATATTGCTCTAAGTTTTGAATGACAATAAAACCGAGCACTCATTTAAAAGAGTCTGAGTGTGTCTTTGTTCTGGGACGAGTTGCATAAAACTTAACGTCCGGCCTACCTTCTAACGTTAGACCTTCAGTCCAGTCAAAGTCACTATGTTAACGTCTGGCATTAGCAGTTATGTCTGGCGTTAATTTTCATGTAACCCACCTCTGGTGTCAGAGTTCGTACCCTTTTTCAGAAACAATTTTCTAGGACTTTTCCACGACTTTTTCAGGACTCAGGACTCCCAAATGCACAATAATGGAAGCAATAAACCCTTTCGAAATAGAAATCCAAAAATAATACTGCAGGAAATTGTTTTTAAAGAGAAATTTATTTCAAGAGTTCAAAGATTTCCAGGACTTTCCAGGACCTGCATTAATTCTCCAGGACTTTCCAGTCCTGGAAAATGCCAGAATAAAATTCCAGGACTTTCCAAGATTTCCAGGACGCGTACGAACTCTGTGGTGTGTGTAAAATCAGTTGGTTGACACTCAAGTTACACTTGAAAATTTTAAATTTATTTCCTTTGGAGTTATTTATAATTTACGACCAACGAATAACAGTCTTAAGAAAACGTTAATATCGCATTTTAGATATACTGATGAAATACTGATATCTGAACTATATATATACTGGTGTAAACTTTTTCTCCGATGTAAAAAGACTTTCATGTTTTCACCTACGCAAACTCTCAGTTGCTGTCACCGTCAAGCGTGAATATTTTGAATAGAAAATATCTTACGGACAATTATCACAGTAAATAATCAGGACTTATATGTGGTGCTAATAAATCCTGACTAGTAAGAAAGCGAAAATGACGACCCACATTCCATAAATAACGAAATCACGAGGCATATGCTTGTACACATAATTTATCAACTCATCTTTGTTTAAATCTAAATTAAGGGACAATTACACGAGAATTCTTATGAAATGAATAGGATGTGATTAAGATAGAAATAAAAGAGTGACAATTTTTTGACTCCACCAGACAGATCGCTCCAACGAGCACTTCGCGTTGGTGGCGGACTGTTTTGGTGTCCATCTAATAATTTTTTAACTTCAACTTTTTAAAAGGTAGTTAAGAATAGTAAAT
This sequence comes from Siderastrea siderea, assembly GCA_964030785.1. Taxonomy (NCBI): domain Eukaryota; kingdom Metazoa; phylum Cnidaria; class Anthozoa; order Scleractinia; family Rhizangiidae; genus Siderastrea; species Siderastrea siderea. The sequence continues at coordinate 14,925,113 of OZ034968.1, read as the reverse complement.
TTTGGCCGAATAAGGCCGTCAGCATTTGCAAAAGAAAGGGCAATGATTCAACAGTATATTGCCATTGATGGTGATAAACACGCCCTATTAATACACTAGTCTAAAATAACCTCATTCCAATTTACCACAATAAACTGGCAATGATACAGTTAACAACATAAACTCGCTCCTAAACTAAATAATAATACTGGGCTTTTACTTCGGGTAGAAGACAGAATTTGCACAACTAAAAACACAAAAACTCGTAACAACGATCAGGGGTAAACAATGCCTTACCGTATAATGAAGAATACAATACACAAATTGTTTTGCAAATTCTACGTATTCTACCCGGGCAGCCTACCATTGAACAACACTGCAATTCCGCCCAATTCGCTATGTACATTTTTATACTGAAATGAAGAATAATCTGAAAAACTAATTACAGCAAGCTACAACCTAGTAAAAAATGTTCTTCTTCATGGTTTGGCTTCGCGACCGAAGATTTCAGGAGGATGTTACCCACGAACCTAACCTGCTATCAGGCCGAATTTTAGCATCGCTCTCATATTATTCTCTTAAGCTGGTCGCTAGCTACAATTGGGCCTGACACGATCTCTCTCAGAACCTTGTGCCCGCGGTCAAATCTTAGCCGCGGGACAGCCTCGGCGCGGAATCAAATGTGACGTCACCCGACGAGCTCGGCGGGAAAATTCGTCTAGGACGCCTCGCGCTATCGCGCTTGGTTCCAAGCCTCCCTCAGTCACTCGATAGCGCATAAAGGACTGGGGACGAGGCCGGCCCCGAGGAATCTTGCAACCTGATTGGTCCTTAGACAAATAGAGATGTCAACTAATCATTTCGCTCTTTCCGCCTGGATGGTTCACAAAGCGAAACGAAAATAGGCCTGATCACAGGTTACCAGGACCCTTGCAGGAAGTCGCATGCTGATGAGTGACGAGGCCTATACAGCTTTGGATGTTGATGGTTACTGGGAGATTCCGGCTTTCGTTGTCTTCTCTTCTTGGCACTGGCTCTGAAATAAGAAATGACACTGCTCAGGGGGAGCAAAGAATCAGTACAAGCAGGGCGTATTCTAGAGTGTGGCATTGCCGGATTACCTCAATTCAAGAAATATCGTGAATGGTTTGAACCCAGGAGTCATGCCATTAGAAGATTTTCTAAGGACTGTTCGTGACAGTGACTGACATTTTGACAAGAAGCGGAAGTCATCATCACAGTAAATAGTAGTGTACTGTCGCGTCAAAGAAAGGCGTAGTTTCTTCAAGGAGGCCTAAATTTATTCTTACCATTCAAATAAATAAACACTTGTAAACATTAAAATGTTACCCTAAAAATGAAATAACAAATCAAATAGTGTTTTTTTCTAGAACGGGACGATTTGAAATCGTTTTGCTACAAACCAAAACCAGTACCAATTCAAACCTAACTACCAACACTTTTTGGAGACACTGTTGGGTGGAACAACATCTATAGTGTTGTATGTTGTCTCAAATTAGAGTACACCAAACCAGTGGTTACGGGTTTTAGCGCACTCTTATTGGCTAATCAAACTCGGGATGGTGAACATTTATGCCCCGATCTGTTGGTGGCTTATGGCGAGGTAAATGTTAATCACTGGTCCCCAACACTGACGGTAATAGTTTTAATACATATCAAACAAAGGCAGCTTCTCTGCGCTTATCTCCCACCCAGATCTCACTATTACGGCGGGCAAAGGGAATGGCCCGAGGTCGTGTGATAGAAAACCTTCTCCGAATCGCCTCGTGTCGCGTTGTATTCGTTGAATAATTGAAGTTTAGCCGATTTTGCCAATGTACTGGAAGCAGATGGAGCAATTTCGTATGCTGAAGATGTTGGACTGATTCTGTTAGTTGACTGAAGAAAGTACTTTAGTAGTTTCCTTTGAGAAGCCAAACCGCTCTGCTTATCTACAATGAGATAGCCACACGTCTGAGCGAAGCCAAAGCTGACTCGTTGACAAGGTTTAACGAATTCATGCACAGCTAGTCAGCGAAAAAATAAAATAATCTGAAATTACGAATGCTCCTTTGTTAATATTTTTACTTCAGAAATTTACCGTCTTGTATTTAAAACGTGAGCTTACTTTCCACACTGTGAACTTGGCAGTTTATTTTGTAAACAAACCATTTCGTTCAGACCAAAAAAAGAAACCTAAATTCAGCAATCTGTAGGACAAACCGACATACAAATAAACACACTGAAAGCCAGCTTTGTTTTGCCTTCTAATACGGTATGTAGCTTCCCTGCTTTTTGATAAAAATGCAGCTTTTAATTCTGTGACCGACCGCGGCAGCTATTTTTTAATGTCTCGGAAAGAAAAGCACATGATACACCAGTGAACAGTGTTTTTCGCACGCACTGATTAGCTCTTCAAACTCGGATTAGCACTTGCTATGCACTTCTGAGCGAAGCAGCGGTCGCCTCTAGTTTTTACCTATTCAACAGAAAACAAAATAACTCTTTGGTGCTGGCTATTCACTTGTGAGTTATGTACTAAGACAATTATTCACCTCAGTGTCGGTAGAAAGTTGTGGATATTTACCTCACTGCTTCGCTTCTCGGTAAATATCCACCACTGTTCACCTCCACTTCAGCGAATAATTGTTTAACTGTCCCGAGATTGAACCAAACAGAGCGCACATTATTATCCTCTGGTTTGGTACACGCGAACAGCGCTATTCACCTTCGTGCTCGAAAACGAACTGAAAGCAAAAATTTTATTTTATTTATTTTAAGTGGCAAAGTAAAAAACAAAAACAAAGAGCGTCTATATTTGAATACTGATCAAAAAAGAAACTCCTCAGTTTACTCCAAATCGGCAAAAAACGTTTTGTTAACAGAATTATGAACGCCTAGTTTACAATGTTCAGAGTAAGTTTTAAAACGTATTTGACAGTATAGTTTTGAAAAGACCTTGTTACAAAGGCGCGGCCTAACCCACAGTGACAAATTTACAAATCTCAGAAGCCACAACCGAAGAATATTTACCTCCCTACAATATCCACCCTTAAATTTAATTAAAGTTGTATACATAAAGTTCTACACAAGATGTTCAAATACCCTGTACCCCTTTCGTAAAGGCGAGCCCTCGAAAAACTCCCGTAAAATATGGCCCTCTAGAATCTCAGACGGAAGCCCACTCTGGGCCATCGTAAACCATTTTCTAGAATAGAATCTGCGTATAAGCAGTCACTCTCAAAGTAAAAGCTTACACTTCACTTACCAACAGTGCTGACGGTCCTGCTCGTCAAATCTGTTGGTTACGCATTGTCAAAGTGATGACTAAAAAGCAGTTATTAACGATTAGTGCTATTGCCTTACCTGATAAGAAACTCACTTCCGCTTGATACTTGAAGCTGCAACATATAAAGTAATACCATAAACACTGGTAAATTTTCACCCCATCTTCAGTAAATATACCTAATTGAAAAAATGAGAGATAAAAAGTATAACAAGTGAACTAGACGACAGAATATTTTTCTGGGAAAAATATCAACTACTAATTTATTTGCGTTCGTAGAAGAGGTAAGTTGATTATGATATTGAAGAAACTGTAGGTTTGCTGGGAATGAAGCCATCCCACTATCTTTGTACTTGCCAAAAAAATTTAGTGAAATACCAAATCATCGTGCAAATTGTTTTACATACTAATACTTCAGGGCACGTGAACTTTTTCAAGCGCGAACTTTTAATATTTAACACACAATAAATCCCAAGCATAAATTTGTACATAAATTGTTTCGTCTTCCCATAGTTCCACTAGGTCGTCAAGTTTATGGTTTATTATACTTTTCACCAAGAACAGTGAAAAGGGACATACGTACAAGAAAAAGCGAGAAATGTTCTCGTTTCTACCGAGTGCCAGTGACTATTTCAAACACGAACAAAGCTAAAAAATATGCTTCCGAATCTCAGTGGAACTTCAGGACATTTTCGCCTTTTTCTTTGCACGTGCCGTTGACATAGATAACAAATTGAGCTGGACCTCACATGTTAGTGACCTGAAGAAGAACTTTGAAGAAGTGTAGGTTTTTACCGAAGCATGTTCTCTTAAACCTTACTTAAAGGTCATAATTCCGTCACTTACGTACGGTATAGCTGTTTAGGGGGGGGGGGGGGGGGGGGGGAGGCATGAGCCGCCAAGACGATTTCGATGCACTTGAAAGATTACATTGCAGGGCAGCAAGGATCATCTACAACGTTCCCGAGGATATGCCATCGGCAGAAGTACTTGGTCGCGCTTAATGGGATACTTTAAGAACTAGGTACAAGTTATCGATTCTAAAGCTCATCTATAAGATGTTGCATATTGTCTTGCCCTCCTGCATGTCAATACATATCTCAAAGTTTCAGATGTCGTACAATTTGAGAAGAAGCCATCTGATAGTTATTCCATCTTTTAGAACAAATATCATGAAATCTTTCATAGCCTACAGAGGGGCAATTCTGTGGAACCATTTACCAGGAGAGTGCCGCAAAGCAGTATCCTTAGGTAGTTTTATTAAAAGTATACATGAGCAAAATGTAATTAAAGACATTGATTTTAGTAACCTGTACAGTAAGACGTTTTAGATGTTTTTTAATCGTTTCATTGTCGAAACATCCGTGAACTTGTTAGAAAGAGTTAATTTAAAAGCACTTTAAGAGTTTTGGTGTTTTATTCTAGCGTCTTTTAAACATATTTTAGTCGGAAATTTTGTGTAATTATATATCCTATACATGACCCCTCAAGCTACTAAGCTTTAAATGTCATCGTGAGCGCTTACCATTTGAATGGAATTCTCGGTGGATTTTTTTGGACAAATGGAACTACACTTTTTCTCTCACCAAGAAAACGGAACGGATTGAGCCGTATCATTTGATTCGAAGTTTCGGATGCAAGTGTTTTCCCACGCCATTAAGCTCAAAAGCTCGAATCATGAAAGCAAAAGTAAAACACAAGAACCGACGGCCAAAACCTAAATCTTTCTCACCTTGAGTGCTACAATTGTGTTGCAAGACGTCTGTTGACAGTAGCGGCGAGAATAAAACAACTGTCACGTCACGAACGGTTTGGAACAGTAAAGATTCATCACTTAAATCTGCCGTCATGGGCATTGCTGTCTTCTCGGAAATAGCCTGGCACTGGTATTTGTGGACAAATGGTACAGAAATTTCCGGGAATTCCGGAAAAAGCGAGAAAAAGGAATACCTCGAAAGGTATTACCTTTTTTCCGAAAACATTCCACCGGAATGAACCGTTCCATTTGAATTCTCCCCGGAATTACCGGGTTTTCCGTACAAATGGTAAGCGCTCCGTGTGTAAATAAAGGTTTTGATTGATTGATTGATTGATTGATTGATTGATTGATTGATTGATTGATTGATTGATTGATTGATTGATTGATTGGATTGATTGATTGATTGATTGATTGCCCAGGGCATCCATTTATAACAGCTTTAGCTGACGGATTTACCCTGGTAAAACGTTATTATTATTATTATTATTATTATTATTATTATTATTATTATTATTATTATTATTATTATTATTATTATTAGATAGGGACTTTTGATTGATTTTATTATTTATTCCGACTTTCACGAATGAGCGCCACTAGGATATATATACTTTTAACTATTGGAATATTTTATTACCTCTTCATAAATCATTAGTATTTTTAACCTATTGATTGATTTGTAATGCAGATTATCATTACTATCAATAATAAGAAGAAGAATTAAGAATTAAGAAAAGAATTTTACTTCTTAAAAATTTTTTTTAAACTAATAATTTGATTGTAATTTCTTAGCATCTTATTCTTATCTGTCCATTGTATTTTCACTATGACTATCAATAAAGGTTATTATTTAAAAATTAAAAAAAAAAAAAAATTATTATTATTATTATTATTATCGTGGATCCGGACAAAGGTTTCCTTCGCAACCTTGAGATCCGCCCTTCTATGCCTTAGAGGATCATAGGCAACAAGAATAACCTCCACGAACTTACAGAACACGGACTTTGCAATTGAAGGAGGACTAGCAGTGACCAAATAAATGTTTGGTTTTTTTTTTTTTTTAATATATATACATAACTTTTACAGTATTTGTTATACCTCTTAAGCTTTTCATTACAGAGTACCTATTTTTGAACAACTATTTTAAAACATATTTTTAAATACGAGTAGCTTGTAAGTTGAGAATTTATTACTGAGCGGACACTCGAACCGTGAGCGGTAATTGGTGTTTTTTTTTTTTACTTTTTTTTGGCCTTTTTTTTACATTTTTTCGACTTTTTTTCACAAATGGCTTGACATTTTTTCCCTATTCCTAACAATGGCGGATCGCGAGTACTTGAGTAACGCAACACGTTTATTTCGCCGTAATATCGACGTGCAATTACAAAATTCAAAACTTGAACATCTGGGAACACAACATCAAAGCAGTTGTATAGTAAAATACATAACATTCAGAAAGTCAATAAGAGTCAGACCGATTATACGGCCAAACACTGTCAAAACTAAAACTGGGTGCAGGTTGCTGCAAATCCGTTGGTGTCTCCGCTACAGTTCTCGTGCTTAGGTAGGGATGAACATTTCCTCGCTTATATTCCTCAATTATGCTCGGCAATCTCCAGTCGTCAGCCTGATCTACGGGAGCTTTATTTTGCAACGCTCTCTGTAACACCATTAGATCTCTATCTATCTAACGCACCACGATCTACGTACTTAGCTGGGTTTTGACATTTCAGTCGCGGCCTCATGATGGCGAAGAAGCTCGATTTCGCGCGCTGGCGTGCAGCTTGAAATACATCGTTGTCGTTTTTGGCTTTTCCGTACTTCTGCTCAAGTTCCTTGAGGTCACGCTGTAAGGTTCGGATATCATTTAGAAGCTCAGGGTGCTTGTCCTTCAACCTGCACAAACTCACATCACAGCACGGATTGTTTTTGCACTTTACTTTGTTGTGCCCTGATTTGTGGCATATGCCACAAACTTTCCCGCGTCGCTCGTGACCGTCAGAGAATTCTTCCAATGCTTTTCGTTTCTTCTCTAGTTGTTCTTTAGCACTTTCCACCTGCACGGCAAGTATTTGGAGATTTTCTGAATGTTCGAGCGCTCTTCGGTCGAGGGGACTGTGTGTTTTCAACTGTGTTGATTCCGACTGGCGACTAGCAGATGACGAAGCTTTGTTTATCCACCCGCCATATTCACATGTGCTCGACTCAGGTGTTTGTTCGGTGAAACTGTCGTAAACGTTCCTGTCCAAATACTGGCTCATGCTTAATCGTCTAGGTTCAAGGCCTGGCGACCGGCGTACCGTGCCTATTCTTATTTTCTCGAGTTCGGCTTCCAACACACGTCTCTCAGCTAACATCAACTTGTCTGGCGAGGGAAAGAAGGAATCGAGGTCCTCGGATTTCACATAGGAAAGCGACCTTCTAGACCTAAATCCTCTACTTTCAAACTGCGCCGACAAACGTTCAAGTTTTAGGCCAGGGGCGCTTTCCATTCGACCAAAAATTCCGATTTGAAGTTTCGAAAATTTCACGTGGCAAATGGAACAGTAAATCGGGAAATTTTCCGGATGGTTATACCAGCCCGGGTGGACCGAGCCGTTCCATTCAGTTTCGGACAGAAATTTCCCGAAATTTACGACAGAGAGGTACTACAATAAAAAATTTTTCGAATGGAACAGTAATTTCCGATCAGAACGGACCAACCGAAAAAGCGGTCCACCTCGAAAGGTGGACCTTCTTTTCCGAAAATTTTCCGGTTGGTTAGAACCGTTCCATTCAGTTTTGGACCGGAATTTCCGGAAATTTTGGTTGAGTGGAAAGCGCCCCTGGAGATAAAGACTTTAACCAGTTATAAACCTCTGAATGATCCAGCGCGGATCCCTCCATCTCAACACTCAGCATGCAAAAATTTTTTCCCACATCTGAACTATAAATAGCTTGCATGCAAAAACCACAACACATGCTACAAGCTGTCAATCACGTTACAGGCAACCACAGTTTCGAAAATACCCCACTGAATTTGAAGCGCTTATTTTGGAAACAGCTTCGCCAATTGCAATTTCAGTTTCATTGACAGTAAGCGCTGTGTTTTGTTTCAGGTAGCATTTTACCTGGTTGAAACAAAACTCACAGGTGTTTAGATGCGGTGAATACGCAGGCTGGAAAAGGATGTTACTAAAACGAGGAATAGGGAGTGGGGAATGGGGAATGGGGAATGGGGAATGGGGAATGGGGAATGGGGAATGGGGAATGGGGAATGGGGAATGGGGAATGGGGAATGGGGAATGGGGAATGGAGAATGAGGAATGGGGAATCGGCAATCGGGAATGGAGAATGGGGAATGGGAAAGGATAATGGGGAATGGGGAATGAGAAATAGTGGTCAGCGGTAATACCTAAAATATTAAGTTGGAGTCTGCGCAGTACGGCAAAGAGACGAGGATTGCACGAGGAGAGCGAAAGATGGGAGGTAAGAATATTTATCTGTCAGTTTTTCCCGAGTTTTTGGAATTATTGAGTTTCTGTTTATTAAAATTAACCAAAAATATTGATTTGCAGGTAATGAGAGTAACGATAATGTTTAGGATCACGAGGTTATCGTCATCGACAGGTTGGAATAAAAAGATTCGTATCACTTTGAGTACAGTCGCTTCGAGTGTTAACATAAAAACAACGAGTAACTTATATGTTCTCTGTATTTTGACGTTTTAGCGACGAACCAGTGACAGAGGATGATTCTATGTTTGCAACTGGCGAGAGTGAATCTTTGTTTAGGGTAAGAAAACGTAGAATACGGCTTGAACATTTAAACTGACCGCTGCTAGACTGTTAGAGTACTTGCCATCGAATTTTGAATTGATTTTAATGGCGTTCATATTTGAGTTTATAATACAATCTAGATTTATTTGTGGTTTGCAGAAAGAACTGAGTGAAGTGACTGCAATATTAACCTGTTCTTCAATTAAAAAGAAAAAACCCAGAGAAGCATGGAGAATAGCTCAATATTGCAGTCACTTCACTCAGTTCTTAGTTCAAACTATAAATGAATCTAGATTGTAACTCAAATATGAACGTCGGCATTAAAATCAATTCAAAATTCGGTGGCAAGAGCTCTAACAGTTCAGCAGCGGTCGGTGTAAACTTTTCAAGCCAAATTCTACGTTTTCATTCCTTAAACAAAGATTCATTCTCGCCATTTGCAAACATGGAATCATCTTCTGCCATTGGTTCGTCGCTAAAACGTCAAAATACAGAGAACATTTCCTCGTAGCTTTTACATTAACACTCGAAGCGACTGTACTCAAAGTGATACGAATGTCAATATACCAACCGATAATGACAAATTCGTGATCCTTAACATTATCGTCACTCTCATTATCTGCAAGTCAACAGTTTGGGTTAGCTTTAATAAACAGAAACTCGATAATTCCAAAAATTCGGGAAAACTGTCAGCTTAATATTCTTACCTTCCATCTTTCGCTTTCCACGTGCAATCCTCGTCTCTTTGCCGTACTGCGCAGACTCCATCTTAATTTTTTAGGTATTCCCCATTCCCCATTCCCCATTCTCTCGTTTTAGGGGCCGATTACATGAGCCGGGCTGGCTCGATGTACTGAGATGACTGCTCAGCCCGGTATTACATGAGGTGAGCCAGCCCGCCTGGGGCCTAATTTAGAAGCTGTCATGTGAAAAGATGGCTACATCAAAGAGCATGAATCGAGTGCTTTTACTTTCGCTAATCCATTATTTTGGTGTATTATTTTCAGTTTTACGTAGCTTTGTGGTCTGATAAACCTTTATGTGTTATATAGAATGAGAAATATCGATCTTCTGGTGAGCCATTTTGCTCTGAAGCTAAATTTAGGGGCCGATTACATGAGGTGGGCTGGCCCGCTTAGCCGGGCTGGCTCGGTTTGCCGGGATCTCGGCACGTCTGTGAAACACATTAAAAATGAACTTTGCGATTACATGGAAAAATCTCAGCCCGGTTAGCTGGGATCCCGGCATCGCGATGCCGGGATCTCGGCTAGCCGGGATGAAAATTTACCATGTAATCGCAATTGCCGTGCTAACACTTTCTCGCTGCAATGAAATCTCGCCCCATGAAATCGACACGTTGTCGTACGCGTGTTTGCATAAATGTCGAATTTTACTGTTTTCATACCGTTTTCATATGGAGAGCATGGAAAAAAAACCCGGTCTTTTTTTATTCTTAGTAACTGCTTACCGAAAAAAGCCCCCCTGCTCCTCCAAAAAAAAAAAGCATAAAAAAGCAAGAAAAAAGTAAGAAAAAACCATTACCGCTCACGGTTCGAGTGTCCGCTCAGTAACTTTATACCATTTTTAATGCTAAATGTACGTAAGATTTTTCATTAGATTATGTTAATAGTTAGTAATTTTGAAATAAAAATTATTATTATTATTATTCAGTTATTATTATTATTCAGTTATTATTATTATTATTATTATTATTATTATTAAACATTTCCTCGTCCATGGGTTGATCGATTACGTACTTTACTAAAATGTTTTTAGTTTTATATTTTTAAGCACGAAATTTGGCATGTTTGAGTTGTCTTTTACTCAGTATTAGAACTGAAAAGGGCAGAACTAACCTTTCTAATTTTTAGCGTCCGCTGGCAACCGCACCTGAACAAACTTCAGTTTAGTGTCCTCCAAAGCAATGGCGACGAGAGGATGGTGTAAACAGGCGCCCAAACTGAAAGGCTCATCTCCGATGTCTAACAAACTAAGGAGACGACCAGTTTTGACGTTAAACAGTCGGAGGAAGTTGTCCTTTCCGCAGCAAACCAAAGATTCACTATCAACAAACTTACAGTCAACAACAATGTCATTCTGGTGTTTGAAGAAAACGTGAAGCGTTTCTCCAGTTTCTGTACCCAATATTTGAAGGCCATATCCTAAGTCAAGAATATTCCACGTCGCAACAAACTCGTCGCGGGGAGAGAAAATTATATGTGGGTTCTCACACTCTGTGAACATCCATGTCGTGGTTCGTTTCCAAATAACAGAGTTGTTGTTCCATAGACTGAGCGTTACCATTTCTTCGTGCCAAGGGTATTCAGTGATTTCCTCACAGGTGCAGGTTAGAAGTTGGTGCCGGCTACTGCACGAAACCAACAGTACAAAAATGCGTGGTTCCTTTCCGTTTTCTTCGTAGTCAGACAAAGCGGAGGTCTTTACCGACGACTCAAACTCTCCACTTGAAACGTTAAAGATGCTAACGTCAATGAAGTTCCTTGCCGACGACTCAGGCCCAACTACTACTATCGGCTCTCCAATGATTACAGGAGGTATCATTACTGAATCACGTAACTCTAGAGAGGCAGCCAATACGGATGAGTCATCTAACTTTGCTGAACCAGGTAGCTCAGGTGAAGCAAACAATTTTGATGAGTCATCTAACTCTAAGAAATCTACTAACTGTGATGAATCACTGGCTGCAAATTCATGACAATGAGGTCGACACTCCTTCCAACAAGCTATCAGCTCATCTGAAATAGCAAAAAGAGCTTTAAATTCAGCACCGTGTAGTTTGGGAAGATTTCTGATGACGTTGGACAGTTCAAAGTTCCACAACTCTGCTGCTTTACATTTCGTAGCTATAAGTATACCTTTCTTGGTGGTAATAAGGCATACGACATCTAAAAATGTCTTTTTCGTCTTTACTTTTCGATTTGACATTTTCCAAACAGTTACTTCTGTCTCCTGAGAATAATATTCATAGGAAGCTAAATATTTCTCTGAAATGCAATAAATGCTATCTCCTTCAAGTGAAAACGCAATTTCCTTGACCCTTCTCGTGGTGGTAACCGGATCAGTTTCTGTGTTTAAGAGGCCAACATTTACCATGGTGACGTATTGGTGAGCCGGGCTGCAAATCAATACTATTTCATCATCAAGTCTGATGTAGGATCCTGCAAACAAGGATGGAATCACTCTGCGTACATTGTTGACCCACAAAGCCTGTTCCAAAAAATCACATTCAGTCAAATTCCTTGGTTCACAAGGCCACAAGACAAAGTTGTCGTGCCTTACGGGTGCCACTTGATGTGGTCTCAAAAAGATAAATTCTGGTTTTCCAAAAAAGTTAAACCTATAATTATTGGCATACGTCTCTTCCTTTGTTAAGCACAGGAAACCACACACAAGGGAGTTATCTTCAGAGGTGAAGTGCATCAATCCACAGATCCTATCCAACCATCCCCCAGGAAACCAATCTTCATAAGCACAAGTAGGCCAATTATAAAACCACGTCTCTTTCACCCGATCAAGGAGAGCTACATGACCAGTCAGGTTAGAAATGGCGATCAGTGTTCCATCTTGGGAAATGGTGAAGGACGCAATTTCTTCTTCGCAAATGATATCATACACATTTTCGCCATTTTCCATGTTCCACAAAACTATTCGCTTTGGGTCGTCCAGACAGTCTGTTAAGATTCTTTTCTTGTCTCCAGAAAAGACACAGTTTGAGAAAGTGCAATCACTCTCAGGAAAAAGGTCTTTCCTCTCTCCGCTAAGAGTGTAAACTTGTTGGAGAGTTCCTGGTAATACCGATTTACCTTGCGGGTGGAAAACCACTGAACGGTACAACGACAGAAAGTTCTTTATTTGACGATATGCACTATTAATTGGAATACCGACGTAAAACTCTCTCTTCGATAACGTGGGTCGAACCCATTCTCTATTACCAGACTGAAGAGACCATAAATGAATTGTTCCATCTCGACACTCGCACACCATGTAGTCTAGTTCAGGTGAAACATCAAAACAAGCCACCGCATCTGAACAGTAGAATCGGGCTTGATCGGATGCTTTGTGATCTTCCTTGTCTACGTATTCCATGTATGGAACCTTAGGAAGCTGCATTTGAAGGATCTTTGCTGAGGATAGCTCAGGATCTCCTTCATTAAGCAGACTTTGAAAAAACAGATGAGGATGCTCTCTTAACACATAAGAGTGTTTTCTTAATAAGCTCAACAGGGAGATTAGAGTAGAACGACTTTGATCGTTCAGTAAAGCTGGATTAACTTGCTTAAGGGCACTGAGAATATCCACTGAGGCAACTGTGCTGTTCACACAAAGTTTGGCATAAATGAGCTCAAGGTTCGCCACATACTGATCTATTAGATTTTCAGTAGCGTTAAGAGTTCTTGATTTGTCTGCCTCAAACAGGTGTTGAACACCATGTTGCAAGGCGTACCTTTCAGAGTTATTAAACTGTGTATCGTAAACTCCATTTTCCTTTATGGCGTCCAGCTCACTAACGCAAAGGTTGAAAAGGATTTCATGACCTTTTTCCTCATCCACAGTGAAGTCGTGTTCTCCATAGCACGACTTATCTGTCAACCAGTCCTTGACCGACTTGTGAAAGAAGTGAAGACAGCGATCGCGAACTGGTAGAAGTGCAGAGATACAAGCGACTGCTTTGTTTACCCTTCGCTGAGAAGTCGAGGTCCTTCCTGCAGGGTTCAAAATTTTGCGAACAAATTCAATTGGCAAAGGATCTCTAGAAGCGGTTAAAGCACACAAGAAACGCAAAACGTCTTCTTCTTCCACTTTTGGCTCACTACAAAGATCCTTCTCTAACCGTTTGAAGTATGACATATAAACAGACGAAATGCCTAACGGTAAACTGTTTTCTAGCTTCTCAGGGCTGAGAAATGAAACGTTATTTTTGATGAAGTCTATTAGAAAATAAGCATAAAGGAAAAGTCCTTCCGATTTTTTAACCAGTTCCTTTAAGAGAACATCCTTATGCTCTTCTCCAATTACATGGCTTAGCTGCTTTTCAAACAGGATTTGAATATCCTTCAAGTTCTCTTCTTGATTTTGTTCAAGTTCCTTAGGTTTCAAATGCTTTAGTTTCTCTACAATGTTTTTCTCTGGACGAGTTGTGACAAAGAACCGAATCCAATCTGGAAGCTTGCAGAAGTGGTTACAAATGACATCAAGCAGTTCATTCCGTCCTTGATACTCACTTTCATCCAGACCATCTATCACTATTAAGAAGTTCCTTCCAGGGTCATCTAACGTGCTGAGAGGTTCTTTGAAGAGAAGTGCAAACAATTCCTCTACCGCCATGTCGTTCAAGTCTCTCCCCAGATTTCTTGACAGCTTCTCCACGAGCGCTCGTTTGTACTCTGGAATCGAATTGGACAAGTGACAGGCCAAGGACTGAAGCATCAGCTGAGGATTCCGGTAACGTGCATTGTTATGCTGACAATAATGGCTCCCTGATAGTCTACCAGCCTCTTGCATTCTTTGAGAAATAACGGCGGAGATGACAGTCTTTCCTATTCCTGCATTTCCACTGATTACCATCACCCGGTTTGGGGACGTACGGTCATCTAGCCAGTTTACAACGCTTTCAAATATCCACTCACGGGTTCCTTCTTGGAATTTCTTTGCATGATGTTCGATATCCCCTTTGAATTCGGATTTTACTAGATTTTTGAGAACCTCATCTTCCCGATCCATCTTTCCTTGTTTCTTGAATTTGTCGAACTCCTGTTTGACTTCCTGGATTGATTCACGAACTTCCTTGACAGTTCGACAAGTCTTGGCTTGGGACTGACACACTACATCGAGCCTGGAAATGCTCTCCTGGTGTGCTTCCTTGATATCCTGAAGAGTTTTATGGTCATCGTACTGCATCTGCTGTGCCTCTTTCTGGTTCTGAAGAACTTCTTCTTGATTCTCGCGTAACTCCTTAAGCTGTGACTTTATCTCTTCATCACTTTTCATCCATTGAGTTACAATGTTGATATAATCGTCCCCACAAGGCTCTGCCTTCAATATGTCCACCTCTAACTGACTCAACCCGAGGGAAACAAGAACATCGCTTATTTCCTGCCATTTAACATTAAAAATTGCGGTTTTAATACCAGTTGTTGTCACGTGACCATACAACTCATTTCGATACCATTTAAGACGAGCAAGATTTGCCTCAAGAGAGGTGTCACTTGATGGGGGCATCTTGTGCCATCCCGAGGAGGGAGGGGATAGTCCACAAATGTTATTCAGTAAAAGGAACATGAGAGTGATGTCAAAAGTGTTGGAGTCTGGGGCGGCTCCACCAGGTGGGAACAGTTTGTCCCACTGATGCCCATTTAGAATTCTTCGATGCAAGAGATTGCTAAGAGTGACATAATTGGCACTGAGATCAGCAGCCAAGTTGGCAGGAGGGTGATGACTATCAAAAACGCTCTTAAGAACTGCTGTTCCACCATCGATGAGAAGCCTGCTCAGCTTAGCTCCATTTGACTTCTCCACAGAGCTGGTCAAGGGTGAAGGTGTTGCAGTCGCCATTCACTCGCCAAGTTAGAAGCGCAAAGCTTTGCTAGTTGTACATCTACATGCTAGAACAGTCACAGAAACAAAACCGTCAGTAGAGTACATATTACAACTTATCAAAGTTTTAGCTGGAAGTGGGTGTCCAGGTATCCTATCGATGCCCACTTTTTGCATAAATTCATTAAAAATTCACTTAATCGCTTGTAAAATTTAAAAAAAAAACATGTCCCTCGGATGCCCAATTTTCATTTTCTGGCTAAAAGCCTGGGACTTACTTATTTGACAGCTACTCTTCTAGACTGCAATTCCATGAACATTGTCTTTGTATACAACATTTCCAATACGTTTTGTTTTAGCAAAGGGCCAAAACTGAGCACCAAATATAAAACCAGACGCTAGTTAAACTGGAGTTCACTGAGGGCTTCAATGCAAAACAATGTCAGTGGGAAGATTCACGCTTTTTCAAAAAGCAAAAACTAATATTTGTAAGAGTCAACCAAAAACTCCCATTAATGGTTAGCAGACACCTTTTCTAAGTGCGCACTCAGTCATACATGGTCCCCAAGAACGCACACAAACACTTCATTTCTATATTAAACCTCCCAATAAGCTGTCACCTGTTCTGGTTCACAGTGTGATGTACATGTATTTATGCAAATGCAAACACAAATGTATCACCAGTTGATTGCATTACAATGTAACGCAATTAATGCAAGTGCAAGGACTACCTTTCATGTGCAACATCACATAAAGCTCCTGAAAGGGGGACCATTAACTGACAAGCAAGCCTTTGAAAAAAACTTGTTATATAGTGACTCCCTCAAAAAAGGGACCCTTGGAAATTTGTGATAGAATTTGATGGTTGTTGGCCAATACTAAAAGTAAGGAGCCCTTGAAAATAAAGCCCCCAAAAACAAAAACCTCACATTAACTCGACCTTCTGCAGGGAAAAAGTAAACAGATTCATCTTTTCCACCAAAGTACCTCCTAAGTGCTTGCAGAGAGATACTGAATATATAAAGAGCGATTATTATATACATCCAAAACAACTGCCTGGAATTTCATTGTTAACAACGTATAAAAAGGACTGCAAACGCTCAAAGACTCCTTGCTTTGAAAAATCCAAATCTTCCAACTAATACGATTATTGTATGCACATTTTCATATTTGTCACCACTTTACTCATGACAGCCCATATAGGGTACAGGTTTTTATTTCATGAAAGTAGCCAAATGCCCACCCTCTTTCCCCTGCAATTAGTGAGAAAGAAAGGCTGCTAAATCCCAAATTACAGCATTCAACTGTGCTTTACAGAGATTTGTAAAAAATCTTGAAATTTACAGAAATTAATTAATAATAAAAACACTTTGACCAATTTGGTCCTCTGGCACCAATAAGAAATGTTTAATCTATTTTACAGCTACGGGACCGTACCAATCAAATTATACCTAAAATCTTCCAAAACTACAGGATGTCATCAGATGACGAAATTTAAACAGCTGTCATTCAGTTGGCTGTCTTGCCATGGTAGAGAGGGGGGGAGGGGGTGGGGCTAGAGCAAAGAAATGCATTTCAGACTCACTGTACAAAACTTTACAGTTACAAAAACAACTTCTATCACCTTGGCATTCTTAAGAGTTTTGGGATGATGGCTGTTTGATAATCCTGTTTCAAAAAGCAACCTCTAATAAATAAATTATTATTAATAAAGTCCAAGCTCAGTGAGTTAATGTGTAACTTACCACTGATCTTCCAGTCCTCACCCCATGAAACGCAGCACATCCCTCTCAATTCTTAAAAAAAACAGGAAGATAAAAAAAGAAAGATTTATTAGTAATAGATTCTAATGAGGATTAATTATTTATCAAATAAAAGAAATGTGAAAAGTGGAGGATTGAGTGGGAAATGGTGAAAATGCACAAAAAAACTGGGGGGGGGGGGGGTTGCTTACTGGAGTAAGGATCTACATATAGGGCATTCAGGGTAGTTTGTCCAGCCCCAGCTAAAGAAACAAGTGCCTTTTCAAAAAGACAGTAAGACAATGAAAAAGCTATAACCAATGCATTTGTTGCTGATAATTGGATTGAAAAGGTCATTTAGGTCCACCCATAATGGTAAATCGCAGGGATCAATGCCAAAGGTTTTCTCTCATGGCTTACTCATTGGTCGGCTTCGGGCCAATGACTATTTCACAAAAAGCACGCGAGAGAAACCTTGGGAACCCAGGGGAAACAAATGCCTCTCTAATTAATGCTCCTTAAAAAATCTGCAAAATTTAATAAATGCAAGTAATGGATCATCTATGGGAAACTAAACACAAAAGCACCAGAGTGTGTCATGGTTATATGGCTATTAAAATTTGGTTTACTGATATATATAAATTATATATAGAGGATATCACACAGCAGCGCGAAGATATGAATTTTATTTTTGAGTGGTAAAAACAATATTTTACAAATGAGTGCAGTGAGTGAGTAAAATATTGTTTCTTACCACGAGAAAATAAAATTCATATCTCCAAGCCACCATGTAATTTTCTTTTTATTATATGAACAAGAGTATTTTTGCACAAACAACAGTGTAAAAGTGGGAAATGACGTCATCAATATCCTCACAAGTTAGGATATGGAACATACGCCACTTGAGTCCCAGATGTAGTTTCCTATGAACTTTACAAGTGGTCTATTTTCCACTAAAACACTCTTGTCTACATAATAATACTAATTAAGTAAATTACATTCCTCTTAATGCTGTGTTATACAGTACGAAATAGTTTAACATTACATTCCTGTTACAGATTGTTTTGGTAGTGGAGCTAGTGATTTCAGTGTTGTATCGGGGGGGGGGAAGGAGCATAATCTGAAGTGTCAGATGAAAATTTAAACAAGGTTTAACAAGCCTATTTAGGGAGGCTGAGGTGTTCAACCTGTCAATCACATTAAATCCTACAGGGTGCAAATTCTATCTCGTCCCCAGTCCTAGTCACTCCGTAGTCACATGAGAGAGCATGCACATGCGATCAGTCAGTTGCAATCGCGTTCTTTCAGTCGGTCGGACGCGGAATTTCGTCTCCACGAAATACCACTTAAAACTTATTGTATATATTATATACATCTCATACAAGCATTAGGCTGCCTACAGTGAGAGAAGTAGAAGAGCCAAAGGACATTTTGGTAAGGCTATCCCTTTAGTGTTTGCTTCCCTATCAGCTTCCCGCCAAAACCAATGGCCACCAACGATCATAGCGAAGGTCCACCGGACAACGCTACTAGCCCACCAGGCACTTCTGTCACAATAGTGACCAATAAGCTTCAAACGACGCTCAATAATCTCAACGCGAGTATGGGCAGTATGGCTCGGATTTTAGACCTAATGTATAAAGAAAAATGCCCATCGGGCAATGACATGAAAAGAGCAGCCCCAGAGGGGGACTCCGCTGCACATGAAAGGCGACGCAAGGTTGCCAGAATGGAGTCGGGTGAAGAAAGTGCAGATGAGGATGACAAAGTTAGCCTCACGGCTAGCGATAATTTAGAAGACAATATCGAGGAACTAGTTAGCCCAATACCTGATCCATAAGCGGAGGCTTCAGATACAGACAAATTCCTAGAAGACATTGAGAGTATTCTTGAATCGAGTGAAGCCACCGGCGAAAATATACAGCCTAAGCTGGCTGACCTAGCAAACAAGTGATGGGGCCACAAGATGGCGCCAGACAAACTCAAAGAACTACTTTCGAAACACCCCACGCCTGCAAACTGCACGGTAATGATAATTCCTCGTGTTAACCCAGAAATCTGGGCACAATTGAAAGCCCACAAAAGGCGAACAGACCTGCGAATAACAAACATACAACAGTCCTTACAAAAAGCGCCATTGCCACCCTTCGAGCGGGTGATGCAATTTTAAAAACGTCAACTGGTTTACCAGATGCTGCTAAAAAAGCACTGGTTACACATAATATTGACGCCGTAGTGCTGCTCGGTCATGCTTCTAACAAACTTTCCCTCTTACGCAGAGAACAGATAAAACCAACCCTAAAACCCGAATATTACCCCATTTGTAACATGGATATTCCAAATTCCCAGTTACTGTTTGGGGATGGCCTTGCTAAATGAGCCCCTGACGCCCAGGAGTCAAGCAAACTGGCAAACAAGCTAAGCTCCACAACCAAAACGCAGCCCAAGACTGTGGGCCGTTATGGCTAAAAGTTTGACTCCACACATAAGAGGGACAATTTGCACTGTTTTTTAGGGAAGGGCCAATGGTCATTCCACCGGAAAAAAACAACAAAACTTGTCTTCCAAGGACAACAACAAGAAATGTTAGCGGAGCTTTCAAGAATTAAACAAACGGTAAGCCAATTTGAAGACTTTCCCAAGCTTAAGAGAATATTATCATTGGCGTTGTGAATTTTACCAAGCTGGTGGGCTAGGCAATTCCATTGAGGCTTGGAAGCAATTAACTTCTGATCAAGTAATCTTAAGGGGCATCTCCAGGTGTCCACATACCTTGTGCTTATGTACCTGAACAACACTTATCTGGCCTCAAAAATAACATTCCACACGTTTATATTGCTGCTATTAACTCGGAGATGAGTAAAATGCTCTCACGGGGAATAATTGAACCTGCAATCCCCTGCAAGGGTGAGATCTTATCCAGCATCTTTACTCGTCCGAAAAAGGACGGCAGTTATCGGATCATACTTAATCGTAAACAATTTAGCAAGTGCATATCATACCAACATTTCAAAATGGACACTCTCAAAACTGTCCTCAATCTCATTGAAAAAGATTGTTTCCTAGCCTCCTTGGACTTAAAAGACGCTTACTATTCTGTCCCCGTGGCGCGGGATCATCGGAAATACCTAAGATTCCTGTGGGGTGGTGAACTTTATCAGTTCACGTGCTTACCTAATGGACTGTCATGTTGTCCTAGAAAATTCACTGAGTTAATGAAACCACCAATGACAGCCCTTCACAAATTGGATCACATATCATCTAATTACATCGATGACCTTATTCTCCAAGCTAAGGCAGAACATACACCGATTGTGTACACAATGTCATTGATACTGTTTCTCAATTAGAACCATTAGGGTTCATTATCCACCCCGATAAGTCACTATTTATTCATACACAGGTATTGATCGTTCTAGAATTTGTTATAAACACAGTTACAATGACAATTTGCTTGACCGCTGAAAAAGCCACATCAGTTCAACAGGCCTGCCAAGCCTTATTAGAAAGACAGAAACATATTATCAGAGATGTTGCCCGGGTGATTGGGAAAATAGTCACTACATTCCCCAGGGTAATGCATGGGCCCCTATTCTACAGAGCCCTAGAGAAAGATAAAACGATCGCCCTTAAGGAAAACAAAAGCAACTTTGACAGACGTAGGATGCTCTCTGTGCCTGCCAAAAACGAGCTGAACTGGTGGGTAAATAACATCTTATCATCGTTCAATCGAAGTTCACACCCGCCGCCCTCACTAGTCATAACCAGTGATGCTTCCCAGGTGGGCTGGGGAGACACTTGTGGCAACACTTCAACAGGGGGTACCTGGTCAGCAAGGGAAGCCCAGTACCACATAAACTATTTAGAACTACTCGCCGCCTTTTTTGCCTTGAAAATATTTGCCAAGAACTCCAGTGATGAACATGTACGGCTCATGATCGATAACACTACAGCGGTCTCTGCAATCAACCACATGGGCACTAGCCACTCAGACTCGTGTCACACACTCACAAAGGAAATTTGGGCACGGTGTATATCACAGGGCATTTGGATCAGTGTGGCACACATCCCAGGGAAGGAGAATATTGTCGCTGATTATGAATCCCGGAAAACTATGGGGCCGGCTGAGTGGAAACTTGACCCCACCTCCCTCCAAACTGCCTTAATTAGCCGACTTACAATTCCCCCAGAAATTGAATTGTTTGCATCCAGGGTCAACTGTCAATTCCCCCGTTATTGCTCATTCAAGCCTGACCCCACCATGGAAGCGATTGATGCATTCACAATCAGCTGGCAGAACTTAAAATTTTATCATTTCCATCTTTGAGCATTGTTCCAGCAGTACTCCAGAAAATAACATCAGACAAGGGAGAAGGGATTATGTGTACTACCCAACTGGCCAACTCAATCATGGTACCCCAAGGCCATGAACATGCTAGTTCAACGACCAGTAGAACTCAAACCACAAAAGGACCTACTGACCCTTCCCAGCGATCCCAGCTCATGCCATCCACTACACACTTGACTACGATTACTTGTGTGCCACTTATCCGGAAACAATTAACTAACATCGGAGTATCTGCAGCAGCACAGGATGTAATAATGGCATCTTGGCGACAAGGCATGCTTAAGCAGTATGAAACCTTCCTCGCAAAATGGGAACGCTTCTGTGGAAACAACAAAATTTCCCCGTCACAAGCTGCTGTTGAAGATGGAATAGAATTCCTCACCTCCTTATTTAATTCAGGCCTTGGTTATAGTGCCATCAACACAGCACGATCAGCGTTATCAGCAGTAATGAAAATCACAGACAATGTCAGCTTCAGAGAACACCCACTAGTCTGTAGGTTTATCAAAGGTGTTTTTCAACTCAAACCAGCACTTCCCAAGTACACCCACATATGGGATGTTGAGAAAGTGCTGTCACACGTGACGACCTTAGCTCCAGTCACTTCTCTGGACCTGAAGCACCTCTCTTTGAAATTGGTGACACTACTCGCAATTCTCACAGGACAGCGATGTCAAACAATCCACAAATTAGGCCTTAATTTTATGCAGAAATTACCTGACAGGTACATTTTTGCCATAGGAGAGAAACTCAAACATACTAAACTGGGGAAACACCAAGAGCCTATTGAACTTGTAGCATATCAGGACAAACGCCTTTGTATTGTAGAGACAATAAAACATTATATATCTATAACCGGACTACTCCGTGATAAGTCAGAATCGAAACTCTTAATAAGTTTTTGAAAACCCCATAGGGCTGTCAGCAAAGACACTGTCGCAAGGTGGGTCAAATCGACTCTTGCCAATGCTGGCATAGCACACGAGCTGCTTCGACCTCATACTCCGTTAATAAAGCTGGTCTCAGTCTAGCGAATGTACTTAAAGCCGCTGGCTGGACCAACACCTCTACCTTTGCAAAATTTTATAACAAGCTGCCCGCTCAGGATGTCAATTATGGCAATGTTATCTTAGAGTCATACAGCCGGAACAAAACACACAATCCGGCTTAATAGTTAAGCCCTTGATGTGTATATGAGGATCTCTATCTTTGTTTACATTAAAAGATAAGCACCAGAATTTGTGTGCGTTATAATTCCTGACTACTTGTGACTGCAGGGCTTTTAAGTCTCATGTGACTATGGAGTGACTAGGACTGGGGACGAGACAGAATTTAATAATTAAACGAGACTTACCTGTAAGGTGAAGTTTGATTGGAATGCTATCTCGTCACCAGTCAGGAACGAAGGAGTCACATGCCCCCCTATAAGGATTTCATTTACCCACCCTTGCTTTATCGCTTCTCCTCCACTCCTTCGTCCTGCAGTCCCACGTGTTTAAGACTGACTGATCACATGAGCATGCTCTCTCATGTGGCTCCTTCGTTCCTGACTAATGACAAAATAGAATTCCACTCAAACTTCACCTTACAGGTAAGTCTCATTTAATTATTAAATTAATGGGCATACCAAAGTGTGCTTTGATTTGAACATTTTCTTGCATTGGTCACAAGATTGGAGGTTGATGAATAAGATAATTTCTTTTTACCTGGGCCCAATGAATAAATAATTCTTTGATAATCAAGTGAATGTGTCGAGAATGTTTTCTTTGCGTGACTTGAAAGTAGATTTTGCGTGACATGCGAGTACATGTAAGCTTTGTTCGGTTAGCCTCGTTTTGAAGTTTCGGACCTCGTGGTCAAAAAACGTATCGGAGACGTTTTCGCTTTTGTAAGTTTTCTGGTGACCTGTAACTGTTGAGACTTGGATGAGGAATAAATCTGTGTACTGTGAGACTGAGCTGAGTTGATTTGGTGTACGGGGAGATCAACGAAAATATTTCCCACACCAAAAGTGGCGACCCTGCCAGGACAGCGAGATATCGTGGTAAAGGAGAATAACTTCGAGAGTTTTGGAGAACGACTTCGTGTTCGACTAGTCGAGTGAGATTATTGCAAACATGGTGGATATTGCCCAAGGAAACTACACTAAGGAACTGAAAAGGGCGACCTACTACGTCAAGGAGATCGAGGAAAATCTAAACACTGGAGTAAACGAGGATATGCGTTTGGCGTACGAGAAAATTTGTGAGATAAACAAAGCACTTGAGGGCCCAGCGGACCGTGTGAGGGACGCCATGTTGGATGAGGAGAAGAGTTTCGAAGAGGTAAGACAGTGGTACGATAACCGTAAGCAAGATCTGATACCTGTGCGTAACCTTAGAGACAGAATTAAGCAAGCGTTAAGCGAATTGGAAAAACAGGAAATTCACAAGAGAGAAGAAGATTGGTTTCACAAGAAGTTTGAGTTAGAAATGGCATTGGAAGAAAAGAAGGCCGCTCAAGAAATGACCAAATCACAGGCGGTCAAATTGCAGAAGTATACTATCACGCCATTTAAAGGGGACTACAAAGATTGGCTTAGATTTTGGAACCAATTTACCGTGGAAGTAGACAATTCGAAAATTTCAGAAATTAGCAAATTTAATTATTTGCTTGAACTAGTGGAAGGGGAGCCTAAGAGTCACATTCTTGGCTTACCGCACTCTGCAGAGGGATACCAAGAGGCCAAAAAGATCCTAGAAGCGACTTATGGGAAACACATTAAGGTACACAAGGCATTAATTAAGGATTTGGAATCATTGCCAAACATTACAAGCCTTGCCAAGATTAAAGAGATCCATGAGTTTTACAATGAGTTGTCTAGAACTGTGAGAACCCTAGCCACAATGAAAAAATTGCAGAGTGCACAAAGCTATGTTTACAGCATTATGGATAAGCTCGGACCAGTGAGAGAAGCATTGGCACAAAAGGATGACAACTGGGAAGAGTGGGGATTAGAAGAATTGGTAGAGAACCTTCGCAAGTACACAGACAGAAACCCCTTACCTGAAGCATCTGTCCAAACCCATGAAGCTAAAAAGCCTGGGGCAAATCAGGGAAATCATCTGAGAAGAGGGGACAAAATGCTCATGTCTGGCTCTAACCGACGACAACCTAGACAGCCACCACCTCCCGCAGCCTGCATCTACTGCAGCTCACACCATCATAGGAGCTCAGAATGTACAAAGATACTGGACCTGGCTAGTAGGAGGGAGTTTCTAAAAACAAACCGGTTGTGTTACAATTGTGCAAGACCTGGTCATGCAGCTTCCCAGTGCAGATCTCGAGGATGTGGAAGATGTAACAGCAGACATCACACATCTATCTGTGATAGAACCCCTACAACACTTCCACCCAACCCTGCTGCTGAATCAGTGGCCTCTTCAGACAAGTTTTATGGTGCAAACGATTTTCAAACGACCCTGCATTCAACCGTGCTGGCTAAAGTTAATGGTGTGCAAACACGGATCATGCTTGATAGTGGAGCAGGTAGCTCGTACATTAGTGCAAACTTACTGACCAAACTGAACATTAAGCCATACCAGACTGAAAGGAGAGTGATTGAACAAATGTATGGGACAGTTGACAAGCAAGTTGAAATCTACAAGGTTCGTGTGGAATCTAATGTCATTGAGGATTTTGTAATGGAGCTGGAATGTATCAATGCTGAGAAGCCCGTCTTGACCTACCTGCCTAACCCCAAAATCCCTGACCTAAAGCAGCGAAATCATCGCATACGGCGACTGGAATTTAGCGAAGAGACAGCAACTGCGGATAAGTTGCCCGTACACATTATTTTGGGAGCGGCTGACATTCAAAGAATCAAGTCAACGGAGCCTGCAATCCTAGGTCCAAACCTGGACACCGACCCAGGAGCTGAGTTTACCATGTTAGGGTGGGTCATTGCTGGAAAGGCTATCTTGTCAAGTGCTCAAGTAGAGAAGGGTTTCTTCTTGAACTCCAGTCAGAAAGAATTCATTCAAATGTGTTCTCAAGAGGTGCTTGGACTAACTGATGTGGAAAACACACAGGGTTTGTTCCATGAAGATTTTACAAATCAACTGCAGCGATTGGAGGATGGTACATATTCAACAAGGTTGCCATGGAAACCAGATCATGCCCCTTTGCATTCAAACAGGGAGCTGACAATTGGGAGGCTAAGAAGTACCACCAGAAAACTAGAGAAGATCCAAAGACTTCAAGAGTATCACAGTGTTATGGAACAACAATTAGAGCAAGGAGTTCTAGAAATAGTGCCAGAAATACCCACAGGAGAGGTCATCCACTACATTCCCCACCAACCAGTGATCAGAGACCAGGCAGAATCTACTAAAATGAGGATAGTGTACGACTGCTCGGCAAAGGCAAATTCCCAAGAACCATCGCTAAATGACTGTTTGGAAGTGGGACCCCCTCTACAGCCTATGATCTTTGACATTCTTATCCGAAACGGCTTGAAGCTGCTGTGTATCACTGGAGACATCCAAAAGGCCTTTCTTCAAATTAAAGTGGACCCCAGGGACAGAGACGCGCTTCGTCTTCTTTGGTATGAGAATCTTGACTCGCGAACGGTTGTGCAGTATCGATTCACCAGAGTGATTTTTGGATCAGGACCTAGTCCATACATTCTTGGGGCCACACTTAAGAAGCACGTAAGCCAATATACTGACAAGTACCCCAGTACCACAGATGAGTTGCTGAAGAACACCTATGTAGATGATGTCCAATCAGGCGGTGATGACAAAGAGGAGTTGTTCAAGTTCAAGGAGGAGGCCACAAAGATAATGGAGGATGGAGGCTTTCATCTTCACAAGTGGCACAGTAATTTAGCAGAGTTGGAAGAACCCCAGACAACTGAAGATGATGCAGTACCATCTCAAGCAAGTTTAACTTATCCCGTGCTGGAGGGTGAAACCAGTCCCCATGAATCAAAGATATTAGGAGTCCCTTGGAACAAGACTGAAGACAAACTTTCTATCGGCTTTATGAAACCTTTGGGATCAGTTGGTGAGGGCCCATTAACAAAGAGGAAGATGCTGTCAGCTGTCAACAGTGTTTATGACTTGCTTGGAATTGCTGCACCGGTCATTATCACGGGAAAGATCCTCTATGGTGAGGCGTGTCTAAGGAAACTGAAGTGGGACGAAGAGGTACCAAGTGACATTCAGAGATCGTGGAACAAGTGGCTCAAAGGAATGGAGAATTGCCCGTGCTTAACTGTTCCTCGCAGTGTTGTGGACAGAGATGTGACAAGAATTGTCCTCCATGGTTTTTCTGATGCAAGCAAGCTAGCAGTTTCAGTGGCCATCTATGCTCTAGCGTACCATACTGCTGCGCCAGTTCATCAGAACCTGCTTGTTGCAAAGTCGAGGATAGCACCGAGAGACCTATCAATCCCACGCTTGGAGCTTATTGCTGCACATACCCTGAGCAGGCTGATGAACCATGTGAAAGAAGTATTACAAGGACAACCAGTTGAAGAGTACCACTGCTGGGTTGACAGCACCACAGTTCTGTATTGGATCAAGGGTCTAGGGACTTGGACCCAGTTTGTACGCAACAGAACCAGAGCTATTCAAGAGAAAGGTTACCTCAAATGGCATCATGTTCCAACAAGTGACAACCCCAGTGACCAAGGAAGCAGAGGTGCTGAACCCAGAAAGTTGGGAGAACTGTGGTTCAAAGGACCAATTTGGCTCAGCAGTCCAGACAAGTGGCCACAGCAACCTGAAGTGTTGATGACCTGCGAGGTAGAGAAAGAATGCTTGATGCCTAAACCTGAGAAACAGCTGCTTGCCAAAGAAGAAGGGAAGAATCTGATTGTGGATCAGCTCCTTCACA
This sequence comes from Siderastrea siderea, assembly GCA_964030785.1. Classification (NCBI taxonomy): domain Eukaryota; kingdom Metazoa; phylum Cnidaria; class Anthozoa; order Scleractinia; family Rhizangiidae; genus Siderastrea; species Siderastrea siderea. Next base: position 14,897,806 of record OZ034968.1, on the reverse strand, counting down.
AGTACGCATCGTACTGGAAACTTCTTAGAGTAACTGCTTTTGTGAGGCGGTTTATTGATAACTGCAAGAAGAAAGAGAAGCGGAAGGGACCATTACAAACGGAAGAGTTCCAAGTAGCAGAGAAGTTTTGGATTACCCAGGCACAGGCATCTCAAGCTGTTAAGTCAGATGTGAACCTGAAGAAGTGTGAAGATGGAATACTGAGATGTGTGGGCCGAGTCCCAGGTTATCACCCAGTCTTCCTACCCCGAGATTGCAAGCTGGCTTCCTTGATGATTCAGCAAGTCCATGAGCAAATGTTACATGGGGGAGTATCAACAACCATGTGCCGCATCTGAGAGAAGTTCTGGATTCCTAAACTGAGAGCGCTAACCAAGAAGGTTATTCGAAACTGTAATGTTTGCAAACGCTATTGGAAGAAGCCGGTGTCTACCTCATGCGCTACAACTGCTGCACTGCCAGCTTTTAGGGCTGAACTGTCCACCCCTTTCATAGTAACAGGCGTGGATTTTGCGGGACCTGTCTACTACAAAGTTAGGAAGTCTACCACTGCCAAGGCATACATTGCACTATTTACCTGTGCCAGCACTCGAGCGGTACACCTGAAGCTTTGTCGTGACCTCTCTGCTGCAGAGTTTCAAAGAGCGCTAAAGGAGTTTATTGCCAGACGAGGGTGTCCACAGACCATAGTGAGTGACAATGGGAAGACGTTCGTGGCCACTGGGAAATGGTTATCCGTGCTCAAGAAGAACCACAGTCTAGCAAGCTACATGGGGGCGCTGAACATAAAATGGAAGTTTAACTTATCCCGGGCCCCATGGTGGGGTGGCTTCTTTGAGCGCCTTATTGGTATCATGAAGAGGAGCCTTTCAAAGGCGATTGGCCGAAGCCTTCTAACCTATCAAGAGCTTGAAGAAACCTTGCTGGATGTAGAAACTTGCATGAACAACAGACCACTGCTTTATCAGGGGGAGGAGTTTGAACAACCAGTGCTTACACCCAACACCTTGCTGAGAGGAAAACCAACTCCCATCTTAGAGGAAGACCTTGAGAAGATTGCAGAAAATGGCGTAACAAGACGAATGAGATTCTTGCAGAGAAGCAAAGAGAACCTTAGAAAGAGATTCCTTAAGGAGTACGTCCATGCCCTTGAAGAAAGACAACGGCGTTCCACTGGGATCACTACAAAAATCCCAGACACAGGAGCAGTGGTTTTGATGAAAGGTGAAGCAAAGGATAAAGCACTGTGGAAGCTTGGACGAGTAGTGGGCGCAGTTACCGGCAAGGATGGAGCAGTTCGTGGATTGAAACTGAGAGAAGGGAATGGTTACGTGGTGGAACGCCCTTTACAGCTCGTATGTGACCTAGAAATCGGAGGAGAGAATCCCGACTTCAAGCTTAACCCAGAAGCTGGAGTGTTCACACCAAGATTAGGGCCAAGTCGGAGGACCAAAGAGATCGCCAGTGAACGAATCAAGGACATTGTTGCGCAAGAAGTCAAAGACAATGAGAGTGACATTTAAGTTGATAGACACTTAAATGGGGGGAGGGTGTCGAGAATGTTTTCTTTGCGTGACTTGAAAGTAGATTTTGCGTGACATGCGAGTACATGTAAGCTTTGTTCGGTTAGCCTTGTTTTGAAGTTTCGGACCTCGTGGTCAAAAAACGTATCGGAGACGTTTTCGCTTTTGTAAGTTTTCTGGTGACCTGTAACTGTTGAGACTTGGATGAGGAATAAATCTGTGTACTGTGAGACTGAGCTGAGTTGATTTGGTGTACGGGGAGATCAACGAAAATATTTCCCACAAATGGAAAATATTAATATAGTCTGTTTTCACCTCCGAGTTTTTGTAAAGACGATTTTCAAAGACAGATAGATTCAAGAGACAAAATACAAGGTGCATTGTATTTAAGAAAACCAAATCCGCCCTGGGAAAACAGCAACTTGAGCCGGTATAAAGACGGCTGTTGCTAAAAGCAACAAGGCATAAAATAACCCAGATAGCCCAGATTGGACATTAAGCGTGAAAGAGTTCGCGAGATTAGTAACTCTTTTGGGAGTACCCCTTCCCTCATGGGGAACTACTTCATGAGAACAACATATAAAAACTTCAGAAAAAACATTTAATTAATAGGAAAAGAGACATGGTGCATGTATATCGACGTGAGAACTTGGTTTGGCAGAGATAAGCTTACTTGAGAGCTATCTTCGAAAGAAATGAAAGACGAAGCGGGGAAAACCGGGGGGTATGCATTTGACGTATTCCATCTAACTTAGCTTAGTTACCTGTAATTAGACGTACCGACTGAAAAATCACATCCGGGTCTTAAGCTTTAAGCTTAGAAACCTGTACAGATGATTAGAACGCACGCACGAATGATGCAGAAATCAGCAAACTGAGACGACTTCGATCAATCTTCCAAAAGCGGAAGTGATATTATTGAAGCTAACAGTTGAACAGCCGCGTGAAAACCGAATAAATTTGCTCTCACAAAAAGAAAGTATGAAATTTGTTACTGCTGAACTAACCTTCTCCTGTAAAACCTGCGCTTTTTCAGAATTTGAAGGCTGGAGTTTTGCCCAACGTTCCGCCCAACTCATGAGAATTCTGCTGTGTGGCCCGCTGAGTAGGAATGCAGAGAGAAAGTGAAACTGGACCAGACCCAGAATCCCCAGCAAACAAAATCAGGAATGGCATCTGTTGACACGGGGACTTCAGGAATGTGGAGCATTGCAACTTCCTTTCCCCCTGCAGTGTTAGGGAAAGGGGTAAAAAGACGCGGAACTGCTATAAATATAGCCACCAAATTTTTTCAGACTATGAAATTGCAAATCTCTTTTGCAAACGTCACTCTTCACGGCAGTGATCCCACAGGCGTCCCAAACTCACGATTCGAGAAATCGATCGAATAAATGATTTATGTAAGCGTATGAATGATTTATGTAAGCGTATGAGTGATTTATGTATGCGTATCGAGTGGGACGTGACTACTTGAAGTGCGCGGTGTTGTGTTACAATTTAGGCCGTTGGAAATTTGAGCGCTCTGTAAGAAGGCTACGACAAAAACCTCAAAACCCCCCAAAAACGATGAAATAGCCCAAAAGGACAACAGAAATCAAGAAAGGTGGGTACATTTTCTATGTTTTATTGAAAAGAAGGTAACATTTTATTTCGTCGAGCGCTTTTATTCCACGTTATTTTAAACTCCATACAAAGCCTTACAGAGCGCTCAAATTTCCAACGGCCTAAATTGTAACACAACACCGCGCACTTCAAGTAGTCACGTCCCACTCGATACGCATACATAAATCACTCATACGCTTACATAAATCATTCATACGCTTACATAAATCATTTATTCGATCGATTTCTCGAATCGTGAGTTTGGGACGCCTGTGGTGATCCAAGCTGATCGTGATCACGATGTAAAAATCGAACTTTTTGCAGTAATCATTACTGACTGGTCACGCGACGAAATGTGGGTGCCTCTGATGTTGGGCATTTGATTTTTTTGAAGAATTTTTTATCAAAACCCCCACCCAGGGGTAAAAAAAAATGGGAAAATCAGAACAAATCTCCCTACCCTGGAGACAAATTGTATTGAATATCAGAGTATGTGACCGTGTATTTGTGAATTTTACTACACTTTAGGGACATTAAAGTGTCGTCTCTGCCTCAGATACGTTGTTCGTTCTTGTCTTTTATAATAACAGATGACAATTTTAGAAATGACTGTTCTATTTAATATTTAACTTTTGAAAAAACCTGTAGCAATGTCGTAACTCTAGCTTTCGTCTTTCATTTGTTGAACACTTAATATCAATAATTCACGTAGCGTATTTTACTTTTTACATTTATATTTAATATAAAAGTGTGAAATGTGAAAGTTGTCCACTTCTATCGCTTAAATCTTACTTTCATGTATTATAAACTGAATCTTCAGTACATCCAACTAATAAACACGACAGCACGCCACTCCTTGCGTTTTGAAGTGGCTGCCTTCATACAACACACTACTAGGGCCCAGTCCACCTCTCCAAAACTCGGTCAAATTCCCGAGGGCGGAGATTGCAAAGGTAATCAAATACCCCACATATGCCCGAGGTCCCCCCCCCCCCCCCCCCCTTTGGGCTTAGCATTGATAGGTGCATTATTGCTACAATAGCACAGTACAGTGAATTAGGAGAGGGGCCCCAGGAATTGAAACGAAAGCCAATTATAGCTACTTACTGGCAAAAGGAGCAAGCCAAAACTTTTCTCTAGAGTGATTCACCGGAATAATGATGTAATACTGAAAAGAGTGATGAAAATACGACGTGCGTTGTTTTTTCTTTCTTTCTTTTTTTCTTTTTTCGTTTCCTTTGTCACGCAACGCTCTGCGGTTATCATTGCGTGACAAGGTCAATGGCCCAAACTGCCCGCGTGGTGCAACACTAAGTCTTATTTCATTTAAATTTCCGCGACAGAAGCTTTTCTTATTCCTGCTAGATTCCTGCTTTTATTGTCTTCTTTTCTCCTCCATTTCTCCCCATGAAGTGTTACTGCCACGCGCTCCCGCTCAATTCCCAAGGTGCTCAGCGCGTTGTGCTAAAAGACAAGATGGCGAAGAAGAGTTCCGACTTAGCTGCCTTTGTAGGTAATGAAATCGAGTGTCCTGTTTGTTTGGAGATATTTGATGACCCCAAGTGCCTTCCTACCTGCGCACATAATGTTTGCGTGAAGTGCCTTGGTAACATGGTCAGGCGAAATCCCAGAAAAACCAAAGTACAGTGTCCTGAATGTCGCAAGAAGTCGCAGATTCCGCCATCGGGAGTGGCTGGGTTTCCAACGAACCACTTGTTAAAACGGTTGATAGAGAATTCCCCTCTCATGAAAGAAAGGCGTGCTTTTACTGAAGTTGTTCAACAGTTGAGAGATCAGTTGCAGGAAATCAACAAAGATTCTGAAAAACTCAAAGAGGGTCACAGTAAAGTGGTAGAGGAGAGCAAAAGAAAACTGAAGGATCAGATAAAATCTGAAGCCAGTCGTTTGGCCAAGAGAATTGAGGTGGAAGAAAAGAAGCTCTTATCTCAGGTCGATGCAAGCTTTAAAGAAATGGCTCCCAAAAATCCATTTGAAACCAAGTTTGCTGAAGTGAAACAGCTGTGTAGCAAAGTTTCAACCTCCCTGGAGAATGCAGACAAGATAAACAACGAAAAGGATTGGAAAGAATTCCAGAGGTCCAAAACCGCGTTTGAAAACGAGTGTCAAGGCTCTATACAGAGTTTCAGAGCAGAGGTTGCAAAATTGCAGAATTTGCACGGGGTTACTGGTGTCAAATTTATTCCAGGAAAAATCGACAAATCTGGCAAAATCCTTGGAGAACTTTCTTGTGACAAGCCAAATGAAGCTAAGTCCCAACCTGGAAACACAATGAAAACTGGGCGAGTTGTCCGTCATATCAACACTGAGTTTGTTCCCACTGCAGTGGCAGTTTCACCACTAACCGGTGAAATTGCTGTTCTTGATGCAGAAAATAAGTGTGTTCATGTGTTCACCCCAGCAGGGGATCCCCACAAACAGTTTGAGGTCCAATATGGAGACCTTAAGGAAATAGCTTATTCTAAAAACAACGATATTGTAGTACTGAATCAAGAGAAGAATCGGCTTCTCCATTTTGACAAGGATGGAGCATTCATCCGAAAGTTCATCCAGGCCCCAAATGCATCTGTTAATTTTCAGAAGCTGACAATTGACGTAGAAGGTCGTTACATCCTTACATCTCTTGGTGGTTCATCTGGTCCTGGTGTTGTTGTGTATGATTCTGAAAGATGTCAAAAGTGGGCATTCACATCTGATCACTTCAAGGGCAATAACTTGCTAGCAGTACATCACAATGATAACTTATTTGTCTCAGATGGCACAAGCACAATCAAGGTCTTTGACCATAAAGGCAAGCTCCTTCGTGAAATGACGAATCTCGGAGACAATAGTACCAAGTTGGTTTCCATGGCTTTGGATGCTGTTCATGACAGTCTTGTTTGTGGCTCTAACAAGAATACAATACTTGTTGTAAAGTCTGATGGCAGGGTTGTATCCACTTTTCCCATGGGTGGAAATTTGAATGCCATTGCATTGTGCAAAGGATGTGACAGTTTGGTAGCATGTTTTCATGAGAAGAAGTTCATTCAGATTTTGTCTCACCGAGAGTGATGTCGACAGTCCTATTTTAGATAAGTACACAAGTAGTTTTTTGTGGCATAAAACGCCCTGAAAGAACCAAATAAAATTGAAATGCAGGGCTGTCATAAGTGGCCAGCAGCTGGCTTTCATGGCCGGTTAGTACAGTAAAGATAGCTGCCTAAAAATGTCTTAAAATGTAACAAACAAAAGAGAATTTCTTCAGTTTTTGACCAGCTACTTTTCCCTGCGAAGCCGTCTTCCTCAAAGCTTAATGACAGTCGTGAAATACCTTATGAGAAGCTTAGGCTGAGTTTGAACATCTTGGCGTAGTGATCAACTTATTTTCTATTTTGTTTCCCCATTGAGCAGTTGCTACAACTGTCTGTTGCTGTTATAAAGTTCCATATTATGGACTAGGATGGTTCATCTCAGAAAAAAATTCATAAACAATTGGACACTAAGCACTGAATTATATTCTCACACAACTCCACTTAGTAATTTGCAAACAATGCATAGAAGAAGTATTATTATGATGTCTATCTGAAAAAGATCAAGCATACAGTGAAAAACACTGCTCTGTACCCCTATCATTAGCTGACCTGAATGCTTCCTTCTGGGGCCTATTCAGGAAGAGTTAATGCACGAGTGGCCCTAGCAGTGCCAAGGACATTTACCAAGGGGGGGGGGGGGGGGGTACCAGGTAAGAAATGACTTGTAACATTAACTGGTCACAGCTTCCCAGGTCCAATCAGATGCAGACTTGGTAGTCTCACACATCTGTCTGACCACAGGATTCCTTACCCTAGTGCCTACACCACTGTCAGTATCTGTATACAGATATAGTAAAGTATAGTACAAGCACTGGGTGCAGTTACTTGTGCAGTAAACTAAAGGGCTTGGTTGTCACAATGTATGAGTGCATAATCTGTTACATTTTCTCATAGGGTTTACTTTGTTACTAGTTATGGGAGTTTGTGTTTGATATTACAAATCTCTTACTGGTTATTAGGTGCCTAGCATGACTGATATTTTTACTTTTAATTGTGCTGTAGGCTGCTCAAAGTACACTGACAGCACATCTAGCGACACTAGCCCTAAACATCCAACAAGATTGATCAATTTGCGAGTAAATCTGTAGGCCACTGAAGTTGAATTGTTTTGTAAAGAGATGATCTAAGATATTTGAAGGATATTTTGACATTTGTTCAGAGACAGTTTGATCGAATCCTGTTTGAATTCTTGCAGTTCTAGGGTTATTGAAGAGAATGAAAGCTGTATAATAAAGATATTATAGAAATTATATTAAAATGTACATGTATATTTATGGCAAATCAAACGAAGTTATGGCCATTAAGGCCGCAGGTGAGAAGCTGCTCATGAATAAATTTATAAGGCAAAATTTTGGTGAAGGTCTTACGCTAAAAAACAGTATATCTTGAACGTTTGGGAGCCGATTCCGTTGAAACTTAACAGAGAGCTTGGGCAATGGTGGAAGTGCAACAAGGCTGTTTTGGTTTGATAGATTTCACTTCTTTGCGATGCTATGAGCTCCCAAAGTTAAGATTTTGTAAAACACGACTCCGTGTCCAAGTTTTCTCCTCGTGGATAAGACAACACTTCTTGATTTTACCACTCATTGATCAGTTAAAACCTCAACTGTGTCACAACAGAAGCCGATTATAGGATTTCGAGTTCCATTGAAAGTTGTAAGCTTTTAAATGAGTAAAATCGTCCTTGTTTAAATTTGAAGCCTTCGATATTTTGTTTAAAAGCCTGTTTGGAAAAAAGGCTTCTGTTGTAACAATCTACAATACACCTAGTTTGTCTGCCTGTTGTGTCTGTTCAGGAAATTCTATATCTGCGCTGTATTCTTAGACACAAAATTGGTGGTTTTAGGGCTTCCGAAGGCTTACCGAATAAACATGAATGTTTAAAGTAAGATTATGCTAATTATGGAAATTAAATTCAAGCAGCTATTGTTGACTGTCCAGAAAAGAACAATACATTGCAATTTAGAGATTGCAAATTTTTGGATTGAAGATCATAAGCATTTCCCAAGCTATATGTTAGCTATGAGGAATATTGTCGTAGTGTTTGTTTTGTTTTGTTGGAAAACTTCTAAAAAGTTTTTATTAACATTGAAACTTAAAAAAAATCCGGATTTCGACAGTTTTTATTTAAAAATGCTTAAAAGCCACAACTCCATAGCACACGATTTAATGCACATGCAATTATTGATTCAGAAACTGAAAGTTTTACTGAAGAGCCTAATCATGAATATTTCGCACAATGTCACTATCATTCGTCGCACTTCGTGCATACGCTTTAAATAATTGAATAATGATGACTTCGTTTCTCACCCGCGGCCTTAAACTGAATCTTCTTGAGGACTATGCCTCCTTTTGTTACTGTGCATACATTCTGCGCCTCTCACTAATACAACAACATTTTTGCGAGGTTTAATTATGACTGTGGGAAAAGCAGGTCTTAGCAAGGGCTATCAGAATCCAAAAAGAAAATTGGGGGTAACCTTGCATTTTTCAGAGATAATCGAGCTTAAATTTGGAAAGAAATTCATAATTGCCATACATTCTTTGTATTTAAACGCTTTTTTAGAATTATGGCTGCTTATTTATCTCTGAAAAATGCGTGGTTACCCACATTTTTCATTTTGGATTCCACTAACCCTTGCTAAGATCTACTTTTTCCCCATAATCATAACCTTTGCAAAAATATACTTCTGTATTAGGAGGCACCATCCTTAAAGTGTTAAAGCCCCAATAGTGACCAGCAACTAACCTTTCCTTCCAATATCACATGATCAAACATACACGTAACAAGAATGAAGGAAATGATACCAAAGATTAAATGTCTTGATGTTCAAATTATTCCAGCTCTTACTGTAAGAAATACATGAAGGCTGGTGAGGAGAATATTGATGTTGATACTGGGGCTTGAGTGGTAAAAACCATGACCTATATTATCTTAAGGCAGTCCATATACATGGAAACAAACATCTAACCACCAGCCTAGTCTCCGTAGTGTTCTCTTTATCTTAGAGGTACACAAAGTGGACGTAAAAGCCTGGGAATGAGTTATTATTCGGTGATGTTCATATCCCCAGAGCCAGGCACCAGGACCATTGTTCCCAGTCACCACAGCTAAGATGGGCAGGTGGCTCTGGGAATGAGAACAGGTGATGTCATGGAATCTTGCACCAATTCCAGTGAGCAGGAAGGCAATGCCAGGGCACTAGCATTAACATGTACTACAGTAGCTTGCAGCCAAATTCAATGTTGTGTGTGAATGCAGATTATCAAACATGATTTCCCGGCAATGAATTTCTGTGTTGCAATTCACCCATGCTCAGGCAACGGTGAAGGAAGTGGGTCCACAGGGTAAACCTGAAATACAGATGTCCCTGCAGAAAAATATGTGTAAATTTTCTTCATGATATGATAGGACTGCTAGACTTTTCTTATGCGTTATGCCTGTTTCAGGAGATATTATTTTGGTGATTTGTGAGGGTTGACTATTGTACAGTACCATAAAGAATTTTACTAAGGTTCAGACAAGAAGAACAGTTTATTTGTTTATTTAGTCTACAGTCTAGCAAACTTGGCAAATATCAAAAGCCTCAAATTGACTAAAAATCGTGGAGTACATAATGTTACTGCCTTAATTGTCTAATAAATAACATAAGTTACATTTATAATGCAATTTAGTCTTTACACCAGAATGTCCTTGATTAACCAAATCTATTTCAATGACACTACTTTTTAAAGTGTTACCGATAATCGAAAAAGTGTGAACCCCAGTTGAGATGACTTCAACATTTCAGGCCTGAGATCAAACCGCAAGGAATCTTGCATTTTCTTTCTTTTTCTCTCTCTCTTTCTTTCTTTTCTTTTTTTTTTTTTGTATCCGCAGTTGCTTTTCACTTGCAAAGCATAACATTACAGAAATAATTCTAGTAGTTCACGCTTTTCGATTTGCTTAAAATTATGTATCTTTTTATGACCTTTTGTTTTTGGCCAACGCCATAATTAGCCCATAAATCAGAATAGAATAGATACATCTTTCTTTTAGAAAAGTGTAAAATCTACACAATGCTTAAAGCTAAAACGAAGATACATCTTTGAAAACAACTACTACCTACAAACTGCAAAATACTTTCTGTTAATTTAACTTAAATCTTACTGCCCCTACCTTGAACTTTTTTTTAGGGTTTAAACAAAAACCTACTTTTTCTCAAAAGGTAAAAAAGCTACTAAAAACATTACAACTGAGCATAAATCTAATTATAACCAAATCTGTAAAACAGTCTTCTATATTTAAGTTAAATATCTACATTGTTATGAACATTTTTGGAGTTTTCAACAAATCTAATAATTATTTTATTTCTCTAACCCTGACCCTACAAATAATCCTTGATACCCCCCCACCCCCCAAAAAAAAAATTCAGTGAAGTTTAATGATGCTGCAATTTATCACGTGATGTTTACTTTGGAGTCTCTGGATAAAAAAACCTTTTTGTCATCAAATCCTCTAATTTTGAAGAATTTTCTCAGTTTCCATAATCTCATTTTCATTTTATAGGAAATTAACAAGGATGTTAATTAATTAACTAAAATTAACGCAAATTGAAGGGAAAATGGCTAAGAGTAAATGAAAATTAGCACAAAAGAGAAGGTGGACTTTCTAATAAAGGAAATTACCATGAGTAAAGAGGTCTTGCATTTTCTTGAAGTCAGTAAATACATTTTTTGATAATTCGTGAACCACACCTATTATAAAAAGATCTAGCTAAAACTAATCTAGCACAACTCATATGTTGCCCACAACCTACCTAATTTCATGTAAGATGTAAATTCTAATTGCAGTGACTTGACTGTAACTCTATACTATAATTCTATACTAATAACTTCACACTGGGTGTCACAGGAAACCTTCACTTTTTGTGATTATCTTTTTTTCTTTTTGCTTGTAACGACCTCAATTTTCTGAGGTTTTCCTCTGTTAGGTGGTCTCCAGGCCTTAGCTCCAGTGCTCTTCTATAACTCCATTCTGCTTCATCAAGCTTTCCCTGCAGATGTAAGATGGCTCCAAGATTCATGTGTGCGGCAGGATTCTGAGAACAAACAATGAATACATCACCCAATTTTTCTTCAGTCAATCAATCAATCAAATACCAGTAATCAGTCAGTCAGTCAGTCAGTCAGTCAATCAATCAATCAATCAATCAATCAATCCTTGTTAATAAAGGGTAACAAAAATTAAAAGCATATATATAATACCAACATCTCAGTAGCCCTTTTTGTAATGGGAAATAGGGGAATAGTTTTCTAAAGGGAATTAATAATTTAAGTTCATAAACCTAGATATAAAAGGTTTAACTGCCTTCATGCCCCAACAGATTTAAGTTCATAAACCTAGATATAAAAGGTTTAACTGCCTTCATGCACCCAACAGATTTAAGTTCATAAACCTAGATATAAAAGGTTTATCTGCCTTCGTGCACCCAACAGATTTAAGTTCATAAACCTAGATATAAAAGGTTTAACTGCCTTCATGCACCCAACAGTTTTGCTATTAATAGTCAGGTCCGGGAGGGGCATCTTATTTCAGACTTGAATCTTATATTAATCTTTCCCCCTTGTTCAGCAAAACATGTGAAATTATTCTATACAGTTTTCAGGACAGTGGTCCAAACTGTCCTCATTTCATGCCTTTCAGACAGTCGGCTGTCCCATATGGCATGTAAGGAAGAAATCCCCACCCCTACCCCCTAGCCAATACTCTCTTCTTTGGATGCTGGAGTAAGGACCAAACAAGAACAAGGATTGGAAATAGCATTAATGAATGAGTGTTCAGTGAATATTCTGTATTAAGAACAAGGATTGGAATTAGCATTAATGAAGGAGTGTTTAGTGAATATTCTGTGATAGACCTTTACCACGCAGCTACTATTTGGCATAAAAACCAAACAATTTGCAAGTCTTAGGTCTCACTTGAGGGGAACCCAAATAGGGGAGACTGCTGTAGGCTGCTACTTTTTTGTCCCTGGGTCTTGCGCGCAAATATTGGGTTAGAAAGTATCAGCTCAGCTCTACTCAGTTCTACTAAATTAGTAACAGAAGTTTTGTTATGTTTTCTTGGCAGAGTCGATTTGCTTCCCTATGATCTGATCACTCAGCTGTTTCGTATTCTGTCTGTAGCCTATGACAGCAGAGGTAATGTGTACATAATGTAATACTTACACTTCTGCACTGTGAAGCGTTGAAAAACTGAAAATTAAGCCACTTCCACCTCGATCGTTTTTATTTCAAAGGAAGAATCACAAGTCCACAAGTACAAATGGTCGAAAACGCACCAAAACCGGAGAGTTTTCTTTAACACTGCTCAAAGGGTTGACTTTTGAAAACTGACATTTATCATTTAGGTGTGGATGGCAAAAACGGACAAAGCAAAGTTCTTTTTCATGTTTGGACATTTAAAAGCAAATGAATGCTCCTACGTGGTAAAAACAAGCGAAAATGTGTACGCACGGGTGATGTCCTACAGATTGCAGAGCTTGAACACACCCTGATTAGCAGTGTATACAAGAAACTGCATAGAGACAATCCAGAACCCAGAATGTGTCTCAGTCTCTTTGCTGGCAATCTCAGTAACTCAAGCGTGAGCCCTTCACTAGATTAATAGTCTGTTCTCTAAATTAACAAACGAAAGGGAAGAGAGGGGTGGGGCTTCCGACTTGTCATTCTTGTGTTGTTTTGTGTTCACTAAATTAATATGCCTTTAACTGCATCTTTTAACAAACAGAACCAGCTGTAATATCTACTTAGTCCTGTAATGTAAATGAAGCACCATCTATGCCTGAGTTTTTTCTGGGCTGCCTTTGAAACTTCTATGGTAACTGCTTTGTAACTGCGTCTTAAATAACTAATGTTGTCTGTTGTGTAACGCATCTAACTGTGCTATCTAACAGCCATGCCTCCAAGAGCTATGAAAAAAGTTCTCGAGGCTGAGGCACTGTCCAATCTTGAAACAACGGGACTTTCAGGTAGAGTAATGCTACTAATTTCATCTTTATAACACGTTAATGACACGATCTCATCCTTTCTGTAACCACTGTTCATTCTGGTCTTTAATCTTAGGAATAAGGATTACTCACGATTCATGACCCGGTTCATGGCTATTGCTTCAACAAAGAGGGTGTTCTTTCTGACATTCACTCTTTGAGCAAGGCATAAATGTGCTTAAGATGCGTTTTCAGTTTCCTACAATAATTTGTAAATGATTTGAACCCAGGAGTCACATCATAAGTAGATGACGTGTGATCGGCCGGGTGAATGTAGTGCTGAGAAGGACTGTAACGACATCGACTGACATTTCGACAACCTGAGCGGAATTTGATTCTGATGATGACTTCTGCCCAGGGTGTCAAAACGTCAGTCAGTGTCACCTCAAATAGTCCTTCTCAGCTGCCGGTAAATCTATGTAGAAGGTCTAATAGTTGGTCTTCGACACGATTTAACGGGGTGGTCTTGTTAGCCCTCTAATCCCAGAACATTAGTGACATGCAACTAATTTCTCATCGCAATATTACTACCTAATCAAGCATACGGGTCATGAGAATAAAGGAAGTGATCACCAAAAATTGAATGCCTTGATGTATATCCCAATACTCCCAACTAGTACCATAACAAATATTTGAAGAACATTAAGGAGAATTAGGGGTGATCGCAACTCGAGGTTCCACTCTAGGTTTCATGTCCGCTTCGTATCGTCATGTAACGTAGAAGACATGCTAGAATAGAATTCCGACCACCGGTGGCAGTTTTGCTTGGTTTGTAAAAAGTTAAATTTAAAGAGAAGGTTTGTATACGTGATGTTTTGTTTTTCTGATCAAAAAACAATTTACTTCTTCAGGTGCAACAGCTTATAATCAGGATCCCACAGAACTTCAAATCTCAGGTTAGTTTAAGAAATTTTGTTTCCGTTGCACTTTTTCGCTTTCCTTTTTTACTGGCACTTGTCTAAAAAGTTAATAATTGTTAATATTTACAATATACAACCGATAGTACTACTGTTACTCAAAAGTTAAAGATTCCTCGACTCTTTAATCCTTCGTCTCTTTCTGACTTTTCTTCGAGAGTTTAGTAGCCATGATTCCTCAACACTAGGGTAAAAAAAAACAGTGGATTGATGGATGGATGTCCTATCCACGTAAAATAGGAATAAGAATAGTTCTCAATTATTATTATTGCTGTTGTTTTGTTGTAGGACTTGAAGCATTCTCGTTCGATTACGAGGTTAAATGGCCAGTGTCGTTAATACTAAGTAAAAAGGTATCATTTTAATTCTCTCATAATGTTATTTTACGCTCCGCTTTCAACTTCTACATGTAACACTTCTCTGTACTGGTCTTCGATATTTCGTATTACATTTATGTAGTAATCCCGGAAAGGGTGTCAAAAGTCAGAGACACACGAAACATTTGTTAAATTACCACAATAGCTCCCAAGATGGTGCTGTTACATAGGAGGTCGTGGTTCGAATCTCACTGGGTGCAGTGTTTTTTGCTTTTCCAGTGGGCCACCATAAAAACGTCTATACTAAACGTTTAAATTGTGCTGCATGTGACAGCTTGTTTTCAAGCGCTGAATGTTCCGCTCGCGGTGTAAAACCATTCTTGCATGGCTGTGTTTTTCCAAGGTGGGCTTCACTTGATTAGCGTCCTAAAAAAAAACCAACTTTTTGGTTTTGAATGCATATACTTTGGGATTCGTGTGATTAACAACTACTGTAAGAAACTTGTACTATTCTCTGGTCATTAAACTTGTTCTTTTCTGTATATCAAGCGTGTTTTCCTCTGTATATAAGGTGTGCTTTCCTCTGTATATTAGGCATGTTTTCTTTTTACGATAGGCCTGTTTTTCCTTTCAGTTTCTAACCGTGTTTTGTTTTCTTTCAAGGCTCTGACTAAATATCAAATGCTGTTCAGACACTTGTTTTATGCCAGACACGTGGAACGGCAATTGTGCAAGTAAGCATTTTTGCAACAGCTCTGCAATATAGAAACGGAGGTTGTTTTGGTCCATCCAGTGTACGATTCTCCGTACAAATTGGCTCTCTGTTTTCTGTTTTTTAGTGTCTGGGTCAGCAACAAGCGAGCAAAGCAGTTTACTCTCAACTCCTCTCATTGGTAAGAGATTTAGGATACGTTTCTCTCTACACCAGTGCCCTTCTTTTATTTCTGAATATGCACCGTTGTTCTAACTAGCAGCACCCTTATAGGACCCTAATTGCTACTGCCTATAGCACTAATTGTAACGTTGTTGATGTCAGGTATGCGGCCGCGTTCGCTCTACGTCAGCGGATGCTGCATTTCGTGCAAACCTATGAGCATTACATGATGTTTGAGGTCCTGGAACCCAGTTGGCATGTGATGGAGAAAAGCCTTAAAACGGTAAGAACAGTAGAAAATAAAAGTAAAAACTAAATATTGCATAGGGAATATTGGTAGTCTAAGTTGGAAGTTAAGGTCGAAATTTGTCAGAAAATACTGGGGTCTTCAAAATTGTTATTTGCACTTAAACGTTAAAATAATTCAAGGTCTATTAAACTCAACTCGTTCGGTTCAGATGTAAAATGACTGCATGTGACTTAGAAAACAACCCGGGCAGTATTTCTACATCAAAACCACACGCTTCGTCAGTCACAACTATGTGAAAATCTAAAATTTCGTTAATGATTGAGGGACTCAGTGCAAGAAGGGGATAAGTTCAAAACGTTGTCGCACGATTAACAGTATGTTGTTTTGTTCTGTGTTCCAAGGTAACCAACATTGACGGTGTCCTGGAGAACCATAACGACTTCCTGGACCGCTGTCTTAGAGATTGCATGCTCACAAACCCAGAGTTATTAAAGGTGAGGTTAATACGTATTCTTGAGGGTCTTAGGTGGTTTAGCTGAGTAAATGGTATAGAGCGCTGCATATAACGAAAGACGGTTGGTTGTGCTTCACAGCTTGGTGGGGTAAAACTGGCTTGTGGTGTTAACGGGATTTTATAGTGTAAAGCTGAATTCATTACCGACAAGTGGACACTTTTGCTGTCACTCGTTTTTCCAATATTGTCAGGGCAGCAAAAAACAAACAAGCAATTTAAGAAAATGGAGGAGGGGTAGTCAAGCAAGAAAATTTTGTCTCCAACGTTGCTGATGCACGTTATATCGTAGAAAGTGCATCTTCTTAGCTATTTTCATTTCATGTTTCAGGTTGTGAGTAAATTGATGTTGGTTTGTGTGACATTCACAAATTGTATGCAGGTGAGAAATTTTTTGTCAAATTTCAACTCTGGCACGTTAAAGAGATCAAAAATTTGTTGAGTTCTGTTTCACTCGTACCGTTACTGAACATGTCATTGTATTCCCTTCTGTCAGCGGTTTACCCAGAGTGCAAGCGTGGAGTCACAAGAGACTGATGCTCCTGGTGTGAGTCCAATGAACAAGAAAGGACCTCCACCTGGAGAACGGGAGAAAAAGAAAACTACTTTTAAGGTGTCTTTACAATTATTTGTTATTTGCAGCTTTTTACAGTTGCAGTCAGTATCGTTTTGCAATCTCCATCATCGCTACCTGCACTCAGACCGAATGTTAGCACGCTCTTAAATTATTTTTACGTGTGTAGTTTCCGCGGGAATGGTTTACCAGGCGAAGCAGAAAATAGAGCCTGGTCGCAGGTTACTTCCATTGTTGAATGCGCTTTTTATTTACGTCTTGTCTTTGCGCGTGGAGTCGCGGTGGGTCAGTGAGGTGTTAGTGGTTTGCACTTTCAACCTGGCGTCGGTGTTTCAAGTCCTGCGGTAGGATTTATGAAGTCTTCTTAGGTTAAGTTGTGTTCAAATTATTGTTGAAATACAGAAGCGTGTTGTTGAGGAACAATACCGAGGATTCATCTTGACTTCATGGACCCGGCCACTGATTTCTTCACACACAAAAAAAAGCTCCACGTTGTCTCGCTTTACCCAGGTGTAAAAGTGGCTACCAACAATTCGAAAAACACGGGGCAACCGTGCGAATGACTAGTAATAATGATCCTATTCCCCTCGCGCTACAGCAACTGGAGTTGAGGTGAGGGGGATCCAGATTACGTTCTACGGAAGATAAAGGTCCAGCAGTTCATCATCTTACGCGACATTCTGTTTGATGGCTACATAATCACATTTCACAAGTTAAAAACTCAATTCTCGCTCAACGGGCAATTATGAAAAGTCACAGCTCACGTCTGCTCGGCAAATCACGTGTCACGAGTAAGAAATGAGCCATTTTACGCTCCCCACCCCCCCAAAAAAAGATAAATTACGGCTCACAGTAATATCCTATACCCCCCACCCCTCCAGTTAAGTTCCGATCCCGATAAGCCACTTGGCTTGTTCATTGCGTTCGATTAGACCTGGACTTCACTGGTCCTTTTTTATCTTCAAGCAGTGTTTTGAAGTGGAACTAACTTGTTCTTCCACCCGCAGATTGTCTCTGAGCACGTGGACCAAATGATCAGTGGTGAGGATTTTGAGCGCACCATCCAGAACTTTGACAACAACTTTTCCCTTCACTTGATGGATTTGCTGGAGAAACTGAGTCACTACTCTACAATGGACTGCGAACATCAAATGCTGAATATCATCGCTCGGCTTGATCATAATGGATATTACACTGCACAGCTGGAAAAGAAGGCTGCTGCCCAAGGTGAAGGTAATTCCAATATATTTGTTATTATTATATAAAAAGCTTGTGCATTTAAGCAATCAGTTCAGTCTATTGTCTGTCTGTTGTGTTGATGTCGTTTACGCGTCGTTTTATGGTGCAGGTAATTGTTAGCATAGGTTAGAGTGGCGTTTGTTCCAAGTTAGTTGTTCTTACTTAAGGAGTCTTCTGCCTTTGTTTCCGTTACGTCCTGGACAAATGAATACGTTTCCATTCAACATCGTTCAACATTGTTGATTTCAACATGTTACCATATGTTTGGCCACCCTGTGGACTGACTTTGGATGATGTTGAATGATGTAATGGATGGCGTCGAGTGAAATTTTACTGCGGTAACATGTTGAATTCAACTATGTTGAACGTTGTTCAATGGAAGTGCTGCATCCGTTTGTCTGGGGCTCAAGAAAAGGTCTGACTGATGTAAAATAGTGCCTCCCCTCTCTTTTCCGTTAGTATATGGCGGAAATAACCCCCTTCCGTTTCTGAGCAAGCACTTAAAACCGTGATACTTTTGATCTGATTTCCGTCAAATTAAATACTGTCTCTTAGTACGTTTTGGTGTTTTAACTAGATGCTAGTGCTCTCAGTGGACCCATGGCATCCAAGACCTCGACCAAGTCCTCCTCGTCTTTGTTATCAGCGTCAGCGGAAAATGTAGCCGGCGATGTTCCCTCCACGTTCGCACAGATGCGATCAGCGGCTTCTTTGGATCAGCTACCAGGCTCTTCTCGGGGCACCAAGTCTTCAGCCAAACCAACATCCCTACCTGACCTGTCAGACAGCAAAGGAACGAAAAAGTAGATAGTCTAGCAAAGTCAGACAAAACAGACGCCTTCTCCCGAAATGCTTCACCTCACGAAACAAGAGATAAGCGGCCTCAACAGCGGCTAGCTAAAAAAGAAAAAGAAAAGTAAAACAGACATACACTTAAGGAAAGCAAAAACTTGTTCTGTAAACCGGGAGTTTGAGGAAGCCAGTAGTAAATATCTTTACAGAAGTACCAAGGGAGTTTCTAGGTTTCGGGTTTCTGTTCGAGAAAGTGAGACGTAGCAATAGCAGAAGTCTGCTTTATTCGAGAAAGGTGGAGTTTTGGGGCTCCTGTCGCATGCAAATTATAGCGCAGTATTTTAAGGGAACAGGTTTCTATTCGAAATAGCTGGAGTATTTTGTATATACTTTAAGGGGTCAGAAAAGGGAGTGGTCTTACCAGCCAAAACGACCTCTAAGTACAACCGTAAAATTCCACAGAGATGACTGAAAGTTACTCAAGGGCCGGATTCACGAACTCTCTTACGTCAAGGTGAATTCTAAGTATTGTTTTCCAACAGTACTTACTTGGGACAAATCTCAACCCAGGAGGGCTTCATGAATATCTTCGTCACCTGAATGGAATTGTTGTGTCGTTCCACAGATGTCATTTCGTGTCACTGAAAAAACAGACGTTGCCTCACATCGCCGCTCAAAAGTTCTCTGAAAAGTGGCCTTTAGAAAAGCTTTTATAATAAAACGCTGAATTCTGCACGAGATGTCCTTTAGTTCCGTCGCGCAAACTGTAGAAGTGTTTAGCATAAAACTGTGTAAAATACATTGGTGATTCGGTTAAAAAAAGCGACAAACTTCCATGCCTTTGTTGTTCTTGGTAATGTGCATTAGGTTTACCGCGTGAGAAGTTCGACGTTTGGCAGGTCTCAGGCGCCCGTCTTCACACTGAGCATAGAGCCAACCTGTTTTGCACTCGAGAGACTAATAAACGCTTTGTAAATTTTGTACTTAGGGAAGTGGTCATAACAAGTGTACTCGATGAGGACCCACCTTGTGTAGGGGTAGGGGGGCTATGCAAGATACCACCTGTCTGATTAGCCAAATGGACAAAATTTATCGGCCTCAAAATTTGAGTTGAGACTTTCATATTAGGTGTGCATGAAGCTTGCGTTGCTGGAGAAATGGCACAGGGAGATAGAGTAAGGGCTATACAAACAAGACACCATCTTTTATGGTGGGGGAAGGGGGGTACATGGAGATCACCTGTCTTTTTGTAGAATGGTGGGTCCTGTCTGAGTACAATAGTTTTGATCATTTCCCTTAGGTAATGCGTCTTGCGTATATCTAAGGTGTTGTCTTTATACTCTTGAGCTCATGCATGCAAAGCGCTATTTTGAAACTGCGGTATTTGTTGATACCTTGTACTACTCCGGCGTCTTTGTACATTATCAAGAAAAACCAGGGGCCTGATACCTTGAAAAGATTCTGCTTAACTTAGATTGATAATATATTGCCCTAGGTTTTGAATGATAATAAAACCGAGCACTCATTTAAAAGTCTAAGTGTGTCTTTGTTCTGGGGCGAGTTGCATAAAACTTAACGTCCGGCCTACCTTCTACGTTAACGTCTGGCGTTAATTTTCATGCAACCCACCCCTGGTGTCAGGGTTCGTACCCTTTTTCAGAAACAATTTTCTAGGACTTTTCCAGGACTTTTTCAGGACTCAGATTTTCCCAGGACTCCCAAATGCACAATAATGGAACCAATAAACCCTTTCGAAATAGAAATCCAAAAATAATACTGCAAGAAATTGTTTTTAAAGAGAAATTTATTTCAAGAGTTCAAAGATTTCCAGGACTGGAAAATGCCAGAACAAAATTCCAGGACTTTCCAAGATTTCCAGGACACGTACGAACCCTGTGGTGTGTGTAAAATCAGTTGGTTGACACTCGAGTTACACTTGAAAATTCTATATTTATTTCCTTTGTAGTTATTTATAATTTACGAATAACAAATAACAGTCTTAAGAAAACGTTGATATCGCATTTTAGATATACTGATGATATACTGATATCTGAACTATAGATATACTGATGTAAACTTTTTTCTCTGATGTAGACTTTCGTGTTTTCACCTACGCAACCTCTCAGTTGCTGTCACCGTCAAGCGTGAATGTTTTGAATAGAAAATATCTTACGGACAATTATCACAGTAAATAATCAGGACTGTTATGTGGTGCTAATAAATCCTGACTAGTAAGAAAGCGAAAATGGCGACCCACATTCCATAAATAACGAGATCACGAGGCATATGCTTGTACACATAATTTTTCAACTCATCTTTGTTTAAACCTAAATTAAGGTGTTATTACACGAGAATTCTTATGAAATGAATAGGATGTGATTAAGATAGAAATAACATGGACAATTTTTTGACTCCACCAGACATCGCTCCAACGAGCACTTCGCGTTGGTGGCGGACTGTTTTGGTGTCCACCTAATAATCTTTTAACTTCAAATTTTTAACTGGTAGTTAAGAATCGTAAATTTTGGCCGAATAAGGCCGTCATCATTTGCAAAAGAAGGGCAATGTTTTAACAGTATATTACCATTGATGGTGATAAACACGCCCTATTAATAAACTAGTCTAAAATAACCTCATTCCAATTTACCACAATAAACTGGCAATGATACAGTTAACACCATAAACCCGCTCCTAAACTAAATAATACTGGGCTTTTACTTCGGGTAGAAGACAGAATATGCACCACTAAAAACACAAAAACTCGTAACAATGATCAGGGGTAAACAATGCCCTACCGTACAATGAAGAACACAATACAATAATTGTTTTGCAATTTCTACGCATTCTACCCGAACAGCCTACCATTGAACAACACTGCAATTCCGCCCAATTCGCTATGTACATTTCCATACTGAAATGAAGAATAATCTGAAAAACTAATTACAGCAAGCTACAACAATCAGTGATCACTTCCGGCAATTCTACTTTTCAAGAAAACCTGGATCTAGAAACTACAAACCTCCATAAAAATCACCTTCTTGATATGTGATTTACTCGCAAAACGAAAAATATGATACTTTTTTCATCGACTTCACTTGCGTTTGTAAAATCTGAAATAAGTGCCGATTTTTT
The DNA here is from genome assembly GCA_964030785.1 of Siderastrea siderea. Classification (NCBI taxonomy): domain Eukaryota; kingdom Metazoa; phylum Cnidaria; class Anthozoa; order Scleractinia; family Rhizangiidae; genus Siderastrea; species Siderastrea siderea. The sequence continues at coordinate 14,875,955 of OZ034968.1, read as the reverse complement.
GTCAGAAATAGTGGGGTATTTTGGGGATTAGTCTTTGATATTACCCAAGTCAATTTTCTCAAGTTATTGTTTTATTTGACTAACCGCGAAAACAGGCAAAACGAGAAATTACTCGAGTTTTTCAGCTTTTCGCTTTTTTCTCCAAAATCGGAAAACGTCAACATTTTTCCGCTTTATCTGTTCGGCCTCCTTGATTGACACCTGTCACAAAATGGCGCGAAACTAAGACCAGATTCGTCGCATACAGCCTTTCTGCCTCGCTCCCATCAAGATGGCCAATCTGTATGTTAAGGTAAAGATGCAAGAAAAAGTATTGAGGCTTAGGTCTTCCACTTTAACCATGGGAAACCTGGCCATGATCTTTAAACTTGATATAAATCAAGGAATCTACATTTGTTCAGGGGAAGAAGGGGAAATAATAATACCATCGGAGACTGGAGTTTTCAACGTTGAAGACTATGACAGACGTACGTTGTGAAAGGCGAACCAACCTAGTAGACTTTAAAAAGTCTACTACGTGAGAACAATCGACAAACCTGAAATGTGCATATATAATGACTGGATTCTTGCTAGGCATTGAGAACAGCTTGATAATTCTGGAGCTGCAACCTTCGCTATTTGCATAAAACGTACATCCATACATCGCTAGTTTTTCATTTTGATGGCAGTGTAGCTTGTTTCCATGGTATAGGGCGCAAAATACGGAACCGGATTTCGTCTACGTACGGTGGTCACGTACGGTATCTTCCCTTCGTCTCGCATGATTGGCCGGATTTCAGTACACGGCGCAAAGATTTTGATACCTGTTTTCCGCTTAGTGCTAAGCCTTTGCTACGAACATAGCCAGTCATCATTTTACGTCCAAAGGTTGGTCCGACCTGGAATTAAAAAAAAATTGCTTCCCCCAACATATTATTAATTTCACGACCAATAAAACATGGCAACCTTTGATATCTCGCTCACGCAATCTTGAATAATGGTATCTATCCCCGGTTCATTCATTTTGGTTACCTCGTGTTTGGAACAAAATAAGCGCAAGTTTCTTTCGGAAAGGCCTGTTCTTACTTCCAGAAAATTTTGCTAGAAGAAATTGCTGATCTCCTTGTATCTTCTGCTTGCTTTTACTTGACTCCGTATTACGTTGATATCGCTTTCAAAATACTCCATAATGAAACAAGCCCGGGGGGGAGGGGAACAAGGCGCCAAATTCAAATGCAGGTCACTAGAAGGTCACCAATCGACAAGCGGCGCAAAAAATCCAAGCCGACTGAATTTTGATAGCTGTCAATCAAAGAGGCCGAACAGATAAAGCGGAAAAAGGTTGACTTTTTTCGATTTTGGACAAAAAGGCGAAAAGCTAAAAAAAACTCGGGAAATTTCCCGTTTAATTTTTTTCGCGATTGGTCAAATTAAACAATGACTTGAGAAAATTGACTTGGGCAAGATCCGAGACAAATCCCCAAAATAGCCCACCATTTCTGATAAAAAATCGGCACTTATTTCAGATTTTCTAAACGCAAGTGAAATCGATAAAAAAGGTATCATATTTTTCGTTTTGCGAGTAAATCACAAATCAAGAAGGTGATTTTTGTGGAGGTTTGTAGTTTCTAGATCCAGGTTTTCTTGAAAAGTAGAATTGCCGGAAGCGAACACTGATTTACAACCTACTAAAAATGTTCTTCTTCATGGCTTGGCTTCGCGACCGAAGATTTCAGGGGGATGTTACCCACGAACCTAACCTGCGATCAGGCCGAATTTTAGCATCGCTCTAATACGCTGGTCGCTCGCTACAATTGGGCCTGACACAATCTCTCGCGTAACCTTATTCCGCGGCCAAATCTTAGCCGCGGGACAGCCTCGGCGCGGAATGAAATGTGACGTCACCCGACGAGCTCAGCGGGAAAAATTCGCCTTGGACGCCTCGCGCTATCGCGCTTGGTTCCAAGACTCCCTCAGTCACTCGACAGCGCATAAAGGACTGGGGACGAGGCTGGTCCCGGGGAATCTTGCAACCTGATTGGTCCTTAGACAAATACAGATGTCAACTAATCATTTCGCTCTTTCCGCCTGGATGGTTCACAAAGCGAAACGAAAATAGGCCTGATCACAGGTTACCACGACCCTTGCAGGAAGTCGCATGCTGATGAGTGACGAGGCCTATACAGCTTTGGATGTTGATGGCTACTGGGAGATTCCGGCTTTCGTTGTCTTCTCTTCTTAGCACTGGCTCTGAAATAAGAAATGACACTGCTCAGGGGGAGCAAAGAATCAGTACAAGCAGAGTGTATTCTAGAGTGTGGCATTGCCGGATTACCTCAATTCAAGAAATATCGTGAATGGTTTGAACCCAGGAGTCATGCCATTAGAAGATTTTGTAAGGACTGTTCGTGACAGTGACTGACATTTTGACAAGAAGCGGAAGTCATCATCACAGTAAATAGTAGTGTACTGTCGCGTCAAAGAAAGGCGTAAAATTTCTTCAAGGAGGCCTAAATTTATTCTTACCATTCAAATAAATAAACACTTGTAAACATCAAAATGTTACTCAAAAAATGAAATAACAAATGAAATAGTTTTTTTTTTCTAGAACGGGACGATTTGAAATCGTTTTGCTACAAACCAAAACCAGTACCAATTCAAACCTAACTAACAACACCTTTTGGAGACACTGTTGGGTGGAACAACATACATATATAGTGTTGTATGTTGTCTCAAATTAGAGTTCACCAAACCAGTGGTTACGGGTCTTAGCGCACTCTAACTGGCTAATCAAACTCGGGATGGTGAACATTTATGCCCCGATCTGTTGGTGGCTTATGGCGAGGTAAATGTTAATCACTGGTCCCCAACACTGACGGTAATAGTTTTAATACATATCAAACAAAGGCAGCTTCTCTGCGCTTATCTCCCACCCAGATCTCACTATTACGGCGGGCAAAGGGAATGGCCCGAGGTCGTGTGATAGAAAACCTTCTCCGAATCGCCTCGTGTCGCGTTGTATTCGTTGAATAATTGAAGTTTAGCCGATTTTGCCAATGTTCTGGAAGCAGATAGAGCAATTTCGTATGCTGAAGATGTTGGACTGATTCTGTTAGTTGACTGAAGAAAGTACTTTAGTAGTTTTCCTTTGAGAAGCCAAACCACTCTGCTTATCTACAATGAGATAGCCACACGTCTGAGCGAAGCCAACGCTGACTCGTTGACAAGGTTTAACGAATTCATGCACAGCTAGTCAGCGAAAAAGTAAAATAATCTGAAATTACGAATGCTCCTTTGTTAATATTTTTACTTCACAAATTTACCGTCTTGTCTCTAAAACGTGAGCTTACTTTCCACACTGTGAACTTGGCAGTTTATTTTGTAAACAAACCATTTCGTTCAGACCAAAAAAAGAAACCTAAATTCAGCAACCTGTAGGACAAACCGACATACAAATAAACACACTGAAAGCCAGCTTTGTTTTGCCTTCTAATACGGTATGTAGCTTCCCTGCTTTTTGATAAAAATGCAGCTTTTAATTTTGTGACCGAGGCAGCTATGTTTTAATGTCTCGGAAAGAAAAGTACATCATGGATACACCAGTGAACAGTGTTTTTCGCACGCACTGATTAGCTCTTCAAACTCGGATTAGCACTTGCTATGCACTTCTGAGCGAAGCAGCGGTCGCCTCTAGTTTTTACCTATTCAACAGAAAACAAAATAACTCTTTGGTGCTGGCTATTCACTTGTGAGTTATGTACTAAGGCAATTATTCACCTCAGTGTCGGTAAAAAGTTGTGGATATTTACCTCACTGCTTCGCTTCTCGGTAAATATCCCGGGGGGGGGGACTCCCATATGAAACTGACGGGGATGCTCGTCGGAAAATTAGAATTAAACTCCTAAAGGAGACCAATCTGGGCGTGGCTCAGGCGTTGTTTGAACCCTAAACGAGACCACGCCAAAACAGACAACCAAATAAAAGTTACAGTGATTTTTAATTGCCCTAAAGATTGACGCTAAAGATTGACGGCGTTTGTTTGTTTCATATAGATATTTCTTATGCACAACCCTAAGCGATACCTGTACAGGTAAAATATTGGCTTTCCGTCCTGTGAACCCAAAGCGAGACCAAAATCTGCAATTTACACCCCTAAGCGAGACGACGAGCATCCCCGTCACTTTCATATGGGAGCCCCCCCCCCCCCCCCCGGGGGTAAATATCCACCACTATTCACCTCCACTTCAGCGAATAATTGTTTAACTGTCCCGAGATTGAACCAATCAGAGCGCACATTATTATCATCTGGTTTGGTACACGCAAACAGTGCTATTCACCTTCGTGCCCAGAAACTAACTGAAAGCAAAAATTTTATTTTATTTATTTTAAGTGGCAAAGTAAACAAAAACAAAGAGCGTCTATATTTGAATACTGATCAAAAAAGAAACTCCTCAGTTTACTCTAAATCGGCAAAAAACGTTTTGTTAACAGAATTATGAACGCCTAGTTTACAATGTTCAGAGTAAGCTTTAAAACGTATTTGACAGTATAGTTTTGAAAAGACCTTGTTACAAAGGCGCGGCCTAACCCACAGTGAAAAATTTACAAATCTCAGAAGCCACAACCGAAGAATATTTACCTCCCTACAATATCCACCCTTAAATTTAATTAAAGTTGTATACATAAAGTTCTACACAAGATGTTCAAATACCCTGTACCCCTTTCGTAAAGGCGAGCCCTCGAAAAACTCCCGTAAAATATGGCCCTCTAGAATCTCAGACGGAAGCCCACTCTGGGCCATCGTAAACCATTTTCTAGAACAGAATCTGCGTATAAGCAGTCACTCTCAAAGTAACAGCTTACACTTCACTTACCAACAGTGCTGACGGTCCTGCTCGTCAAATCTGTTGGTTACGCATTGTCAAAGTGATGACTAAAAAGCAGTTATTAACGATTAGTGCTATTGCCTTACCTGATAAGAAACTCACTTCCGCTTGATACTTGAAGCTGCAACATATAAAGAAATACCATAAACACCGGTAAATTCTCACCCCATCTTCAGTAAATATACCTAATTGAAAAAACGAGAGATAAAAAGTATAACAAGTGAGCTAGACGACAGAATATTTTTCTGGGAAAAATATCAACTACTAATTTATTTGCGTTCGTAGAAGAGGTAAGTTGACTATGATATTGAAGAAACTGTAGGTTTGCTGGGAATGAAGCCATCCCACTATCTTTGTACTTGCCAAATAAATTTAGTGAAATACCAACTCATCGTGCAAATTGTTTTACATACAAATACTTCAAGGCACGTGAACTTTTTCAAGCGCGAACTTTTAATATTTAACACACAATAAATCCCAAGCATAAATTTGTACATAATTGTTTCGTCTTCCCATAGTTCCGCTAGGTCGTCACGTTTATGGTTTATTATACCTTTCACCAAGAACAGTGAAAAGGGACATACGTACAAGAAAAAGCGAGAAATGTTCTCGTTTCTACCGAGTGCCAGTGACTATTTCAAACACGAACAAAGCTAAAAAATATGCTTCCGAATCTCAGTGGAACTTCAGGACATTTTCGCCTTTTTCTTTGCACGTGCCGTTGACATAGATAACAAATTGAGCTGGACCTCACATGTTAGTGACCTGAAGAAGAACTTTGCGAACAAATTGAGTCTCATTAAGAAGTGTAGGTTTTTACCGAAGCATGTTCTCTTAAACCTTACTTAAAGGTCATAATTCCGTCACTTACGTACGGTATAGCTGTTTGGGGGGGGGGGGGGGGGAGGCATGAGCCGCCAAGACGATTTCGATGCACTTGAAAGATTACATTGCAGGGCAGCAAGGATCATCTACAACGTTCCCGAGGATATGCCATCGGCAGAAGTACTTGGTCGCGCTTAATGGGATACTTTAAGAACTAGGTACAAGTTATCGATTCTAAAGCTCATCTATAAGATGTTGCATATTGTCTTGCCCTCCTGCATGTCAATACATATCTCAAAGTTTCAGATGTCGTACAATTTGAGAAGAAGCCATCTGATAGTTATTCCATCTTTTAGAACAAATATCATGAAATCTTTCATAGCCTACAGAGGGGCAATTCTGTGGAACCATTTACCAGGAGAGTGCCGCAAAGCAGTATCCTTAGGTAGTTTTATTAAAAGTATACATGAGCAGAATGTAATTAAAGACATTGATTTTAGTAACCTGTACAGTAAGACGTTTTAGATGTTTTTTAATCGTTTCATTGTCGAAACATCCGTGAACTTGTTAGAAAGAGTTAATTTAAGAGCACTTTAAGAGTTTTGGTGTTTTATTCTAGCGTCTTTTAAACGTATTTTAGTCGGAAATTTTGTGTAATTATATATCCTATACATGACCCCTCAAGCTACTAAGCTTTAAATGTCATCGTGAGCGCTTACCATTTGAATGGAATTCTCGGTGGATTTTTTTGGACAAATGGAACTACACTTTTTCTCTCACCAAGAAAACGGAACGGATTGAGCCGTATCATTTGATTCGAAGTTTCGGATGCAAGTGTTTTCCCACGCCATTAAGCTCAAAAGCTCGAATCATGAAAGCAAAAGTAAAGCACAAGAACCGACGGCCAAAACCTAAATCTTTCTCACCTTGAGTGCTACAATTGTGTTGCAAGACGTCTGTTGACAGTAGCGGCGAGAATAAAACAACTGTCACGTCACGAACGGTTTGGAACAGTAAAGATTCATCACTTAAATCCGCCGTCATGGGCATTGCCGTCTTCTCGGAAATAGCCTGGCACTGGTAATTGTGGACAAATGGTACAGAAATTTCCGGGAATTCCGGAAAAAGCGAGAAAAAGGAATACCTCGAAAGGTATTACCTTTTTTCCGAAAACATTCCACCGGAATGAACCGTTTCATTTGAATTCTCCGCGGAATTACCGGGTTTTCCGTACAAATGGTAGCGCTCAGTGTGTAAATAAAGGTTTTGATTGATTGATTGATTGATTGATTGATTGATTGGATTGATTGATTGATTGATTGATTGCCCAGGGCATCCATTTATAACAGCTTTAGCTGACGGATTTACCCTGGTAAAACGTTATTATTATTATTATTATTATTATTATTATTATTATTATTATTATTATTATTATTATTATTATTATTATTATTATTATCGTGGATCCGGACAAAGGTTTCCTTCGCAACCTTGAGATCCGCCCTTCTATGCCTTAGAGGATCATAGGCAACAAGAATAACCTCCACGAACTTACAGAACACGGACTTTGCAATTGAAGGAGGACTAGCAGTGACCAAATAAATGTTTGGTTTTTTTTTTTTTTTAATATATATACATAACTTTTACAGTATTTGTTATACCTCTTAAGCTTTTCATTACAGAGTACCTATTTTTGAACAACTATTTTAAAACATATTTTTAAATACGAGTAGCTTGTAAGTTGAGAATTTATTACTGAGCGGACACTCGAACCGTGAGCGGTAATTGGTGTTTTTTTTTTTTACTTTTTTTTGGCCTTTTTTTTACATTTTTTCGACTTTTTTTCACAAATGGCTTGACATTTTTTCCCTATTCCTAACAATGGCGGATCGCGAGTACTTGAGTAACGCAACACGTTTATTTCGCCGTAATATCGACGTGCAATTACAAAATTCAAAACTTGAACATCTGGGAACACAACATCAAAGCAGTTGTATAGTAAAATACATAACATTCAGAAAGTCAATAAGAGTCAGACCGATTATACGGCCAAACACTGTCAAAACTAAAACTGGGTGCAGGTTGCTGCAAATCCGTTGGTGTCTCCGCTACAGTTCTCGTGCTTAGGTAGGGATGAACATTTCCTCGCTTATATTCCTCAATTATGCTCGGCAATCTCCAGTCGTCAGCCTGATCTACGGGAGCTTTATTTTGCAACGCTCTCTGTAACACCATTAGATCTCTATCTATCTAACGCACCACGATCTACGTACTTAGCTGGGTTTTGACATTTCAGTCGCGGCCTCATGATGGCGAAGAAGCTCGATTTCGCGCGCTGGCGTGCAGCTTGAAATACATCGTTGTCGTTTTTGGCTTTTCCGTACTTCTGCTCAAGTTCCTTGAGGTCACGCTGTAAGGTTCGGATATCATTTAGAAGCTCAGGGTGCTTGTCCTTCAACCTGCACAAACTCACATCACAGCACGGATTGTTTTTGCACTTTACTTTGTTGTGCCCTGATTTGTGGCATATGCCACAAACTTTCCCGCGTCGCTCGTGACCGTCAGAGAATTCTTCCAATGCTTTTCGTTTCTTCTCTAGTTGTTCTTTAGCACTTTCCACCTGCACGGCAAGTATTTGGAGATTTTCTGAATGTTCGAGCGCTCTTCGGTCGAGGGGACTGTGTGTTTTCAACTGTGTTGATTCCGACTGGCGACTAGCAGATGACGAAGCTTTGTTTATCCACCCGCCATATTCACATGTGCTCGACTCAGGTGTTTGTTCGGTGAAACTGTCGTAAACGTTCCTGTCCAAATACTGGCTCATGCTTAATCGTCTAGGTTCAAGGCCTGGCGACCGGCGTACCGTGCCTATTCTTATTTTCTCGAGTTCGGCTTCCAACACACGTCTCTCAGCTAACATCAACTTGTCTGGCGAGGGAAAGAAGGAATCGAGGTCCTCGGATTTCACATAGGAAAGCGACCTTCTAGACCTAAATCCTCTACTTTCAAACTGCGCCGACAAACGTTCAAGTTTTAGGCCAGGGGCGCTTTCCATTCGACCAAAAATTCCGATTTGAAGTTTCGAAAATTTCACGTGGCAAATGGAACAGTAAATCGGGAAATTTTCCGGATGGTTATACCAGCCCGGGTGGACCGAGCCGTTCCATTCAGTTTCGGACAGAAATTTCCCGAAATTTACGACAGAGAGGTACTACAATAAAAAATTTTTCGAATGGAACAGTAATTTCCGATCAGAACGGACCAACCGAAAAAGCGGTCCACCTCGAAAGGTGGACCTTCTTTTCCGAAAATTTTCCGGTTGGTTAGAACCGTTCCATTCAGTTTTGGACCGGAATTTCCGGAAATTTTGGTTGAGTGGAAAGCGCCCCTGGAGATAAAGACTTTAACCAGTTATAAACCTCTGAATGATCCAGCGCGGATCCCTCCATCTCAACACTCAGCATGCAAAAATTTTTTCCCACATCTGAACTATAAATAGCTTGCATGCAAAAACCACAACACATGCTACAAGCTGTCAATCACGTTACAGGCAACCACAGTTTCGAAAATACCCCACTGAATTTGAAGCGCTTATTTTGGAAACAGCTTCGCCAATTGCAATTTCAGTTTCATTGACAGTAAGCGCTGTGTTTTGTTTCAGGTAGCATTTTACCTGGTTGAAACAAAACTCACAGGTGTTTAGATGCGGTGAATACGCAGGCTGGAAAAGGATGTTACTAAAACGAGGAATAGGGAGTGGGGAATGGGGAATGGGGAATGGGGAATGGGGAATGGGGAATGGGGAATGGGGAATGGAGAATGAGGAATGGGGAATCGGCAATCGGGAATGGAGAATGGGGAATGGGAAAGGATAATGGGGAATGGGGAATGAGAAATAGTGGTCAGCGGTAATACCTAAAATATTAAGTTGGAGTCTGCGCAGTACGGCAAAGAGACGAGGATTGCACGAGGAGAGCGAAAGATGGGAGGTAAGAATATTTATCTGTCAGTTTTTCCCGAGTTTTTGGGATTATTGAGTTTCTGTTTATTAAAATTAACCAAAAATATTGATTTGCAGGTAATGAGAGTAACGATAATGTTTAGGATCACGAGGTTATCGTCATCGACAGGTTGGAATAAAAAGATTCGTATCACTTTGAGTACAGTCGCTTCGAGTGTTAACATAAAAACAACGAGTAACTTACATGTTCTCTGTATTTTGACGTTTTAGCGACGAACCAGTGACAGAGGATGATTCTATGTTTGCAACTGGCGAGAGTGAATCTTTGTTTAAGGTAAGAAAACGTAGAATACGGCTTGAACATTTAAACTGACCGCTGCTAGACTGTTATGCACCTATCAATGTAAATCCCGTGGGGGGGGAGTGCGGGCCAGGGGTGGGGATTTGACAGAAAAGTAAAAATCGCAGTCAAATTCCCGAGGGTGGGAAAAATATTTTGTTCAAATGTACCTAAGAAGACCCACCCAGGGGCAGAATTCTAAAACAAACTAACAAGTACTTTCTACATACCTTTATTTTCTGTCAATCCAACCTTCAACTGATAAAGAAATTCCTCATAGTCTTTAGATAAATAACTTGATTTAAAGTATTAAAACGTGATGGTAAACTGTCAATGTCATTTTTAATTCTCCCTTGCTGCTTTCCCAACAAAGCCACTATATAATATCCTATAAATGTATTTCATTTACATCTTTGTGTAAAATGGGGGTGACAGGCCTGCACGACTCCCACGCACGTGTATTAGCCTTGATTATAGTTTTGCTTTGACGAGTATATCTTTCAGTGAACGCCCCCTCTTGTAAGATACTATGGGCGGTTCTCTGAAAATTTCATTTAACCGCGGTTGTTGTTCTATAAAATGCCAGTTTTTCATGAGTATTTGTTTCAAGTTAGGCACTGATGGGTGGTATTCTGTGACGAAAGGCAAGAAACGTACCTTTATACAATGAAGCATATGATCCAAAGCCACGAGAAGGAAGAACTTGGTAACCGCGTCTGAAGATTGGATCCAGGCGCTTCCCGGTCAAAGTCAAATGTCCCAACCCCCGGGACGCGACCCGAAGTCAAATGCCCGACAGAGGGGATCGTTCTTGTTGTCAAATCCCGTGCCTTTGCCCGCACTCCCCCCCCCCGCGGGATTTACATTGATAGGTGCATTAGAGTACTTGCCATCGAATTTTGAATTGATTTTAATGGCGTTCATATTTGAGTTTATAATACAATCTAGATTTATTTGTGGTTTGCAGAAAGAACTGAGTGAAGTGACTGCAATATTAACCTGTTCTTCAATTAAAAAGAAAAAACCCAGAGAAGCATGGAGAATAGCTCAATATTGCAGTCACTTCACTCAGTTCTTAGTTCAAACTATAAATGAATCTAGATTGTAACTCAAATATGAACGTCGGCATTAAAATCAATTCAAAATTCGGTGGCAAGAGCTCTAACAGTTCAGCAGCGGTCGGTGTAAACTTTTCAAGCCAAATTCTACGTTTTCATTCCTTAAACAAAGATTCATTCTCGCCATTTGCAAACATGGAATCATCTTCTGCCATTGGTTCGTCGCTAAAACGTCAAAATACAGAGAACATTTCCTCGTAGCTTTTACATTAACACTCGAAGCGACTGTACTCAAAGTGATACGAATGTCAATATACCAACCGATAATGACAAATTCGTGATCCTTAACATTATCGTCACTCTCATTATCTGCAAGTCAACAGTTTGGGTTAGCTTTAATAAACAGAAACTCGATAATTCCAAAAATTCGGGAAAACTGTCAGCTTAATATTCTTACCTTCCATCTTTCGCTTTCCACGTGCAATCCTCGTCTCTTTGCCGTACTGCGCAGACTCCATCTTAATTTTTTAGGTATTCCCCATTCCCCATTCCCCATTCCCCATTCTCTCGTTTTAGGGGCCGATTACATGAGCCGGGCTGGCTCGATGTACTGAGATGACTGCTCAGCCCGGTATTACATGAGGCGAGCCAGCCCGCCTGGGGCCTAATTTAGAAGCTGTCATGTGAAAAGATGGCTACATCAAAGAGCATGAATCGAGTGCTTTTACTTTCGCTAATCCATTATTTTGGTGTATTATTTTCAGTTTTACGTAGCTTTGTGGTCTGATAAACCTTTATGTGTTATATAGAATGAGAAATATCGATCTTCTGGTGAGCCATTTTGCTCTGAAGCTAAATTTAGGGGCCGATTACATGAGGTGGGCTGGCCCGCTTAGCCGGGCTGGCTCGGTTTGCCGGGATCTCGGCACGTCTGTGAAACACATTAAAAATGAACTTTGCGATTACATGGAAAAATCTCAGCCCGGTTAGCTGGGATCCCGGCATCGCGATGCCGGGATCTCGGCTAGCCGGGATGAAAATTTACCATGTAATCGCAATTGCCGGGCTAACACTTTCTCGCTGCAATGAAATCTCGCCCCATGAAATCGACACGTTGTCGTACGCGTGTTTGCATAAATGTCGAATTTTACTGTTTTCATACCGTTTTCATATGGAGAGCATGGAAAAAAAACCCGGTCTTTTTTTATTCTTAGTAACTGCTTACCGAAAAAAGCCCCCCTGCTCCTCCAAAAAAAAAAAGCATAAAAAAGCAAGAAAAAAGTAAGAAAAAACCATTACCGCTCACGGTTCGAGTGTCCGCTCAGTAACTTTATACCATTTTTAATGCTAAATGTACGTAAGATTTTTCATTAGATTATGTTAATAGTTAGTAATTTTGAAATAAAAATTATTATTATTATTATTCAGTTATTATTATTATTCAGTTATTATTATTATTATTATTATTATTATTATTATTATTATTAAACATTTCCTCGTCCATGGGTTGATCGATTACGTACTTTACTAAAATGTTTTTAGTTTTATATTTTTAAGCACGAAATTTGGCATGTTTGAGTTGTCTTTTACTCAGTATTAGAACTGAAAAGGGCAGAACTAACCTTTCTAATTTTTAGCGTCCGCTGGCAACCGCACCTGAACAAACTTCGGTTTAGTGTCCTCCAAAGCAATGGCGACGAGAGGATGGTGTAAACAGGCGCCCAAACTGAAAGGCTCATCTCCGATGTCTAACAAACTAAGGAGATCACCAGTTTCGACGTTAAACAGTCGGAGGAAGTTGTCCTTTCCGCAGCAAACCAAAGATTCACTATCAACAAACTTACAGTCAACAACAATGTCATTCTGGTGTTTGAAGAAAACGTGAAGCGTTTCTCCAGTTTCTGTACCCAATATTTGAAGGCCATATCCTAAGTCAAGAATATTCCACGTCGCAACAAACTCGTCGCGGGGAGAGAAAATTATATGTGGGTTCTCACACTCTGTGAACATCCATGTCGTGGTTCGTTTCCAAATAACAGAGTTGTTGTTCCATAGACTGAGCGTTACCATTTCTTCGTGCCAAGGGTATTCAGTGATTTCCTCACAGGTGCAGGTTAGAAGTTGGTGCCGGCTACTGCACGAAACCAACAGTACAAAAATGCGTGGTTCCTTTCCGTTTTCTTCGTAGTCAGACAAAGCGGAGGTCTTTACCGACGACTCAAACTCTCCACTTGAAACGTTAAAGATGCTAACGTCAATGAAGTTCCTTGCCGACGACTCAGGCCCAACTACTACTATCGGCTCTCCAATGATTACAGGAGGTATCATTACTGAATCACGTAACTCTAGAGAGGCAGCCAATACGGATGAGTCATCTAACTTTGCTGAACCAGGTAGCTCAGGTGAAGCAAACAATTTTGATGAGTCATCTAACTCTAAGAAATCTACTAACTGTGATGAATCACTGGCTGCAAATTCATGACAATGAGGTCGACACTCCTTCCAACAAGCTATCAGCTCATCTGAAATAGCAAAAAGAGCTTTAAATTCAGCACCGTGTAGTTTGGGAAGATTTCTGATGACGTTGGACAGTTCAAAGTTCCACAACTCTGCTGCTTTACATTTCGTAGCTATAAGTATACCTTTCTTGGTGGTAATAAGGCATACGACATCTAAAAATGTCTTTTTCGTCTTTACTTTTCGATTTGACATTTTCCAAACAGTTACTTCTGTCTCCTGAGAATAATATTCATAGGAAGCTAAATATTTCTCTGAAATGCAATAAATGCTATCTCCTTCAAGTGAAAACGCAATTTCCTTGACCCTTCTCGTGGTGGTAACCGGATCAGTTTCTGTGTTTAAGAGGCCAACATTTACCATGGTGACGTATTGGTGAGCCGGGCTGCAAATCAATACTATTTCATCATCAAGTCTGATGTAGGATCCTGCAAACAAGGATGGAATCACTCTGCGTACATTGTTGACCCACAAAGCCTGTTCCAAAAAATCACATTCAGTCAAATTCCTTGGTTCACAAGGCCACAAGACAAAGTTGTCGTGCCTTACGGGTGCCACTTGATGTGGTCTCAAAAAGATAAATTCTGGTTTTCCAAAAAAGTTAAACCTATAATTATTGGCATACGTCTCTTCCTTTGTTAAGCACAGGAAACCACACACAAGGGAGTTATCTTCAGAGGTGAAGTGCATCAATCCACAGATCCTATCCAACCATCCCCCAGGAAACCAATCTTCATAAGCACAAGTAGGCCAATTATAAAACCACGTCTCTTTCACCCGATCAAGGAGAGCTACATGACCAGTCAGGTTAGAAATGGCGATCAGTGTTCCATCTTGGGAAATGGTGAAGGACGCAATTTCTTCTTCGCAAATGATATCATACACATTTTCGCCATTTTCCATGTTCCACAAAACTATTCGCTTTGGGTCGTCCAGACAGTCTGTTAAGATTCTTTTCTTGTCTCCAGAAAAGACACAGTTTGAGAAAGTGCAATCACTCTCAGGAAAAAGGTCTTTCCTCTCTCCGCTAAGAGTGTAAACTTGTTGGAGAGTTCCTGGTAATACCGATTTACCTTGCGGGTGGAAAACCACTGAACGGTACAACGACAGAAAGTTCTTTATTTGACGATATGCACTATTAATTGGAATACCGACGTAAAACTCTCTCTTCGATAACGTGGGTCGAACCCATTCTCTATTACCAGACTGAAGAGACCATAAATGAATTGTTCCATCTCGACACTCGCACACCATGTAGTCTAGTTCAGGTGAAACATCAAAACAAGCCACCGCATCTGAACAGTAGAATCGGGCTTGATCGGATGCTTTGTGATCTTCCTTGTCTACGTATTCCATGTATGGAACCTTAGGAAGCTGCATTTGAAGGATCTTTGCTGAGGATAGCTCAGGATCTCCTTCATTAAGCAGACTTTGAAAAAACAGATGAGGATGCTCTCTTAACACATAAGAGTGTTTTCTTAATAAGCTCAACAGGGAGATTAGAGTAGAACGACTTTGATCGTTCAGTAAAGCTGGATTAACTTGCTTAAGGGCACTGAGAATATCCACTGAGGCAACTGTGCTGTTCACACAAAGTTTGGCATAAATGAGCTCAAGGTTCGCCACATACTGATCTATTAGATTTTCAGTAGCGTTAAGAGTTCTTGATTTGTCTGCCTCAAACAGGTGTTGAACACCATGTTGCAAGGCGTACCTTTCAGAGTTATTAAACTGTGTATCGTAAACTCCATTTTCCTTTATGGCGTCCAGCTCACTAACGCAAAGGTTGAAAAGGATTTCATGACCTTTTTCCTCATCCACAGTGAAGTCGTGTTCTCCATAGCACGACTTATCTGTCAACCAGTCCTTGACCGACTTGTGAAAGAAGTGAAGACAGTCATCGCGAACTGGTAGAAGTGCAGAGATACAAGCGACTGCTTTGTTTACCCTTCGCTGAGACGTCGAGGTCCTTCCTGCAGGGTTCAAAATTTTGCGAACAAATTCAATCGGCAAAGGCTCTCTAGAAGCGGTTAAAGCACACAATAAACGCAAAACGTCTTCTTCATCCACTTTTAGCTCATTGCGAAGTTCTATTTCTAACCGTTTGAAGTATGACATATAAACAGACGAAATGCCTAACGGTAAACTGTTTTCTAGCTTCTCAGGGCTGAGAAATGAAACGTTATTTTTGATGAAGTCTATTAGAAAATAAGCATAAAGGAAAAGTCCTTCCGATTTTTTAACCAGTTCATGTAAGAGAACATTTTTATGCTCTTCTCCACTGAATACATAGCTTAGCTGCTTTTCAAACAAGATGTGAATATCCTTCAAGTTCTCTTCTTGATTTTGTTCAAGTTCCTTAGGTTTCAAATTCTTTAGTTCCTCTACAATGTTTTTCTCTGGACGAGTTGTGACAAAGAACCGAATCCAATCTGGGAGCTTGCAGAAGTGGTTACCAATGACATCAAGCAGTTCATTCCGTCCTTGATACTCACTTTCATCAAGGCCATCTATCACTATTAAGAAATTCCTTCCAGGGTGATCTAACGTGCTAAGAGGTTCTTTGAAGAGAAGTGCAAACAGTTCCTCTACGCCCATGTTGTTCACGTCTCTTCCCAGATTTCTTGACAGCTTCTTCACGAGCGCTCGTTTGTACTCTGGAATGGAATTGGACAAGTGACAGGCCAAGGACTGAAGCATCAGCTGAGGATTCCGGTAACGTGCATTGTTATGTTGACAAAAATGGCTCCCTGACAGTCTACCAGCCTCTTGCATTCTTTGAGAAATAACGGCGGAGATGACAGTCTTTCCTATTCCTGCATTTCCACTGATTACCATCACCCGGTTTGGGGACGTACGATCATCTAGCCAGTTTACAACGCTTTCAAATATCCACTCACGGGTTCCTTCTTGGAATTTCTTGGCATGATGTTCGATATCGTCTTTGAATTCGGATTCTACTAGACTTTTGAGAACCTCATCTTCCCGGTCCATCTCTCTTTTTTTCTTGAAGTTAGCCAGCTCCTGTTTGACTTCTTGAATTGATTCACGAACTTCCTCGAAGGCTTGGGAAGTCTTGGCTTGCGACTGACACACTACTTCGAGCTTGGAAATGCTCTCCTGAAGTGTTTCTTTGATTTCTTCAACACCTTTTTGTGTATCCTGAAGAGTTTTATGATCATCGTGCTGCAGGTGCTGTGCCTCTTCCTGGTTCTGAAGTACTTCTTTAAGAGATAACTGTGCTATCTGCCGCATTTCTTGAACTGCCTGATGTGCATCCTTAAGAGTTCTGTGATCATCCTGTTGGGTATGAAGTACTTCTTCGACAGCTTGCTGTGTAGACTGAAGTATTGAATGCTGCTCCTTCTGGATCTGAAGAACTTCTTCTTGGTTGTCGCGTAACTCCTTCAGCTGTGACTTGATCTCTTCATCGCTTTTCATCCACTGGATTAAAGCCCTGACATAATCGTCCCCACAAGGCTCCGCCTTCAATCTGTCCACCTCTGACTGACTCAACCCAAGAGAAACAAGCACAGCGCTTATTTCCTGCCACTTAACATCAAAATCTGCGGTTTTAATACCAGTCGTCGTCACGTGACCATACAACTCATTGCGATACCACTTAACACGAGCGAGATTTGCCTCAAGAGAGGTGTCACTTGATGGGGGCATCTTGTGCCATCCTGATGGAGGAGGGGACAGTCCACAAATGGTAGTCAGTAGAAGAAACAGGAGAGTGATGTCAAAAGTGTTGGAGTCTGGGACAGCTCCTCCAGGTGGGAACAGTTTGTTCCACTGATGCTTATTTAGAATTCTTCGACGCCAGAGACTGTTAAGAATGGAAATATTGGCTCTGAGATCAGCAGCCAAGTTGGCAGGTGGGTGATGACGATCAAAAACGCTCCTAAGAACTGTCGTTCCACCATCGATGAGAAGCCTGCTCAGCTTGGCTCCATTTGTCTTCTCCACAGAACTGGTCAAGGGTGAAGGTGTTGCAGTCGCCATTCACTCGCCAAGTTAGAAGCGCAAAGCTTGGCCAGTTGTACTTCTACGCACAAAAAACAGTCACAGAAACAAAACCATCAGTAGTGTACATAAATGCTTTGATTGCTATGAACTCAAGAGATACAAAAACGTGTTTTTAAGACGAGCAAGAATAATTTCCCAGAAATTAACAAAAAGGGAGCATAGTGTTACACCAGGCTCTAAGACGATTTTTACTGAATTGAGTTCAAATGACTTGATAAGAAAAAATTATTCTTACTATGGACTTAGCATGCATATCGTACTTTAGTCCTGTAACTTTGTTCATCAAGCTAATCAACTGCATGATTCCTGTGCAGGATTCGCTCTGATGAAGGGCTAACGCTCGAAACGTCAGCTTTCAATCTCTTTACAGTGGGCAATTTACCTTATCAACTAGGTTGACAAATCCAAATTTTTGTGATTCACTTCCCCACCGATGCAGCACCACAGTTTCTCTAGAAACTAACCGCCTTGTTTGTAATCAACTGCATGCCAACTTGCGCTCTCAAGTAATTTGCATCTAAACACACAGCCATGCCTGAAAATCTATTGTCTCGTCTTTCCAAAGTAGAACTCAATTCTACTTGATTATGAAGTGCCCTTCAAGTGCACTTTGGTCCCTAGTGTGAACCCGCCTAGTGACTCCCCCAAAAACGTTACCCTCGGAAAGTTGTGATAGAATTTGATGGTTGTTGGTCAATCCTAAAACTAGGGAGGCCTTGAAAGTAAAGATCCCCCAAAACAAAACCCTCACATTAGGTAACTCAACCCTCTCCACGAAAAACAATGGGGATTTAGTTAACACCAAAGTACCTGACAAGAATGCCTGAAGAGAGATACAGAATATAGAAATCCAAAACAGCTGAGTGGAATTTCATTGTTAACAAGAGGCTCAGGCCGTAAACAGCTAGAAAGCACAAGAAAACCCGAAACAAGAGCAAATTTGCATCAAAAAGCACAAAAACGTTTAACTCCAAGACACTAACACCCTCCCAAAAGGTTCACAAAAACGTGTTCTGATGATGATGCAATCGCCAAACGATTACATATTCTCATAAGCAGAGCCCGCGCAACAAAAAGAACCACACGGCAAACCTTGACTTGTGGCCTCCGGCCAGAGTAATAATGTATGAAAAGGACTGTAAGGGCTGATTAAGACTCATTACTTTTCGTCCAAACAATAATATTATTGTACACACATTTTCACATATTTTCGTGACAGCCCATAAGAATAGGGTACAGGTTTTTCTCCCTGAAACTGTAGCAAAATGCCCACCCTCTTTCCCCTGTAACTAGTGAGAATTAAAAAGGCTGCTTAATCCCAAATTACAGCATTCAACTGTGCCTTACAGAGATTTGTAAAACGTACAGAAATTAATTAATAGCAAAAACACTTTGACCAAATTTGTCCTCTGGCACCAATAAGAAATGTTTAATCTATATTTTTACAGTTATGGGACCATACCAATCATACCAATACGGGTGCCTCTCTACCTACTATCTTCCAAAAGTACAGGATGTCATTAGATGACAAAATTAAAACACATGTAATTCAGTTGCCTGTCTCAACATGGTAGTGGAGGGGGGATGGGGATAGAGCAAAGAAATGCATTTCAGACTAACTGTACAAAACCTAACAGTGATGAAAACAACTTCTATCACTTTGGCATTCTTAAGAACTTTGCAATTCTGTTCCAAAAAGCAACCTCTAATAAATTACTATTAAATCCAAGCTCAGTGAGTTAATGTGCAACTTACCACTGATCTTCCAGTCCTCACCCCATTAAACTCAGCTCATTCCTGTCAATTCTAAAAAAGAAGAAAGAAGATTTATTAGTAATAGATTCAAATGGGGGTTAATTATTTATCAAATAAAACTGATGTGAAAAGTGGGGGATAGAGTGGGTAATGGTGAAAACAAAAAAGTGGGGGGTGCTTACTGGGCTAAGGATCTACATATAGGGCATTCAGAGAATTTTGGCCAGCCCCTTAAAGCTAAAGAAACAAGTGTCTTTTCAAGAAGACAGTATTTAAGACAATGAAAAAGCTACAAAAAATGCCTTTGTTGTTGATAATTGGATTAAAAAGGTCTTTGAGGTCCATCCAGAACAGTAAATCATAGAGAACAATGCCTGCAGGAGTTTTCTCTCATGGCTTATTGCACTCATTGGTCTGCCTCGGGCCAATAACTGTTCCACAAAAAAGCACCTGAGAGGAACCTTGGGAATCTAGGGGAAACAAATGCCTCTCTTATTAGTCCGTGGGCCAGGAGGCGAAACCCTCCCCCCCTCGGGGAATTTTGGGGACATATATCGTTTTGAAGGATAGCCCGAGGGTGTTTTAAATCAGGTTGTTCGCACTTCTCAAGTGGAGGCGTTTGCCCGTACGGCCACATTCTTTATGTGAGGCAAACAAACCACAGGCTGCCCACGTTATGGTTTTTGAAAGTTACACCTAAAATGCCCAGACAAGACACATAACACTATAAAATGTGTATGTATTTCTATCAAAATCACATATATAATACTGTCCAAGTAGGGAACCTGTTAATTGTCATCATCGTCTCCTGCAGTGTTTTTTATCTGAAACAAAAAACCACAGGATACCCACGTCATGATTTTGTTGACAACCACTAAAAAAGGCATTCAATATTCTAATACATTCTAATACTGCAAAAGTGCACATGCATTTGATATGAATACACACCTGTACGCCGTTTCTATAATGCATCAAAAATCAAGTCCACAACATTTTCCTTGGGAATCTCTTCGTCGTCTTCATCATCTCCTGCAAGAGTGTCAACTTTGATATCCGCCAGCTCTTGAGACATCAATTCACCTTCCGTCCCCTTAATTTCTAGAGCACCAACATTGTCCACTTCCCAACCAAGGCCTTGTGGAGGAGGAAGAAGAAGACCTCACTATACCTAGCACGGATTTGGATGCAATTCAAAGCGTAATATTCGTCATAACAGGGTTAAGACGTTAAGTTTGTAGATATCCCTAGCCCCTCTATATCGGTAGTTTGGTGTAATTAAAGCCATAGCGCCGTAACAGCGGAACAGCAAATATAACACCGTAACAATGTAACATCGTAACAGCTTACTGAACAGAATAAAACCCAGGGTAAAACCGAAACAGCGTAATAAAACGTAACAACGTAACAGGTTCACTTGTGTATAATATTGGATGTAACGTTGTAGCATTGCCTTTCACCCAACCTTTATCAGCAAACTTTGATAAAGAACGTTTTTATTTGTCAGCTTATTGAAAATTTCAACACTTTTTCATGTACTTATAGTTTCAATGTTACGATGTTAAGATGTTACGATGTTACGCTGTTACGATGTTACGGCTGCGTGTGGACTTACTCCATGTACCGAACGAAGCGAGGCCGTTAAGTCATGGAATAACGGGTGCGTTTGGTGTTCAGCTGGGAGTTCCTCTATATACCGAACGAAACGAGACCGCGTTTGGTGTTCTTCTAAATACCAAACGAAACAGGGCCGTTAAGTCATGGAATAATGGCCGTGTTTGGTGTTCTTCTATGTACTGAACGAAACAAGGCCGTTAAGTCATGGAATAACGTGACATCAGAAGCACACCACCTTCAGACCGACATTCCAAGACATCGACCAGTATCCGGATTCCTCTGAAGAAACACTGGAGAGTCTAGAGAGCTTCACTTGCCTCACGTATTGTGGTAGACTTGCTGATGTATGCTCTTCTTCTTCATTCTCCACAAGGCCTTGGTTGGGAAGTGAACTATGTTGGCACTCTAGAAATTGTATGGACGGAAGTGAATTGACTTAAGAGCTGGCAGATATCATAGTTGACTCTCTTGTAGGAGACGATGAAGACGGCGAAGAGATTTTCGAGCTGGAAAATGTTGTGGACTTGATTTTTGATGCATTATAGAAACGGCATACAGGTGTGTATTCATATCAAATGCATGTACACTTTTGCAGTATTAGAATATTGAATGCCTTTTTTAGTGGTTGTCAACAAAATCATGACGTGGGTACCCTGTGGTTTTTTGTTTCAGATAAAGAACACTGCAGGAGACGATGATGACAATAACAGGTTCCCTACTTAGACAGTATTATATATGTGATTTTGATAGAAATACATACACATTTTATAGTGTTATGTGTCTTCTCTGGGCATTTTAGGTGTAACTTTCAAAAACCACGACGTGGGTACCCTGTGGTTTTTTTTGCCTCACATAAAGTGGCCGTATGGCCAAACGCCTCCACTTGAGAAGTGCGAACAACCTGATTTGAAACACCCTCGGGCTATGCTTCAAAACGACATATGTCCCCAAAATTCCCCCGAGGGGGGGAGGGTTTCGCCTCCTGGCCCACAGACATTTATGCCTCTTTAAAATCTGCAAACTTCAATAAATGCAAGTGAGCATTTAATTGATCATCTATGGGAAACTAAACACAAAAGCACCAGAGTGTGTCATGGTTATATGGCTATTAAAATTGGGTTTTACTGATATATTACTAATTAAGTAATTTAAGTTCTTCTTAATGCTGTGTTATACAGTACAAGACAGCTTACTGTTACATTCCTGTTACAGAATTTTTTTTGGCAGTGGAGCTAGTGATTTCAGTGCTGTAATGAGGGGGGAGCATGATCAGAAGTGTCAGTCATGGAAATTTAAAGAAGGTTTAACAAGCCTACCCACACACCTTGCGAGGCTGAGGTGTTCAACCTGTCAATCACATTAAATCCTAAAGGGTGCCAATGGGCATACCAAAGTATGCTTTGATTTGAACATTTTCCTGCAGAACTTGCAAGATTGGAGGTCAATGAATAAGATAATTAATTACTTTTAACTGTGGCCCAATGAATAAATAATTCTTTGATAATCAGATGAATGGAAAATGTTAATGTAGTCTATGTTTTCACCTCGGAATTTTTGCAAAGACGATTTTCAAAGACCGATAGATTCAAGAGACAAAATACCAAGTGCAGTGTATTCATTTAACACCCTAGGAAAACAACAGCTTGAGCCAGTATGAAGATGGCTGTTACTAAAAGCAAAAAGGGATAAAATGACCCAGATAGCCCAGATTGGACATCAAGCGTGAAACGGAAGGGGTATTTTGCAGAACGCAGAATGCAGAACGCAGAATGCAGAACATAGAATGTAGAATGACGGTCAGCGGTATAGAGTGTGAAACATGTGCTTTTTGGCGGGAAGGAGGTAGTGATGAACTCCTGTTCACGCGTTTGCTTCATCATGGCTGACATGGCTGTGGGAGTTGTGGACTTATAAGGCAAGTTTTAACACTTCGTGGCATTCACTTCCTCGTTTTTTAAGGTGCTACAATTGGCTAAAAGTCCCAAAAAATTTTTCTTGTTATTTCGCTTATTGTGTAGTTCATGTATTGTTATGTTGTTATTTACAAAATGGCGGCTCAGTGTTCGCTTGTTTCCGAGAAAGAGAGGTTTGAAATTCGTTGTCATGCGGCCATTTTGAGCCGCCATCTTGGAATTTTGCGTGTAGACTCCCTTCCGGTCTCGCGCACGGCTGGATGTCTTTGAATCTACAGTGGCAAAGCTAAAGGTATTGAGAGTAAATGAAAACATAATGACAAGCTATATCAACCTGAATTCTCACAAACTTTTTGGTGATATTCAATTGATATTCCACGCATCAGAAAAAAGCAAGCTCAGTTTATCATAAATACCCTGGCATATTTATACACAACAAGGCGAAAAGCTGACCGCGCATTCAGGCAGCAAGGTAAAGTTGACAAATCAAAAGAGCAATATTACAATTGCCGGCTACAACTACCTCATACTAGAAGTATTACCCAGGAACACAAACTCCTCTTTCATCAAAGTATCTCCATAATTATTAAAACCGGTAAGATCTTCAATCTTTGGTTCAAAAGTATGCATCCTCACGCGGTCCACAGCTGAATGTTTCCGCGATAAACTTGCGATATTTACCCGACATCGACATATAACTACCCTGTAAACAGATTTATATCAGATAGAAATAAATCTACGGCATCTTTGAAAGTTTTAGAATCTCTTTCAGACGAATGTAAGCTGCCTACTTCTTGCACACTTACAAGCCAGCCAAAATATCATCACGTCTTCGTATTTGATCGTAGGAAAATACGAAAAATCAAACTTTTTGAGTGCTTAAACGCGCGAGAAGGCCCACAATTTCACAGAACATTTCACTTCCCCTTTCACAGTCCATTCAACAAGAAAAAATGCGCCCGATAAACGAAAGGAACACTGTTTCGATCGAATCTGTTTCGCCGAGGAAACCAAACATCCACGTGAATACTCGATAGCTTCCTCCAACACACGCGACATATGTGCGTAGTGACTTGTGCGCATTGTCACTGCTGACAAAAAGACCGCATTGTCATTGTTTATCGTGGTTGCTAGGGACTCTGCAAGTGTTTGACTCTTGGACGTGTTACACGCTCGAAATACGCCATTTTCCGCGTTTCTTCCACAAAATGAGTGTCCCAGAAGGCAATGCAACTTGTAACACAGAAAACAAACATGGCGGACTCGAATTGAGCAAACGAAAGCATAAACACGTGCAAAATTCGACAGATTATCAGCGCGTGTGAGATGAAAATAGGAATATTTTCCACGCATTTTAATCAATTCTGCTGAAAGTTGCCAGAGTTAACAAACACAAATAGAGCTATTTTCCCTGACTTAGCCGCAACTTCCCGTTGCATCGGATCGATGTTGTGGCATGTCACGTGCCTGGTTTAGAGGTCTTCGATTTTTTTCCGTAGGATTTCCACCTGGATTGCGGCTAAGTCACACAAGAATCCTTTTTACATAGGTGTTTGATAGTGCAAAGAAGAAAGCTTTCAAACAAAAAGAAACGAAGAAAAGAAAATGTTTATGAATTTGAGTGACATTTTTAGGTGTCAATTTTCACACCTTTTTGACAGGAAATTCAAAATTTTGACTTGAAATTCGGATTCTACGGGAAAAAATACTAGAGAATGATTACGTTTGAAATTAAAACAAAGTGGTTAAAGTACTTTAGAAGACTCCGTTTAGAAAGCATTTTAGCAAATTGTACCACCTTAAGGACATGAAGTTTACATGTAAAGGTAAACTAGTGTTTACTTCTGTTAGATTTTCAATAAGCTTCAATAATAATTTAAAGGCAGAAACAAATAAAAAGCCATTTTCTTTTTGTCTAGTCACTTCGTGTACTTCATTCCTGTCACTTTTTCCTCCTGTGTTTTCCTGCGTGATCAAGTAACAATGAGGGCTTAGCCTACAAATGCCTCAAATGTTTAAGCTTAATAGAAGTAAGCACTGAAGTAAGCTTACATTCAACAGCTTTGCCACCTTCCCCAAGTGAACATGATGTTCCTGGCAAGAAAAACATCTGGAATTTCCATACAGTATCATCGGCAACTTATAAATGATGCAAAAAAGACGTCATAATTTGAAGGAGATCCGATTGACTGTCTATACTTTTATTCCGAAAGAAAGGATTATTGTGAGAAAGCACTTCTTCGTCTCATGGAACAGCACGTTTTACGGTAGGCACTTCACGTGTGATATCAGTTCATCATATATGATGTACCTAACTGTTTCACACTATACCGCTGACCATCATTCTGCGTTCTGCGTTCTGCAAAATACCCCTGCCGAGCGTGAAAGACTTCGCAAGATTAATAACTATTTGGGAGTACCCCCCCCCCCTTCCCTCTGTTCCCTCACTTGCAATCACTCCCTGAGATCAACTTATAAAAACTTCAGAAAAACATTCAATAACAAAAGAGAAATGGTTCGTGTATATCGAAGTAAGAACATGGTTTGGTAGAGAAACTTGCACTGTTAGCTATCTTTGAAAGAAATGAAAGAAGGGGAAAACCAGGGGGGGGGTAGGTATTTGACGTATTCGATCTAAATTTGCTTCTTAACTTAGTTTAGTTACCTGTAATTAGACATACTGACTGATAAGTCACATCCTGGTCTTGAGCTTCAAGCTTGAAAACCTGTACAGATGATTAGAACGGTAGAACGCACGAATGATGCAGAAATCAGCAAACAGAGAACACTTCGATCAATCTTCCAAAGGCGGAAGTGATGTTATTAAAGCTAACAGTTGAACAGCTTCGTGAAAACTGAATAAATCTGCTCTCACAAAAAGAAAGAATGAAATCTGTTACTGCTGAACTAACCTTGTCCCGTAAAACTGTGCTTGTTTCAGAAATTGCCGAGCGAAATTTTGTACAACGTTCCGCCCCACAAGAACAAAACACTCCCAAAAATTCTGCAATGCAAGCAACTGGAACAGACCCAGAATCCCCAGCAAACAAAATCGGGAGTGGCATCAGTTGACAAAGAGACTTTGGAAAAGTGGAGCTTTGCAACTTGTTTGGACACGAGATGAAATGTGGGGTGCCAAAAAACTTCGCTATCCAAAATTCTTCAATACAATGAGCAGTCCAGGCGAAAGCTGGTTGTTGAATTGTTGCTGAATTGTTTATGCACCTAACAATGTTAAGCCCGGGGGGGGGGGGGGACCTCGGGCATATGTGGGGCATTTGATTTTTTTGAAGAATTTTTTATCAAAACCCTCACCCAGGGGTCAAAAAAATGGTTCAAATCAGGAGAAATCTCCCTACCCTGGAGACAAATTGTATTGAATATCAGAGAATGTGACCGTGTATTTGCGAACTTTACTACACTTTAGGGACATTAAAGTGTCGTCTCTGCCTCAGATACGTTGTTCGTTCTTGTCTTTTATAATAACAGATGACAATTTTAGAAATGACTGTTCTATTTAATATTTAACTTTTGAAAAAACCTGTAGCAATGTAGTAACTCTAGCTTTCGTCTTTCATTTGTCGAACACTTAATACCAATAATTCACGTAGCGTATTTTACTTTTTACATTTATATTTAATATAAAAGTGTGAAATGTGAAAGTTGTCCACTGCTATCGCTTAAATCTTACTTTCATGTATTATAAACTGAATCTTCAATACATCCAACTAATAAACACGACAGCACGCCACTCCTCGCGTTTTAAAGTGGCTGCCTTCAAACAACACACTACTAGGGCCCAGTCCACCTCTCCAAAACTCAGTCAAATTCCCGAGGGCGGAGATTGCAAAGGTAATCAAATGCCCCACATATGCCCGAGTTCCCCCCCCCCCCCACCCTCGGGCTTAGCATTGATAGGTGCATTATTGCTACAATAGCAAAGTACAGTGAATTAGGAGAGGGGCCCCTGGAATTGAAACGAAAGCCAATTATAGCTACTTACTGGCAAAAGGAGCAAGCCAAAACTTTTCTCTAGAGTGATTCACCGGAATAATGATGTAATACTGAAAAGAGTGATGAAAATACGACGTGCGTCGTTTTTTCTTTCTTTTTTCGTTTCCTTTGTCACGCAACGCTCTGCGGTTATCATTGCGTGACAAGGTCAGTGGCCCAAAGTGCCCGCGTGGTGCAACACTAAGTCTTATTTCATTTAAATTTCTGCGACGGAAGCTTTTCTTATTCCTGCTAGATTCCTTCTGTTATTGTCTTCTTTTCTTTTCCATTTCTCCCCATGAAGTGTTTTCATTGGCGCGCTGCCACGCGCTCCCGCTCAATTCCCAAGGTGCTCAGCGCGTTGTGCTAAAAGACAAGATGGCGAAGAAGGGTTCCGACTTAGCTGCCTTTGTAGGTAATGAAATCGAGTGTCCTGTTTGTTTGGAGATATTTGATGACCCCAAGTGCCTTCCTACCTGCGCACATAATGTTTGCGTGAAGTGCCTTGGTAACATGGTCAGGCGAAATCCGCGAAAAACCAAAGTACAGTGTCCTGAATGTCGCAAGAAGTCGCAGATTCCGCCATCGGGAGTGGCTGGGTTTCCAGCGAACCACTTGTTAAAACGGTTGATAGAGAATTCCCCTCTCATGAAAGAAAGGCGTGCTTTTACTGAAGTTGTTCAACAGTTGAGAGGTCAGTTGCAGGAAATCAACAAAGATTCTGAAAAACTCAAAGAGGCTCACAGTAAAGTGGTAGAGGAGAGCAAAAGAAAAATGAAGGATCAGATAAAATCTGAAGCCAGTCGTTTGGCCAAGAGAATTGAGGCGGAAGAAAAGAAGCTCTTATCTCAGGTCGATGCAAGCTTTAAAGAAATGGCTCCCAAAAATCCATTTGAAACCAAGTTTGCTGAAGTGAAACAGCAGTGCAGCAAAGTTTCAACCTCCCTGGAGAATGCAGACAAGATAAACAACGAAAAGGATTGGAAAGAATTCCAGAGGTCCAAAACCGCGTTTGAAAACGAGTGTCAAGGCTCTATACAGAGTTTAAGAGCAGAGGTTGCAAAATTGCAGAATTTGCACGGGGTTACTGGTGTCAAATTTATTTCAGGAAAAATCGACAAACCTGGCAAAATCCTTGGAGAACTTTCTTGTGACAAGCCAAATGAAGCTAAGTCCCAACCTGGAAACACAACAAAAACTGGGCGAGTTGTCCGTCATATCAACACTGAGTTTGTTCCCACTGCAGTGGCAGTTTCACCACTAACCGGTGAAATTGCTGTTCTTGACGCAGACAATAAGTGTGTTCATGTGTTCACCCCATCCGGGGATCCCCACAAACAGTTTGAGGTCCAATATGGAGACCTTAAGGAAATAGCTTATTCTAAAAACAACAATATTGTAGTACTGAATCAAGAGAAGAATCGGCTTCTCCATTTTGACAAGGATGGTGCATTCATCCGAAAGTTCATCCAGGCCCCAAATGCATCCGTTAAATTTCAGAAGATGACAATTGACGTAGAAGGTCGTTACATCCTTACATCTCTCAGTGGTTCATCTGGTCCTGGTGTTATTGTGTATGATTCTGAAAGATGTCAAAAGTGGGCATTCACATCTGATCACTTTAAGGGCAATAACTTGCTAGCAGTACATCACAATGATAACTTGTTTGTCTCAGATGGCACAAGCACAATCAAGGTCTTTGACCACAAAGGCAAGCTCCTTCGTGAAATAACGAATCTTGGAGATAATAGTACTAAGTTGGTTTCCGTGGCTTTGGATGCTGTTCATGACAGTCTTGTGTGTGGCTCTAACAAGAATACAATACTTGTTGTAAAGTCTGATGGCAGGGTTGTATCCACTTTTCCCATGGGTGGAAATTTGAATGCCATTGCATTGTGCAGAGGATGTGACAGTTTGGTAGCATGTTTTCATGAGAAGAAGTTCATTCAGATTTTGTCTCACCGAGAGTGATGTCGACAGTCCTATTTTAGATAAGTACACAAGTAGTTTTTTGTGGCATAAAAAACCGTGAAAGAACCAAATAAAATTGAAATGCAGGGCTGTCATTAGTGGCCAGCAGCCGGCTTTCATGGCCGGTTAGTACAGTAAAGATGGCTGCCTAAAAATGTCTTAAAATGTAAAAAACAAAAGAGAATTTCTTTAGTTTTTGACCAGCTACTTTTCCCTGCGAAGCCATTTTCCTCAAAGCTTAATGACAGTTGTGAAATACCTTATGAGAAGCTTAGGCTGAGTTTGAACATCTTGACGTAGTGATCAACTTATTTTCTATTTTGTTTCCTCATTGCGCAGTTGCTACAACTGTCTGTTGCTGTTATAAAGTTTCATATTATGGACTAGGATGGTTCATGTCAGAAAAAAAATTCATAAACAGTTGGACACTAAGCACTGAATTATATTTTCACACAACTCCACTTAGTAATTTGCAAACAATGCATAGAACAATTATTATTATGATGTCTATCTGAAAAAGCATACAGTGAAAAACAGCATACAGTGAAAAACACTGCTCTGTACCCCTATCATTAGCTGACCTGAAAGTCCCATGCTTCCTTCTGGGGCCTATTCAGGAAGAGTTAATGCACGGGTGGCCCTAACAGTGCCAAGGACATTTACCAATGGGGGGTGGGGGGGGGGTACCAGGTAAGAAATGACTTCTAACATTAACCGGTCACAGCTTCCCAGTTCCAATCAGATGTAGACTTGGTAGTCTCACACATCTTTCTGACCACAGGATTCCTTACCCTAGTGCCTACACCAGTGTCAGTGTCTGTATACAGATATAGTAAAGTATAGCACAAGCACTGGTTGCAGTTACTTGTGCAGTAAAGGGCTTGGTTGTCACAATGTATGAGTGCATAATCTGTTACATTTTCTCATAGGGTTTACTTTGTTACTAGTTATGGGAGTTTGTGTTTTAATTACAAATCTCTTATTGGTTATTTGGTGCCTAGCATCACTGATATTTTTACTTTTAATTGTGCTGTAGGCTGTTCAAAGTACACTGACAAAACATCTAGCGACACTAGCCCTAAACATCCAACAAGATTGATCAATTTGCGAGTAAATCTGTAGGCCTGGTTATTTGGTGCCTAGCATCACTGATATTTTTACTTTTAATTGTGCTGTAGGCTGTTCAAAGTACACTGACAAAACATCTAGCGACACTAGCCCTAAACATCCAACAAGATTGATCAATTTGCGAGTAAATCTGTAGGCCACTGAAGTTGAATTGTTTTGTAAAGAGATGATCTAAGATATTTGAAGGATATTTTGACATTTGTTCAGAGACAATTTGATCGAATCCTGTTTGAATTCTTGCAGTTCTAGGGTTATTGAAGAGAGTGAAAGCTGTATAATAAAGATATGATAGAAATTACCGTATATTAAAAGGTACATGTATATTTATGGCAAATCAAATGAAGTTATGGCCATTAAGGGCGCGGGTGACAAGCTGCTCATGAATAAATTTATAAGGCAAAATTTTGGTGAAGGTTTTACGCTAAAAAACAGTATATCTTGAACATTTGGCAGCCGATTCTGTTGAAACTTAACAGAGAGCTTGGGCAATGGTGGAAGTGCAACAAGGCTGTTTTGGTTTGATAGATTGCGATTCTTTGCGATGCTATGAGCTCCCAAAGTTAAGATTTTGTAAAACACGACTCCGTGTCCAAGTTTTCGCCTCGTGGAGAAGACAACACTTCTCGATTTTACCACTCATTGATCAGTTAAAACCTCAACTGTGTCACAACAGAAGCCGATTATAGGATTTCGAGTTCCATTGAAAGTTGCAAGCTTTTAAATGAGTAAAATCATCCTTGTTTAAATTTGAAGCCTTCGATATTTTGTTTAAAAGCCTGTTCGGAAAAAAGGCTTCTGTTGTAACAATCTACAATACACCTAGTTGGTCTGCCTGTTGTGTCTGTTCAGGAAATTTTATATCTGTGCTGTATTCTTGGACACAAAATTGGTGGTTTTAGGGCTTCCGAAGGCTTACCGAATAAACATGAATGTTTAAAGTAAGATTATGCTAATTATGGAAATTACATTCAAGAAGCTATTGTTGACTGTCCAGAAAAGAACAATACATTGCAATTTAGAGATTGCAAATTTTTGGATTGAAGATTATAAACGTTTCCCAAGCTGTATGTTAGCTATGAGGAATATTATTGTAGTGTTTGTTTTGTTTTGTTGGAAAACTTCTACAGAAAAAAAAAATCCGGACTTCGACAGTTTTTTATGTAAAAATGCTTAAAAGTCACAACTCCGTAGCACAATTTAATGCACATGCAATTATTGATTCAGAAACTGAAAGTGTTACTGAAGAGCCTATTCATGAATATGTCGCACAATGTCGCTATCGCTCGTCGCACTTCGTGCATACGCTTTAAATAGATGAATACTGATGACTTAGTTTCTCACCTGCGGCCTTAAACTGAATCTTCTTGAGGACTGTGCCTCCTTTTGTTACTGTGCATTCGTTCTGCACCTCTCACTAATACAACAACATTTTTGCGAGATTGATGACTGTGGGAAAAGCAGGTCTTAGCAAGGGCTATCAGAATCCAAAAAGAAAATTGGGGGTAACTGTGCATTTTTGAGAGATGATTGAGCTTAAATTTGGAAAGAAATTCATAATTGCCATACATTCTTTGTATTTAAACGCTTATTTAGAATTATGGCTGCTTATTTATCTCTGAAAAATGCGTGGCTACCCACATTGTTCATTTTGGATTCCAATACCCTTGCTAAGATCTACTTTTTCCCCATAATCATAACCTTTGCAAAAATACATCTGTATTAGGAGGCACCATCCTTAAAGTGTTAAAGCCCCAATAGTGACCAGCAACTAACCTTTCCTTCCAATATCACATGATCAAACATACACGTAGCAAGAATGAAGGAAATGATACCAAAGATTAAATGTCTTGATGTTCAAATTATTCCAGCTCTTACTGTAAGAAATACATGAAGGCTGGTGAGGAGAATATTGATGTTGATACTGGGGCTTGAGTGGTAAAAACCATGACCTATATTATCTTAAGGCAGTCCATATACATGGAAACAAACCTCTAACCACCAGCCTAGTCTCCGTAGTGTTCTCTTTATCTTAGAGGTACACAAAGTGGACGTAAAAGCCTGGGAATGAGTTATTATTCGGTGATGTTCATATCCCCAGAGCCAGGCACCAGGACCATTGTTCCCAGTCACCACAGCTAAGATGGACAGGTGGCTCTGGGAATGAGAACAGGTGATGTCATGAAATCTTGCACCAATTCCAGTGAGCAGGAAGGCAATGCCAGGGCAGTAGCATTAACATGTACTACAGTAGCTTGCAGCAAAATTCAATGTTGTGTGTGGATGCAGATTATCAAACATGATTTCCCGGCAATGAATTTCTGTGTTGCAATTCACCCATGCTCAGGCAACGGTGAAGGAAGCAGGTCCACAGGGTAAACCTGAAATACAGATGTCCCTGCAGAAAAATATGTGTAAATTTTCTTCATGATATGATAGGACTGCTAGACTTTTCTTATGCATTATGCCTGTTTCAGGAGATATTATTTTCGTGATTTGTGAGGGTTGACTATTGTACAGTACCATAAAGAATTTTACTAAGGTTCAGACAAGAAGAACAGTTTATTTGTTTATTTAGTCTACAGTCTAGCAAACTTGGCAAATATCAAAAGCCTCAAATTGACTAAAAATCGTGGAGTACATAATGTTACTGCCTTAATTGTCTAATAAATAACATAAGTTACATTTATAATGCAATTTAGTCTTTACACAAGAATGTCCTTGATTAACCAAATCTATTTCAATGACACTACTTTTTAAAGTGTTACCGATAAGCGAAAAAGTGTGAACCCCAGTTGAGATGACTTCAACATTTCAGGCCTGAGATCAAACCGCGAGGAATCTTGCATTTTCTTTCTTTTTCTCTCTCTTTCTTTCTTTCTTTCTTTTCTTCTTTTTTTGTATCCAATTGCTTTTCACTTGCAAAGCATAACATTACAGAAATAATTCTAGTAGTTCATCCTTTTCGATTTGCTTAAAATTATGTATCTTTTTATGATCTTTTGTTTTTGGCCAACGCCATAATTAGCCCATAAATCAGAATAGAATAGATACATCTTTCTTTTAGAAAAGTGTAAATAAAACAAAGATACAACTTTGAAAACAACTACTACCTACAAACTGCAAAATACTTTCTGTTAATTTAACTTAAATCTTACTGCCCCTACCTTGAACTTTTTTTTAGGGTTTAAACAAAAACCTACTTTTTCTCAAGAGGTAAAAAAGCTACTAAAAACATTACAACTGAGCATAAATCTAATTATAACCAAATCTGTAAAACAGTCTTCTATATTTAAGTTAAATATCTACATTGTTATGAACATTTTTGGAGTTTTCAACAAATCTAATAATTTATTTCTCTAACCCTGACCCTACAAATAATCCTTGATACCCCCCCACCCCCCCCCCCAAAAAAAATTCAGTGAAGTTTAATGATGCTGCAATTTATCACGTGATGTTTACTTTGGAGTCTCTGGATAAAAAAAACCTTTTTGTCATCAAATCCTCTAATTTTGAAGAATTTTCTCAGTTTCCATAATCTCATTTTCATTTTATAGGAAATTAACAAGGATGTTAATTAATTAACTAAAATTAATGCAAATTGAAGGGAAAATGGCTAAGAGTAAATGAAAATTAGCACAAAAGAGTAGGTGGACTTTCTAATAAAGGAAATTACCATGAGTAAAGAGGTCTTGCATTTTTTTGAAGTCAGTAAATACATTTTTTGATAATTCGTGAACCACACCTATTATAAAAAGATCTAGCTAAAACTAATCTAGCACAACTCATATGTTGCCCACAACCTACCTAATTTCATGTAAGATGTAAATTCTAATTGCAGTGACTTGACTGTAACTCTATACTATAATTCTATACTAATAACTTCACACTGGGTGTCACAGGAAACCTTCACTTTTTGTGATTATCTTTTTTTCTTTTTGCTTGTAAAGACCTCAATTTTCTGAGGTTTTCCTCTGTTAGCTGGTCTCCAGGCCTTAGCTCCAGTGCTCTTCTATAACTCCATTCTGCTTCATCAAGCTTTCCCTGCAGATGTAAGATGGCTCCAAGATTCATGTGTGCAGCAGGATTCTGAGAACAAACAATGAATACATCACCCAATTGTTCTTCAGTCAATCTATCAATCAATCAATCAATTACCAGTAATCAGTCAGTCAGTCAGTCAGTCAATCAATCAATCAATCAATCAATCAATCAATCAATCAATCCTTGTTAATAAAGGGTAACAAAAATTAAAAGCATATATAATACCAACATCTCAGTAGCCCTTTTTGTAATGGGAAATAGGGGAATAGTTTTCTAAAGGGAATTAATAATTTAAGTTCATAAACCTAGATATAAAAGGTTTAACTGCCTTCATGCCCCAACAGATTTAAGTTCATAAACCTAGATATAAAAGGTTTAACTGCCTTCATGCACCCAAGAGATTTAAGTTCATAAACCTAGATATAAAAGGTTTAACTGCCTTCATGTACCCAACTGATTTAAGTTCATAAACCTAGATATAAAAGGTTTAACTGCCTTCATGCACCCAACAGTTTTGCTATTAATAGTCAGGTCCGGGAGGGGGATCTTATTTCAGACTTGAATCTTATAATCTTTCCCCCTTGTTCAGCAAAACATATGAAATTATTCTATACAGTTTTCAGGACAGTGGTCCAAACTGTCCTCATTTCATGCCTTTCAGACAGTCTGCTGTCCCATATGGCATGTAAGGAAGAAATCCCCACCCCTACCCCCTAGCCAATACTCTCTTCTTTGGATGCTGGAGTAAGGACCAAACAAGAACAAGGATTGGAATTAGCATTAATGAATGAGTGTTCAGTGAATATTCTGTATTAAGAACAAGGATTGGAATTAGCATTAATGAATGAGTGTTTAGTGAATATTCTGTGATAGACCTTTACCACGCAGCTACTATTTGGCATAAAAACCAAACAATTTGCACGTCTTAAGCCTCGCAGTGATAAACTTGAGAACAAGTTTAGACATGCAAAAGCAAAGCTTTTTATTCTCCAGGGACTCAACATGATCGCTGCGTGACAAAGGTCTATTAATTTCATTGCTTGTTCTAAAGCTGATTATCTCCAAGATTTCTCCATATATACCACCCTCTACCCTGTAGTAAGGTCATAGCTTGGATGTCTTGAAGGTATGGGTTGTTATCACTATAGAACTGTGGGCTTCAGGAGAAAAAAACTATGAAACAACCTTACATTAAGATTTTGTGAATTTCAAAACAATTCTGCCAAGAGCACTTAAGGATTAACACTAAGAATTTTGGCTGAAATCAGAGGTTAACCTGTGCCCTTTTCTGCCACATCCTCAAATTAGTACAATTTGAGTTTCCAGGGAACTTGAAAATGCAACAACCCTTGCAATCATTTTCTCAAATAACTAGAAATAAGTGACTAGCAAAACCTCGTGAAGCTCAAGGCAGGGTGCACCGCAAATTTCAGCGATGGTTTAATTGCCTGGAAATCTAGTAGCGAAGCAAGGTTTTTTGCGATTATGAAAAGGGAACGAAATCGAAATAAAATCAGCGGTTACAAAGGCTTTGACAAAATGCCACCCTCAAGATACATGCTGAAACCAATAAGGAGCAGTGACATCGACTGGAAGTGCTTCGACCAAATGATTTTGTTTGAGGCAATGAGAGGTGAAAAGAAATTAATACACGATAACCAGCACATCTGTAGCACACAATGACTAAACATGAGAATGTGCCATTGTCAGTGGTCATGATTCCTTTTTGTTGCTAGGCAACTGCAGACACCTTCGAAATATATAGAGGCAACCTGAGATTTGACCCCCCTAAGTATGTGACAAATTCGCAATCCCGGCGCAATAAATTCTGACAACTTTATAAACCTTGTTTCATGAGGAAAAATTAATTTTAAAAACGCTACCTGTGGATTCAACTTGGCAGCTCTCTTATAAAAATTTTCAGCTCTCTGATTTTCACCAATTTCCCTACAAAAAAGACAAATTAATTAAGAAAGAAAGAAGCCATCATTTTTAACACAGACAATGCGATAGCTTATTTACATAATCAGGTGTGGAGAAACCATACCTGAGATATCCAGCAGCTGTGAAAGCAATCTCAAAATCATTTGGAGCTAACTCCGTGGCCTTTGTAAACATTGCAACTGCCTCAGCTACTCGCTTTTGCTCAAACAAAAACTGACCTTAAAGAAAGAAATAATATAATATAAGAGAAACGCCAAACAGATTTTCTGATTGATTCTTGTAATTCTGTTTACACTATTAACCTATCAGCCCAAGTTAAACCTAAGAGGAAGCATTAAGCTAAGGTTCAAGGAGTAAGAATTAACCTCTTCAGTCAATTGAAGGCCAAGGGTTAATAACATGCCTTCAGTTACCAAGTGAAAATTATGCCCTTACCTACAGCTGCATGCAGGTACACACTGGGAAAGCTCTATTAAGCCCCCCCTCTAAAAAGCCCTCCCCCCTTTCTCCTTTGGGGCATCAGATTTTGTAATAATTAGACCCTCCTCATCTCTATTAGAAACCCACTTCATCTCCAGTTGGTGTATTTTATAAAGGCTAGAAAACAAAAGTCCATAGAGTTGGCCGGTCTTTCAGATAAGAAGTAAGTTAATTAACAGTGTTTGAGTTTCCAGCAAAATTATTTTAAGAAGCCCCCATTCCTCTCTCTATTGAGCCCCCTCTCTAATAAGCCTCACATTCATGAGGCCTGAAATTAAATATTAAGTCCCCCTGGGGACTTAATAGAAGTTTTACAGTATTTAAAAATATGCATATGCCAGGGGTAACTTTAAGTGTCCCATGCAGGGATGAAGGAAGTTCTTGTTAAGTCAATTTACATGTGTGTGACATGTATAATCCAGGATAAGCACTCCTTAAGCCACTAACCTTGCAAAGACTTAAAATTTCCCTTAACTTATATTAGAATGTAAATTAAATCATTTTGTAATGTGAAGTCATAGATGTACACATAGCTACATAAAAAGTGAAGAAGATGATTATGAGTAGTATACACAACAGGTTTCAATCAAATTGAACTGCGGGTGATTTCAGCCTGCCCAAAAGATCAAGAGGCTGTATGACTTCCTTGAGTATTCCTGGCAATATACTCTAACCATTGTTTAAAGGTTTAGGACTTTATACCAGACATAATATCAGCAGAACGTTTTCACTATTAACTTACCATAGTGAGTCCAGGCAGCAGGATCAGTGTTATTTAATACTTGTGCTTTTTTGAACCAGCTTTCTGCTTCACCAAGCTGTCCCTGCAATAATCGGTAAAGATGTAAGAATCTCAGTTAACACACGCATACTACAAAGATGCCAAAGCCAGATTTACAATGTACAAAAAAAGTAATGCTGCACATGACCAGCATGTGGTTCAGGACATCTGATATTTACTTCATACCTCACAGTTTTTTACTCAGTGCTGGCCAACACAAAAGAGCCAGTTATTGTTCAATTCTATCCTCGGTTCAATTTTTATTTTCCTTTATTTTATACTCATTATCATACAAAAAACAAAGGAAAATAAAATTTGACAAATGAAATAGATAATAAGTACACGAAGAAAATTATTGGGAAAAAGTTTCCGAGCCCCCAGCAGGAATCGAACCCACGTCCTTCCAGTTACCGGTTGGATGCTCTAAACACTGAACTATGGTGACTCATATGGTGAGCAGGTTGCAGGCTTGCGGATATGTCTCAGGACTTTGCATCTCGTGAGTATGCTGGACACTAATCATAATATAAGCAACACACTAGCTTGCTAGAAACTGTCACTTTACCAATGGAAGTTGGATACACACAAAGTTTAGTGATGTTTGAGGTGATTACTTTTTGTGGTCACCACTTGCTGTATTATTTACTGACATTTCCAACAAATTTTTTTGCTACTTTGAGGCATGATTACTTTCAGAACTATATTGTTGTACTCACTATTTTAGCAAGATGCTTGGCATATGTGAGGTGTGCAGGCAAGTGATCTGGTTTACTCCTCAGTGATTCTTTGTACCATCTTTCTGCCTCTACATTATTCCCAGCTGCAGAGTAAGCCTCACCTACAGTTTTTAAGGTGCAATGTTAACGAGATTTTCAAGTTTTCATCAAAATTTTGCTAAATTTATAGCTAAATGCCTTGAAGCATAAAGGGGACGATATCAAAGTATGAGTCAGAATCAGTTTTAACAGATTTTACTTACGACACAAGGGGAGAACTCCACGTTTTTCCCCGTTTTTACATCATTCTAACAGATACATGTAGCAGTATGGTTAAGCAAATAGATAAACCTCACCCTATCCCCTGTAGCCCATAACCACTGGGTGTAGGGTGAGAGACAGATAACAACCAAGCAATTTATTGGATTTAATATAATACAGTCCACCTGGGGTTCACTGGACTAGTACCCAGTTTCTCATGAGCATAATATACCAATCATGCTGTATCACACTGATAATCACCCTTTGGTTTGCTTGCTCAAACCAATGAATGGCACATTAAGCTACACTACAGCATTGTAATATAGGTGTGCCATTCACTTCAGCTACAATAGAATAATTTATTTTAACTGATGTTTCAGCAAACTTACTCACCTATCAAGTTAAACAGGCTCTGAGGTTCAAAATGAGGGGGTCTGGTTTCAACTGCATCCAAGTAAACACCAATGGCTTCCTGTTGAAAGAAAATAATTTACTAAGTGCAAATACCAAATAACACTGGAATATGAAACCTCCTATTCTTGAAAAGTGTAAAGTACTCTGAGATAACTGAACTCTGATACCAAGCACAACAAAGATTTAGAAGGGCAAGAACATGTGGCTGTCTGGGCTAGCTTTCACAGTGGTCAAACGCAAAAAGCTACGTCACAGCCGGTCTGTCAGAGCCTTGAAGTTTGAATCAGTTCAAAACTTTATAAGCGCGAAGTTCATATGAAAATGATGCAGAACATGTCCTGGCAAACCGAATTTCATGCCAGCAAAACTTATGCATGACAGTTATTTCATTTCCAACACTCAACATAAAAAGCTTCAGTTTTCAGAAATGGCGTTAAGTTTTGCAGTTAAAGTGAAACTTTCGACATTTGTCTGTATTTTCCTTTGTAAACTTATGGCGGGAACTGCGCACGCGTCATGCATTTGACCGCTGTGAAGGGCTAGCTACCATTGGACAGAACCAGGTGACAAAAATGCCCCAAAACTGAAACTCTGGCAGGAATATGTAACCCCCTCCCCCTTTTACTACATTATTCTCCAAAGGAAGACAACATATAAGCAAGTTAATGGTAATAGTAATAGTAATACACTGTAGTAATAGTAATCTTTGGGTCACTGATAAAAGTACATATCAAGTGTCACATAGGTATAAAAAGTAAAAAAAGAAAAGTTATCTAAGTGTCACAGCTAGGGAAATATATAGTACATATAAATTAATTATTTACAGCTAAATTGTAATTAAAACTAAGTCTATTATTATAAAGGAGTTTTTAAAACGCTCTGTCTTACAAATCAGAAATATAGGCTTGACTTTTCTAAGCTTAAGCATAGCCACATTGCTCCTGGGAAGAGATTGAAATAAAGGATGGCATTTTCTCTCGCATAATTTCTGGTTCTTGGTTTAAATGTATTTTTTTAAACACCCTACTCATCTTATAGAGAGCAAACCCTGATTGTTATGCTGGTATGCAACAAATGGTATGTCATATGATAGTGGATCACTTCATACAAGTCAAAAACCAGACACACAAAGAACTTAGTTGTTATGGGTCCATGTGCTGTCAGGGGTCAGACTACATGTCACACCATAACTTTTATACTAATTAATTAATTTATTTATTTGTTCATTCACTTATCCTTTTTCCAAAAAAACATTAAGCTATACGTATATACTGACCTCTAGTTTTCCAAGCTGAGCTAAGATTCGTCCAAGGTTATATTTTATTGATGCAACTGCAAGTGATAATATGTGAATTTAAGCCAAATTAGCTTTGCAATTCATACAGAAATGCACAGCACAATGGCTATGCCTTTTATGGTTTCTTTACTTAGACTGTACACATACAATTCTCAGAAAACCAAGAAGTTGCCATTAAAAAGGTGTTAGCCAATTCATGCATCTCACGGGTAATTTAATTGAAAACCTCTAAGATACCAGTCCTCCAAAATTAGCCCCCTAGAAGTGCTGCTCTTATTTGAATGGTAGTTACATGTAAAATCAGAAATTTGCCCTGTACAAAAAAACCAGTCAGCAACAGGTACATATGTGCAGCTTGGGCTACAGTTTTTAATTACCCCACTGTCAGGACGGGGTCTAGTAATACCCTTTTTTTTTCATGGTCATTTGCTCCAGACTCCCAGTTTTTGCTCGGCCAAACAGATATTGGTCCAAACTTCTGCTACACCGCTTGGACTCGTATACTAAGCAACCGTAATATATTTTGCACCCCGAGGGGAAGGAGAACAAATTAATGGTGGGGTATAATGCCCCTGGGGCTTTTCTTGTTTATTTTAACTCTTTCCCACCCAAGGTAAATGCCAAGTTTTTCTAAATTGGCAATGATGAACTGGTAGACCCCATGTGATATACCATTTGAAAGGTAATTTCTAGGGTGTGCCGTAAATCACACTAACGGGGATGAAGGATGTCTCAGATTAGACTGAGAAGTGTCCAAAATGAAAAAAGAAAAACGTTTAAAATTTTCGTATTCCTCATACATATTGGGTATACCCCTAAACTATAGCTAAATTTGCAGCTCTCGGTGCACTGCTTGTTGTCAGATATCAACTTGAACCTAAAATTTCAAAGGGAAAATGTTCCAAAAGTTGGAGGGGTGGTAAATCAAGTCTCATATAGGAGGGGGGTTCAATTTTATGCCTTGGTTGTGCAAATTTCACACAAATTGACCAAATGCTGAGCATGTAATGGCATCTTGTGCCATATGGCACTCTTGGTTAAGATTTCACCAATGATACGAGACTTGAAGGTTGGAACCACACATCACATGCCTCAATATAACACCTGTCTAGGTGGAAAAAGTATGTATTAATTAATTACATTGTGTAGTTCCAATAAAACATCCATACCTAGCCCCTGGAAGGTCATCAGAAATTTCCAGGAAGAGGGGGGTCTTAAAAGCCAAAATTTCCTATGCAAAGTATGAAGCTAAACTGGAATTACTGTACTGGGGGGGGAGGGGAAGTCAAAACAAAAAACCTTCCATGGGGCGAGTATGGATATTTTCTGGAACTACAAATTATCAATATTAAACCACTTACTAGAATGAGAGTGATGTTTGGGGTCCTTCAAGCCATGCCCACTTATAGTTGAAGCATTCCTTAAAATCTAAAAATTAAACAAGAGAATTGAGATCTTTCTTGATTAATATAAATGGAAGTTATTAAAATAAGACTGAAGGTAAACTTAACAATAAAGAAAATTCCACACCTTCACAGCTTCTTCGTTGTGCCCCATGTCAGACAGCACTAAGCCCAAATTTAGATGGGCAGCTGAAATATATAAAATAATTTAAAATTTAGTAAGCTGTATGTACCAGTACATGATGTACATTGTGTAGTTCCAGAAAAATCCATACCCACCCCATGGAAGGTCATTGGAAATTCCTAGGGGGAGCAGGGCCTTAAAATCCAAAATTTTAGAAGCAAAGTATGAAGCTTCATTGGAATTTCTTGGGGGGAAGGGGTGCAAATCAAAAAGCCTTCTGTGGGGAGAGTATGGATGTTTTCTGGAACTACACATTCCTACATGCACACCATACATTTGTCTAGGCCTTCAGAATAACAAATTAATGGTACAGGGCTACACCAGTGTCACTATGTTATTTATTTATTTACTTATTTATTTATTTATTTATTTATTTATTTATTTGAAGGAACAATGAAAAAATAAAGGAACCATGACAGGTGGAGCTGTCAAGTTTTATGTTCATATTCACAACTCCTTCTCTGATTAACTCCTTGGACTTGATTGATCAGTTGAAATGAAACCCATGAAAAAGTTTTCAAAAATTACAAAAAAAGTCTAAACCTTTGTGCAAGTGGAAAGGTAGAACACAAACATGCACATGTAGCAATAAAACACTGGAATAATGTGCATGTATTTTCTCACCAGCTAATCTTGGTCTAAAGTGGATGGCACTTTCATAACTTTGGACTGCTTCACTGTAGCGTTGCTCTTCAGCTAAAAGAATTCCCCTGAAAGCAAACATGCCAGATAGAAATAAAACTACATCATAACAACTTATGGCATGTTTAAATCTTTTAGTGGAGGTGTTGTGATCTGACTGTATCAGACATTTGATCTCTGGTAGTGCAAAGTTTGCTTTTAAATTATAATGCCCTTAAATACACACTTAATTTCCTGAGAGCCCCTAAGCAAGGAAGAGGATCAACTTGTACATGTAGTAAAATGGAAACATTTGGCTGATCTAATGGCTAAAGTGTTAGACTACTGACAAGTGGGGAGGTTCCAAGCCCTGGTCACCATGTTTTTCGCTTTGCCCTGCATTGTCAGTTCTCCAGCCGGGTGTATTAATGGATATTGGTGACATAAATTGTACTGGGGGTAACACTGCAATGGACTAGCAACTCACTCATCTATCCATACCTAAACAACAGTTTCTGCACGATAGGACAGCCATTTCTTAGCAAAACTGCACTATTATGTTTCAGGCTTCCAATAATGCAAATGCCTTTTTTTGGTTTTTTAAATGAATACTACAAATACTCTGAGGACAGAGTTTCCCAACAGCTTGTTAGAACCCACAGCCAGGTGGAGAGAGAGAGAAAATATAGAGCATAGTTTCTTGTCTAAAGATGCAGCAAAGGGCTTGACACAGGTAACCAAGTGAAAATAGTACTTACAGATTATAATGAGTGTCAGCCATATTGGAGCGATATGAGAGAGCTTTCCTGTATGCATCTTCTGCTTCTCTTATTCTTTTTTGAGAACTTAGCACATTGCCCAGGTTTGACCATGCTGTCAACCACAAAATTAAAGAGGTTTTACATTGACCAACAAGATACATATACACAAGTCAACCCTTTACACCTGTAAGGCAAAACTTCCAGTAAACAACACAACTCAAGAAAATCATATGAAAATTTTACACTGTATGTATGTCTGAAAATTAAATTAAGATTTATCTGTTTTGGTGGTCTTTCAAGTAAAATTAGTTTTAAACTTCTGATGACACAGTGTTTTAGTTACCACATACTGCTGTACTGTACAACAAGAACCTAGGGGGAACTCCCATATGAGAGTGACGGGGGTGCTCATTGTCTTGCTTAGGGGTGTAAATTGCAGATTTCGCTAATGCCGTCATAACTGTGTTGGCGGTCAAGATCACACAGAAATCGAATGCAATAATCATCTGAATTTATAGCTCTTATTAATAATAATAATAATAAAAATAATAATAATAATAATAATAATAATAATAATAATTATAATTATAATAATAATATTAATCCAGGGAGCCCACTCGCCTTGGCAGTTTTCAGTGGGGCCCTGCAAATTATAATAAAAATAAAAAATTAAAAACTAAGAAAAGAGATAATTAGCATGGTCTCCTTTAGGGGTCAAATAAAGCCTGAGCCACAGCCTGAGCATCCCTGTCCCTTTCATATGGCAGCCCCCCCCCCCATGAACACTATCTGCAATGTTATAATTTTCACATGACCTGGCCTCTGTTCATTACCTCTGTATCTTGGCAGTTAAAGTGAGACATGAAGTAACAATTTTCTCAGAGACTTCAATAATATCCCAAGTTTGACCATTCACACTTTACAAATTTTATACAAATTTTATTCTATCTTTCATATTCCTTTTGTACACTCTCAAGACTACTATTATTTAGAGGTCTTGTTCAAGAATTGAGAATTGCTAAAATTACATGTACACTAGATAAACATTGTCACTTGGTTACCTTTGGCAGAGTTAACAGAGATACCAGACCTGTTGAAAGAAAATTACTGAAATGAATACCACAGTATTGTTACACCTGCCAACTCACATGCATTATGCGTGAGTCAATCACATGCATACAGGACCATTGTCGTCCAGTGAACGGAGCTACATGTAAATGTTGCATTTGAGTCCTAAGTAACGAGTAAAAGGCAGTGCCAAGATTCTGAGCTTTGCAGCGCAACATTCGACAACCTTTGGAAATAATCATAACATTTTTAGGAATCTTAGTCATCAGAAATTTTTCTGAAATTTGGGCAATATGGATATGAAAATCTTGCACATTTGACTTAGGAAAAGTTGGCAGGTATACTATGAGTACTGACAATGTCAAACGGTGGCCTGTATGACCTGCATGCAGGGTACAGAATTGATTTGTCTTTTTGGTCTGAAATAGGGTAGTACAGTATTTCTGTAAATAGGGGGGGGGATTGAGCTATTATTTGAGAAAAGACAGTAATTCCGAAGGAAGCTGCAAGCAACTGGCCCCAGTCTTCTGCTTTTCACTCAGCAAAAGAAATTCTCACCCTTGACTGCCCGTTTACATCACATGAGCTCGTGCCTTGAATGTCGCAAACATTTTTTACCCTGGGGGTTCAGGTGGGGTACAACAGCCAAGATTAATGTCCCTAGGCTGGGAACCCTGGGGGTTCAGGTGGGGTACAACAGCCAAGATTAATGTCCCTAGGCTTTTCTTCTGTATAGGAAATAAATGCATGTGTTTATTACAGCGTTTGAAATAAACGTGACTTAAATTAATGTGAATTGGTGTTGGAAAATAGTTTAGAATAAAGGAAATTAAAGCAGATGACAATGCAAGATAAATAAAACCCAAAACCATTTTTTAACAGCAGGTGCAAAATAGGTCAGGCATTGTTTGGAGAAAAAGCATTCTGCAGAACCTCACCAAAACTGGT
This sequence comes from Siderastrea siderea, assembly GCA_964030785.1. NCBI lineage: Eukaryota > Metazoa > Cnidaria > Anthozoa > Scleractinia > Rhizangiidae > Siderastrea > Siderastrea siderea. Next base: position 14,831,067 of record OZ034968.1, on the reverse strand, counting down.
GAGGTTTCTCCCTTCCTACATGCAACCCTAACTTAAACCTTACAATCTAACTTGACCTGACTTCTGATCTTATGACAGCTTTCACCTGTACAGAGTTTCCTCATCTTGCCAGTCCCAGTTTCTTCTCATTGTTCTTGCACAGAATAAGACCAGAACACATATTAAAAGACTACAGAAAGTTTTTTTCTGCTGCGCATTGCACACGCTCCAGATAACGTCAGCTCCAATGGCAATGAGCAAACAATATCCTACACTGGGAATGTACAGAATTCTCTCCGCTACCACAAATCCAACATAGAAAAACAAGTTACTGGCTGGCAGAAAAGAAAGTGTTAAGATTGCAACTGACACAAGGACAGCTTGAAGCAAACAATGTTTACTGATGATATTGAATGTTCTTGCTGGTAAATTATTGTTCTGATAAAAATATTGGCCACTCGATGACAAAATTTCAGCATCTGTGGATTTCTTTGTACCAGTAGGTTTCTTTCCATTTCTGGATAAATGGTCTTTCTTATGAGCTGCAGAAAATGGTTCTTTCTTGGAATTTTCTTCTTCAAAGTTATTTTCCACCGTTGTTTCAAAATAAGTAGCACATCCATTTAAACAATAAAATCCCAAGATGGCTAGAAAAACATAAAATATTATGATTATGAGACAGCGAGGATCCAGTAAGGATTCTACAAGGGGTATAGAATCCATTGACCAGTCAAAACTCAATGTTCTGGGACACAAAAGAAGCCAGAAATTAAATGCTGGTAAATACAAAAATGTCAACACTCTTGTCAGCCTTTCCTCACAGTTTGCAGCTGGATTGTCAGATGGAGAAAAATCTGGTGCTTGCTTTCCCATGATTGAGAACCGTAGGAAGAAAAGCCCAAGTCCAGTAATAAATACAGTAAGGAGACGTAAAGCAGAACCACTCTGAATGACCTAGGAATATAAAAAGGTATTAACATTATTTAACATCTGAGTAGGATTGCTGGACAGCAAAATACTTGCTTCATATTTTAAGGTCATGGTGTTTTTATATTGAGCACAGTGTAGTACCAGAACCATGAAAACCTGCCAAACACTTTCCTTGCCCAAAATAATCGGTTTAATTTAAGTGTTTTATGCATATTTTGGTTGGAGAATAGAAAAAAAAACACCTTAGAGAATTGAGAGTCGATGTTGAATTAGGTGTCTCGTAGTGCCTTTAAGAGTTGAAGCCAGGAAAAATATGAATGGAAACTTAAAGAGATTCCATTTTACACCACATGTATACAGACCCAATTTATAACTTAACACTTACCTGCATCAAAGCCATGGACAGCTTCTGTTTCTTGTTGCTTGTTAAAATGACCGTGACCTCATAAACAGCGCATGCTCCTAAAACAGTGATACCTTGTTCTTTGCTTAACATGCTTGCGATACACAGTACAAAACATAACAATAACCACTGCCACCTGGTGTTCCTCCATCCAAGAAAGGAAATGCTTGAAGACGCCTTCTGAGATTTGATGTACACCAATAAAGATGTAATGAAAAGGAAGCAAGCTCCAATGTCTGCTCTTCCAACAATTCCAGTCACAGCCTCTGAAATGAACCAAGCTCAAAAAAATTATTGACATCAGTGACATAAGGAAAATCAAATTATTTTCAGGGCCTGTTGTAAACTTAATGAAGTTAAAACTGAATGACTTTGAGAATAGCAGAACAATAAATGCAAATATTTCTTGAAGTTAATGGTAAGTGGTCCCCTTCTTTCCAGAAACAGAAAGTTCAAATTAATTTACTACACCACAATGCTCAACAGCCTAGGCTCATATCCATAGTACATAACCTAACATCACATGGCAGAAAGCAACTAAATATGTTATCACCCTCTCTGCATGACACACCAGTCTATCCAAAGTTATTCCACAGCAATTTGTTATGTTTTGAATTTGTTTTGCCAGTATCCATTTACACCCCTCAGTGGAACACGACAATGCATTGTCGATTTCATAAGTTTGTTGTCTAAGAGCACTAGGTCCCTTGACCTGCTGACGGGTCTCAGGATTTAAGTGTGAAGTAAATGGTCCATAATCTAAAACCTCCATCTTCCAACACATCATTAATTACAGCATGTAAGGGGATCACTTAAGACCCAACACAGCCATTCTGCTCATTTCCAACAAGCTATCAACTGAGTGGTAAATGCTTTAATTTAACAAATCAAACCATCTAGTGCATCAATCTGTATAACCTTACCTGTATGAATGGGATGTACAGCAAACAGAAGTCCTGCCACAAGACTTGGAAAGTGGGCATGAAGAAATGTGTATGACAAGACCACAACAAGCCAACAGACAGCACTGTGTAACAAAACATTCACAGCATGATACCCAAATGGATTCAATGCACCATAATAGTAGTTAATCCTGAATGTTGCCACGCACAGGGGTCTGTAAGACTTGTGGCTTCCACTGTGAGTAAGGGGTGTGCCCCAAAAGTCGTTGAATAGAACATTGCTCCACGGAGTAGAAGGAAGGAGATCAGAATTTTTTACAATGGCCCGACTGTAAAATAAGAGTTAGTTCAGGTTTAAGGCTAAGTAGCATACATGTACAATGCTAGGAGTAGTTTAATACCCCAATTATGTCGCTTATTGTTTTTTCTCGATTAAGTTCCAGGCCTTAAATAAATGCCGGGTTCAAATAAACGTCGGGTCAACATGGTCAAATTTTAAATAAATGCCCCTGGCATTTTTTCAGGGTACCGGCATTTATTTAAAACTGAACCTTTATGCTACTGATTTTAATCAAAAATTAGTTAAAGCACTTTAAAAAAGGGTCCATGAACCACTACAGTACTTCTGCTCAATTTATTTCACTCATTTCAACTAAAGGAAGTCAGCATAATCTACTCTTCACTCAGTACCCAATTTTCCTGCCTTGTTTTGCATTTTAATGGACTACAGACAAAATTGTTGACATTTGATTCCTGTTTTACCATAACTTCTGTAATTTTAGTGAACCTAAGGTACTGAAGACCAAAAAACTAAGGCTATCAACACTGATGAAAAAACCACTTTTTAATAAACGTGGGTCCCGAATAAATGCTGGGTTCAAATAAATGCCAGGTCTACGAGGTCTAGTTTTAAATAAATGACTCTGGCGTTTAATTAAGAAAATACGGTACTTTTCTGGACCTTAATTTTAGCAAAAGTAAAGGCCATAGTTGAGCAAACACGTACAGTCTGGGAACCATTACTTCCTTTGAAATTGCAAAAATAAAGACTAGCAAAACAAGGATTTGTCAATTAAGCAAAATTAAGTATCCATGAAAATCGGTGAGAAATTTAACGGTATATACTGTAAGTACAATTACTGCTGAACCTGTAACTTGTTAAAATACTAAATGCAAGGGAAAGAAAATGAATGAATAGGATGTCCTACACTGTGCTGGGGATCCTGTGTTGTTCCTTTCCCAAGGGAGGTACTCTGTGAATTTTGGGTGGGTGTACCACTAAGAATCTAACACTTCATACTAAAAATATACACCCTATCCTAGACTCACCACTGATCAGGTATATGATAAATGTGAACTCATTCTAGACCAGATTAAACTGGTTGAAAAAAACACCCAGGACAGCAGCACATTTGACAAAGCTTGTACATGGGACTACCCCCTCCTTGGGTTCCCTTAAAATATCCTTTTCAATACTTTACTGCAACCCATATTAAAACCAGGAAAAGTAGAAACATCTTTTTCAGTACAATAACATAATCCTAAACATTACGCATTTCTATGCAACCTTAGGAACAATATCATGGCATTAAACTAAGAATTTCTGTAATTCAACAGAGCAAACTGAAAAATATAAACTCGTACGTTTTAAAAATTGAACATTTGCAAAATGCCAAAACAGATAAATAAATAACAAATGAAGAGCTCCAACTGCGACTACTGATTTCTTTGCCAACGAAATGACAAGCTTTTCTAACAGCGGCACATTGAGTCTGACAACAACGGCAAGACGGTTTGTGCACAAGGTACAAGTGTTATATATGGTTCTTCCAGGTTCTTGCTAACAACTACTAAAAAATACGATACATTATGTGCTCTTCGCAACAAGAATTGATTAAAATCAGCTTTAGATCACCTTTGTTAAAGTAACCTTAAAAAATAACAATGAAACTTACAACAGGTGGCCTGGCAGAGTTTACTCTTGATATCAGCCAGCCTAAATGATAACATTGAAGATTCCAAATTTAATATTTCGCTCCTCGCGTTGCGAACTTGCTCTATGTTTTAGCTTTGAAAGCTATTTAGTGCCTTCATTTACAAGATTATTTGCTAACCTTTAATTTCAGCTTACCTTTGTTTGATCCCTGCCTAAGCCCACAGAAGTTTAAAAATAAATAAGCTTTAGCATGTTAGCGCACGGAATCGAATCACGCAAACAGTAAGCTTACTGGAGACGAGACAGATGCGAGAATGCGATTAAAACCCGAGAAAATGCCTCTATGAGAAAACACGTTCCTTCTGTACTTGGTAAAATGTTGATCGTTGATATCGTGACCGAAGTGTTAATCCGCAGATAAAAAGCCCTCGAAACCTCAAGTCTGCCCGCCACCCAAAAAGCATGATTTATCTTCGTAAACACAACTCTTCTAGGGGCCTAATTACCTGTCGTCGTACACAAAGTCTGCGGACAGCGAATTCAAATAGCACAAGAGTCCTGCCAGAGAGGAAACTGTTGCTGCATGCCACCATTTCCATTTGTCATTCTGCATTCCGAGAGTTAATAGTAGTTATAATATAACTTTTCTACCACCTGTGTTCGACACCTCAACATCCCGCCATAATTATTAAGGGTGCTGGGTAACCAGGCCGCCCTACTTATAACAACTAATTCATCTGGTGTGGCATTTGTGAGAACTTTTCTGAAGCGCAGGGTATGGTTGTTCAAAGCAGGATCCGGTTTAATGTGACTTAATTTAGGTTTATAGTTAAAATGAATTTATACTTGCTATAAATAATGGTACACCACAGTAAATTCATCAGCACAGAAAAAGTCCACACTAAAATTTGACCCGAAGATACTCTGAGCGCAGTTCGCGTAGGCTTTGCGGGTTTCAGTGCCCTTCGCGCCTGCATAGCTGAAAGGTATTGTTCGTGAAGGAAAGGTTGGAGTGGCTAAGACCTTGCCTTCGCGCAAAACACACCGCCAGCTACAGTGCCTAAGCAATTCCTACTTAATTCCACCTGAGGAAGGAACTGAAACAGAAAGTTCTTACACGCGGGCTACAGTCTCGATGAACCGAGTCTGCCAGCACAAAAGTTTCAAAGCCATCATTTCATTTTGTTTAATGGGGACTGAAAGTTCTCAGATTTTTCTTCTTTAAAATTTTCGGCATACAGTCTCTTTCACAGCCGTTGTTGACAAAAACAAAGTGTGTTATACGTGAAACGCACGTCTCATTAGATCCGAGTGTGTAAGAGAATGCTGGAACGAAAAGAACCAACACATTTGGCAAACAGTATTAAATTTTTCCCTGGAAAATTAGGGACTGAATCTTTGACGGTTAAAGTTGAACCCAGTGAGGCCAGCCTCTCCCCAGGAATCCTTGACGGTAAAAATTAGCTGAAATCACGAATTCATTCACTGATTCTCGTCGCTAGTTGCAGGACGAGTGGATCGGGCTCTTGGTTGCTTGATAGCGGAATGGGAATCTTTCAGGGCCCCACGCTTACAATATTGATTAGAGAGAAAAGGGTCCAATAAAAGCCGTTTGGGATGAGGGATAAAGGATTTCAAGGGGTGGGGGACGAGATGAAACTACGTGACATCAGAAGTGGGATAAACTCTATTTTGTGGATGGGATGCGGAAAAGTTTAGAAATCTTTGTCGGGAAGTGGAATGATCTTCGTGTTCAGGGGCAAGACCTCCTTGAGGCAAGCACGGTGCCTAACGAGCAACACCTCGCGTTCTGCCACGTATCAAGTCAAAATGTGCGCATGTACGGTCCTACGCATTGCTTTTGCGTTGAGCGATCGACGATCTTATGAGACAATGGAGTTCTCTGAACAGAAGGGTTCTTCCATGGTCTCGCATCCAGTGTTGTCAATCAAGCTTCCTTGCCTCACATCTGTCAGCAAAGGCTCCATGGTTGCCTGAAGGAATCAGACATGTCAGACTTCCAGAATGACTTCATATAGCGAAAAGGATCTTTTAGCTCTACAGATTCCACTCATAACTGTTGATCTGGCCGAGGTATTAGTCCTGAGTCCACTTTAGGGGGATCATCCCTCCCGATCGCCAGGGGCGTTCACGCTCTCCCCGAGCCGTTTCACCCTAAGAGCAATAAGAGGCGGTTTTATTCGCAGGCTGTTTCAGCGCTAATGGAAGAAAAATCCCGAAAAAGTAACAAGAGATAAACAAGAAGTTTGTTTGATGAACGATATTTTATTACGAGGAACGGTGAACGAAATGAAAGCTTTAATATTGACGGGAGGGAAGAGGCGCAAAAAAGTGCGCAGTGCAAAACAAAATTGAAATTATGCACGTCTCATGCAAAAGGATACAACATCTGTTCATCTTTGTTCTTACTTAACCTGCAAAAGCGGGTATTTAAACTAAATTTCGCGAGTAGAAATAACTGCGGGAACAAAATCGCAGGTTGCCAAACAATCGCCAAATTTTGAGCAACAACAGATAAATTTATATAATATATTGGATCAACAAAAGGGATGTTGGTGGCTTGACGCTAGATAGGCTCACCTTGGAAACTGACATACATAACAAAAACATTGCCTGGCGTGAATCAGGTTCAATCTTCACATCAATGAAGCTTTTATTCGAGTAAATATAAGACTTTCCGCAGTAAATAAATATTCCTCAGCTGTCAACCATATTGGTTCAAATCCGCGTAATGGACGCAGTTTGAAGCCCTTTCTTTGTGAAAGCAAAATACGTCCTGCAGTGAAACGAAACCGAGTTTTAAACAAAAGCAAAGGGCCTGAAACCGCTAAAAGCGAGGAAAAGAAAAAAGAAGGATTTGGGTGTAATGTGCGACAAAATACAAGGAAAATAATGGTGTACGGTTTCTAAGAAACATGGCACGCAAACTTCAGACTTTTTATTCCTGAATAATTTAGTGGACTGTGTGTTTATCACAAGAGTGATAAAGACCCCTGGGTTCTGTAACCAGCAAAATAATAGCGGCTTTTTTCTATACCAAATCTCTTGCGTCTTTCCGCGTAGTTTAACAGCGAAAATGTCAGTAAAATTTCGGTAGAAGCAAAAGGAATAAGATGAAAAAAATTGTGCCGTTTCGCTGAGAAATTCAAGGAAAAATGATCCAAAAAATTAAGCAAACATGGATATGATGAAATGAAAAACTGACTTTTCTATTCGCGAAAACTGCACAAAGTGATTGACCAAATTGTTGTACGAAATCGATTCGATTAGCTGCCTCCCGAGAAAGTCACGATGTTTTAAAAGCATAATAGTCTGTAGCAGAAATTACCATGTAAACTACTCACGATAATTACAAAGAAACAAATGTTTATTAGCCGTAGAATGTAGCTGTAACTTTCAAAACCACTGCGGCAAGGCTTTTTTAGCTGTAGCTAGTGATGCACAAGCGTTTCTTGGGTCACACAGCAACATCGATTTCAGCAACTGCAACTTTATGGCGAGTTAAAAATGCACAATCATGATGAAGCCATAAAGATTCAGAAGAGAATGTCGTGTCAGCGTGGCATTATTTAATTAAAGGATATGTTGTAATTAAGGCATTTGAAAATACCAAGCAGTGGATAAACAGGTTAGGTAGTTTTTTTCCACCTGGAGATGAAGATATAATTTATAATATTGATGACTAAGGGCTGAAGAGGGCGTACTATACTGAACAAGGTACGTTTTTGTGGTCGTCTGCTGAACGATGTATGCAACTTTACTCCACCACTTTTTCTTACGACTACCATATGCGATTTCAACGCTTACCAAACATATTTTAAAACCTTTAAAAGACATCACAGCCTTGAGCATTATAGAACTTCAATTCTGCACGTGTTAGTCGTAGACCAAAGACCGATCAAACGACAAAGTACATGTTGGAGTAGAGTTGCGTGTTATGACTGTTATGGAAAACTCCCTGTCTCGTTAACTAATTTCTCTTTAGACCAAGAATTCAGAATCCAGTTACAGGAAAACCTAGTGTTAAGTAGGAGAGAAGATTAGGGGCAAAACTTGGGAAAGATTTCCTCTGCCAGAGGTCTGAAAATGTTTACAGACGTGTGAAGACTGTGAAACAAGTTGCTGAAAGAAACCGAAGGATAGTACAAGTGCATTTTCTTATCTTACATGTGTCGCGATAGTGCTGCATTGCAAGATGCAAGAAAAATTTCCTTGTGTGCTAGAAACTTATAGATCAATCTTTTACAAATACTGCCAGATTCCAACAATACTTCTAATTGACGTTGCATCGATTCAGAAGTGTATTTTAATCTCCTAGAAAACAAAACAGGTAACTTGTAAAAATTACCCCTGGCCAATTTAGTTCTGAATAGGATCAGTTATGCGCAAAGAAAAGAGCCATTCTCAGTAAAATGAAACTGGATCTAAATGAGAGTTTTCCTTATTGAAACTCTGGTGCGGCTAAGTCGATTCATCAACAAAATGTTTTATTGAATATTTGCTTTGCCCAAGAACCGCTACCGGGTTAATTTCCGGCTAGATATACCTTATTGTTACTTACTTTCGCGAATCCAAAAATATCGCGAAATTAAAGATCCGCGAAAAAATGTTCTCACTCAAATTACCAGGTAACGACGCGAAACTTAATACCCTGCTATGCCTTCGTACATTTCTGAATTTATAATGTTAACCAATACAACAGAGAGAAAGCACATTCATTATTTTAAATACTGTCCGATATAGTGTTACGTTGTGCTTTGTCGCAAACGAACATCAACTTCTTTTAAAGTTTTTTTTTTGGTAGTTCTGTTCAATATCATTTTAAACTGTGGCTATATATGTAAAACTACAATCTGTAGCGCCGATTCGAAGACAACCTGTTTGTTAATACGGGTCAGCATTTAGAAAATTTTAGCGAAATTTTTTTTGAGACGATTTTTCTGCGATTCTCGTCGTAAGTGAAGTTCAAACTTTAAACAAGCTTGTCATCAAAAAGCGCCTAATTATGCTAATCGTGACATTGCTGCTCTTTTTTATCTTTTTTCTTTATTGAAAAGCTTAATTCTATTTCCGTAACTGAATAGAGCGATTAGGCGAACGGCTTTTTAGAAGGGGGGCTTAATAGACGGAGGTGGTAAAAAGAGGAAATACCGTATCTGTCAAAAAAAAATTAGGAAGGCGGCGAGTATTGAGAAGGAAATTCTTAAAGCTCTGAAATATACATTCTGTCTCTCACAGTGTAGACTGAGCACGTGTCGCGTGGCGAGGGACATTTTATCTCGACACCCTACCTCCGCCTCCCCAGGGGTGTGCCCGGGGGGGGGGAGCATGATAACAGTTGGAATTAACCATGCATTATTATAAGCTGTTGGAAATCAGCTGTTGGAAATAGCCCAAGACTGCCATCGCTGGAGGAAACTTGTGGTCGACTGCTCTGCAGCCGAATGATGATGGTGGTGATGATTATAAGCTGCGTTGTAGATGAGAAGAGAAAATCATACTTCATTTTTTTCCGTAACACAAATGCTCATTTTATTCAAATCTATTTTTGATTATACTGAAACAAAACCAGATCAATCATAATTCATATTTTGCAATTGTTTGGTATTTTGAAAATTAAGCGCCACTGCTAGGAAATCACTTGTCACTGGAAGCAGACCTGAATAAGCTGAAAGCGTCGGCAATAAAATTAAGCGGAAATAAGGGCTCCGACATAATTTCCTGAGTGTCTAGCATTTTGTAGATTGATTTTTAAATAATTTATCGTCCATTTAGCTTAGGATATAAAGTTACTCAACTCCACTGTTTGGATTTCTGTTAATAGTGTTTTCTTCGAAGCAACACAATACTTCTCGAAAAACTTGACATAAAAAGTCGCGCCATTCTTCACTGTGATGAAACCTGACTAAGAATCCTGGACAGGTGAGAGAGTGGTATCACTGCTGATTTTGAATTTTGAAGCTTTTTAGCGATCAAAACATCATAAGCTTGTAATCAACCGAATGCGATTTATTAGTTATAGAGGTTTCACTCGATGAGATCAGCTGAATGCTAAGAGTAAACAGCTTAACCACGCAGAATAAGAATAATATGCTCATTATTGATAACTTAATAGGTGAAAACATAAAGGACTACAACGACGAAAACTAACAGAGTCATCGCAAACGGTACGCTCAAGATTGAGATAAACTGCAAATCACGAAAAAAGCTGAATTTAACTGAGCCACCTTCGTAGATATTGTAATCCTGTTATTGGAACTGAAATTGCTCGTAATTTAAGAAGGCCTATTCATTTCCTGCTAGTATTGCCTGAAGAAGTTTGTTTTCGACTAGTCTGACAACTAACAAAGAGGATATAAAGATGCCTTTCATAGACACATGCGTCATGGAGGATATTCCAGGATATATCTCATGGTCTACAGTTGCAATAAGCGTTGTTTTGTGCATCATAACTGTACCTGGAAATTTTCTAAAATGTGTTGCTATCATCAAAGACCCCTTCAGAGATCTGAGAACACCATTCAATTATTTCGTCATCAACTTGGCTGCCGCTGATTTGATTATTGGCTGTGTAACCGAGCCGGGTTTCATCATTTATCACTCAAAGGAAGCCATAAAAGGACAAAAATTGCACGTTATCTGGATTTTCCACTTGACATACTTTACGTCACTGACAGCATCGCTTCTAAGCCTGTCAGCCCTGACAGTTGACCGCTGTCTCACGATTACGTCACCTTTACGAAGAAGGCTCAAGTCAAGGCACGGATATTTAACTTCTGCTGTTATTTGGTGTGTGTCGTTGAGCATTTCTTTCGTTTACTTCGCAGTGAAATTTTACCTATTTTTATTTTTATTTGCCAACACTGCAGCACTGATAGTTTTGGTTATTTTTGTCATATCGCACCAACGCATTGCAAAAACACTAAAAGATCATGTTAGACACTGGGATCCAGTCGACAACAGCGGGTTTCGGCGTCTAGCTGTAGCGAGGGAAAAACAGCTCACCAGATCTTTCCTAATGATGTTGACGTTGTTCTGCTTCTCCGTGTTCCCGTCATGCATCATAGCATACGTCATCGGTTTTTGTACCACGTGTACTTGTGACATCATCAACATATTACGTGACACTTATTTTCTCTTGCCTATGGCGATTTCGGCCTGCAACCAACTGCTCTACGCCTTGAGGATGAGAAATTTTCGTAGAGCCTTTACTTTTTTGTTTCAGTGTGCTTTTTGTGACAAGCTTCGTTCGGAGCCATATTTGTGGACCAACAAGATTATGGGCAAAGACGAGCGGAAAGCAGCAAAGAGAGCAACGTGGATGAAACACTTGCCGTCGCAAGGGGATCATGGCATTAAATTACTTGAATTTAACAGGGTCGTAATGAGGTATGTGAGAGCAGGGAGGGAGGAGGGAGAGGGTGCTACTTAGCTCATCTATAAGAGTTTAAGGAACAGCAAAAAGCAATTGCTCTCGTTTAATGAGGCCGCGATCTTTATGGTCTACGCCAAGCCGTACCCTCCTCCCCGAAAAGAAAACGAGGTGGAACTCCCGGTTTCTTCTCGGGGGTGTGACTACGAGTAAGCTATTTGGACAGCACCATGGAAACGAAACTCTGGAAATGAGCATGAACAGAAACTTACGCAAGGAGCGCTTGCGCCTTTGAAATGCTTTATGTTTTCAGGGCGACTTTTTGCTTGCTTGCGCTGAATGGCTCGCTCGCCATCCAAATATTGTCTAATTAAGGAAGTATCTTATGAAAACAACTGACACAGTTGGTCTGTAACCTTACACCGATGACTATCAGATAGATATCTCCAATAAGTAAAATTGAGACCGCAAGCACAGGCAAGGGAAGACAGCGAGGATTTTACCCCTTTACCTGTTATAATAAAACCTTGAATCATAGAGTGCGGTTGTAACCTATGAGTCTGTGGATGACGTATTTTCAGCAGTCGTTGCTGCTTTGCTGTTTGTTGCTGCCATTTTAGTGCATGGTTCCTACTTTTAGGCCTAAAGTGTGTCCACCCAAATTAAAGCCATCGAGAAATACTTTTCTGTGGTACTGTTTGCCATTTTGTATTTTGCATGAATTCCGAAAGTATGACCATTCAAATGAAAGCTGGTAAGGCGTACTTTTACGGCGAAGCTGTTTAAAAACGTGTGTACAAGGTTCTTTTAACTCTCGAGTCTTTGGATGAAATCTTTAAGTATGTCTATTGAAATGAAAGCTACCGAACAGCACTCTTCTGCAGTACGAAATTTCCTAGCATAATATTGACAGAAGCTACGTAGATTCAGCAAAGTGCTGGCTAAACCGGCTTGAGTGAAAGATGTCTAACTCGGGGAGCAGGGATGGCGCAGTGGTGCGAGCACTCACCTTTCACTAATGTGGCCCGGGTTCGATTCCCAGACTCCGCGTCAGATGTGGGTTGAGTTTGTTGTTGGTTCTCGTCCTTGCTCCGAGAGGTTTTTCTCCGGGTACTCCGGTTTTCCCCTCTCCTCGAAAAAAGAAAAAGATTTCTAAATTCCCATGCGATCTGGACACAGTGGACGAAGACCCACCTTATGGAAGTTACACTGCTAATTCCCAGTTATTTATTTAATTTAACAGACAGGTAACTTCCCAGAAAATTTGTCCAACATTTGCAAATTCACAAAAACCTGTCATTCGCGTTCTGATCGTTCTTACCTGCACTTCTAAGATGAAAAATCTTGTTAAGGATGAAGACGGAAACTTAAACAGATACCGCATATTTTCTTCTTCGATTTGAATAAAGAATCGTACCGTTTAATTTAGGCACAAAGTTTATTTTGGCGGCCTGGTGTGTGCTCAGTAAATTAGTGGCTTATGCTCATAAAGTCAATAACCGACGTGAATATTCAATAATTACTTTGCCAAAGTGAGGATATAAAAATCCTTTCTCCTAGCTCAGCTCAGCAAGCCTCACGATTTGCGTTAAACGAAATTCAATGAGCAATTTAAATGTAGAGACACTTTCGTTTCAAAACCTTTTTTTTTCTTTTCACACCATTAAACTCCTCTCTGCGCTAAAATATCCCCCATCTTCCCAGTCAATGTTGTTTGCTTTGTTCCACAAACGTTGAGTTTTTGCAACGGCATAACATTGAAGAAGGGGAGGGGGATCTATAAAGTATTTTCCAAACGCTCTCGAAGTCGTAGTCAGAAAATAGCTATACCAAGTGCTCTTTTTGTCGCTTCTCAAATATTTTGTTTTAACTAATCACAGTGATATCAGTTTAACTGTATATACGTGGCCATTTAGAGTTGTTACACAAAAATCATCTGATTGTTAAACTGTTGATTCTTCAGTGTCTTCGAGTTCAATGTTTCCAAAGAAGTTTTCATAGGAATAAGCTATTGTCGATGAAAGCAAAATTTTACTACTACAAATTGGTTCCGTTTTAATTCTAACCAAACATAGCCACAATTTTAAGGATTATGTGACATTTATGTCATCCACAACCGACCTAACTTGGTTTGTTCAAATATAACAAAGTAAATGTTTCTTTTTTTACCTGTCTTTCTCATGACATATCGCACACATCAAAGGCCTCAACAAAGTTAACTTACCAAAATAAAACCCTTATTTGTTTGACTATTCAAAATAAAAATATTCACACGAAAATTTTGCTTTGCCGAGGTAAGTTGCAAGATTACTTGTCCTCGCAAAAATTGCATCTAAACTTTTGGATTAATTCGTTTTTTTTTAGTGGCGGATGTAAGCAGCAGTTCGCAAATTGTTTAAACATCTTAAGTTCTTTTGACTGTTTTTGCCATTCTTTCGTTGGAAAAGATGATTAAGAGCGTCTCCGCCGGAGTCTTTGCACCCTTTCCTTTTAAGAAGTAATTTAAGTGGCTCTTGCTTTCTTGAGTCTCTGCACGGATAGATATACCCCGAGCAACTCAACGACACTTTAAGTGATACTGTTTATCGTGCTACACAAGGTGGTTCTAACTGTTACGTCCGTGGCTGAAATTCTAATACGTAACATACAAATGAAAGTTACTGAGCAGTGCTTTCCTGTGGTGCTGTTTACCTTTCTGTACATGAAGGTTGTAACGTCTTAGTCTGTGACTGAAATTCTAACGTGTGGCCATTCAAATGAAAGCTTCTGAGCAGTATTTTTGGGTGTTTCTGTTCGCTTGTTCAATTTAGAAAGAGAAATCTGATTGAATCTTCGTCGATTTAAAAATCAGAGACTAAACTTCCTACACTTAATTTTGCAGGGATTGCTCAACGATTTGAATTTCTATCACTGTTCATAACAGTTATCACACTCAAAGCACCTGTTGCCATTATAATCCGCGTAATAATCCGCAGAAACTTTCACAAGACGCGACGGTAAATATAACTGGCGTGAGATTAATAACAATTTTCATCTGGAGCTAACAGCAACTACAGTCGACAACGGAGAAAATTGGAAAGTTTAAGCAAGCTCTTTTCTGGTGCAGGCCGAGTCGTCGCTATGATGTATTTGTTTGGAAGCCATTTCTGTGAGGATCAACGAGCGCCGTTTGAGCTTTCCGTAACGACTACAACCATAGCAGCAATCTTGTGTGTCATTACGGTACCAGGTAACATGTTAATCTGCTGGGCGATCATAAAAGATCCAAACAAAGAACTGAAATCTTCATTCAACTATTTGGTTTTAAATCTCGCCTTTGCTGATCTTATCACCGGCGTCGTAACAGAGCCGTCATTCGTCGTGTTTCATGCCAGAGAGGCTTTAGGGTACGAGGTCATGAATCGGGTGGAGATCCCTCACATCGCTTATTTCATATCTTGCTGTGCTTCAATGCTTAGCATTTCTGCTCTGACTACCGAGCGATACCTTACCGTTACTTCAACATACAGGCGAACTTGCTCGCGCTCAAAAACAATTGCCTTTTCTATTCCAATATGGATTTTTTCCATTGCTGTTTCGTTTATTTACTTTGCAACCGGTTTTTACTCATTCCTCTTTGTTTTTGCAAACGTAACAGTCATTACAACGCTTGTTATTCTAACGTGTGCGTATGTTCGGATCTATCAAAGCCTTCATGCACACGTTGAACGCGGTGCAACAACACAGAGTAATCGATTCGTGGAACAAAGAATAAGATACGAGAAGAAAGCGACAAGATCTTTTCTTCTTGTGCTCTTCGTCTTCATTTGCTGCAATGTGTCTTCATGCGTAATGGTTTACTTTATCCTACTCTGTGACGTATGCAACTGTGACGTCATCCACTGGTTGCGTGATTTCCAGTTTCTGATGGCGCTTGTCAACTGCGCAGCTAATCAGTTCTTGTACGCATGGCGCATGCCCACGTTCGTGAGAGCCTTCAAACTGACGTTGGCTTGCACAGCGGGTTCCGCCAGGAGGGGAAGAGTGCAAAGTAATTCAAGTCATTTGCAAATGTCTTCAATAGCAACAACAAACAATAACATAGATTCAACTGATAGGTCTTTTTGCGCTGAAAGTTTGTAGAACATGGAGAATTGTGGGGCGTAAGTGAGATAGTGATACTAGCGCGAAGTACCGAGATTAAACTCTTCACAATGGAAGATCGCAGAGAGACTGCAATCAGAGCAGAATAATAAGTTATGTGTTGACGAAAGGCTTGTTTCCATACGATCACAGTGACCGCCCCAAAAGGTGGTCAGCGACATGTGAAAAAGTGACAAGCAGCCATTCACCGACGGAATAGACTGCAAACATTTGTATAGCCTGGTTTCGATAGGTCGCTCAGTTTTGGTCAGTGCAACCATCGTTGTCGATCATTAACGATCGCATGGAAATCAGTCGGTAATGGATGCTTTAGTTAGTGATTTTTATCGATGTGTTAAAATCAGTTCACTTACATGAACAAGGTTCAGAAACATTGAGCGGTGGGTTAAGAAAACAAACAAACAAACAAACAACCAGAACGATTTCTGGCCCACTAGTATCACAAAAATGATCGAGAAAATAATTTTCAGATAATTGCGAGACTTAGTATGCGCCTGCCATGTTGATGTCCGTTTTCAGGGCACCGACACGGCGGCTACAGAAGTCAGTACACGAAATAAAGCTCGCTAGTTTCATCTTTAGAATTACTGAGATGACATTTTTACATTACTATCATACTTGAAATTTGAAAAGTAGCGCGAAAATGTTGGTATTGAAACAATTTGAACATTTCTCTGCTTCAGGCTGCCGCAAAATTCATAATTACTTAAGGCGGCTCCCTATAGTTTTATGACCGCGCGCGCGCTGATGATGAGAGCTGTAGTAATCTGCACGCGCTTACATGAAATCGTAGGGTTTTTCTGATATTTTATGACGTCAGCAGAGCCAAAAAAGAACAAAGTAAACAGTGAATTTTCTCATGTTCCCTTTGGTGAAATTTTTTTAAATTTTGCACCTTTTGAGATATTAACGCTCCCTTTCACATGTTATGTTTTGGAAAAATTCTGTCGGAGCAATTCAGTTTAATGGTTAAAAATAAGAAATCACGTCATATCGGTGAATCCGTCTGAACGACCCCATATAATTTCCCCGCAAAATGTTAGTCAAAATCATTTTCACAAAATAGGAAAGTTTTAAAAGATGTCACCGAGGGAAAATCAAAATATTTAAGAAAAAGGCAAATTGGTGGCAAATATCTGTCATTTTTAAGATGCTTTGTTGCCATGACAACGGCCTATATCTAAGAAGCAATAACTGGAAAATAAGGGTAATTATGTTGGTAACCTTACTGGTAAAATTCAGGAACAAAGATTGCAAGAGAGCGGAAGTAGGGCTTCTTTTGCAAGTCTTGCTAGTTCGTATAGTCACTTTTGTAGAAACTCTAGGTAGCCACCTTAATTATTGAGGGGAAGAACGGCGCAGTAGTAAGGACGCCGAGTCCAAGTTCAGCTCTGGGTTGAGTTGCATAAAACCCAACGCCGGGGGTTAGACGTCAGAAGTTAAAATAGTGACTTTGACTGGATTGAACTTCTGACGTTAGCAGTTACACTATATGTTAAGTTTATACAACTCGCCCCTGGCCGCTAGCTGGAGTTGTCCTTGGTAGAGAAGACTGCTAGCAGTCCCCCTCTGGATAGGCGATATGCGATGCAGTGATCGGGCGAGCGAAGCGAAGTTAATGCGAGCCGAGGGAAACTGGTTCTCCCTCGGCTCGTTCGCTCATTCGCTCGTTTTTCGCCCGCCCGCTCGACTGACAGAAAAGGGACAGCTAACAGTCTATTGGTAGAGATGACATCAACTCCTCGGTGTCGCTTGTAAATACTTCGGAAATTGGTCTGCCGACCTGTTCATTTGGATGATTTTGTTTCATTGTCGCTGGTCCACCCCTCACGGGGAGTGGTCAATTGACTATATCTTTTTAATTCCAAAAAACTAGTTAGCTCTAAATAGCAGAATTTGTGAAACAATCAGCTTGTAACCAAAGTCAAAGTGACACTGAAGTCGAAGAGACCGCTGACATGTCAGACTACAAAAGGCGCGGTTTCTAAACATCTTGTAGCGCAATGTAATGTTGATCAAAATAATGATAATCAATATATTCTAGTGAAACAAGAATTATGCCAGATTTCTGGTGTCGATAAAATGACGACAAACAATCAAATTTTTAAAAATAGAACAAATTATTTACATAAGAGTTCTCGTTTAGGTTATTATTTTCCGCGACAACTGGTTTTGCGATCCCCCTCTCTGAAGATTAAGCGCCCCCGGTTTTACCGATTTTGACGGGTGAAAACCATTCTCATCACTTTTCGAAATAAATTTAAATTACACCACTACTTACATTGATAAAAATTAGTAAAATGGCTAAAATTGCAAAACAAATTTGTCACTTAAAAATAACCTGATCAATGTGTTACTATAAAGGCTTATAGTACCACACTGATTGTTAGAGAAACTTGGTGCTCTAAGTAAAATGTTACATCTAAACATTACCTTTAAAGCATTAAAGTAATAGCACTTTAAAAAGTCACATAACCCGATTTAACTGTTAGTCTACCGAATTTTCATACAAGCGCAGCGGAGATTAAAGTCAGAGATTTTTTTTTAAACGTATGAGGATTTTCTATTACTCCAGAAATTATGGCCATGACCTTTTTTCTTTGAAATTGGTGATTTAATACTCGTAAAAACCATCCCTTTTTTTCATAAACAATATCAAAACATTTCATTTTTAACAAGGATATATTCTCTTCGATTTCAGACTTTTTGAGACCACCAGCCGATATCCGGGATATTAAGGTTTTTAGCCCATAAGACAGCTAATAACAAGAGAACCACAACCCAGAAAATTACCTCTTAAATTTGTAGAAGGCTTTCCATTTTTAAACGACTGTTTTGTTCTGACTCGGTAAAGTAAATAACGATCGAACAGAAGATTTCTTTCACGAAAGGATTGTAATTACCGAAGGGTAAGCGAAAAGCCATTGTTCCTAATGTTCCAGTTAATAACCAAGTCATCAGTGGCTTTTAATAATGCACCATTTAAACATAACAACATTCATTAAAGCCTGGGATTATTACACCTGTGTATTGTGTTGTTTGTTAACACTCGCTTCCGCTAAAGATATTTAAATAGCGGGGAAAAATTAAGGAGAATAAAGCCAATTGAAAAACCTATTCAGTAGAGCACCTCCTTTTTCTCCTTCTTAACCTTCAATTCAGGCAAAGTGGTGCTGATTTTTGAAGTTTCTGGATGCAGTCAAGTCTAATCTTTTCAAGTGAAAGCTGAAACGTTCCTGTAGTGCTGTTTATTACGCCGCAAAAGATCGTTCTAACTTTGGAGTCTGTGTATGAAATCCTAAAGTTTGACCATTTAAATGAAAGATGCTGAGAAACAAGTTCCTGTGACGCTATTTGTTATGCTGTAAAGTATCTAACAATTACGGCTGAGGAACAAATTTAAACGTGTGGCCGTTTAAATGGAAGCTATTAAGCGATATTTTCCTGTGGTGCCCGTTTATTGTGCTGTGATATATGGTCCTTACTTTTGGTTCTATGGAAGAAATTCTATACTTTGGCACCTTGGGAGGTAAACGAGGATTAAAATAGGAACTGCCTTCAATTAAAAAAAAATACGAGTACAAACAACAACGCTCTGGAAAATCATTTTCCCATGAGAGACAACGCGTGTTTCACACAAAGTGATGATCAAAGTGTGTCGTATTCGAAAGGACATCATAGCTTGCGTCCCATCGTAAGAGCTGTTAGATAAATAGCTGTTACAAGTGCACCAGAAATGTTCTCTTCTTTGCCAACGCCCGTAGCTGCCTCAACTGACTCAAGTCCTTCACTTGCAACGCAAAACTCCCCAGATGCGCTTTCGTCCACTGAGGATGGAGGAAGTTCTCAGTTTTCAAGTTCGTTTTCTATCCGTGCCATTCTGTCTTCTTCCTCGCGCTCTCCACAAGCAGTTCATTTCCCATCGTCCATTTCTTACCGTCAGATCCGTCTAACTGAGAATACTAGTCCTCCAAATTATTCTCCATTCTCCCATTATCACTGTTGTCAACACGGGGCATGCGCTGTAAACTGGCAAACAGATTCAGGTGCGTTTAATTTATAGTTAAGTACTTTATTATTACATTCTTAAACACCATAAAAATGCAAGAGAAAACGTTGAGGGATAGTGTGCTAGTGGCTGAAAAATAAATGGCGTATCAAAAATCACTAAAAAGCAGCAAAAGGAAACTATTTCCCATAAACTAGTATTCCTGGTGCGTCCTCCGATGCAAATCTCTCGCTAAGAATAAAGTTCCCTGTTTATTTCTAATCAGCGTTAACCCATTCACTCCCAACCTTTTTTTTGAAAAACCTCCATTTTAAGGCAATGACTCTGTAATTTGGCTCCTGTTTGCTCAAATCCCGATCCGAACTATTTATACAGTGCTTTTTTCTTAAAAAGCGACATATTGTGTTATAATTAACGCTCACCTTTGATAAAAATCCATAACACGTTGAAGAAGGGCTCAAATTAAATACGAAATTAATATTCGTTTACTAAGAAAGTGTACGCATGAGGAAGGAATGTTTAAGAATTTTCACGATAGTAACTAGGGCTTGTGTTAATGATCGCATTAAAGATATCAGATATTTTCATCTTCACGAAGTTATCTTCATCTACCATACATTAAACTAAAATCCCTGTTTAAGTCAACGTAGCCTGAGAAAACAGCCGACGTTTCGCGAGGTCGCCACTTGAGCCCTCGCAAAACGACGTCTGAGTAACGAGCGCAGAAATTCCATACTGATGACGTGCACTACCCAGATCTTGGTAGTGCTTCTGATTGGTTGAAAGAACCCTCGCAGCACAACCAATCAGAAGCACTACCAAGATCTGGGTAGTGCACGTCATCAGTATGGAATTTCTGCACTCGTTACTCAGACGTCGTTTTGCGAGAGCTCAAGTGGCGACCTCGCGAAACGTCGGCTGTTTTCTCAGGCTAAAGTAAACGAAGTTTGAGTTACGAGTGAACATATGAAATAAATATACATGTGAACCGCGTATGAAACAAGAAATGGTGTTCTCGCAGTTAAATATATCAACTTAAGCAGTTGATAAAACAACAACCTAAAAAGAATTCAGGCTTGAACGGGATTCTAACACATGACCACCACAGTTCACATGTATGATTATTTCATATATTCACTCTCATTTGTTTTCACCGCCTACGGGATCACTACGAATTCACGAATGACCAGTTCCCAGTTGGCTTGATAGCTCTATTGGTTAGAGCGCTGTGCCAGTATTGCAGAGGTCATGGGTTCAAATCCCGTTCAAGCCTGAGTTTTTTCAGGTAGTTCTTTTATCAACTGCTTAAGTTGATACTTTAACTGCGAGGGGCATCATCAATTGTTTTCTTCTTTCTTCTGAAGTTTGAGTTATTGGAATGCCTCGAAAGGATGTTTTCGTACACTGACTCCAAACAGAAATGTGATATTTTCAGTATCCGCTTAGCCATCCGAGAGCATGGTGTACAAGTGCAGAAACAATATGGGCGGTGTCCAATCAGGGCTTCTAATAGACTCAAAAAAGGAACAAACAAAACTGTTGGTAGTCTCACCAGAACTACTAGGGACGTAACAACCTCTGGCAGTGACCACCCCTAGTGTCTCATCCGAGATCTATTCTGGAAAAGGGGGCACTTGTGAGATTACCTTAAGATACTTAAACATGTCTGTAAACTGCACGGCTCCCGTTTGAGCCACTAGCAGTCTGGCAAAGACCCCCACGCAGTGTTGTAAAGCGCATTTGAATATTCATATAGAAAATGCGCTATATAATTGTTATATCATTATCATTATTAATATGAGGCTTTTGTGTCAATATTTCTTTGGGATATGGTTACTTGCCAGAGCGCCAGCTCGCATTGAGAAACCCTTCCGTATAAGAAATTGAGTGATCTTCTGTAGAAAATGGATCTGTACATGCGGCACAGAGGACTTCATCAGTAATTGGCAAAGAAACAGGTTTAAGCACAAAAACCGTAAACATCACTGAAAAACGTTCAATATAAATGTAAGGTATCTATTATGTTTAGTTCGCAAGTAAGATAGACTGAATATGACTGCGTATATAAGTGTGTTCACTCTACGTATGACAACTGTTGATTTCAGCAGAAAGGCCTAGTTTACACTTCTGCTTGATTTTGTTGGCATTTTAGAGCCAAACAACAAAAGAGCTGCTAAAAGGAAGGAAAAAGAGAGCCTCAGCAAACGAACAAGGACCATCTTCACGCCAGCGCAACTGGATCAGTTAGAAAGCACATTCTCCAGACAACAGTACGTGGCTGGAGAGGAACGCCGCAAGTTGGCTACCTCGCTCAAGCTGACAGAAACACACGTGAAAGTCTGGTTCCAAAATAGAAGGATCAGGTTTAGAAAACAGGCGAGCCAACAAACAGCTGCCGCGGGAAAGGCCTGAGTAATATACTAAGGACACTTCATACACAAAATGTTTCCTCATCGAGATGGAAATGAGCAACGTTACTTAATCCTGATTCAAAAATGCGACGCACAGGCAAGTAATGCTTAAGGACGGTGCCTCCTTTTTTTACTGGGAATTCGTTCTGCACATCTCAGTCCTGTCCGAGATACTCGGTGCCTTCTAATACAAAGGTATTGTTAGCGCGGTTTATGACGCGGTTCAAGGGCTGTTTGAATCCAAAAAAATTGGGGGCTAACCGTGCATTTTTTCCGAGATAATTGAGCTTAAGTTTTGAAAGAAAATGCCCTACATTCGTCTGTATTTTAGTTTTTTTTTACAATTATGGTTGTTTAATTATCTCTGGGAAATCCGTGGTCACCCATAGTTTTCTTTTTGGTTTCCAATAAATCTTTTTCCCCGTAGTTATAACCTGTACAAAAATACCTCTGTATTAGGAGGCACCGTCCTTAAGCAACTTTTGCATGGTCCTTGAATTGTTTGACATTTTGGTAATTGAAATGCCACGCAGAATGTTTGTGATCAGTTTCAAACTTTTATTTCGGTGTCAGTATGCTTAATAAATTACAATTCATTGAGCTCCTTAAGTAGTTGTTGTTTTTGAATTCGCTACCTGAAAGAACACCTCCTGATTCAGTACCTTCACGTCTTTCATCTGCTGCCAAATGGCACTTTGCATGCAGATCTGGAAAGAGATTATTGGTGAACATAACGGAAAGTACTTATCCATCCAGGCTTAAATCATTATTTATGCTGCAAAAAAAGATAGTTAGAATTATGAAGTTTGCAAAATACAAGGAAAAATCTAGAACACTATTCCTATCATTAAAGATTCTTAATATATATGAGTTAAATACATACCTGATGGCACTCTTTATGTACTCATACTTTAGTGATAATCTACCAAGTTATTTTACTAATTATTTTAAATTAAATGAAATGATCCATAGCCATAACACTAGAACAGCCTCAAATATATATATTGATTATAAAAGGACAAATTATGGGAAATTTTCTCTTAAATTTAGGGGGGCCCAAATTTGGAACAAATTACCTAAGGAACTTAAAGTATTAAAAACAAATAGCCTATTTAAAAAATCAGCAAAAGTTTATGTGCAAAATCATATGTATTCCTTAAGCTAGATTATAGTTAATTTTTAAAAAATAGCAAAACCCGTGTTAGTCACTACATTTATAGAAATTATATCCATCTGCTATATTATTGTTAGTTTTTAACATATGGGTATCTTCTTTAGAAAAGCTCAGTAGAGCTTGCTAAGATCTCCAGTCATTATATATTATTATTTTTAGCAGATATATGACATTTCTGTAAATTAGAAATATAATGGACGAATAAAGTATACAAGAAAGCTAAAAAGTTCCCTGATTAATAGCTAGGGTTGCATAACTGGTGGAACGGGGAATACTTAGGAACATCTCAACAAAACTAAGACGACCCACATCCCCCCTTTTCTCGTGCTACTCTGCAAATAGAAATATAAAACGAAAATATAAAGTTTTCTCTTTTCTTAATAGGCCCGTGGAATTTTGCAGGCGGTTCATGGCAGAATTGTTACCAAAATACATGATTTGGGCAATAAGGGGATCACTTATGTCGACAAAATATGACGGTATTTCAGGGAGTGTTTCCTGGTAGGGAAATGCCCGGCCGTCAATTTAGAATAGATGTGTGCCGGGGCTTAAAAGCCCCGGCCCTATTTTAGGATAAAAAATCGAAAATTGATACCTTTTAAAGGCCCAAACCTGAAAAGTGACACCCTATTCAAGGGAAAAGCTATAACCAAGAAATGTGTCTACAGGTCGTTTTTTTCTGTAATATATAAAGTTCAGCATCAAGCACAGAATACTAGTAAAAGAATTCTTCAAGATCTATGCAAGAGTAAGACTGACTGGGATGAAACGGTCCCTGACAGTATTGGAAGCTGATGGGAGAAGTGGAGGAGCGAGTCAAATACTCTAGCAGAGTTGAAAATACGCCATCGCTACAAGCCTGATGACGTTGGTTAACCAACGTCGGTCGAGTTGCACAATTTCTCAGATGCAAAAGTTAATGGATATGGACAGTGCTCCTATCTCAGGATGGTAAACGATTGTGATGAGGTGCACTGCTTCCTGGTCATGGCGAAGTCTCGAGTCACCACGTTAAAGCCTGTTACCGTGCCGAGGTTGGAGCTTACCGCTGCTGTGGTATAGACGAAGATTAGCACCTTCCTGCAGAAAGAACTGAGATATGATAACATCCTTGTGACACTCTGGACCTGTTGTAATTGAGCTAAGGATCACGTGATCTTATGTTGTGATTGACACCTCAAGAAGACACGAGGTGAGGTGGAAATTAGCTCTCAAACACGGAAAGGATCTCTGAAAGTCTATTGCGGAATTATATCTCGGAACCCAGGAACATTTTCAAAGTTAAGGAATACAGTCTGTCAGGACGTAATCTACTTATCGGAGTACTTCAAACAAAGAGTATAGATCGATACAACATCTGGTGCCGAGACCCGGGACAGGGAAAGAATTGTGAAATCAAGCTTCGTGTAAACAATGTCGGAACTGAAGAAGAAACTGAAGAAGAAGGTGAAGCCTCGCGAAAGTCACCGCGTGTTCGTCGGAAAAACTATCCACGAAGCAAAGGAACAAATAAACAAGCCGGCAGATCCTACCGTTCTGAAGAAGCTCAAATCCTTGCAATGTACTCTTCAGGATAAGTTGTCGGAGGGTCTCGGAGCTAAAGACCTTGGATAGCGAAATTGTCGATTTGGTAGATGAATCGAAAATTGAAGATGTCAGCGATAGTTGTGATTTCGCCAGTGCAATCCAGGCCTCCATAGTCGACCTAGAAACGGCTATAGATGCAAAAACAAATGATGGAAAAAGTCAGGAAGGACAAGAAGCGACATTAACCGATTCGCAATCCTCTAGTAATTCAAGTTTTCAAATGGGAACACAGTCACACGGATCAACAAACATTCCGACACATGCAAAGCTGCCAAACTCCAGTGGAAGAAATTTTCCGACAATCCAATCAGTTGGCACCCCTTCTGGGAATCGTTTGAGTCGGTCATTCACAAAAACACCAACCTAAATGATGAAGTCGCTCGCTCCTCGAAGGTTCTGCAGCCGAGACAATTTCTGGATTAGCATTGACTAGCGCGAATCACAACCACGCGGTTGAGCTCTTGACCAAGCGCTTTGGAAGCAAACAAGTTATCATTTCGAAGCATATCCAATTGTTGATGCAACTTCTAAAGGTAAACGACGGAAACGATCTAAGCAAGTTCGGCAGCTTTTGGATAGAACGGAGGCGGCAGTTATAGTTCAGTCCGTTAGCGTCGAAATTTACGAAAATCGTGACAAGTCGCGTAAAAGCACCAAATTTGGCATACATGTCCTTGAGGGCATATAAAACAAATTTAGAAGGGGTGCCACGTGATCCGAGTATCCGGGGGGCCACAGCACTCAAATTAATTTTTATTCATGGTCACAGGACTCCCACGCTCATGAAAAGACCACACACTGGCAAACTGAAGAGGATTTGATGGGCTTTTTTAACTGGCCTTGTCAGCGAACGACAGAAAATGACAACAAACAGCCGTTAAAGTTTACCGAGCCACATATCCTTGTATTTTCCGCTCCCTTTTCGCCTGCCTGTGTTCCCTGTGGTCAAATAGACTTAAAACTGAATCGTTTCACTTCAGATAACTGTGAAGGGAACGAATAATTATTAGTTCGAATTAGTCGACAAACAGTCCCAAATCAGCAGCTCAAATCGCAAAGGAAACCATTGCCTGCTACAGCTATTCAAACATTACTTATTTCGGGTTATTTTCGTCAATCGTTCAGGAACATGTACGCCGACCCATTTAGGAGAAGGATAACTGAAAGAACTGACTTCCGTTCTTAATTCTTTTGAGTTACGTTTCTTTACAGCCTCTCCCGCATTAAGTTCCTTTAGACAATAAAAGCTAGTCGGGTTGACGAGAAATCTGGAAAATGTCAGATGTTTTAAGTGTACTGTTGAGAAAAACATCGCGAGAGACATTTTAAGGTCACTGACATCTCTGCCTTTACTTTAAAAGTCAGTTTAATTCACAGTACAATGACTGAAGAAACAAAATTAGTAACGAACATTTATATATGAAATAATCATATATTTGAACTAATGATAGAATTATATGAAGATCATCGCAGTGAAGGTGTTTCAACTTAAACAGTTGAAAAGAAGAAACCTGAAAGAATTCAGGCTTGAGCGGGGAATCGAACCTTGCATGACCTCTGCGATACCGGTGCAGCGCTCTAAAGCGCTATGATTATTTCTTATATTAATGTTCATTTCTCCATCTACGGGGTAAATACGAACTCTCGATTGACCAGCTCCCAGTTGGCTTGATAGTTCAGTTGGTTAGAGCGCTGCACCGGTATCGCAGAGGTCATGGGTCAGTTCGATTCCCATTCAAGCCTGAATTTTTTCAGGTTTCTTCTTTTCAACAGCTTAAGTTGAAACACCTTCACTGCGATGATCTTCATATAATTCTAAAATTGGCAACGTTCAGTTCAATCTGCCATGAGTCGTGTGTCACCAGCAAGTACCATAAGAAGCACGCACGCTTGCTAAACTCTCTTTCACGGTAGTCAACCAGCTCCAACGATTAGTCACCACTTTTTCCAGCATCGTACGTTTTTCTTTCTTTTTTGTCTTGCAGTTCTTAATTCAGTACACCGCATCGGGTACTTAACTTATGCCGATAACATTAATCAAATCCCTCCCTCTTAGAAAACGGGGGCACCCAACGGTTCGTTTTCGGAGGAATATCTGTTAATCAGACCGAAGTCGCCTGAGATATTCGGATTTAATTGCAGTGAAAAATAAAGATTTCTGTGGCGAAACATCACCTCACGGGTTTTCTTAAAAAATGACTGATTAATTCCTTTTATTTTTGGAGGGACAAATATGTCATTTAGAGTGTAAAATAAGGTCAGCTAGCATTTTCGGAATGACATTAGCAGCTCGGAAATTCGACGGATAGGATTCCGTTTCCTAAAATTGTATGCGCCTTAACTGATTTTCAGCTAAAAACGCCGAACAGTTCAACCCGTATTAGCTCACACAAATATGCCCTTAAAAAGCTCGGAAACGATCTTAGAAACCAGAAAATGGTATTTCAAGTATTTTGCTAAAAGTTTCTCTTTGGGTGCCCTTAAGAAAAGACGCCGAGTTCTGCAGAACAGGATTTTATTGTATATTTCAGGCGAGCGTTCGCCTGAAAAACGCGTAAAACATTAATCAGGCTAAATTACTTGCGACTGTTAGATTCCGAATACAACGCATAAAAGGAGAGCGAAAAGGCCTAGATATGGTGACGAGCTCAATCTTTCGCCCTAGAATAGCGAGGGACGTAAATAATTACCGTCTTAGAGTTTCAGTGTAGGTCTTTTAAATAACGCGTAGATCAGAGGGGATGGTTATTAGCTGTTATTGTAATAGGCCAGAATCTTCTCTGACAACATTACGTGTTCTTCACGATTAACGTAAAAAACGCTATTGCTTCCTTATTTTATTTTTACCATCACTTGTTTTTGTTTTTCCTCTGAATGTAGCTAGCAGCCTTAGCAGCTCACACCTACAACCGCCTGCAGAACAGGCGTTTCTAATTAATGCCTGTCTTGCGCGCAGGCTCCTATTTACACCCGAGAGAATGGCTGATTAACCCATAAAAATCCCCTTCTCCAGTTTGGTGAAAAAATTCTGAAGTTCGCCAGGTCATTCTAGCTAACTGATGCCTTTTGATGTTTTTGTTGTCGAGCTTTGTCGGCCTTTATCTCTTATAACGATCGATCTCGAGATCTACAGTATGCGTGGCTGAGTGATCACAAATTGAATTATTGAATGTGTTGGTTTATTTGTAACACTTTTTAATTAGAAAAGAAATTTCTCTCCCAGATATGTCTTTGTCAAAAGAAAGCTTGAACTAAGACTTAGATAAGCTGCTTAACCCTTTTGGGATAAGCTTTATTTTCCATTAGTCCGGCTTATGGTTGTTGTCCACCAGTCACGGCCAGTAATCTATTTGACCACAGGATCCCCAGGCTCATGAGCAGATCTCTTGGTAGACAAATGTACATACAGTATGTGGATTTGATGTGGCAAGTAACTCTAAGGACTGTTTATTATCATTTGTTCCGTTCGCTGATGAAATCAGTTAAAAAGTTCCCTACAATAATTCTATTTTGGTATTAGTGATTTGTTAGTGAGCCTGGTTGTCCTGTGACCAAGTTATTGACAATAGATTTGCGTTCCACGGCCCCCCGGATGCTCGGATCTCGTGGCACCCCTTCTCAATTAGTTTTATACGGTCTCAAGAATATGTGTGCCAAATTTGATGCTTTTACGCGATTTGTCACGATTTTTCCCTTAACGGACCGGACTATTAGAAGCCCTCAAGGAATCGGTATTTCAACCGAAACATATGGAACATTCTTGACGCCTGTAATTATGGGGAAGATCCCGCAAGAATTACGTCTTATCTTGAGTAGAGGTGCATCCGACGAGCGGGATCTTGATACTAGCACGAACTCTTTCACAGAAGAATTGCGAATTCGAGAGAGGTGTGCTTTGGGACCGGTAACCGAGCAGGCAAGGAAAAAGGAAAAACCGGAGTTTGGATTTGGATTTCGGCCTGGTCAAAACAGAAGACCTCCAACGTCGTCAACACTGTTTTCTAATAACGAAGGACCGCCGCTAAACAAGGATAAATGGTGTACTTTCTGTAATGGACCGCATCCTTCAACCAAATGTGCTGTTGTAACTGACCCCGAAGCAAGGAAGAAATTCTCCGTCAAAAAGGGAAATGTCTTGGTTGTCTGAGAAGTGGTTATTTGAGTCGAGATTGTGAAGCGAGGTGTTAGCGTTGTGGCGGAAAACATCATGTATCATTATGCAACGTCCAGGAGAGAAACTCAGGAGGGAAACCTTCCGTAAATAATTCTGTTAAGAGTCTCGAAGACATCATTGAAATATGACTTGACTGACACTTGGAGAGTAAGAAATCCGACCAAAAAGAGACAGAAAATTCCATTAATCCAAAGAAGACTAGATTTCTGGTTAATTAGCGACTCCCTACAGGATGACACAAATAAGACAGACATTATAACTGCAATTAAAACTGATCACTCCGCAATAACACTAGACATTGATAGGATAAGTGACACATGTCACGGTCCCTCTTTTTGGAAGTTTAATAATAGCCTTTTGGATGATGAAGTATATTTAAAATTAATAACAGACCGAATTCCTTTTTGGCTTACCGAGATTAGTTATCATCAAGACGTTAGAGTTCAGTGGGACTGGATAAAATATAACATACGGAAAGAGACTATTCAGCACAGCAAGGTAAAAGCAAGGCAACGCAGGGAAAGAATGATTATGATCGAGAACAAATTGAAACTAGCGGAGGAAAAAGTAGCTGAAATTCCAACTATAGCAAACCAAACCGAACTTGAAAATTTGAAGATTGAGTATGAAAAGGAATATGAATACATATCTAGAGGGGCGATCACTCGTTCACATGCATCCTGGTATGAAAAAGGGGAGAAAAATAATAAGTACTTTCTGAACCTTGAAAGTAATAACAAGAGAAAAAGTACGATCAGGAAAGTCGAATCCGCTGATGGTAATGTAACGACAAATCCTAAAAAAATCATGGATGAGTTGTATTCTTTCTACTCAGACCTTTACAGCGAGACAAATCAATCGGAAATCAACCAGTCTTGTCCTTTCCTCGATTCCGAAAGCATACCAAGACTATCTCCAGAAATGCAACAGCTTTGTGAAGGTGAACTGTCTGTTGCCGAGTGTTATAATATATTATCAACTTTTCAAAATAATAAGACACCTGGAAACGATGGTCTCACTATCGAATTCTACAGGAGCTTTTGGCCCGTTCTTGGTGAGATGTTAGTAAAAAGCCTAAATTATTCCTACAAACATGGAGAGCTTTCATCCTCACAAAAAGAAGCAGTTATTGTCCTCATAGAGAAAAAAGATCGAGATCGACGGCAAATAAAAAACTGGAGACCAATTTCTCTAATTAATGTTGACGTTAAAATTGGAACCAAAGCAATTGCTAAGAGACTGGAAAAGGTGTTACCAGAAATTATACACCACAACCAGAATGCTTACGTCAAAGGAAGAACAATTTTTGATGCAGTACGTACGATTGACGATATTATTTCTCTAACAGCTTCAAAGGACATAAGCTCCCTATTAGTGGCAATTGACTTTGAGAAAGCTTTTGATTCTGTCAATTGGAATTATCTTTAAAAAAACCCTCGAGAAATTCAACTTCGGACCATCTTTTATTGCCTGGATTACTACGTTTTACTCGGATACGTCTAGCAGTGTCATAAACAACGGCTTCGCAACCCAGCCCTTCAAACTCTCCCGAGGGGTTCGTCAAGGTGATCCTCTCTCTCCTTATCTCTTTATTCTTGTACTAGAAACACTAGCCATCAATATCAGAAATGATATAAAGATAGGAGGAATCAAAATTGACAATCAAGAATTGAAATTGGTCATCTTTGCGGATGATTTAACGGTCTTTCTTAAAGACAAGGAATCTTTTTACCAGCTTTCCAATACTTTACACATGTTTGGTGTGTACTCCAGCTTGAAAATGAACAAACAAAAGACAGAAGTTATGAATCTCGGTTCTTCGAGAGTCACTGCAGAGGATTTAAGTGTGGAACACATCCCTAAAGCAGTCAAAATCTTGGGGATACATTTCACCTATGATTATGCGCTTTTCCAAAGATTAAACTTGGACTCCATCGTTAAATCCTTAAAAAAGACACTAAACAGTTGGAGCTGGAGAGGTCTCACACTACTAGGTAAAATACAGGTAATTAAAACCTTTGCTATTCCAAAAATTCTATATCGTATGAGTCTCATCTGCTCGAAAAAAAAATTTATCAAAGATATAAATCAAATTTTATTTAACTTTATTTGGAAAGGTAAAGACAAAGTGAAACATGCTACCCTGATAAATGATATTAATGAAGGAGGCTTAAAGATGCCTTATATCGAATCCATGATTGAACATAACGAGCCAGAGCCAACCGGAAGTTAAAAAATCCGGCGAGTGTTGGTTGCTATGGAATGACGTCACAGTCCTGCAAAAGAGCCATCGTCATAGTCGATTTAATTCGATTTGCGGTTTCACCGCAGGAGCGCGTGGAAATTACTTTTATCGGTTTGTGTACAAACTCCCGTGGAGGAAGCCTGTTTCTTTTGTGGGTTGGGATTGCTATTTTGACATGCCAGGAGGTTGTATTTCATATAATATTGACAAGAGCGGGAAAATCAAGTCATTCTTCCCTCGCCTTCGCGCGCCATGGAAGCTTTCGAAATCCATCGAGTGGAATTGTCCGATTCATCTAGAGAGTGGTTTCTGCTTAATTCTAGTATATGTGGTGTACATCCCAGCAGATTCATGTCCCGGAACCCGCTAGTGGCAAAGTTTCCTTCTGAATTTGCTACGATCAAAGTAGAAGATATCAAAAATGGCGGGCATTTGGATCGACGCTCGGGTAAAGCAGACAAACTTGCCGTGGCAACTGTATTCGGCGTTGTTTGCGCCATTCTTAGAAAAAATTTCAAGGAGGCGGAGGGTGAGAGTTATTCTTGGCTTGTAGATGCGATAAACTCGCTCAAGATCGGAGAAAATCGGCAATTGATGACCGAAGCTAGTTCAAGGCCAGCCTTTTAAGCGAACATCAAGATGTAAACCTCCCAGACATCCAGCGTATTCAAGCTGAAAACCTCAAGCTAAAGGCTGATTTTGAGCTGGCATTGCCGCAGTTAGAATCCCTTCGCGCTGAAGTAGAGAAGTTAACGAGCTCAGAGACGAAGCAGCAGTCAGAAGTTCCAGGACCTGTTCTAGTCCCAGATTTGTAGGATGTGTGGACTTTGATCAGAGATGTCCGTGAAAAATACCAGGTGCCCCTCGCTTCTGCAATTGCTGATCAGGTCCACCACACTGAAGTGGCCAAAATGCTGGGTGACCTGGCGGAACTGCTAGTCACAAAAAGCGGTCCAAAGGAAGCTTTTGAGGTCATGTTCGGGGACAGTGCTCCACTGTTCTTTCAGTCCCTCCGTGTGCCCGACTGGACATTGCTGTATTTTAAGCTGCAGTCCAGGATTCCAGACCAAGGTTGGCAAACGCTGTTAAGCCTCACAAAGTTGGGACGAACCGGGGTAAGTTAATATAACCTTGATATTTAAATGCATTCTTGTTTATTCTAAGTACTGGTGTGGTCCTAAATTGCAGTGTTGAAAAAGTGGGTAAAGAGGATCACTGACCGTATTTACTTGATTAAGCGCCGCAGCGCTCTTCAAATTTTCAGTGTTTCAGATGCGGTGCTTATTCATGGGTGGTGTTTTTGTTTGAGGATGGTGCTCTTTAAAAAATCTTAACATTTGCAAACTTTGTGACAAGCAAATGTTTACCTGCTTCAAACTAAAATCATTGTAATACAGGGGAATAAGTTAGATCGAGTTGTACCATACTTGTTGATTAGCTTGGCTGCTCCAACAATTCAGTCTGGTGTTGCTTGGATTAATTATGTTGAGCACCACATCATATTGTTGTGAATGAATGCGATGCTTATTCGAGGGCGGCGCTCTCCAATATTTTTGCTCTGACATGCACCTCTTAATTGAGGGCAGTGCTTAATCGGGGGAGACGCTTGATGGAATGAATACGGTATGTTGTGTTTACCAAGGGTTCAATTTGCTGAAGTCAACTTAACCCCTTGAATGCCAAGGACGTATGTATACTTCCTCACATAGTGACTCAGCCACCGAGGACTTATATATATCGATATATACGTCCTTAGTAGAGAGCTCTTACCAGTTCATTTTCCGTGGTTGTTTAAAGGGGACTGGGAATGCCTGACACAATTTGTCAATGGTACATGACGAAAATTTCTATTATTTTTGTTGTTGAATCCAATATGGCGGCTCATGCATGTTTTTTTTTTCATCGAAGCACATTCTTCACAAGATTTTAGTGGAAGAGAAATTGGATTAGCAATAGAAACTGAAATGAACATCTACTGGAAGCAGTGGTAGTATTTAAGAAGAATAAAAATAACAAAATGAAGTCGGAGTGGATGAAAAAACAACGTAAGTTTCGAAGAAGAAAATGATGAGAAGATCACGAAACAGACTTGTTGCATGCGGGAAAAGGGAGTTTCAAAAATGTTGCTATTTCAGGGGTAAAATAAAAGGTATAGAATTTTTGATACTTTAACAGTGTCTGTTTACGTTTTAAACTTGTTTTGAACTCAGAATTACAACATTTCAATTTTTTTAAATTAAAATCTAAGATGACTGCTGGTAGCTGGTAGCAAGTGGTGCCAGCATTCAAGGGGTTAACTTTAGTACAATCATACAGTGTTTACACTGGCTGAATCATCCTAACTCTGTTAACTCTCACCAATAATTCATACCAAAGGCATGCCTGCCTTAAGAAGAGAAGGGGTGGTTCTTGGTTAACTTATTACACAAGGCAATGTTCTTTGTTACTTGTATTTTTGTATATGACAGTTTGTAATGACATACACTGTATCTTTGTTTTCTTGATCTGTTTAGAGTAACACTGATGTCCCAATCCTTCTCAACAAAAATCAAATTAAGGCAATACGAAAAATGGTTTTTGGCATCGTCAAAAAAGCAATGGGCATCAGACGTCTACCAGAAGGTGCTCCACGTGGCTTCCAGGTCAGTCTTTCTGCTGCTGTTGCTTGGGCTGCAAGAGAAACTAGACTACATCAGCCTGACAAAGAAACCTTAGAAGTCAATCTCAAACTTGACGGGAGACCTTTCTTTGGTAGGTGTAAAATTTTCTTGTTGCTTCCAGGACTTCGTAATGGGAGTCACACATTTTCTCAAGTTATGCTTCACAACATTACATTCATGTTCTCTTTGAACAAACCTCCTGGAACCAAGACCAGATCAGTCCCACACATCAGCTGGTATTGTTTAGTTATAATTAAAGTATCGCTCATAGACATTCTGTAAGACTGTTACAAGTGCTGTGCCCTGTTTTTGAGTTCAGTCTTACGTTCATTATAAGTTGAAATGAGGGCTTTCGTATATGGTAGTGTAATGTCTAGCCTTCTGTTTTATAGTTCTCAAAAGGCGAGTCATCGACGGGATATTAACACCGCCTTGAAATTCACGCGCAAATCAGTGCAATGTTTTTTGAAATCTTCTCTGGCAATGACAAAATCTCTTCTTTCTAGGACCGTATCCCATTGGCGAAACTGCAAAAACATCTTTTCCCTTTAGAAGAACTCTAACTGCTGTTTCTCGCTCTGGTTTCAAGACAATTTTGCAACCTGCCCCTGCTGCAAACCAAGTTCAATTTTCTAACAACATGTCCTTGTCTTAATTACGTCAATTCCCTTAGGACTTACTGTCTAAAATTAACCAATCAGGGGGGTCTTTATAGCAGACCTCCAGACCCCATTTTTCTGCTGCGTTCTCGCCTCGCTTCCCCTTCCCTGTTTACGTCTGCTACGCAGGCTATGTAATGTCCTGACTTCAATTGAAATCACCCTTGTAGACAATGTGACCACGTTTAACTTATTGTACCTATAAGTACTGTACTTAGAGCTTTTAATATCATATTTCTGGAAATAAAATTCAAACCCAATGGACTAAAGGAGCAATATTTAATATGTCTTTTTACTCACTGCAGGTAGGCAACAAGTTATGATTGGCATTGTACCCATCAATGTCCACCATGCATCAAGCGAAAGTTCTAAAAGCATTTACCCAATTGCAATTGCCAATTGCAAGGAAAATAGGTAAGAATCATGTAGAGCTAGACTGATGACAGCCTAGATCACACCTTGGATATTTGTGGTGTGTGTAATCTTATTAAGGTTCTGTTTGATTATCTCCCATTCATTTTTTCTCCTTTTTTTCAGGGAAAATATTGAGGCTCTCATAAAAGACGTGAATGCCCAAAAAAATGCCATCAAGAAAAATGGTATCACCATTGATGAAAGGCACTTCAAAGTTAAATTTACAGGTGCATAAGTCTGCTTTCCTTTGATTTTGTGGTGCTGAGACACTCACTGCATTTTCTATAATTTAGATATTAAGGAAATGTTAAGTACAACAGTGCTTTCAATAAGCACCGACGGCCAACGAAAAGCGTCGGCTATTTCGCTCAGAGAAATCGGCTACTTTTCCCCTAAATTGAAGTAATTACAGGAAGATTCTTTCAAAGCCCCTGTTGATACAGTCGGTTACTCTACTCAAACCAGCTGCCTACTTCAAATTTTATTGAAACCCCTGTACAACAAGTGATATTAGATTGTTCTTTGTCGTTGTAACCTATCCACAGGTCGGCTTTATTTGATATTGATCTTCTCTCGTTATATTTTATGACAGTCACTCTTGATTACAAGGCACTTACAATGCTTATGAAGCGCAAGGATGAGGAAAATGAGGAACTCTGTAAAAGGGGATTAGACACAGAATGCTGTGTCTATTGCAAAGTTATTAGGGTAGGTTACTGTTCTATTGTCCATACAAGAAACTTGTTATCTTGTACAATATTTCACTAAATATGCACATCAGTTACATTGGTGTCATTTGTGTACTGCCCATATCCAAAATTTGTCAGTGGTATTTGTCATTCCAATTCAAAATCATTAATTAAAAAACCCTTTATCATTTTGGTGTCATTTGTTGCATGGCAACTTTTTAATTTTTGGCTTTAATCCTAACTCCAAAAAATATGTACTTACTGACCTAAAGCAAAGGCTGAGCCATTCAAATCAAGAATAAAAAAGACGACATTATAAAATACATGTATGGTAAATTGGCAGATATGTCCACAAATGCATGTCAATTAGTTTCATCCCCTTTATGATAGACATCACAATGTGTCCCCTAGCCCTAATGCTCATATAAACGCAAGCAATTTTGTCAAACGTCAAGTCATATGGAATTGACAAAAAACTCTTTGTAATATGAAGTTCCCAAGTGCAACAAATTTTTAACATTATGATGTTATTTGTTCAATAGGGATGTGCATGTCCAGGGATTCCACGTGGGGAAGCCTGTGCTGAGTGCTTTCTAAAGAGCAAAGCAAATATTGGGGAGTGAGTATATATTACAGTACTTGATTAATTCTGAATATCACTAGATCAGTGCATTGCTTTATACCTTTAATGTTTATTTTGCAATGAAAATTTTACCTTCCATGTGTTTGACATGTGACTTCTTTGTTAATGTTTCAGATGGACAGGGATAAGGGACGACCTGCTCTTTCTCCTTGAAGAGGACCTCTCTGACGTTAATTTGTGCGCCCTTCATTGCGAGCTGCGAAATACAGAGCAGTTGTTGAGTTCTTTGGGCATGTTTGTCTATGAATGTGGTAGCCTCAAGAACTGCAATGAAGTTTTGTCGGAGTATGGGCCAGACAGTATGAAGGGGAGGGATAGAATTGCAGTTAAAGTGAAACCTGGACAGGAAAGTGGTATTGAGAGACACAACATTCAAGTGGTATCTTTCTCAGGTATACCTAATACTTAACACTTCCATTTTATTTAATCTATGATCAGTGCTATAAATCCTGTCATGTTGTTACTTAACTACAGCAAATGTCTGCAAATGATTTTTTGCTAAATTTATGTATGTTTGCATTGGTGCATGTGTGTGTGTATGTGTGTGTGTGTGTTGTGGGGGAGGGAGGGTTATCACAGGGTTCGAAGCAAGTTCATAAAGCTAGAGAAATTTCTTATCAAATTCATTGCTGGAAATACAAAGGAAATTAACATGTTAATGATGCCAACGTTTTACTTTCACTGGTTATTTAAATTTGTGATAGAACTTGACCAGCTTTACACCACCATGTTTGCCAATGAATGATGCAGCTTGGATCACTATATAATAACAATATTATTATGAATACAACATAAGCTTGTGGCCTACTAATGATTTGTACTAATTAGCAGTATTTAGTAGTTAAAATATGATTATTGTTCAGGACATTGAAATGAGGTAGCATTTTTTATTCATGATGCACACATGTTGTGTGTTTGGTATGTCAATCTCTTACTGCAAGCTTGTTTTATGAAATACCGATATCAAATGCAGAAATCTGCTTGTTTTTCAGGATCAACAGAACGCAGGTTTTTAGATAATATTGAAGAGATTGTGGCTCGATCACTGCCAGAAGAAAACATTAGGAAGTTTTTCAAGGACAAGGATGTCATCGAAACGTACCTATTAAATCAGATCACATTCTGTGAAGAAATGGTTCAGGTATCACTTCAGAATACAATGGGTGTGCTGTTCAAAGGATCAATGGATCAGTTCTTTATAGCAATTTAGTATAATATGGAAAAAACATAATGTTTGAAATCTTGCTAAGGACAATGGGGCATAGATATTAAGTTTGTTTACTTTTCGTAATAATGGCACTTTGATGTTTGTTTGGAAAGGTTAGGCTCGATATCCGTTCTGGTCAACTTCTGGTGAGTTGGTTGCCTAATTTATACCTGAGTGCTCCTAGAATATGAAACATGATCACCTTCCAGGTTCATTTGAGTTGAAGTCCTGGCATCGCTGTGTGCCTGAGTGCTTCTGGGATATGCAACATGAACATTATTTTTTTAACGCATCTGAAAATCTAGGCAATTGTTGAATATCCTTTCTGGTTCAGCCCAGTTGAAGTCCTGGCGTCACTGTATGCCTGAGCGCTTCTGGGATATTCAACATGAACATTATTTTATGGACGCATCTGAAAATCTAGGCAATTGTTGAATATCCTTTCTGGTTCAGCCCGGTTGAAGTCCTGGCGTCACTGTATGCCTGAGCGCTTCTGGGATATGCAACATGAACATTATTTTTTGAACGCATCTGAAAATCTAGGCAATTGTTGAATATCCTTTCTGGTTCAGCCCGGTTGAAGTCCTGGCGTAACTGTATGCCTGAGCGCTTCTGGGATATTCAACATGAACAATTACATTATTTTTTGAATGCATCTGAAAAACTAGGCAATTGTTGAATATCCTTTCTGGTTCAGCCCGGTTGAAGTCCTGGCGTCACTGTATGCCTGAGCGCTTCTGGGATATTCAACATGAACAATTACATTATTTTTTGAACGCATCTGAAAAACTAGGCAATTGTTGAATATCCTTTCTGGTGCAGCCCGGTTGAAGTCCTGGCGTAACTGTATGCCTGAGCGCTTCTGGGATATTCAACATGAACAATTACATTATTTTTTGAATGCATCTGAAAAACTAGGCAATTGTTGAATATCCTTTCTGGTTCAGCCCGGTTGAAGTCCTGGCGTCACTGTATGCCTGAGCGCTTCTGGGATATTCAACATGAACAATTTCATTATTTTTTGAACGCATCTGAAAAACTAGGCAATTGTTGAATATCCTTTCTGGTTCAGC
This sequence comes from Siderastrea siderea, assembly GCA_964030785.1. NCBI lineage: Eukaryota > Metazoa > Cnidaria > Anthozoa > Scleractinia > Rhizangiidae > Siderastrea > Siderastrea siderea. The sequence continues at coordinate 14,792,436 of OZ034968.1, read as the reverse complement.
CCGGTTGAAGTCCTGGCGTCACTGTATGCCTGAGCGCTTCTGGGATATGCAACATGAACATTATTTTTTGAACGCATCTGAAAATCTAGTTAATTGTTGAATATCCTTTCTGGTTCAGTCAGGTTGAAGTCCTTGCATTACTGTATGCCTGAGCACTTCTGGGATATGCAACATGAGTATGATTTTTTGGACACATCTGAAAATCTAGGCAATTGTTTATATCCTTTCTGGTTCATCCAGGTTGAAGTCCTGGCATCACTGTATGCCTGAGTGCTTCTGGGATATGGAACATGCTCAAAATTGTCTCTGAAGGTGTTTGCATTGAGCAATAAGGTAAGTGTGATGTGATCCTTAGTTCAGGGATGTCCAAGTCTGACATAGGATGTTTAATAAGATTCATCTGAAAATATAGGCAAATGTTACATATCCTTTCTGGTTTATCCAGGCTGAAGTCCTGGCATCAACATGTGCCTGAGTGCTTCTGGGATATGTAACATGATTATGGTTGGTTTCTGCTTTACTCGGGATGAATCTCGGGTGTGCTTCTAATAGATTCATTAGAATCATCATCATCATCATTATTAACAGGGAATATTACACAGGTGTATGGAGATACTAATTGTATTTTAGGTGGTAAAAACATTTCAGAGAAATGCAGTATGTGAGTGAAATGTTCATTTGTTTCTGCATCTTGAAGCCACTATGTATTTTTTTTCAATTTAATAGACGAGTATTTTTGCACAAACAAGAGGGTAAAAGCGAGACATGATGCCACCAATATCCTCACTAGTGAGAATATGTAAAACACACTACTTGAGTCTAAAATATAGTTTCTTATCAACTTTACGAGTGGTCTATTTCCACTAAACACTATTGGCTATAAAATGATTTTCTTTATATCATGATTATGCTCAGGCTCAATTTATCATTTGAAGAGCTCCAAGTATTAGTTTATTAATTTTTGGAGTGGCAAGTTTAAGCTTAAAATCCAAGTGTGTCATACAAAGAATTAGCTATCTCAATTTCAGGTATTCTTGGATTGGGTCTGGTTTTATGAATTTCTTTACAGTGGTTGTAGAAGACTAATAGTAGAATTCACTGTTACAGCATTACACCCAACTGAAGAATTCAGGGAAATTTGTCAGAGACTGGGGGACACATTCAGAGACCATTGATATCAGCATTACAGGTAAGCCACTTAATACTGAGTACACATTATACCTATCATCATCACTTGGAATGGAAAAACTATATTTAATCATATTTCTGTTATAACTTCAAAAGCTTAAAACGGATTTATGTCCATAAATACCTAAGAATATTGCTTATTTTCCTCTAACAATAACCACACTGTACACTAGCGCACTAATAAAAATAAAAGTTCGTGGCTGTAGTGGGCCGAACTCTGAAAAGTTCACCCACATTTTCAAGTGGTTCCACGATGTATTTCTGCAATAAGGGGTTTTGCTCTTTTCAGCGAGCAAATTCCACCGTTAATGGTGATCCATTTCTTTAGTTCTGTTACAGCAAGAGTTAAATATAAAGTTGGAATCCTGGACGAAAAAGCAAGAAGAGGTTGTCTCTAAACTCGCTGTTCTTCGAGAAGAAAAGAAAAATTTCCAAGATATCCAAAGATATGTTGCTGATCATCAGCTTATCGCCTACAAAAATGTGAGTATTACTTGCCAGAAGAGTTTTCAGAATTTAACTTAGCACCTGGTAGATAACCTTGCAGTGTGACTTCGAGGAATACTGGAATCATGAACTCCTCCATGCCTTATCTTTAAAACTGAAACAAGCTTCCGATGCGTTTCTAAGTGGTCAGTACTCTGTGGCAGAGAAAATTTACCGTTTAAACGTAGTTTTTGATACGAAGAATCGTACTGTGAATGGTCACGCTTGTTATTTTTTGTGCCCTGGAAATTGCTAGATTTAAGGAACGGAAACTAAAAGTCAAAGATGCGAAGCAATGCATAGTTCCTAGTCCCCGCTGGAGACCTTGTCAGTAATGCGCAAAAACGCTGTTCACTTTGCTGTCTTGGCAGCTTCGTTAGTTCTCGGGAATATATGAATAATCTATAGTAAAATCTTCCGTTGCTTTCGTACACTAGTCAACAGTTTCTGCGAATTACTGTTTCTAGTCTGAATACAGTCGTTTTCAATCAATCACTCTATGAATTCTAGCTGTTCGTACAAGTCGCTGGCCGATGGTCGACGTGACGGGCTTGAACGCAAACAGGACCGATATAGGTTAACAAATATCGACGGAAAATCTGGGAACTTGTAGTTTAAGCCTCTAATTAGGTACCCGAAGGAATATATATCTGATTTCCTGCTCTGCTTTCCGTTTGCTATCCCTAGCTCGGGTGCGAGATGTTTAAACTTCCCAGTGTCTGCCGGCGTTTGATAAATTTTAGGGCTGATTTGTTTTGAAGCTTTTCCAAAGTCCACTAGAACGGCTTCTGCCTCGCTCAAGCTGCCTCCGTCGAGAACCACGTTGTTAGACTTGATGTCGTTGTGGAGCAGTTTGGCTTTGTTATGTAGCTATCTGATGCCATCACACAGTCCTTTTATGAGGTGCCTCCAGTTGATGTCTGACGCATTTTCAGTGGGAATGTTACTCAAATTTGTAGGTGTTCCGTTGAGACTGTAGAAATTGGTGACGATGTCAATTCTACTTTTGCGCTCTATTATACCTATGAGACATGCCAGATTTGGATGACTGAGTTTCGCGACCATTCTTGCTTCCTGTTTACTGGTCACGTTGTCATCTTGTTGTTTCACGACAACTATCCGAGCTCCATATCTTGCTAAAGAGCAAACTCCAAAACATCCCCTTCCGATCTCTGTTTGAAGCTCTTTCAAGCTTGTTTCTTCGATAACTGGTAAATTTCCTTCTTCTGCTTCCTTCCACTTCGAATAGAAGAAGATTGCATGTCTATGATAACGTTTTGCATCCTCGTCAAGGCTGTTATTTTCTTTAGGTTCATCATGCTCTGTGTGTTCGAGGACATCTCCGTGAGAATTTGCGTGTTGCTTCGGGGATTTCTGATCCGTTTTCTCTAACTGTATTTTGGATGACTCGGCTTCTGCTATACGGGCGTTGCGGCTTCTTCTTCTTTTTGTATTTGCGGCTTTTTCTTTTTTCTTCCTTTTTTTTCTATTATCAGAACTCCTTCGAGACCTCAATAGTTTAGAAGACTCCATTTTAGACGATTCTGAGTGAATATACTTGCTGAAAAGAGCCAACAATCTTACTACCAGCATGCTATGCGTTTCCTTTGGTCGCGCTGCGCGTAAGATTTAGACAATAGCCCTTTGTTCTGAATTTTCCCGAGATCTTGTCGAAGATTTCAAGAATGATCGAAATTTTACGTGCAAAACGTGTTTTTATTAGGAGGTAGGGAGAGGTAGATTGTTCTTTGGCGAGTTTGCGAATATGTTCCAAAGACATTTCTGCGGGGAGACTACGAAAAAGAGATTGCTTTCAGTTTCAAGTTAAGGACGCGGGAACTGACTTGACGCACGTTTGTGCCTCTGTATTTATCGAAGTGCAAATTATTCACGCACGGGCTGACTTAAACTTAACCCTCACCCCAGCGTGGCAATTTGTTCTTGTTTTGTATTGTAACCATCAAACACAACAGTACTCATTTTTCGTGAACTTGAACGGCTTTTCTTGATAAGCGCGCGCAATTTCCAGTGAAATAAGACTACCATGCGCCAGAAATGAGTACTCTTCATAATTTTGATCAGTTCGGGTCGTAAAGCTAAGTAACTCATTTAAGTTGTCATGGAAGATATGTTTTGCAATGATAGCTTGTTAGTGATTTATTTTGTTGAAGTAGTTTGGATTGTTTATCATGCAAATACACAGGAAATGAAGAGTTGTCCCCGTTTTTAAGCCTTTCGAGCTATATGTTTCGCGGATTTTCGTTACGCTGTTCATTAAATATCCTTGGTTGGACAATTTGTATCAACCGTACTTTTAACTTTTTTTGCAGTAACTGGTCTATATGCGTGAACCTTGTTCTGTTTGTCTCAAAAGCGGGACACTGCTGTTGCTATTTAAATGCCAGTTGGTCCGCGAAGTGAAAGTGCTAATGTACATTATTGAGTTATTGTTATCAGAGTTACCGGCTGTTAACTGATTTCTGTTTTAGGTTTTCTGCAAGTGGCGTGATATTGCTAAGACAATGAGGGAGAAAGTATATGATGATGATATGGAAGAAGAAATCGATGTGTTCGACTTAGAGGTTAGTGCACTGGTTCGTAATTGTATTGGCCAAGCAGACGATTTATACGGCATAGTCAGCCTTATTATTGTAGTTGTTAAGTTGTTGTCCTTACCTGCCAACTTATGGTGCTGTAAAGGTTAAATGTGTTATTTATCATTGTTTTCTAACTTACAGTGTAAGGAGTGGGGTTTTTATCTCAGAGAGTTGTTTGGACTGGGCCTTGGAACCGGCGATTACGGCCATTTGACTGTTGAACACGCGTCCATGTTGCTGAGAAATTTTAGATCGCTACGACATTACAGTAACCAAGGTTTTGAGGCGGCGCACAAACTGCAAAAACAGATTTACAGCAGGGCCACTAATCACGATGGCAGTGGTGAAGCTACTTCGTGTAAGTTAACAGTACATTTTCAACCCGCTTTGTCAACGCTAAATTAACTCTGTCCTAAATAAGTCCAATGAATGTAATGGTTCTTATGAAATTATGTTTGAATTAAGTTTGAATTAAGTTTGAAACTATGAACTGATTATCACAAGCTATTACTTTAATAACTCTAATGATAATAGCGATGATGATTGTTCGTGATTCTCCCTAGGGAAATTACCTGTCGTGCATTTATTAGTATTTGCCTGAAGTAGGTGGCGTTTACCTTTATCGATTGCAAACAGAACAGTTCTTTGAAAGGAAGATGAGCTATTTTTATGTCATATTTATTTCATATTTTGTATAATAATAATAATAATAATAATAATAATAATAATAACAACAACGACAACTTTGACTATTGCTGTGTATTTTTGCTTCAGTGGACCAAATTTTAACGCATCATTATGCAGAGAAGCTGCTGTATTTGAGGCTGTGCTTCAGAAACGCTAAAGAGTGTGCAAAAAAAGGTGAGACTGCTTTAGACCACTAAGGAAACTAATGTTGTCGAGAGGATGTCTTCTTATGCAGCTCCTCTTAACACTGTTCGAATAACGCGCGAAGCGAACACGAACCTAAGGCTGGGATATTCGAACGGTTATTTATTTTTATAGTGCACCTATCCGGTTTCCGTTTTCCCCCTAGGTTCCTATGTTGCCTACCATAAAGGTTGAATCGGATAAAAAATCTCTTGTTGTTCGACTATGTGTGGTCGTTGTTTCTTTTTGCTTTGCGGGCTTGTCGATATAGATTGCAACTCGTAAAAACATACAGCTATACGACACACCAAAACATGTAATAAGATGTACTTATGATTATTTGTGATAACGTAGGTACGTGTAACACTGATATGTCATGATAAAGAAAAGAACGTATAACAGAGTAATAAGCACATCAACAACATGGAGAAAAAGACTCTCCAAACCCAACAGCGAAGTGATATCTAGAAAACCTAGTCGACAGCATCGATGCGGTGTTACGTACACTGATATTTTAATCGTAACTCCATATAAAACACGACTATCAGTGGCAAATTTCTTATCTTTCAGTTCACTGTCATCGTTCTTGTACTCAGGGCTTGTGAGTTTCTTTCTGTGAAATAATTTATAATTATGTGCTTTTAATTAACCCGTTGTTCTTGTTTGTTTGTTTTTTTTGCAGGAAAGAAATTTTACTTCAGAGGATGTGGCTGGAAGAACTCAGTGAGTACTAAGAACTGGAGTGAAGTACACAAACGATGGATCGACGTAATGGACGAACTTTTTACGTCTTTCATGAGCAAAGACTTCCTTACTTATGAGTACTCAGAAAATCTGTGTTGCCTCGTAACGGATGATGATCACCCACGCCTTGAATACGACGACGCAACTTGGGAAAATGTTGTCAAGCAAAAAATGACGGAACGTGAATTGCTTGAAAACGAAACGCCGCGTTCACGAAAGGCAAAGAAGACGCACATCCCGAAAAAAAGTCGGAGAAAGTTGTTCAAGTACCGTAAAGGCGATAGGAAACGTGTTAATTCGTCCGTTGTTTCTTCGCCATCTTCTGGTTCTGCGTGTATGCCTACCTCTTACAACAGGAAAAGGAAACTGGGATCAACATCTTCACCCATGTCGCCCAAGCGAAAGCCGTCGTCGTCGTCATCAGACACCGCAAAGTCGCAGAATACGAGCGTCCCCAAGACTCGGCGCTGTCTCTTTATGTTGCGTGACAGAAAACGCAAACAGGCATCACCATTAGCACTGTCGTCCTTAAAACGTAAACGGTCATCAACACCACTAGCAGCTTGCTTGAGAGATCTGCCGTCACTGTCCCCATCAGATAAATCTCCGCCATCATCAGACACAAGTGGCTTACTAACGTCAGCGCCCTGTGTTAGCACATCGCCATCGTCAGACACGAGTGCTTCACTCAATTCAGCCCCTTCTGGTAGCACCCAGCCATCATCAGACACCAGTACTTCACTGACGTCACCACTTAGTACACCACTGCCATCAGACACAAGCGGTCTACTGACACCCGCATCCAGTACACCCCATACATCAAACTCAAGTGGTTTTCCGTCACCAATACCCTGTGCCGATACACCGCCTCCATTATGTTCGAACGCCTTGCCGCCATTTTCTACCCTGTTCTCTTCTACATGTCCAAGGGAACTACTGCTGACATGTAAACTTCCTCCTGTCGATTGCAGTATAACCGTACAGCAAAACAGGCTGGTGAGGGTTCCTGATAATTTCGTGTACACCAATGTTGTAGGACTCAAAGAACGTCCACCAGCTTGTGTAGTTAAAGCTGCAGTTAATCTCTTAACAAAGGAAAAGAAGTGTAATGACAAAAAGGGGAAGCCAATAGACCTGGAAGGGGAAGATAAAGATTTGGGTGTCTCGATCGGTGAACTGGGAATTTTCTCCCGTACTGGACTGGGACAGCTTGAATGGCTCGGGGAGGTGGCCGAAATGCAATACAATGTACAAGACGAAAAGAAGTGGGTTATGGAGTCTCCAGATAACTTGGACAAGCAATCAAGAGAAAATATTTTTCAGCTGCTGTACAAGTTTCCCCTGAAACAATTGGTGGCGAATTCTCGAGATATCAAGGTTTACTTTGGTTTTGTTATGTGATTAGCCTTGCATGAAACAATGGATATACAGGGGTATAAAGCACCTGTGCTCAGTATTGCTATCACTTTCCAAACATAACTCGTGTATTACGCAACGGCTGGCGATAAATTTTATACCAAAGTAAACCTTGATATCTAGAGAATTCGTTTATAATATTTTGTCCGATGCGAAGTTTACTGCGTGACCAAAAATGGCGCACAAACGAAGTAAACTTTCATGGCGCAGCTGAGTCTTTTCATGTTCGCTCGACGACTTCACTATTGAATTTGTCGTTTCAAGTTTTGGACGATAACTCGTGTATTACGCAACGGCTGGCGATAAATTTTATACCAAAGTAAACCTTGATATCTCGAGAATTCGTTTGTGATATTTTGTCCGATGCGAAGTTTGTAGCGCGAGCAAAAAATGGCGCACAAACGAAGTTGCGTAATACACGAGTTATCTTCTAAAACTTATGCCAATCACTGTATTGTGATTACCGTCTTTGTTCTAATTCGCTTCTAATTGGCTCTCGTGAACAACCAATCAAAACGCTTTGATTCCGATCCGCAGGAGTGGTTAAAAGGGGGCAGGGACGGACGCCGTTAATCACAACCGCCAAGATGTCAAAACGGAAGGTGCCAGAGCCAGAAATACTACCAGGAATATTTTACGTCAAAGAGATCCTAAAGAGAAGAAAGAGAAACGGAAGAGTAGAATTGCTCGTTTCATGGCTTAACTATGAAAATCAGAACACTTGGGAACCAGTGAAAAATTTACCACCAGAGATGGTAGCAGCCTTCGGCAACCGCCGGAAGAAGAGGAAGGCGAGTGCTACAGAGGAAGCTGACGACAGTCAGCCAGAGATGGTAGCGAGTGCTACGGAGGATGCAACCAGTCTCCAAGACAATTTAGTCGAGGAGATCAGCAAGCGGGAGAATTCGAAACAATTCTCCAAGAAAGTATAAAATTTATCGCCAGCCGTTGCGTAATACACGAGTTATCGTCCAAAACTTGAAACGACAAATTCAATAGTGAAGTCGTCGAGCGAACATGAAAAGACTCAGCTGCGCCATGAAAGTTTACTTCGTTTGTGCGCCATTTTTGGTCACGCAGTAAACTTCGCATCGGACAAAATATTATCCTAGGAATTTGTGTAAACCCCGTAGAAAGTTCATCCTAGCAATTTGTTTAAACCCCGTGGGATTTGATGGGCAGAGCTTCAATGGTAGCTGGAACTTATTTGACCCATGGGTTCATCTTGGGAACTAACGTGACTTGGTGGGCAGAGCTTCAATGTTTAAACCATGTCCAGTTAGTTACCAAGAGTTTTTCGGAGTTTTTCGGATGTATTTTTTTGTTTACAGGTAGATGGGCCTATAACCGGGGGAGCTTATAAGCGGGGGGGCTTATAACCGGAATTTTACGGTACCACATTTTAACCTTACGAACTTAATCTCGTACCCAGATCTTCTCAACCCCGGGAGGATACGAGCTACAAGGTAAGCTGTTTCTTATTACGAGACGGAGAGCGAAAGAGAAAATAAATTCGATTTTGCCATCAAAGTTGTTTGTGCTTTTCTTCATTCAAACAACAACAACTAAAGCGCGAGTCTCTAAGGACGAAAATCATTTTTTTCACGGCCCTAACGTGGAAGAATGGGCCAACCATGAATGACAACAGTTCGATGACACTAAAACCTAGCTACCGAACGAAAGTTTTCGCGTTTTAAGCGTTACACCAACGGCTCTGTTGTGATTTTTGTCGCTCGGGAAAAATTTATTCATCGGGCGATTCGTTCAACTACCGTTTTCAAAAGAAAAACGTTTATTTTCATCACGACCCTAATTCTACAACCACGAATGAAATCGGTCCAGAAAAATACTAAAAACTAAGCATGGAACCGAATTCTTTGACTCTTTTAACCCTCGAAATCTGCTCGGCCGGTCAAATAAGTTCCCGGTACCATTGAAGCTCTAGGGTGATATTGGAAAACTTCAGGATTTTGTTTACTTCGATGAGCTCTTTTTTTTTACTGGATTTCAACAAATTACCAGCATGAACCCATGGGTCAACCATATCACCCAAGCTATGCCAACCATGTCCTGTTAGTTACCAAGAGTTTTTACTGGATTTCAACAAATTACTAGCAATGCGTGTTGAATTACTGTGCGCGCGACCATTACTACAATGGTCGCGCGCAAAGTACTTCAACACGCATGACGCGGTACAATCGAGTTACAATGGTCGCGCGCAAAGTACGTCAACACGCATGACGCGGTACAATCGAATTACAATGGTTACATGTTGATCCCAAGGACACAAGAATAATGATGGCGGCGAGACCACCCATGTCATACCCATAGCAAAGAAAAAACATTTCCATTGAATCACTTGTTCGTCCTAAAACTGTTTTCATTGATATCCATCGTCTCCTATTCCTGTGTGGTTCATAAAGTGAGATTTTTCCCGAACGTTCTGCATGGCATGAGTGGTCTCGCCGCCATCATCAAGTAGGTAATTCGAATATTGTTCGAATATTGTTCGAATATTTTTATCAAAACAAAACTGTAAAATTCATTTTAATGATTAGTCAAATCCACGATATCCAGTTGGACTCATGTGGACATCATCAATTTCTTCTTTATTTATGGGCTGTTTCAAATGAATTTACAGTTGGGAATTTACAGCTCATCGATCAGTTCAGCGTGTGATGTATAATTCGATGTCGATGTGTAATAAATGAATCGGCAATGTCATATTTTTTCCCACAACACTGTATTTCGAAGCCTGGGTGCTGTTTAAAAAAATACCGCACATAGTTCCTCCATGACAAATTCTCTATACCCTTCTCGTAGAACTGTCCATTTGTTCTTCTAGCTCTCTTGGAGAATTGTTCCGAATTCTTCCGCTTGCTGATCTCCTCGATTAAATTGTTTTGGAGACTGGTTGCATCCTCCGTAGCACTCGCTACCATCTCTGGCTGACTGTCGTCAGCTTCCTCTGTAGCACTCGCCATCTCCTCCGTAGCACTCGCTACCATCTCTGGCTGACTGTCGTCAGCTTCCTCCGTAGCACTCGCCTTCCTCTTTTTCCGGCGGTTGCCGAAGGCTGCTACCATCTCTGGTGGTAAATTTTTCACTGGTTCCCAAGTGTTCTCATTTTCATAGTCCTGCCATGAAACGAGAAATTCTACTCCTCCTTTTCTCTTTCTTCTCTTTAGGATCTCTTTGACGTAAAATATTCCTGGTAGTAGTTCTGGCTCTGGCGCCTTCCGTTTTGGCATCTTGGCGGTTGTGATTAACGGCGTCCGTCCCTGCCCTTTTAACCACTCCTGCGGATCGGAATCAATGCGTTTTGATTTTTTTGTTCAAAAGAGCCAATTAGAAGCGAATTAGAAGCCAATTAAAAGCCAATCAAAAGGCGAGATTAATCTACGTGAACAAAGAGTAATCCACGATAATAAAAAAAAATGGCGCCACGCGTTGCATTCTGGGTAGATCGACATGTTGACCCCAAAGACACAAGAAAAATGATGGCGGCGAGACCACTCATGCCATGCAGAACGTTTCCATTTTTTATGATTACTGTTTTTATAATCTGCATAATAATATACATACAAAAATTTCTGCAATCTGATTGGCTGAGAGCACCCAATTTTTCATTAGAATTGCAAAGTCAAAATTTCAGTACCAACTAAGGAATTTGTGTAAACCCCGTGGAAAGTCTTGGGAACTAACGGGACTTGGTGGGCAGAGCTTCAATGGTACCGGAAACTTATTTGACCCATGGGTTCATCATAGAACTTTGTTTAAACGCAGTGAAAACTCTTGGGAACTAACAGGACATGGTTGGCATAGCTTGGGTGATATTGAAAACTAATTGGACCCATGGGTTCATCCCAGGAATTTGTTTAAACCCAGTGAAAACTCTTGGGAACTAGCGGGACATGGTTGTTGTTGCATGAGTAATAATGAAAACTAATTTGACCCATGGGTTCATCATAGAACTTTGTTTAAACCCAGTGAAAACTCTTGGGAACCCAGCGGGACATCGGTGTTGTTGCATGAGTAATAATGAAAACTAATTTGACCCATGGGTTCATCATAGAACGTTGTTTAAACCCAGTGAAAACTCTTGGGAACTAGCGCGACATGGTGGGCAGAGCTTCAATGGCATGGCTTCAATTTGACCCATGGGTTCATGCTAGTAATTTGTTGAAATCCAGTAAAAACTCTTGGCAACTCACTGTGCGAACAGCTTTAATGCTCAGACTCTGGTGTTGATCACTCTCCAGTATGACTGCGTTTAAACAAAGTTCTATGATGAACCCATGGGTCAAATAAGTTTCCGGTACCATTGAAGCTCTGCCCACCAAGTCCCGTTAGTTCCCAAGACTTTCCACGGGGTTTACACAAATTCCTAGGATGAACCCATGGGTCGAATTATAGTTTCCAATATCACCAGAGCATCTCCAACCATGTCCTGTTAGTTACCAAGAGTTTCTACTGGATTTCATCAAATTACTAGCATGCACCCATGGGTCGATCATATCACCCAAGCTATGCCAAACATGTCCTGTTAAATGCCAAGATTTTTTACTGGATTTCAACAAATTACTAGCAAGAACCCATGGGTCGACCATATCACCCAAGCTATGCCAACCATGTTTTTACTGGATTTCAACAAATTACTAGCATGAACCCATGGGTCAAATTGAAGCCATGCCACTGAAGCTCTGCCCACCATGTCCCGCTAGTTCCCAAGAGTTTTCACTGGGTTTAAACAACGTTCTATGATGAACCCATGGGTCCAATTAGTTTCCAACATCACCCAAGCTATGCCCACCATGTCCCGCTAGTTCCCAAGAGTTTTCACTGGGTTTAAACAAAGTTCTATGATGAACCCATGGGTCAAATTAGCTTTCATTATTACTCATGCAACAACAACCATGTCCCGCTAGTTCCCAAGAGTTTTCACTGGGTTTAAACAAATTCCTGCGATGAACCCATGGGTCCAATTAGTTTCCAATATCACCAGAGCAATGCCAACCATGTCCTGTTAGTTACCAAGAGTTTTTACTGGATTTCATCAAATTACTAGCATGCACCCATGGGTCGATCATATCACCCAAGCTATGCCAAACATGTCCTGTTAAATGCCAAGATTTTTTACTGGATTTCAACAAATTACTAGCAAGAACCCATGGGTCGACCATATCACCCAAGCTATGCCAACCATGTTTTTACTGGATTTCAACAAATTACTAGCATGAACCCATGGGTCAAATTGAAGCCATGCCACTGAAGCTCTGCCCACCATGTCCCGCTAGTTCCCAAGAGTTTTCACTGGGTTTAAACAACGTTCTATGATGAACCCATGGGTCCAATTAGTTTCCAACATCACCCAAGCTATGCCCACCATGTCCCGCTAGTTCCCAAGAGTTTTCACTGGGTTTAAACAAAGTTCTATGATGAACCCATGGGTCAAATTAGCTTTCATTATTACTCATGCAACAACAACCATGTCCCGCTAGTTCCCAAGAGTTTTCACTGGGTTTAAACAAATTCCTGCGATGAACCCATGGGTCCAATTAGTTTCCAATATCACCCAAGCTATGCCAACCATGTCCTGTTAGTTCCCAAGAGTTTTCACTGGGTTTAAACAAAGTTCTATGATGACCCCATGGGTCAAACCAGTTGGCATAGCTTGGGTGATATGATCGACCCATGGGTGCACGCACGTTTTCCCGCGTTTCGTGCCGGCTACATGTTAATTGGTTCACTGGATTGTCTGTGTCCTTTGTGATTGGTTGGAGTGATTACTTTGGTTTTGGTTTTACAACACTCAATTGAAAACCGCTCTATTTTACTAATGTCAATCACTTCAAGGGGGCGGTAGAGCATAAACAATAGAGGGTGTAACCTAAGCCCAACGTTATTTATAACATGTTTGTAAACGACATTGTAGATTTGTTTGACTCAACTTGCGACCCAGTACATATGAAAGATTGCGATATCAATTGTTTATTGTACGCAGATGACCTTGTATTGCTTTCAGAGTCAGAAAGTGGTTTACAGACCTGCTTGAATAGAATAAGTGATTATACCAAATGGAAAATGAAGATTAATATAAAGAAAACAAAAATTATGATTTTTAATAAAAGTGGTAAATTATTCAGATGTGAATTTAAACTTGGAAACCAACAATTACTATCAGTACGAAGCTACGTCTATCTAGGATTAGTAGAAACTCAGCTGTGTTCTATTGGAAATCCGCGAATCTGATTGGTTCTCCCACTGTTGTCTATTCGCCGATAGACAACAGTCGCGCGCGCGTGGAGCTCTTTAAGCGGTAAATTTTCATGATTTTTGTCTTCAAAGTGCACAATATTGTAGTTTTTCGACTACAATCCTTTAGAGTTCTACTAAAACAATTAGACTACTCGCCCTCGTTGACTATTGCGCGCAAAAACGAGACTAAATATATATTTTCCATGCATGTCAAAGCACCCAAACCATTGCGTGTGCAGTCAAGTGACATTTATAATCATCCCCCTGTCACATGTTTTCACATCTACCTACCTTGTCTCGAAGTTTCCATTAAATTCTGATCATGTGCGCTCGGTTACGTGAGGTAACAGCAGCAAACAAGCTATTTATTTATTTATTTATTACAATTTTTTACAATTTAATGGCTAGTAAAAAATAGAAATGAAAAGAAAAACAAAGACAAAAAGCCATATGGATAATCCGCAAAAGAGTCAATACCCCATATAAAAGCAGATCACCATGGTAAATATTAAAAACAAGATTAAAATATGCCTATAATACTATATCTAGATACCAACCTCGTTTACATGTCGGGACGTAAACGTCGTCATGAACACCCCTTATATCTCAAAATGTATACACATTTTAACCTTACGAACTACATGGCATTTATTTGGAGGTCTTTCTGTACTAGAATTCTAATCATATGCGCGCGCTAATGCGAGGTAACTGCAGCCTGATCACAGCCTCGTTTCCATGTCGGGACGTCATTAAAAAAGCCCTATATCTCAAAACGTATACCGTATTCCGGTTATAAGCCCTGGGCTTATACAACTTCGTAAGGGGTTTTGGGTGGGCTTATAAGCGGAGGGGCTTATATCCGGGAGGGCTTATAAGCGGAATGAAAAAAACGTTTCGGAAGGAACCACGGGAGTGTTGATCGAAATACGTTTTTAAGTTAAAAAGGCATAATAAAGCAACATTTAGCCCTGCGGTGGGGGGTTCAGTACTGTCATCCGGCAGAGGGGGGCTTATATCCGGGGGGGCTTATAATCGGATGTATTTTTTTGTTTACAGGTAGATGGGCCTATAACCGGGGGAGCTTATAAGCGGGGGGGCTTATAACCGGAATTTTACGGTACCACATTTTAACCTTACGAACTTAATCTCGTACCCAGATCTTCTCAACCCCGGGAGGATACGAGCTACAAGGTAAGCTGTTTCTTATTACGAGACGGAGAGCGAAAGAGAAAATAAATTCGATTTTGCCATCAAAGTTGTTTGTGCTTTTCTTCATTCAAACAACAACAACTAAAGCGCGAGTCTCTAAGGACGAAAATCATTTTTTTCACGGCCCTAACGTGGAAGAATGGGCCAACCATGAATGACAACAGTTCGATGACACTAAAACCTAGCTACCGAACGAAAGTTTTCGCGTTTTAAGCGTTACACCAACGGCTCTGTTGTGATTTTTGTCGCTCGGGAAAAATTTATTCATCGGGCGATTCGTTCAACTACCGTTTTCAAAAGAAAAACGTTTATTTTCATCACGACCCTAATTCTACAACCACGAATGAAATCGGTCCAGAAAAATACTAAAAACTAAGCATGGAACCGAATTCTTTGACTCTTTTAACCCTCGAAATCTGCTCGGCCGGTCAAATAAGTTCCCGGTACCATTGAAGCTCTAGGGTGATATTGGAAAACTTCAGGATTTTGTTTACTTCGATGAGCTCTTTTTTTTTACTGGATTTCAACAAATTACCAGCATGAACCCATGGGTCAACCATATCACCCAAGCTATGCCAACCATGTCCTGTTAGTTACCAAGAGTTTTTACTGGATTTCAACAAATTACTAGCAATGCGTGTTGAATTACTGTGCGCGCGACCATTACTACAATGGTCGCGCGCAAAGTACTTCAACACGCATGACGCGGTACAATCGAGTTACAATGGTCGCGCGCAAAGTACGTCAACACGCATGACGCGGTACAATCGAATTACAATGGTTACATGTTGATCCCAAGGACACAAGAATAATGATGGCGGCGAGACCACCCATGTCATACCCATAGCAAAGAAAAAACATTTCCATTGAATCACTTGTTCGTCCTAAAACTGTTTTCATTGATATCCATCGTCTCCTATTCCTGTGTGGTTCATAAAGTGAGATTTTTCCCGAACGTTCTGCATGGCATGAGTGGTCTCGCCGCCATCATCAAGTAGGTAATTCGAATATTGTTCGAATATTGTTCGAATATTTTTATCAAAACAAAACTGTAAAATTCATTTTAATGATTAGTCAAATCCACGATATCCAGTTGGACTCATGTGGACATCATCAATTTCTTCTTTATTTATGGGCTGTTTCAAATGAATTTACAGTTGGGAATTTACAGCTCATCGATCAGTTCAGCGTGTGATGTATAATTCGATGTCGATGTGTAATAAATGAATCGGCAATGTCATATTTTTCCCACAACACTGTATTTCGAAGCCTGGGTGCTGTTTAAAAAAATACCGCACATAGTTCCTCCATGACAAATTCTCTATACCCTTCTCGTAGAACTGTCCATTTGTTCTTCTAGCTCTCTTGGAGAATTGTTCCGAATTCTTCCGCTTGCTGATCTCCTCGATTAAATTGTTTTGGAGACTGGTTGCATCCTCCGTAGCACTCGCTACCATCTCTGGCTGACTGTCGTCAGCTTCCTCTGTAGCACTCGCCATCTCCTCCGTAGCACTCGCTACCATCTCTGGCTGACTGTCGTCAGCTTCCTCCGTAGCACTCGCCTTCCTCTTTTTCCGGCGGTTGCCGAAGGCTGCTACCATCTCTGGTGGTAAATTTTTCACTGGTTCCCAAGTGTTCTCATTTTCATAGTCCTGCCATGAAACGAGAAATTCTACTCCTCCTTTTCTCTTTCTTCTCTTTAGGATCTCTTTGACGTAAAATATTCCTGGTAGTAGTTCTGGCTCTGGCGCCTTCCGTTTTGGCATCTTGGCGGTTGTGATTAACGGCGTCCGTCCCTGCCCTTTTAACCACTCCTGCGGATCGGAATCAATGCGTTTTGATTTTTTTGTTCAAAAGAGCCAATTAGAAGCAAATTAGAAGCCAATTAAAAGCCAATCAAAAGGCGAGATTAATCTACGTGAACAAAGAGTAATCCACGATAATAAAAAAAAATGGCGCCACGCGTTGCATTCTGGGTAGATCGACATGTTGACCCCAAAGACACAAGAAAAATGATGGCGGCGAGACCACTCATGCCATGCAGAACGTTTCCATTTTTTATGATTACTGTTTTTATAATCTGCATAATAATATACATACAAAAATTTCTGCAATCTGATTGGCTGAGAGCACCCAATTTTTCATTAGAATTGCAAAGTCAAAATTTCAGTACCAACTAAGGAATTTGTGTAAACCCCGTGGAAAGTCTTGGGAACTAACGGGACTTGGTGGGCAGAGCTTCAATGGTACCGGAAACTTATTTGACCCATGGGTTCATCATAGAACTTTGTTTAAACGCAGTGAAAACTCTTGGGAACTAACAGGACATGGTTGGCATAGCTTGGGTGATATTGAAAACTAATTGGACCCATGGGTTCATCCCAGGAATTTGTTTAAACCCAGTGAAAACTCTTGGGAACTAGCGGGACATGGTTGTTGTTGCATGAGTAATAATGAAAACTAATTTGACCCATGGGTTCATCATAGAACTTTGTTTAAACCCAGTGAAAACTCTTGGGAACCCAGCGGGACATCGGTGTTGTTGCATGAGTAATAATGAAAACTAATTTGACCCATGGGTTCATCATAGAACGTTGTTTAAACCCAGTGAAAACTCTTGGGAACTAGCGCGACATGGTGGGCAGAGCTTCAATGGCATGGCTTCAATTTGACCCATGGGTTCATGCTAGTAATTTGTTGAAATCCAGTAAAAACTCTTGGCAACTCACTGTGCGAACAGCTTTAATGCTCAGACTCTGGTGTTGATCACTCTCCAGTATGACTGCGTTTAAACAAAGTTCTATGATGAACCCATGGGTCAAATAAGTTTCCGGTACCATTGAAGCTCTGCCCACCAAGTCCCGTTAGTTCCCAAGACTTTCCACGGGGTTTACACAAATTCCTAGGATGAACCCATGGGTCGAATTATAGTTTCCAATATCACCAGAGCATCTCCAACCATGTCCTGTTAGTTACCAAGAGTTTCTACTGGATTTCATCAAATTACTAGCATGCACCCATGGGTCGATCATATCACCCAAGCTATGCCAAACATGTCCTGTTAAATGCCAAGATTTTTTACTGGATTTCAACAAATTACTAGCAAGAACCCATGGGTCGACCATATCACCCAAGCTATGCCAACCATGTTTTTACTGGATTTCAACAAATTACTAGCATGAACCCATGGGTCAAATTGAAGCCATGCCACTGAAGCTCTGCCCACCATGTCCCGCTAGTTCCCAAGAGTTTTCACTGGGTTTAAACAACGTTCTATGATGAACCCATGGGTCCAATTAGTTTCCAACATCACCCAAGCTATGCCCACCATGTCCCGCTAGTTCCCAAGAGTTTTCACTGGGTTTAAACAAAGTTCTATGATGAACCCATGGGTCAAATTAGCTTTCATTATTACTCATGCAACAACAACCATGTCCCGCTAGTTCCCAAGAGTTTTCACTGGGTTTAAACAAATTCCTGCGATGAACCCATGGGTCCAATTAGTTTCCAATATCACCAGAGCAATGCCAACCATGTCCTGTTAGTTACCAAGAGTTTTTACTGGATTTCATCAAATTACTAGCATGCACCCATGGGTCGATCATATCACCCAAGCTATGCCAAACATGTCCTGTTAAATGCCAAGATTTTTTACTGGATTTCAACAAATTACTAGCAAGAACCCATGGGTCGACCATATCACCCAAGCTATGCCAACCATGTTTTTACTGGATTTCAACAAATTACTAGCATGAACCCATGGGTCAAATTGAAGCCATGCCACTGAAGCTCTGCCCACCATGTCCCGCTAGTTCCCAAGAGTTTTCACTGGGTTTAAACAACGTTCTATGGTGAACCCATGGGTCCAATTAGTTTCCAACATCACCCAAGCTATGCCCACCATGTCCCGCTAGTTCCCAAGAGTTTTCACTGGGTTTAAACAAAGTTCTATGATGAACCCATGGGTCAAATTAGCTTTCATTATTACTCATGCAACAACAACCATGTCCCGCTAGTTCCCAAGAGTTTTCACTGGGTTTAAACAAATTCCTGCGATGAACCCATGGGTCCAATTAGTTTCCAATATCACCAGAGCAATGCCAACCATGTCCTGTTAGTTACCAAGAGTTTTTACTGGATTTCATCAAATTACTAGCATGCACCCATGGGTCGATCATATCACCCAAGCTATGCCAAACATGTCCTGTTAAATGCCAAGATTTTTTACTGGATTTCAACAAATTACTAGCAAGAACCCATGGGTCGACCATATCACCCAAGCTATGCCAACCATGTTTTTACTGGATTTCAACAAATTACTAGCATGAACCCATGGGTCAAATTGAAGCCATGCCACTGAAGCTCTGCCCACCATGTCCCGCTAGTTCCCAAGAGTTTTCACTGGGTTTAAACAACGTTCTATGATGAACCCATGGGTCCAATTAGTTTCCAACATCACCCAAGCTATGCCCACCATGTCCCGCTAGTTCCCAAGAGTTTTCACTGGGTTTAAACAAAGTTCTATGATGAACCCATGGGTCAAATTAGCTTTCATTATTACTCATGCAACAACAACCATGTCCCGCTAGTTCCCAAGAGTTTTCACTGGGTTTAAACAAATTCCTGCGATGAACCCATGGGTCCAATTAGTTTCCAATATCACCCAAGCTATGCCAACCATGTCCTGTTAGTTCCCAAGAGTTTTCACTGGGTTTAAACAAAGTTCTATGATGACCCCATGGGTCAAACCAGTTGGCATAGCTTGGGTGATATGATCGACCCATGGGTGCACGCACGTTTTCCCGCGTTTCGTGCCGGCTACATGTTAATTGGTTCACTGGATTGTCTGTGTCCTTTGTGATTGATTGGAGTGATTACTTTGGTTTTGGTTTTACAACACTCAATTGAAAACCGCTCTATTTTACTAATGTCAATCACTTCAAGGGGGCGGTAGAGCATAAACAATAGAGGGTGTAACCTAAGCCCAACGTTATTTATAACATGTTTGTAAACGACATTGTAGATTTGTTTGACTCAACTTGCAACCCAGTACATATGAAAGATTGCGATATCAATTGTTTATTGTACGCAGATGACCTTGTATTGCTTTCAGAGTCAGAAAGTGGTTTACAGACCTGCTTGAATAGAATAAGTGATTATACCAAATGGAAAATGAAGATTAATATAAAGAAAACAAAAATTATGATTTTTAATAAAAGTGGTAAATTATTCAGATGTGAATTTAAACTTGGAAACCAACAATTACTATCAGTACGAAGCTACGTCTATCTAGGATTAGTAGAAACTCAGCTGTGTTCTATTGGAAATCCGCGAATCTGATTGGTTCTCCCACTGTTGTCTATTCGCCGATAGACAACAGTCGCGTGCGCGTGGAGCTCTTTAAGCGGTAAATTTTCATGATTTTTGTCTTCAAAGTGCACAATATTGTAGTTTTTCGACTACAATCCTTTAGAGTTCTACTAAAACAATTAGACTACTCGCCCTCGTTGACTATTGCGCGCAAAAACGAGACTAAATATATATTTTCCATGCATGTCAAAGCACCCAAACCATTGCGTGTGCAGTCAAGTGACATTTATAATCATCCCCCTGTCACATGTTTTCACATCTACCTACCTTGTCTCGAAGTTTCCATTAAATTCTGATCATGTGCGCTCGGTTACGTGAGGTAACAGCAGCAAACAAGCTATTTATTTATTTATTTATTACAATTTTTTACAATTTAATGGCTAGTAAAAAATAGAAATGAAAAGAAAAACAAAGACAAAAAGCCATATGGATAATCCGCAAAAGAGTCAATACCCCATATAAAAGCAGATCACCATGGTAAATATTAAAAACAAGATTAAAATATGCCTATAATACTATATCTAGATACCAACCTCGTTTACATGTCGGGACGTAAACGTCGTCATGAACACCCCTTATATCTCAAAATGTATACACATTTTAACCTTACGAACTACATGGCATTTATTTGGAGGTCTTTCTGTACTAGAATTCTAATCATATGCGCGCGCTAATGCGAGGTAACTGCAGCCTGATCACAGCCTCGTTTCCATGTCGGGACGTCATTAAAAAAGCCCTATATCTCAAAACGTATACCGTATTCCGGTTATAAGCCCTGGGCTTATACAACTTCGTAAGGGGTTTTGGGTGGGCTTATAAGCGGAGGGGCTTATATCCGGGAGGGCTTATAAGCGGAATGAAAAAAACGTTTCGGAAGGAACCACGGGAGTGTTGATCGAAATACGTTTTTAAGTTAAAAAGGCATAATAAAGCAACATTTAGCCCTGCGGTGGGGGGTTCAGTACTGTCATCCGGCAGAGGGGGGCTTATATCCGGGGGGGCTTATAATCGGATGTATTTTTTTGTTTACAGGTAGATGGGCCTATAACCGGGGGAGCTTATAAGCGGGGGGGCTTATAACCGGAATTTTACGGTACCACATTTTAACCTTACGAACTTAATCTCGTACCCAGATCTTCTCAACCCCGGGAGGATACGAGCTACAAGGTAAGCTGTTTCTTATTACGAGACGGAGAGCGAAAGAGAAAATAAATTCGATTTTGCCATCAAAGTTGTTTGTGCTTTTCTTCATTCAAACAACAACAACTAAAGCGCGAGTCTCTAAGGACGAAAATCATTTTTTTCACGGCCCTAACGTGGAAGAATGGGCCAACCATGAATGACAACAGTTCGATGACACTAAAACCTAGCTACCGAACGAAAGTTTTCGCGTTTTAAGCGTTACACCAACGGCTCTGTTGTGATTTTTGTCGCTCGGGAAAAATTTATTCATCGGGCGATTCGTTCAACTACCGTTTTCAAAAGAAAAACGTTTATTTTCATCACGACCCTAATTCTACAACCACGAATGAAATCGGTCCAGAAAAATACTAAAAACTAAGCATGGAACCGAATTCTTTGACTCTTTTAACCCTCGAAATCTGCTCGGCCGGTCAAATAAGTTCCCGGTACCATTGAAGCTCTAGGGTGATATTGGAAAACTTCAGGATTTTGTTTACTTCGATGAGCTCTTTTTTTTTACTGGATTTCAACAAATTACCAGCATGAACCCATGGGTCAACCATATCACCCAAGCTATGCCAACCATGTCCTGTTAGTTACCAAGAGTTTTTACTGGATTTCAACAAATTACTAGCAATGCGTGTTGAATTACTGTGCGCGCGACCATTACTACAATGGTCGCGCGCAAAGTACTTCAACACGCATGACGCGGTACAATCGAGTTACAATGGTCGCGCGCAAAGTACGTCAACACGCATGACGCGGTGCAATCGAATTACAATGGTTACATGTTGATCCCAAGGACACAAGAATAATGATGGCGGCGAGACCACCCATGTCATACCCATAGCAAAGAAAAAACATTTCCATTGAATCACTTGTTCGTCCTAAAACTGTTTTCATTGATATCCATCGTCTCCTATTCCTGTGTGGTTCATAAAGTGAGATTTTTCCCGAACGTTCTGCATGGCATGAGTGGTCTCGCCGCCATCATCAAGTAGGTAATTCGAATATTGTTCGAATATTGTTCGAATATTTTTATCAAAACAAAACTGTAAAATTCATTTTAATGATTAGTCAAATCCACGATATCCAGTTGGACTCATGTGGACATCATCAATTTCTTCTTTATTTATGGGCTGTTTCAAATGAATTTACAGTTGGGAATTTACAGCTCATCGATCAGTTCAGCGTGTGATGTATAATTCGATGTCGATGTGTAATAAATGAATCGGCAATGTCATATTTTTTCCCACAACACTGTATTTCGAAGCCTGGGTGCTGTTTAAAAAAATACCGCACATAGTTCCTCCATGACAAATTCTCTATACCCTTCTCGTAGAACTGTCCATTTGTTCTTCTAGCTCTCTTGGAGAATTGTTCCGAATTCTTCCGCTTGCTGATCTCCTCGATTAAATTGTTTTGGAGACTGGTTGCATCCTCCGTAGCACTCGCTACCATCTCTGGCTGACTGTCGTCAGCTTCCTCTGTAGCACTCGCCATCTCCTCCGTAGCACTCGCTACCATCTCTGGCTGACTGTCGTCAGCTTCCTCCGTAGCACTCGCCTTCCTCTTTTTCCGGCGGTTGCCGAAGGCTGCTACCATCTCTGGTGGTAAATTTTTCACTGGTTCCCAAGTGTTCTCATTTTCATAGTCCTGCCATGAAACGAGAAATTCTACTCCTCCTTTTCTCTTTCTTCTCTTTAGGATCTCTTTGACGTAAAATATTCCTGGTAGTAGTTCTGGCTCTGGCGCCTTCCGTTTTGGCATCTTGGCGGTTGTGATTAACGGCGTCCGTCCCTGCCCTTTTAACCACTCCTGCGGATCGGAATCAATGCGTTTTGATTTTTTTGTTCAAAAGAGCCAATTAGAAGCAAATTAGAAGCCAATTAAAAGCCAATCAAAAGGCGAGATTAATCTACGTGAACAAAGAGTAATCCACGATAATAAAAAAAAATGGCGCCACGCGTTGCATTCTGGGTAGATCGACATGTTGACCCCAAAGACACAAGAAAAATGATGGCGGCGAGACCACTCATGCCATGCAGAACGTTTCCATTTTTTATGATTACTGTTTTTATAATCTGCATAATAATATACATACAAAAATTTCTGCAATCTGATTGGCTGAGAGCACCCAATTTTTCATTAGAATTGCAAAGTCAAAATTTCAGTACCAACTAAGGAATTTGTGTAAACCCCGTGGAAAGTCTTGGGAACTAACGGGACTTGGTGGGCAGAGCTTCAATGATACCGGAAACTTATTTGACCCATGGGTTCATCATAGAACTTTGTTTAAACGCAGTGAAAACTCTTGGGAACTAACAGGACATGGTTGGCATAGCTTGGGTGATATTGAAAACTAATTGGACCCATGGGTTCATCCCAGGAATTTGTTTAAACCCAGTGAAAACTCTTGGGAACTAGCGGGACATGGTTGTTGTTGCATGAGTAATAATGAAAACTAATTTGACCCATGGGTTCATCATAGAACTTTGTTTAAACCCAGTGAAAACTCTTGGGAACCCAGCGGGACATCGGTGTTGTTGCATGAGTAATAATGAAAACTAATTTGACCCATGGGTTCATCATAGAACTTTGTTTAAACCCAGTGAAAACTCTTGGGAACCCAGCGGGACATCGGTGTTGTTGCATGAGTAATAATGAAAACTAATTTGACCCATGGGTTCATCATAGAACGTTGTTTAAACCCAGTGAAAACTCTTGGGAACTAGCGCGACATGGTGGGCAGAGCTTCAATGGCATGGCTTCAATTTGACCCATGGGTTCATGCTAGTAATTTGTTGAAATCCAGTAAAAACTCTTGGCAACTCACTGTGCGAACAGCTTTAATGCTCAGACTCTGGTGTTGATCACTCTCCAGTATGACTGCGTTTAAACAAAGTTCTATGATGAACCCATGGGTCAAATAAGTTTCCGGTACCATTGAAGCTCTGCCCACCAAGTCCCGTTAGTTCCCAAGACTTTCCACGGGGTTTACACAAATTCCTAGGATGAACCCATGGGTCGAATTATAGTTTCCAATATCACCAGAGCATCTCCAACCATGTCCTGTTAGTTACCAAGAGTTTCTACTGGATTTCATCAAATTACTAGCATGCACCCATGGGTCGATCATATCACCCAAGCTATGCCAAACATGTCCTGTTAAATGCCAAGATTTTTTACTGGATTTCAACAAATTACTAGCAAGAACCCATGGGTCGACCATATCACCCAAGCTATGCCAACCATGTTTTTACTGGATTTCAACAAATTACTAGCATGAACCCATGGGTCAAATTGAAGCCATGCCACTGAAGCTCTGCCCACCATGTCCCGCTAGTTCCCAAGAGTTTTCACTGGGTTTAAACAAAGTTCTATGATGAACCCATGGGTCAAATTAGCTTTCATTATTACTCATGCAACAACAACCATGTCCCGCTAGTTCCCAAGAGTTTTCACTGGGTTTAAACAAATTCCTGCGATGAACCCATGGGTCCAATTAGTTTCCAATATCACCAGAGCAATGCCAACCATGTCCTGTTAGTTACCAAGAGTTTTTACTGGATTTCATCAAATTACTAGCATGCACCCATGGGTCGATCATATCACCCAAGCTATGCCAAACATGTCCTGTTAAATGCCAAGATTTTTTACTGGATTTCAACAAATTACTAGCAAGAACCCATGGGTCGACCATATCACCCAAGCTATGCCAACCATGTTTTTACTGGATTTCAACAAATTACTAGCATGAACCCATGGGTCAAATTGAAGCCATGCCACTGAAGCTCTGCCCACCATGTCCCGCTAGTTCCCAAGAGTTTTCACTGGGTTTAAACAACGTTCTATGGTGAACCCATGGGTCCAATTAGTTTCCAACATCACCCAAGCTATGCCCACCATGTCCCGCTAGTTCCCAAGAGTTTTCACTGGGTTTAAACAAAGTTCTATGATGAACCCATGGGTCAAATTAGCTTTCATTATTACTCATGCAACAACAACCATGTCCCGCTAGTTCCCAAGAGTTTTCACTGGGTTTAAACAAATTCCTGCGATGAACCCATGGGTCCAATTAGTTTCCAATATCACCCAAGCTATGCCAACCATGTCCTGTTAGTTCCCAAGAGTTTTCACTGGGTTTAAACAAAGTTCTATGATGACCCCATGGGTCAAACCAGTTGGCATAGCTTGGGTGATATGATCGACCCATGGGTGCACGCACGTTTTCCCGCGTTTCGTGCCGGCTACATGTTAATTGGTTCACTGGATTGTCTGTGTCCTTTGTGATTGGTTGGAGTGATTACTTTGGTTTTGGTTTTACAACACTCAATTGAAAACCGCTCTATTTTACTAATGTCAATCACTTCAAGGGGGCGGTAGAGCATAAACAATAGAGGGTGTAACCTAAGCCCAACGTTATTTATAACATGTTTGTAAACGACATTGTAGATTTGTTTGACTCAACTTGCAACCCAGTACATATGAAAGATTGCGATATCAATTGTTTATTGTACGCAGATGACCTTGTATTGCTTTCAGAGTCAGAAAGTGGTTTACAGACCTGCTTGAATAGAATAAGTGATTATACCAAATGGAAAATGAAGATTAATATAAAGAAAACAAAAATTATGATTTTTAATAAAAGTGGTAAATTATTCAGATGTGAATTTAAACTTGGAAACCAACAATTACTATCAGTACGAAGCTACGTCTATCTAGGATTAGTAGAAACTCAGCTGTGTTCTATTGGAAATCCGCGAATCTGATTGGTTCTCCCACTGTTGTCTATTCGCCGATAGACAACAGTCGCGTGCGCGTGGAGCTCTTTAAGCGGTAAATTTTCATGATTTTTGTCTTCAAAGTGCACAATATTGTAGTTTTTCGACTACAATCCTTTAGAGTTCTACTAAAACAATTAGACTACTCGCCCTCGTTGACTATTGCGCGCAAAAACGAGACTAAATATATATTTTCCATGCATGTCAAAGCACCCAAACCATTGCGTGTGCAGTCAAGTGACATTTATAATCATCCCCCTGTCACATGTTTTCACATCTACCTACCTTGTCTCGAAGTTTCCATTAAATTCTGATCATGTGCGCTCGGTTACGTGAGGTAACAGCAGCAAACAAGCTATTTATTTATTTATTTATTACAATTTTTTACAATTTAATGGCTAGTAAAAAATAGAAATGAAAAGAAAAACAAAGACAAAAAGCCATATGGATAATCCGCAAAAGAGTCAATACCCCATATAAAAGCAGATCACCATGGTAAATATTAAAAACAAGATTAAAATATGCCTATAATACTATATCTAGATACCAACCTCGTTTACATGTCGGGACGTAAACGTCGTCATGAACACCCCTTATATCTCAAAATGTATACACATTTTAACCTTACGAACTACATGGCATTTATTTGGAGGTCTTTCTGTACTAGAATTCTAATCATATGCGCGCGCTAATGCGAGGTAACTGCAGCCTGATCACAGCCTCGTTTCCATGTCGGGACGTCATTAAAAAAGCCCTATATCTCAAAACGTATACCGTATTCCGGTTATAAGCCCTGGGCTTATACAACTTCGTAAGGGGTTTTGGGTGGGCTTATAAGCGGAGGGGCTTATATCCGGGAGGGCTTATAAGCGGAATGAAAAAAACGTTTCGGAAGGAACCACGGGAGTGTTGATCGAAATACGTTTTTAAGTTAAAAAGGCATAATAAAGCAACATTTAGCCCTGCGGTGGGGGGTTCAGTACTGTCATCCGGCAGAGGGGGGCTTATATCCGGGGGGGCTTATAATCGGATGTATTTTTTTGTTTACAGGTAGATGGGCCTATAACCGGGGGAGCTTATAAGCGGGGGGGCTTATAACCGGAATTTTACGGTACCACATTTTAACCTTACGAACTTAATCTCGTACCCAGATCTTCTCAACCCCGGGAGGATACGAGCTACAAGGTAAGCTGTTTCTTATTATGAGACGGAGAGCGAAAGAGAAAATAAATTCGATTTTGCCATCAAAGTTGTTTGTGCTTTTCTTCATTCAAACAACAACAACTAAAGCGCGAGTCTCTAAGGACGAAAATCATTTTTTTCACGGCCCTAACGTGGAAGAATGGGCCAACCATGAATGACAACAGTTCGATGACACTAAAACCTAGCTACCGAACGAAAGTTTTCGCGTTTTAAGCGTTACACCAACGGCTCTGTTGTGATTTTTGTCGCTCGGGAAAAATTTATTCATCGGGCGATTCGTTCAACTACCGTTTTCAAAAGAAAAACGTTTATTTTCATCACGACCCTAATTCTACAACCACGAATGAAATCGGTCCAGAAAAATACTAAAAACTAAGCATGGAACCGAATTCTTTGACTCTTTTAACCCTCGAAATCTGCTCGGCCGGTCAAATAAGTTCCCGGTACCATTGAAGCTCTAGGGTGATATTGGAAAACTTCAGGATTTTGTTTACTTCGATGAGCTCTTTTTTTTTACTGGATTTCAACAAATTACCAGCATGAAACCATGGGTCAACCATATCACCCAAGCTATGCCAACCATGTCCTGTTAGTTACCAAGAGTTTTTACTGGATTTCAACAAATTACTAGCAATGCGTGTTGAATTACTGTGCTCGCGACCATTACTACAATGGTCGCGCGCAAAGTACTTCAACACGCATGACGCGGTACAATCGAGTTACAATGGTCGCGCGCAAAGTACGTCAACACGCATGACGCGGTGCAATCGAATTACAATGGTTACATGTTGATCCCAAGGACACAAGAATAATGATGGCGGCGAGACCACCCATGTCATACCCATAGCAAAGAAAAAACATTTCCATTGAATCACTTGTTCGTCCTAAAACTGTTTTCATTGATATCCATCGTCTCCTATTCCTGTGTGGTTCATAAAGTGAGATTTTTCCCGAACGTTCTGCATGGCATGAGTGGTCTCGCCGCCATCATCAAGTAGGTAATTCGAATATTGTTCGAATATTGTTCGAATATTTTTATCAAAACAAAACTGTAAAATTCATTTTAATGATTAGTCAAATCCACGATATCCAGTTGGACTCATGTGGACATCATCAATTTCTTCTTTATTTATGGGCTGTTTCAAATGAATTTACAGTTGGGAATTTACAGCTCATCGATCAGTTCAGCGTGTGATGTATAATTCGATGTCGATGTGTAATAAATGAATCGGCAATGTCATATTTTTTCCCACAACACTGTATTTCGAAGCCTGGGTGCTGTTTAAAAAAATACCGCACATAGTTCCTCCATGACAAATTCTCTATACCCTTCTCGTAGAACTGTCCATTTGTTCTTCTAGCTCTCTTGGAGAATTGTTCCGAATTCTTCCGCTTGCTGATCTCCTCGATTAAATTGTTTTGGAGACTGGTTGCATCCTCCGTAGCACTCGCTACCATCTCTGGCTGACTGTCGTCAGCTTCCTCTGTAGCACTCGCCATCTCCTCCGTAGCACTCGCTACCATCTCTGGCTGACTGTCGTCAGCTTCCTCCGTAGCACTCGCCTTCCTCTTTTTCCGGCGGTTGCCGAAGGCTGCTACCATCTCTGGTGGTAAATTTTTCACTGGTTCCCAAGTGTTCTCATTTTCATAGTCCTGCCATGAAACGAGAAATTCTACTCCTCCTTTTCTCTTTCTTCTCTTTAGGATCTCTTTGACGTAAAATATTCCTGGTAGTAGTTCTGGCTCTGGCGCCTTCCGTTTTGGCATCTTGGCGGTTGTGATTAACGGCGTCCGTCCCTGCCCTTTTAACCACTCCTGCGGATCGGAATCAATGCGTTTTGATTTTTTTGTTCAAAAGAGCCAATTAGAAGCGAATTAGAAGCCAATTAAAAGCCAATCAAAAGGCGAGATTAATCTACGTGAACAAAGAGTAATCCACGATAATAAAAAAAAATGGCGCCACGCGTTGCATTCTGGGTAGATCGACATGTTGACCCCAAAGACACAAGAAAAATGATGGCGGCGAGACCACTCATGCCATGCAGAACGTTTCCATTTTTTATGATTACTGTTTTTATAATCTGCATAATAATATACATACAAAAATTTCTGCAATCTGATTGGCTGAGAGCACCCAATTTTTCATTAGAATTGCAAAGTCAAAATTTCAGTACCAACTAAGGAATTTGTGTAAACCCCGTGGAAAGTCTTGGGAACTAACGGGACTTGGTGGGCAGAGCTTCAATGGTACCGGAAACTTATTTGACCCATGGGTTCATCATAGAACTTTGTTTAAACGCAGTGAAAACTCTTGGGAACTAACAGGACATGGTTGGCATAGCTTGGGTGATATTGAAAACTAATTGGACCCATGGGTTCATCCCAGGAATTTGTTTAAACCCAGTGAAAACTCTTGGGAACTAGCGGGACATGGTTGTTGTTGCATGAGTAATAATGAAAACTAATTTGACCCATGGGTTCATCATAGAACTTTGTTTAAACCCAGTGAAAACTCTTGGGAACCCAGCGGGACATCGGTGTTGTTGCATGAGTAATAATGAAAACTAATTTGACCCATGGGTTCATCATAGAACTTTGTTTAAACCCAGTGAAAACTCTTGGGAACCCAGCGGGACATCGGTGTTGTTGCATGAGTAATAATGAAAACTAATTTGACCCATGGGTTCATCATAGAACGTTGTTTAAACCCAGTGAAAACTCTTGGGAACTAGCGCGACATGGTGGGCAGAGCTTCAATGGCATGGCTTCAATTTGACCCATGGGTTCATGCTAGTAATTTGTTGAAATCCAGTAAAAACTCTTGGCAACTCACTGTGCGAACAGCTTTAATGCTCAGACTCTGGTGTTGATCACTCTCCAGTATGACTGCGTTTAAACAAAGTTCTATGATGAACCCATGGGTCAAATAAGTTTCCGGTACCATTGAAGCTCTGCCCACCAAGTCCCGTTAGTTCCCAAGACTTTCCACGGGGTTTACACAAATTCCTAGGATGAACCCATGGGTCGAATTATAGTTTCCAATATCACCAGAGCATCTCCAACCATGTCCTGTTAGTTACCAAGAGTTTCTACTGGATTTCATCAAATTACTAGCATGCACCCATGGGTCGATCATATCACCCAAGCTATGCCAAACATGTCCTGTTAAATGCCAAGATTTTTTACTGGATTTCAACAAATTACTAGCAAGAACCCATGGGTCGACCATATCACCCAAGCTATGCCAACCATGTTTTTACTGGATTTCAACAAATTACTAGCATGAACCCATGGGTCAAATTGAAGCCATGCCACTGAAGCTCTGCCCACCATGTCCCGCTAGTTCCCAAGAGTTTTCACTGGGTTTAAACAAAGTTCTATGATGAACCCATGGGTCAAATTAGCTTTCATTATTACTCATGCAACAACAACCATGTCCCGCTAGTTCCCAAGAGTTTTCACTGGGTTTAAACAAATTCCTGCGATGAACCCATGGGTCCAATTAGTTTCCAATATCACCAGAGCAATGCCAACCATGTCCTGTTAGTTACCAAGAGTTTTTACTGGATTTCATCAAATTACTAGCATGCACCCATGGGTCGATCATATCACCCAAGCTATGCCAAACATGTCCTGTTAAATGCCAAGATTTTTTACTGGATTTCAACAAATTACTAGCAAGAACCCATGGGTCGACCATATCACCCAAGCTATGCCAACCATGTTTTTACTGGATTTCAACAAATTACTAGCATGAACCCATGGGTCAAATTGAAGCCATGCCACTGAAGCTCTGCCCACCATGTCCCGCTAGTTCCCAAGAGTTTTCACTGGGTTTAAACAACGTTCTATGGTGAACCCATGGGTCCAATTAGTTTCCAACATCACCCAAGCTATGCCCACCATGTCCCGCTAGTTCCCAAGAGTTTTCACTGGGTTTAAACAAAGTTCTATGATGAACCCATGGGTCAAATTAGCTTTCATTATTACTCATGCAACAACAACCATGTCCCGCTAGTTCCCAAGAGTTTTCACTGGGTTTAAACAAATTCCTGCGATGAACCCATGGGTCCAATTAGTTTCCAATATCACCCAAGCTATGCCAACCATGTCCTGTTAGTTCCCAAGAGTTTTCACTGGGTTTAAACAAAGTTCTATGATGACCCCATGGGTCAAACCAGTTGGCATAGCTTGGGTGATATGATCGACCCATGGGTGCACGCACGTTTTCCCGCGTTTCGTGCCGGCTACATGTTAATTGGTTCACTGGATTGTCTGTGTCCTTTGTGATTGGTTGGAGTGATTACTTTGGTTTTGGTTTTACAACACTCAATTGAAAACCGCTCTATTTTACTAATGTCAATCACTTCAAGGGGGCGGTAGAGCATAAACAATAGAGGGTGTAACCTAAGCCCAACGTTATTTATAACATGTTTGTAAACGACATTGTAGATTTGTTTGACTCAACTTGCAACCCAGTACATATGAAAGATTGCGATATCAATTGTTTATTGTACGCAGATGACCTTGTATTGCTTTCAGAGTCAGAAAGTGGTTTACAGACCTGCTTGAATAGAATAAGTGATTATACCAAATGGAAAATGAAGATTAATATAAAGAAAACAAAAATTATGATTTTTAATAAAAGTGGTAAATTATTCAGATGTGAATTTAAACTTGGAAACCAACAATTACTATCAGTACGAAGCTACGTCTATCTAGGATTAGTAGAAACTCAGCTGTGTTCTATTGGAAATCCGCGAATCTGATTGGTTCTCCCACTGTTGTCTATTCGCCGATAGACAACAGTCGCGTGCGCGTGGAGCTCTTTAAGCGGTAAATTTTCATGATTTTTGTCTTCAAAGTGCACAATATTGTAGTTTTTCGACTACAATCCTTTAGAGTTCTACTAAAACAATTAGACTACTCGCCCTCGTTGACTATTGCGCGCAAAAACGAGACTAAATATATATTTTCCATGCATGTCAAAGCACCCAAACCATTGCGTGTGCAGTCAAGTGACATTTATAATCATCCCCCTGTCACATGTTTTCACATCTACCTACCTTGTCTCGAAGTTTCCATTAAATTCTGATCATGTGCGCTCGGTTACGTGAGGTAACAGCAGCAAACAAGCTATTTATTTATTTATTTATTACAATTTTTTACAATTTAATGGCTAGTAAAAAATAGAAATGAAAAGAAAAACAAAGACAAAAAGCCATATGGATAATCCGCAAAAGAGTCAATACCCCATATAAAAGCAGATCACCATGGTAAATATTAAAAACAAGATTAAAATATGCCTATAATACTATATCTAGATACCAACCTCGTTTACATGTCGGGACGTAAACGTCGTCATGAACACCCCTTATATCTCAAAATGTATACACATTTTAACCTTACGAACTACATGGCATTTATTTGGAGGTCTTTCTGTACTAGAATTCTAATCATATGCGCGCGCTAATGCGAGGTAACTGCAGCCTGATCACAGCCTCGTTTCCATGTCGGGACGTCATTAAAAAAGCCCTATATCTCAAAACGTATACCGTATTCCGGTTATAAGCCCTGGGCTTATACAACTTCGTAAGGGGTTTTGGGTGGGCTTATAAGCGGAGGGGCTTATATCCGGGAGGGCTTATAAGCGGAATGAAAAAAACGTTTCGGAAGGAACCACGGGAGTGTTGATCGAAATACGTTTTTAAGTTAAAAAGGCATAATAAAGCAACATTTAGCCCTGCGGTGGGGGGTTCAGTACTGTCATCCGGCAGAGGGGGGCTTATATCCGGGGGGGCTTATAATCGGATGTATTTTTTTGTTTACAGGTAGATGGGCCTATAACCGGGGGAGCTTATAAGCGGGGGGGCTTATAACCGGAATTTTACGGTACCACATTTTAACCTTACGAACTTAATCTCGTACCCAGATCTTCTCAACCCCGGGAGGATACGAGCTACAAGGTAAGCTGTTTCTTATTATGAGACGGAGAGCGAAAGAGAAAATAAATTCGATTTTGCCATCAAAGTTGTTTGTGCTTTTCTTCATTCAAACAACAACAACTAAAGCGCGAGTCTCTAAGGACGAAAATCATTTTTTTCACGGCCCTAACGTGGAAGAATGGGCCAACCATGAATGACAACAGTTCGATGACACTAAAACCTAGCTACCGAACGAAAGTTTTCGCGTTTTAAGCGTTACACCAACGGCTCTGTTGTGATTTTTGTCGCTCGGGAAAAATTTATTCATCGGGCGATTCGTTCAACTACCGTTTTCAAAAGAAAAACGTTTATTTTCATCACGACCCTAATTCTACAACCACGAATGAAATCGGTCCAGAAAAATACTAAAAACTAAGCATGGAACCGAATTCTTTGACTCTTTTAACCCTCGAAATCTGCTCGGCCGGTCAAATAAGTTCCCGGTACCATTGAAGCTCTAGGGTGATATTGGAAAACTTCAGGATTTTGTTTACTTCGATGAGCTCTTTTTTTTTACTGGATTTCAACAAATTACCAGCATGAACCCATGGGTCAACCATATCACCCAAGCTATGCCAACCATGTCCTGTTAGTTACCAAGAGTTTTTACTGGATTTCAACAAATTACTAGCAATGCGTGTTGAATTACTGTGCTCGCGACCATTACTACAATGGTCGCGCGCAAAGTACTTCAACACGCATGACGCGGTACAATCGAGTTACAATGGTCGCGCGCAAAGTACGTCAACACGCATGACGCGGTGCAATCGAATTACAATGGTTACATGTTGATCCCAAGGACACAAGAATAATGATGGCGGCGAGACCACCCATGTCATACCCATAGCAAAGAAAAAACATTTCCATTGAATCACTTGTTCGTCCTAAAACTGTTTTCATTGATATCCATCGTCTCCTATTCCTGTGTGGTTCATAAAGTGAGATTTTTCCCGAACGTTCTGCATGGCATGAGTGGTCTCGCCGCCATCATCAAGTAGGTAATTCGAATATTGTTCGAATATTGTTCGAATATTTTTATCAAAACAAAACTGTAAAATTCATTTTAATGATTAGTCAAATCCACGATATCCAGTTGGACTCATGTGGACATCATCAATTTCTTCTTTATTTATGGGCTGTTTCAAATGAATTTACAGTTGGGAATTTACAGCTCATCGATCAGTTCAGCGTGTGATGTATAATTCGATGTCGATGTGTAATAAATGAATCGGCAATGTCATATTTTTTCCCACAACACTGTATTTCGAAGCCTGGGTGCTGTTTAAAAAAATACCGCACATAGTTCCTCCATGACAAATTCTCTATACCCTTCTCGTAGAACTGTCCATTTGTTCTTCTAGCTCTCTTGGAGAATTGTTCCGAATTCTTCCGCTTGCTGATCTCCTCGATTAAATTGTTTTGGAGACTGGTTGCATCCTCCGTAGCACTCGCTACCATCTCTGGCTGACTGTCGTCAGCTTCCTCTGTAGCACTCGCCATCTCCTCCGTAGCACTCGCTACCATCTCTGGCTGACTGTCGTCAGCTTCCTCCGTAGCACTCGCCTTCCTCTTTTTCCGGCGGTTGCCGAAGGCTGCTACCATCTCTGGTGGTAAATTTTTCACTGGTTCCCAAGTGTTCTCATTTTCATAGTCCTGCCATGAAACGAGAAATTCTACTCCTCCTTTTCTCTTTCTTCTCTTTAGGATCTCTTTGACGTAAAATATTCCTGGTAGTAGTTCTGGCTCTGGCGCCTTCCGTTTTGGCATCTTGGCGGTTGTGATTAACGGCGTCCGTCCCTGCCCTTTTAACCACTCCTGCGGATCGGAATCAATGCGCTTTGATTTTTTTGTTCAAAAGAGCCAATTAGAAGCGAATTAGAAGCCAATTAAAAGCCAATCAAAAGGCGAGATTAATCTACGTGAACAAAGAGTAATCCACGATAATAAAAAAAAATGGCGCCACGCGTTGCATTCTGGGTAGATCGACATGTTGACCCCAAAGACACAAGAAAAATGATGGCGGCGAGACCACTCATGCCATGCAGAACGTTTCCATTTTTTATGATTACTGTTTTTATAATCTGCATAATAATATACATACAAAAATTTCTGCAATCTGATTGGCTGAGAGCACCCAATTTTTCATTAGAATTGCAAAGTCAAAATTTCAGTACCAACTAAGGAATTTGTGTAAACCCCGTGGAAAGTCTTGGGAACTAACGGGACTTGGTGGGCAGAGCTTCAATGGTACCGGAAACTTATTTGACCCATGGGTTCATCATAGAACTTTGTTTAAACGCAGTGAAAACTCTTGGGAACTAACAGGACATGGTTGGCATAGCTTGGGTGATATTGAAAACTAATTGGACCCATGGGTTCATCCCAGGAATTTGTTTAAACCCAGTGAAAACTCTTGGGAACTAGCGGGACATGGTTGTTGTTGCATGAGTAATAATGAAAACTAATTTGACCCATGGGTTCATCATAGAACTTTGTTTAAACCCAGTGAAAACTCTTGGGAACCCAGCGGGACATCGGTGTTGTTGCATGAGTAATAATGAAAACTAATTTGACCCATGGGTTCATCATAGAACTTTGTTTAAACCCAGTGAAAACTCTTGGGAACCCAGCGGGACATCGGTGTTGTTGCATGAGTAATAATGAAAACTAATTTGACCCATGGGTTCATCATAGAACGTTGTTTAAACCCAGTGAAAACTCTTGGGAACTAGCGCGACATGGTGGGCAGAGCTTCAATGGCATGGCTTCAATTTGACCCATGGGTTCATGCTAGTAATTTGTTGAAATCCAGTAAAAACTCTTGGCAACTCACTGTGCGAACAGCTTTAATGCTCAGACTCTGGTGTTGATCACTCTCCAGTATGACTGCGTTTAAACAAAGTTCTATGATGAACCCATGGGTCAAATAAGTTTCCGGTACCATTGAAGCTCTGCCCACCAAGTCCCGTTAGTTCCCAAGACTTTCCACGGGGTTTACACAAATTCCTAGGATGAACCCATGGGTCGAATTATAGTTTCCAATATCACCAGAGCATCTCCAACCATGTCCTGTTAGTTACCAAGAGTTTCTACTGGATTTCATCAAATTACTAGCATGCACCCATGGGTCGATCATATCACCCAAGCTATGCCAAACATGTCCTGTTAAATGCCAAGATTTTTTACTGGATTTCAACAAATTACTAGCAAGAACCCATGGGTCGACCATATCACCCAAGCTATGCCAACCATGTTTTTACTGGATTTCAACAAATTACTAGCATGAACCCATGGGTCAAATTGAAGCCATGCCACTGAAGCTCTGCCCACCATGTCCCGCTAGTTCCCAAGAGTTTTCACTGGGTTTAAACAAAGTTCTATGATGAACCCATGGGTCAAATTAGCTTTCATTATTACTCATGCAACAACAACCATGTCCCGCTAGTTCCCAAGAGTTTTCACTGGGTTTAAACAAATTCCTGCGATGAACCCATGGGTCCAATTAGTTTCCAATATCACCAGAGCAATGCCAACCATGTCCTGTTAGTTACCAAGAGTTTTTACTGGATTTCATCAAATTACTAGCATGCACCCATGGGTCGATCATATCACCCAAGCTATGCCAAACATGTCCTGTTAAATGCCAAGATTTTTTACTGGATTTCAACAAATTACTAGCAAGAACCCATGGGTCGACCATATCACCCAAGCTATGCCAACCATGTTTTTACTGGATTTCAACAAATTACTAGCATGAACCCATGGGTCAAATTGAAGCCATGCCACTGAAGCTCTGCCCACCATGTCCCGCTAGTTCCCAAGAGTTTTCACTGGGTTTAAACAAAGTTCTATGATGAACCCATGGGTCAAATTAGCTTTCATTATTACTCATGCAACAACAACCATGTCCCGCTAGTTCCCAAGAGTTTTCACTGGGTTTAAACAAATTCCTGCGATGAACCCATGGGTCCAATTAGTTTCCAATATCACCCAAGCTATGCCAACCATGTCCTGTTAGTTACCAAGAGTTTTTACTGGATTTCAACAAATTACTAGCAATGCGTGTTGAATTACTGTGCGCGCGACCATTACTACAATGGTCGCGCGCAAAGTACTTCAACACGCATGACGCGGTACAATCGAGTTACAATGGTCGCGCGCAAAGTACGTCAACACGCATGACGCGGTGCAATCGAATTACAATGGTTACATGTTGATCCCAAGGACACAAGAATAATGATGGCGGCGA
Source organism: Siderastrea siderea (assembly GCA_964030785.1). Classification (NCBI taxonomy): domain Eukaryota; kingdom Metazoa; phylum Cnidaria; class Anthozoa; order Scleractinia; family Rhizangiidae; genus Siderastrea; species Siderastrea siderea. The sequence continues at coordinate 14,754,896 of OZ034968.1, read as the reverse complement.
GACCACCCATGTCATACCCATAGCAAAGAAAAAACATTTCCATTGAATCACTTGTTCGTCCTAAAACTGTTTTCATTGATATCCATCGTCTCCTATTCCTGTGTGGTTCATAAAGTGAGATTTTTCCCGAACGTTCTGCATGGCATGAGTGGTCTCGCCGCCATCATCAAGTAGGTAATTCGAATATTGTTCGAATATTGTTCGAATATTTTTATCAAAACAAAACTGTAAAATTCATTTTAATGATTAGTCAAATCCACGATATCCAGTTGGACTCATGTGGACATCATCAATTTCTTCTTTATTTATGGGCTGTTTCAAATGAATTTACAGTTGGGAATTTACAGCTCATCGATCAGTTCAGCGTGTGATGTATAATTCGATGTCGATGTGTAATAAATGAATCGGCAATGTCATATTTTTTCCCACAACACTGTATTTCGAAGCCTGGGTGCTGTTTAAAAAAATACCGCACATAGTTCCTCCATGACAAATTCTCTATACCCTTCTCGTAGAACTGTCCATTTGTTCTTCTAGCTCTCTTGGAGAATTGTTCCGAATTCTTCCGCTTGCTGATCTCCTCGATTAAATTGTTTTGGAGACTGGTTGCATCCTCCGTAGCACTCGCTACCATCTCTGGCTGACTGTCGTCAGCTTCCTCTGTAGCACTCGCCATCTCCTCCGTAGCACTCGCTACCATCTCTGGCTGACTGTCGTCAGCTTCCTCCGTAGCACTCGCCTTCCTCTTTTTCCGGCGGTTGCCGAAGGCTGCTACCATCTCTGGTGGTAAATTTTTCACTGGTTCCCAAGTGTTCTCATTTTCATAGTCCTGCCATGAAACGAGAAATTCTACTCCTCCTTTTCTCTTTCTTCTCTTTAGGATCTCTTTGACGTAAAATATTCCTGGTAGTAGTTCTGGCTCTGGCGCCTTCCGTTTTGGCATCTTGGCGGTTGTGATTAACGGCGTCCGTCCCTGCCCTTTTAACCACTCCTGCGGATCGGAATCAATGCGTTTTGATTTTTTTGTTCAAAAGAGCCAATTAGAAGCGAATTAGAAGCCAATTAAAAGCCAATCAAAAGGCGAGATTAATCTACGTGAACAAAGAGTAATCCACGATAATAATAAAAAATGGCGCCACGCGTTGCATTCTGGGTAGATCGACATGTTGACCCCAAAGACACAAGAAAAATGATGGCGGCGAGACCACTCATGCCATGCAGAACGTTTCCATTTTTTATGATTACTGTTTTTATAATCTGCATAATAATATACATACAAAAATTTCTGCAATCTGATTGGCTGAGAGCACCCAATTTTTCATTAGAATTGCAAAGTCAAAATTTCAGTACCAACTAAGGAATTTGTGTAAACCCCGTGGAAAGTCTTGGGAACTAACGGGACTTGGTGGGCAGAGCTTCAATGGTACCGGAAACTTATTTGACCCATGGGTTCATCATAGAACTTTGTTTAAACGCAGTGAAAACTCTTGGGAACTAACAGGACATGGTTGGCATAGCTTGGGTGATATTGAAAACTAATTGGACCCATGGGTTCATCCCAGGAATTTGTTTAAACCCAGTGAAAACTCTTGGGAACTAGCGGGACATGGTTGTTGTTGCATGAGTAATAATGAAAACTAATTTGACCCATGGGTTCATCATAGAACTTTGTTTAAACCCAGTGAAAACTCTTGGGAACCCAGCGGGACATCGGTGTTGTTGCATGAGTAATAATGAAAACTAATTTGACCCATGGGTTCATCATAGAACGTTGTTTAAACCCAGTGAAAACTCTTGGGAACTAGCGCGACATGGTGGGCAGAGCTTCAATGGCATGGCTTCAATTTGACCCATGGGTTCATGCTAGTAATTTGTTGAAATCCAGTAAAAACTCTTGGCAACTCACTGTGCGAACAGCTTTAATGCTCAGACTCTGGTGTTGATCACTCTCCAGTATGACTGCGTTTAAACAAAGTTCTATGATGAACCCATGGGTCAAATAAGTTTCCGGTACCATTGAAGCTCTGCCCACCAAGTCCCGTTAGTTCCCAAGACTTTCCACGGGGTTTACACAAATTCCTAGGATGAACCCATGGGTCGAATTATAGTTTCCAATATCACCAGAGCATCTCCAACCATGTCCTGTTAGTTACCAAGAGTTTCTACTGGATTTCATCAAATTACTAGCATGCACCCATGGGTCGATCATATCCCATGGGTTCATGCTAGTAATTTGTTAGCTATGCCAACCATGGTTTTTAGGACATGGTTGGAATTGCTCTGGTGATATTGGAAACTAATTCGACCCATGGGTTCATCCTAGGAATTTGCGTAAACCCCGTGGAAAGTCTTGGGAACTAACGGGACTTGGTGGGCAGAGCTTCAATGGCACCGGAAACTTATTTGACCCATGGGTTCATCATAGAACTTTGTTTAAACGCAGTGAAAACTCTTGGGAACTAACAGGACATGGTTGGCATAGCTTGGGTGATATTGGAAACTAATTGGACCCATGGGTTCATCCCAGGAATTTGTTTAAACCCAGTGAAAACTCATATCACCCAAGCTATGCCAACCATTTCCTGTTAGTTACCAAGAGTTTTTACTGGATTTCATCAAATTACTTGCATGAACCTATGGGTCAAATTAGTTTCCAATATCACCAAAGCTATGCCAACCATGTCCTCAAACCTAGTCTAGATTTTAAAAATTCCGCCCGCGAAGATTTCAAAATAAAAACGCGGGATTTTCAGCTTTGTTTGTATTCGCCGGTTCAAAGTTCCGTTGAACTGTTTATGTCCAGCGTTGCCAGGCAACGACTGTTATGACCTATGTAAGATATATGCAGTATTTCCAGTTATGGAATATATAATGAGGGTATGCAGAAATTCTCTCAAAATTCAAAGCTTAAGTGGTATATGCCCCACAAAGCACATCGATCGACTCCTCAATATATAATCTAACACCTCTCCAGCTTGATTGCGGTAAGAGAGATGTTCCAGACCCTTTTTAAAGCGTAAAATCTATGCTGTAACTTACCCATTTTGGGTTAGCTTAACCCACTTTGGGTAACTTATCCATTTAACAAATCGCAAGCGGTTTTCCATTGTCTGTACTCTTATTGACAATGGATTTGACGTCACAAAATGTTCAAAACTCAAGTGGAACAGCGCGGTCCCTTAGTGATGTAGAAGGCAGGGATTACTGTTTTTATAATCTGCATAATAATATACATACAAAAATTTCTGCAATCTGATTGGCTGAGAGCACCCAAATTTATTTTGAACTTTTGAGTGCAAAAAAGTGAAAATTTGATTGGCTAGTTTGAACCGACTAGCCAATCAAATTCAATTTCACGTTTTTGCACTCAACAATTTCAAAATTTGCATTCAAAAATTTCAAAATTTGCACTCAACTCCAAATTAAAAACAAAAAAATAGTGGATAATTAATAGTGGAGGTTGCAGCAATGTTAGAAAATATTTCTTTTTCGTTTTGGCTGTACTTTTGGCGGGATTTTGTACATTTACACGCGCGTCGCCGATTTCCCGCCTTTCAAACTTTCAAACGTTTTTTTGAGGGAACGACACAAAGAACGGCTGCGGGGCAGACATTTGTCAGCAAGGAAGACATACCGGCTTGTCTCGTCCCACGCAACGCTCTAGCTAACTAGTGTGGAGGGAGCGTTGCGTGACGACACTAAAGACGGCTGCGAAGGAGACTACGACTTGTCCTAATAATTACAGAAAAAATATTTACAAATTTACAAATTTTCACTTATATTTACATTTTATTATATTTACAACTTTTACAATATATACATTTACAGAAAAAATAATTATTTACAAAGAGTCAGTACGAACACCATGCACAACTAAAACAATAAGGCCTATAATTAAAAATATCAAAATTAAAATTAAAAGGTACAAAATATAAGGTCTGCGTGGCACTTCGAATTCTGGTTCCAAGAGAAAATGAGAAAAATAGATATATGTCTGTTTTATAACTTCCATATTTGCTCACCTTTTTCAAAAATTTTAATTGAGGGAACAATCAAATAGCTAGCCTGCGTAGCGGCTTTCGGGGAGGGGAGGGGGGACTGGGGCCAGGAAAGGAGGGGATGGGAGGGGAGGGGAGGAGGAGGGGAACCCATGGGTCCACCATATCACCCAAGCTTGGGTGATATTGGAAACTAATTGGACCCATGGGTTCATCCCAGGAATTTGTTTAAACCCTTTCCAATATCACCAAAGCTATGCCAACCATGTAATATTTGTTACCAAGAGTTTTTACTGGATTTCAACAAATTACTAGGATGAACCCATCGGTCAAATAAGTTCGTCCCCCCCCCCACACGTTTTTTTCTGGAAGAGCCCTTAAGATTTCAGAGGTTTTATGATAGGTAGATCAGTATAAATCACTTTAGCACATAGGGATTCTCTGGGGTTCTCAGTTATATGCCGAAGTTCTTCCTTGTGTTCTTGTTTTAATTGCAGGGTTTCTGTTAGCAATGTCTGGGTCTTGGCATAAGGCATACAAATGTAACATGCTACTCTCATCCAATCGTCTCCTTTGATACACTTCTGACGGCTCAATTCGCACATAAATTTGTTGTACTCCCTGACCATGATGGAGTTCTTATCCAGGGTTTTACTGGAAAGACTGACCGTTAATTGAATAAGATACATTAAACCAAGGGAAAATGATTTTTTTTCATGGTCGGATCGTCCAGAAACTAAGACGAAATCATACCCTGGAAATTTCTGTTTTCCCGAAACATCAAGTGAAAACCAAATGTTGACATCATGACATGCTGCTTCTGTGCAGTTATCTTTGCAAAACAACTGATCAACAAGTCGTTTGCAATCAAAGGCCTCACAAATCTGTACGCCATGGAATTCATCTGCATACATATCGGTGGGACGCAGTCCACACTGATTGATGCGACAATAAAGGCAAACAATCAATTCGAAACATAGCCCTTTAAGAGATCCAGTGCTAGCTTCAAACACAGCCCGAGCATTTTCGAGCATTGCTTCGTCGCCACGGTCCTGTTGCCTACAAAATGTAAAGAATCTCAGCTGTTCACCTGGGGCAATCTCAAAGCCTGTGTCTGTGAAAGGGAAGAACTTGAAAGCCAGCTGATCTTCTGGGGTTTCATCCTTCATGTCAAAGGGGAAGATCTGCTTCCAAATGGCATTGAAGGATTTGTCGTTATAATCTTTCTTGTCTTGCATGAATGATAGAAAATGTTGCATGTCCCGGATAGTCGTCCTGAAGGTCTTTAGCTGTTTGGCCTCTTCAAAGGAGTGCTGTCGAATCAGGTAATAAGACCTATACCACACTATTGGCACTATTTGCGAAGGCGCAGAATCTGTGTAGTCCACCATGCCCTGTTCTTTCTTCTCTTCAGTAGTAGTGTCCTCGTCTACAGTCATATGTAGCAGTGCCCCGCAAGTTGGGGAAACTTTCATTAATTGTGTCACAGTCTCCTCACTCAGTTGTGTCAATGTAACTCCTTCCTCAACGGTCAGTGTCATATGAATAGTTTCTACTTTGACTTTCTTGGGACATTTAATCCAGTCGCTACTTGGAACAAAATGTCCAGAGGTGAACATTATGATGGGGAACTCACGACCCCTACAAACTGAAAGTAATTTGGTTGCCGAAATGATGTCACAGTTGGCCTGGTCAAAAATTAACACCTTCGCTTCTATGGGATCAGGTACATGTACATGTACGTTGGGATCAGATGGAGGAGGCTTCATCATTGCATTTACTGTTGCCTCAGTGTCAGCTGCATTCATCTTATGAGAGAAGCTTCCGAACCAAGTAACTCCATAAACCAATCCTAGATAGGACTCTAATACTTGTGCGGTAACAGACTTTCCAATTGCTGGAATCCCGTAGTATATCAAAACCTTTCGTCTTTCGTGTGCTGCAGTTTGAAGTTCTGCCACCAAATCGTCTATGATGTGTAACAATGCTGCTTTCAACGACTTCGTCATGAGATAAGAATAACCGCGAACTGTAATGAATCCTTCATCACTTTCGATCTTCAGCCTGAAAGAAAAATTTGAGAGAATAATAAATCAAACTTAACTTTTGTGAATCATATTACATAATGCGATATGTTTTTGCAGACCATGATTTACAAGACATATTTCTAGTGCCATTTCGTTGGGCCAAAAAACGAAGGTCGCCATTTGGAAGGTCATTTTTGTTTGGCCTTAGTGTTTAATATTAATTAATGTAACTTTTCATTTTGACCTTCCAAGGTCATGGAAGGTCAAATTGAAGGTCGCCATTTTGAAGGTCAAGAAATTAAACGCTAGCGAACATTAACATGTTTACAGTACTTTTACAACACTTACTTTAATGCAGGTAGATCAGGAATGTCTACGTCCTTCGTCCAAGATCTGCAATGTTTCTCTTCCAGTCTACTGCTGTTTACAGTGGCAAGAATTGTTGACAAATCTGATTTCGTTAGTTTTGGTGTTGGACCAGCTTCATATACAATACCAGAGCGCCTGAAAAAATATTATTAAACTGATATGTATACTCAATGTAGGCCGTTCTTTATGATACAAGTGATAATCAAACAGGCAAAGCCTATACTTAGATCTTTTTAGGTCATTAAAATATTACCATGCATTGATATTTTCCAATCACTTTCACTTAAGCATACAATAATTACAATCAGCATTTATATTTCGGTTGTTAGAAAACTTGTTTAACCGGTTTGTGCGTATTAGCCAATCAAAAATCGTATTGCTGGTCATGTTGAGTAACGCAATGTCACGCGACAATAAAATGATTTCACAAAATTGTCCTTTTGGGCAAAAGTTAGACTTGCTCCAAGTCGCTCGTTAGATTCGCAGACCGCTGGATACGGAAACGGAGGGCGCGCGCGAGCATGAAAAACAAAATGGCGGAGGATCGTGCGGAACAAGCGACTTGTCTCACCTGCAGTGCGCCAATTCTGAAATGTGGCGTCACCGGTGGATTTTTCCACTGGTGACGCCATCGAGATTATGTCAATCATATTATTGCGCGCGAACTTACTGAGCGCGCTCTGCCCGCAAACTTAGCGCGCTCTGCTCGCGAGACAAGCTTGCGTTTAACTTTTTACTTCTTGAGTAGACTTGTTTCCTTCTCACATCGGCAGTTAAACCAGTTTTGGAACAAACATTACAAATGTCTTCTTTTGTACCTGTCCCTTTTAAATCTTACAGAAATGAGAGAGCCATCAAGGGCCTTGAGTATGATTTCCCACAAAAAAGGGAAGAAAATCGCAATTTTAACACACGCCACGGTATGGCGCGCGTCAACTGCACACGGCGCACGAAACTGACGTCAACACGATAAAAGAAACCAACTCAATGCACACGAAATGATGCAATATTTTCGCGGCAAAAAACGTCAGCTAGAATCGATTTCCTGCAGGTGACACAAGTCGCTCGTTCCGAGCCATTCCTCGATGAAGTGTCATTTGTTTTCCTTCGCGCGCGCGTTCACACAAATGAATCCCGCGCGATTTCAAAGGCGATTTTACTCAAGTGATCTTTCGCGCTTGATTTCAAAGCGATTTTATTTAAGTAACTATAGATACAAAGAAAAACGAGCGACTTGGGGCAAGTCTAGGCAAAAGTAAGTTCAGTTGGATAATAAATAACTTAAAGGCTCGCCAAAATACTGCGTGACTCGTAAAATATCCAGCCATACTACACATCAAACCGTCTAATAAGATATATATATTCGGAAATAGCTAAGCGAATAATCTGGAGAATACAGTAGGTGTAAGTGGAGAAGGAACTTCAGGAGACTTGCGGCAAAACGTTGACTATATGCAGTGAAAAGTTGTTCAATGCCCAATCGCCACGATTTTAGCACAATACTCCGATGTAAAAAATCATGCTAAAACTTAAGTCTTACTCGCTCTACCCTGCTAGCAGAGGCCTCTTTTCTGTATTTCGCTGGGTAGAGAAAAATACCTCTGGTAACATATTGTTTTTTCTTTGTCTGTGGCCGCGAGTACTTCACTTTCTCTTAGAAACCGCTAGTTTGTACTCTGTATCCTTATATGCCTTTTATGGTGTGATTTGGATTAAAGATTATTAAAGATTATTATATAAAACTTAAGCTTACTTCATCGTGTTGCTGTTGTCGGTTGTTCAGCTTGCAGATGCTAACAAACCCGACGAAAATTGTGAACCGACTGTGTTGTTGTATGTTTTTGCAAAGTCCCACGATAAAATGCGTTGTTTGAAATTGAGCATGCGCACTCCTGTTCGCTGGATCACGTGGATCGCGTCCACCCCTTGAGGCTTTGCGATACGCGGCGCGCGAAGAGTAACGACTGGGTACGAGTCTGTCGAAAGTTAACGGAAAAGAAAATGGAAACACGTTCACGTGAGTATTCAGAGCAGATTCACCGGCAATATCCTGGTTGTCGATTCACCATGGGTTCACCATGGGTTCATTCTGTAGTAGTGGGCCGAATGCAACAAATTATTTTGAAATTAAATTGTTGTGTGCTGGATCCAAGATGGCGGACAATTTTGCCGCCGAAACACATCTTGTCGAAAAAAGACCTTTTCAATGTGGCTGGATCCAGATGAGATATGATCCAGCCAAAAGTCCGTAGAACTCAGCGAAACTCCTCAGTATCGCCAGGGTAATATTTTCAATTAATTTATTGGAAGCTAGTTTGAAAGTTTGAAAGGCGGGAAATCGGCGACGCGCGTGTAAATGTACAAAATCCCGCCAAAAGTACAGCCAAAACGAAAAAGAAATATTTTCTAACATTGCTGCAACCTCCACTATTAATTATCCACTATTTTTTTGTTTTTAATTTGGAGTTGAGTGCAAATTTTGAAATTTTTGAATGCAAATTTTGAAATTGTTGAGTGCAAAAACGTGAAATTGAATTTGATTGGCTAGTCGGTTCAAACTAGCCAATCAAATTTTCACTTTTTTGCACTCAAAAGTTCAAAATAAATTTGGGTGCTCTCAGCCAATCAGATTGCAGAAATTTTTGTATGTATATTATTATGCAGATTATAAAAACAGTAATCATAAAAAAATGGAAACATTTTCGATGCAAGTGAAAGCAAGTTTTGTTGATAAAATCTGTCGTTCGCGAACTGTCGAAATCAATGAAGATCAACAACTTTTCCGGCACTTCATAAAACTGCACTTTGACGAATTTCAGAGTTTTATAGTCACGACAAAAATGTTTTGAGTATCGGTGAAATTCTAGATCTGGATATGAAAAGTAGCTTTTCTAAAAACGATAATTCCTAGGATAATATTTTGTCCGATGCGAAGTTTACTGCGTGACCAAAAATGGCGCACAAACGAAGTAAACTTTCATGGCGCAGCTGAGTCTTTTCATGTTCGCTCGACGACTTCACTATTGAATTTGTCGTTTCAAGTTTTGGACGATAACTCGTGTATTACGCAACGGCTGGCGATAAATTTTATACTTTCTTGGAGAATTGTTTCGAATTCTCCCGCTTGCTGATCTCCTCGACTAAATTGTCTTGGAGACTGGTTGCATCCTCCGTAGCACTCGCTACCATCTCTGGCTGACTGTCGTCAGCTTCCTCTGTAGCACTCGCCTTCCTCTTCTTCCGGCGGTTGCCGAAGGCTGCTACCATCTCTGGTGGTAAATTTTTCACTGGTTCCCAAGTGTTCTGATTTTCATAGTTAAGCCATGAAACGAGCAATTCTACTCTTCCGTTTCTCTTTCTTCTCTTTAGGATCTCTTTGACGTAAAATATTCCTGGTAGTATTTCTGGCTCTGGCACCTTCCGTTTTGACATCTTGGCGGTTGTGATTAACGGCGTCCGTCCCTGCCCCCTTTTAACCACTCCTGCGGATCGGAATCAAAGCGTTTTGATTGGTTGTTCACGAGAGCCAATTAGAAGCGAATTAGAACAAAGACGGTAATCACAATACAGTGATTGGCATAAGTTTTAGAAGATAACTCGTGTATTACGCAACTTCGTTTGTGCGCCATTTTTTGCTCGCGCTACAAACTTCGCATCGGACAAAATATCACAAACGAATTCTCGAGATATCAAGGTTTACTTTGGTATAAAATTTATCGCCAGCCGTTGCGTAATACACGAGTTATCGTCCAAAACTTGAAACGACAAATTCAATAGTGAAGTCGTCGAGCGAACATGAAAAGACTCAGCTGCGCCATGAAAGTTTACTTCGTTTGTGCGCCATTTTTGGTCACGCAGTAAACTTCGCATCGGACAAAATATTATAAACGAATTCTCTAGATATCAAGGTTTACTTTGGTATAAAATTTATCGCCAGCCGTTGCGTAATACACGAGTTATGTTTGGAAAGTGATAGCAATACTGAGCACAGGTGCTTTATACCCCTGTATATCCATTGTTTCATGCAAGGCTAATCACATAACAAAACCAAAGTAAACCTTGATATCTCGAGAATTCGTTTGTGATATTTTGTCCGATGCGAAGTTTGTAGCGCGAGCAAAAAATGGCGCACAAACGAAGTTGCGTAATACACGAGTTATCTTCTAAAACTTATGCCAATCACTGTATTGTGATTACCGTCGTAAGTTCTACGCAGCTAGCATGAAAGAAGGCGCAGATTTGCAGGAACATTTAACGTACATGACTTCGCTTCCTGAGCAGTTGCGAGAAATGAAAGAGGAAATCTCTTCGAAGAAAATTGCCACGGTTGTGCTGGGAAGTTTACCCGAGTCGTACGATATTTTCTTAACGAGTTTAAATGCCAGAAACACCGATGACCTCGATTGGGAGAATGTCAAAGGATTATTGATTGAAGAATTTTTGAAGCGGGCTGAAAAGAGTGAGAAACAAGAAGCCGACAACGCGCTTTATGTCAAAAGAGAAAGCTTCGACAGAGGAAGATATCAAGCACGTGGTGGAACCAGTCGAGGTTGCGGTTCTCGTTTTTGGAAGAAAGATACTCCGCCTCACCATGATGATCACGGAAATCTCAAAGGAGTCACATGCTTCAAATGTAAGCGGGATGGGCACATGGTAAAGAATTGTCCACTCAATAACAAGCCGAACACCGGCAGAAGAGAAAGTTCAAACATCGCCGAACTCGAAGGAGTTGCACTTATCTCAGGTACGATGAATCGGTCAGATGAATGGTTTATTGACTCGGCAGCGACAAAGCATATGACAAACGACAGAAGCATTTTGGATAACTTTGTTGAATACCAACAACCGAAGAACAGTTATCTTGGAGACAGCACAGTGATTCATGCTCTCGGCAAAGGGAAGATAAGACTTCCAACAGTAAACAGTTCTCATGAGGTTATTCATGATGTTGTCCTAGACTTGCACAGTGTTGTTTGTACCAAAGCTGACCAAGAACCTACTTTCAGTACCTGCAATGGCATTGGTGGGAGCAGAAATTCGCTTTGATAAGGACAAATGTTTAATACTGAAGAACAGTAAGGAATTTGTCATCCGTCATTTATTGTCTGACAAGCTCTACACAGTCAATACCATCGAGTATGCTCAAGTTTCAAAAACTGACAGTGCACGATCACTTGAAGTTTGGCACTGTAGATTGGGTCATCTAAACTACACCTATGTGAATCAGTTAGTGAAGAAAGAAATGGTTGATGGCCTGAACTGTGAACACAGGGCAACCAGACCATATGGGATTGTACACAGTGATGTATGTGGCCCAATGCAAGTGGAATCAAAGGGTGGTAGTAAATACATGCTTACATTCACAGATGATTATTCATGGTACACGACTGTTTACTTCATCAAATCCAAGAGTGAAGTTCTTTCGAAGTTCCAGGAATATGTCAATTCTGTTGAGAAACATACTGGTCACCAGATTATGAAACTGAACATTCTGGCAGAGGACGATGTTAAGGTCCTGAGAAGTGACAATGGAGGAGAGTACACCTCGAACAATTTTGCTAAATTCTGTGGTGAGAAAGGAATTTCACATGAGTTCACTGTTCCGTACTGTCCACAGCAAACTGGAGTTGCTGAGCGGATGAATCGCACAAATATGGAGGGAGCAAGACCGATGCTCTTCCAAGCCAAGTTACCACTGGAATTCCGGGCAGAAGCCTGCAGTACAGCAGTTTACCTTCACAACCGAAGCCCTACTACAGCATTGAAGGACGAAACCCCATTTGAGCGTTTGTTTGGTAGGAGACCAGACATTTCTCATCTGAGAGTCTTTGGCTGTGTGAGATACGTGCATGTTCCAGACGGTCAGCGGAGAAAGCTAGATACTTATAAAAGCTCGCAAATCAATTTTTGTCGGATATCCTCCTGGTGTCAAAGGGTACAAACTGTATGATTTAGAGAAGAAGAAGTTTGTTGTGAGCCGAGATGTTCAATTCTTTGAACAGAACTTTGATCATTTTACGATCAAATCGAAGGATGCAGTCCAAGCAGATATGAGAAGCGTATTTCCGGATACAGATCAAGAAAGTGAAAGTGTTACACAGCATCCCTTTCATGAAGAACCTGCAGTTCCAGAGGATGTTGAACCTCCAGTTCAAAAGAATGTAGAACCTACAGTTCCACAGATTGGTGAACCAGTGGGAGTACCAAATGAAGAAGCACCAGTGCAAAGAACATATGAAGATGTTTTCATGGAAGAAGTTCGAAATCTCCCACCAGTAAGAGAGCGAAGAATGCTAAGCAGATTCTGTGATGAAGATTGCCAACTAGTTGATTCGGAGATTGATGAGCCGAAGACAGTTCAAGAAGCATTGAATGGTGAACAGTCTGTCCAATGGAGAGAAGCTATGGAGTCAGAGTACTCTTCTTTATTAAAGAATGATACATGGGATCTAGTACCTCCACCTGAAGGAAAGAACATTGTGGGATCGCGTTGGATCTTGAAAGTCAAGCGTGACGAAGTTGATGGTGTAGATCGTTTCAAAGCCAGACTTGTTGCACAAGGATTTTCTCAAGTGAAAGGCGTCGACTATGACGAAGTGTTCTCACCAGTGGCCCGATACACATCTGTGAGATCATTGCTAGTGTTAGCTAGTGCACATGATTTGGAAATACATCAAATGGATGTAAAAACTGCCTTTCTGAATGGTTCATTGGACTGTGAGATTTACATGTCTCAACCGGAAGGATTTGTTGATCCTGCCAGACCAAACCATGTTTGCAAGCTGAAATAGAAGAGTATTTATGGACTTAAGAGCGGATGTCAGTAAATATCGACCGGAGGCGTGCAATAGTGAAATTTCGAAAATTCTCAAAAAAATTCACAAAGTAGCCCTAGGTAAGCTATTATCAGAAATATATTTTTTACTTCGATCCGGTAAATATTTTTGACGTACGGAGGTGATCATGGTTTCGCAGCTCTCTGACCGCGTTTTATGGGTCTGATACCGTGCATTACGCGGACCCCGTTTCAAAAATCAAAACAATTGTAACGAGAACAAAAAGTAGCTTATCACATAAAATAGATAACTTTAAACATTTTAAGTGGTAATTTTCTCGTTTTGAACAAAAATTGAATATTTGGAAGATTACGTGAATTTTGTCAAAGGTCAAGCGCTCTTTTAAATTTAAAATCAAAACAAATCAGAATGCTTTGCGTTCAGATAACACTTTTAACACAAAGAACAATAGCTTTGAGTATAGCTTAATCGTACCTTGGAGTTAGCGTTCTTGACATTAAAAAATCCCGGAGAACAATCACGAAGAACATCTTCAGAAGGCGAGCTTTTCAAATTCCATCTACGGATGACTCTACGGATTGCGTTACAGAACGTTGAATGTGGAGACCGCTGACACGTTGTTGCCATTACCGGCTTCCCCTTTCATCGCAATTAAATCACCACCGTGAATATAATTAATTGTGAACGTCAAAACATTTCCCAGTTAAACAAATTCAAGAAGCCTTCAGTCGAAAGAAACGAAACAAGAAGGAATTTATATTGTAAATTGCAATGGCCATCATACAAAAAAAGTCAGCGCTACGTCCTGTTCACATTGCCACGGAATGCAGGAATGACCTGAGCCAGTTTTTGAGAAAAATGCAGCAAGAGACCGATAACTATAGTGGCGAGCGGGCAGTAGCTTTTGGACAGATATCCAAGACAAAAAGGTACGTTTTTGGAAATGACCTTATCTTTTAAACTTAACGGAAATGATTCAGCAGTTTTCAATAGGTTTGTGTCACGTTTGACCGCGCGTTTTGAGGGTCTAGATTCTGTTAGACCCTCGTGCAAGAACATGCCCCAACAAGATCCGCGAGGTAACTAATGTAAGGAGCTTTCTTTCTAGGTGGCTTTTCCTCCACATTCATATTGTAGTGACTGCAGATGAGCCGCAGCTGCGCTACACTGAGCTTGGCCAGCCGGTTGGTGGAGTACAAGGTGCATATATTAAGATTATCGTACACGATAGGATGCACTGGACGGCACTGGTCTAAGACAGCTGAGAGGGTAGATGAGTAAGCTTCTTCATCTTGAGCCGCCTGGATATCGCTGTCGTCCGTAGATAGGTCATGCGCTGATTGAGCAGCTGTTGTGTGCCTCAGCTTTGCAGAAGTACGCGAGAAGTAGGCTTGAATCTGCTGGGCAGTTAAGAATTTGTCCATTGTAAAGCGCCGTTGGCCGTTATCAGTCTTTGCGTAGCGCATGTCTCGTGAAACCCTCTCAGGGTCGGCTTTGTGGCCACTTTCCTGTCCGATCTGGAACTTGTCGTCAAGATACTGACGCTGGTTCTCGTTGAAGCGCGTTCCCTTTTTCGTTCCTTTGAGAGCCCAGCCTTGCGTCAAGGGCGGTTCTAATCTCACTACAGATGTGGTCGGGGCAGCTAGTGTTGGCTGAGCTGTAGTGCCCTCTTGCAATTTCTGGAAGTAAAACACTTTTGCACTATCTAGGAGGGTGTGTCTCTCTGACCTGATCTTGCACTTTCCGAAAAGCAAGTGATGCTCTAGATTGTGGAAAGTTTGGTAGGTGCATATACATCCATCCACAGGACACGGCAACAGCGCACTGGTATCTTTCTCTTCGTCGTTCTCCTCTTCATCAACGTCTTCAGGCTTCGTGCGAGATATACTCTTTTCCTTTAAGCATTTAACGAAGTCGCCCTTTGATAACTCGGCGTTGTATACAGGGGCTGACCTGTTTGGAACTGGGGAATACAGAAAAAGTAAAATGATTCTGTGAATAGTAGAGTATAGTAGAGATCATAATTCACAGACATCGATCATGGATATTTTTTAGTCCGAACGCCTGTGGAAAGTACGTAACACCCACCCCCCCTTCACGAAATGAAAAGAAGAGGCATTCGGTATAGTTCTCTTTGAACTGCTCTGTTTGACCATATCACACTAATTTGCATTTATTATGGAGAGCCTTGCATAAGCCTCGCGCCCTTTCACGTCTATGCATCCTAGTACCCCCACGTAACTTTGCCATGACTATTGTCATAAGTTCTTTTTTTTTAATTGAGGATCGTATACCAATGAAGATGATAAAAGGAAGAAAAAAGCTACATGAAGCTGCTCCTCCATTAAACATATTCCGTGTGACGATCGATTTTTTTTTACCATGTTAGTAACACTGGTAGAATGCAGTAATTGTTACCTTGTAATTGAGACCAGGATATAGTCTTTCCCTGTCCAATGTCGTATGCTTTCCATACAGTGACGCTGTCCTCCAGGTAGAGAAAGTTGTTTAGACTGCTGATTCCCTCCCAGCGGCCTGCCATCTCTTGTTGCGGCTTGTTGGTGACATCAGTCACTAGCGCTACACGAACACCATTTATTCCCCCATGAGATAAGATGGCTTCATTCAGGTCAGGCGCTGTCAACACGTCGTGGCCCTCGTTGATATAGCGTCGCACGTGAGCTTTGATGGTAGCGGCTTTTCTGTCACAAGGGCCTTTGCTGCCTTGTGGGTCACTAAAGTCGACTCTTGTGACATCGATTCCGGTTTCTGCACCCATCAAACAACATGCTGTCAGCATACCCACGCCGTGGTAGCACCCAGCGTTGTCCTGTCTAAGCGCTGCCCTCATTATTTCCGGATGCTCGGCCTTCAGCGTCTTCAGTGTGTGGTGAAGAACTTGAACAACAGCATTGGCGTCTTGACTACACTCTTCTATTATGTGAACAAAGGTCTGTTGTTCAAGTTCTCCCGTGGCAATTCTGCGAACCACTACGCTTATATGCCACGAAACGCCTCTCTCTCCAAACCAGTCGGCTTGCGTTTCCCTGTACTTTTGTGGCAACCATTTCAGGGCCCAGTCCTGCGTTATTAGTATTAATGTCTCATCCAGACTTTCCAGGAGCGATGTCCGCGCCTTATCCTGCTGTAGGGATCTAAGTTGGTGTGCTTTCCATGACTCTATTGCCTGCACAGCCTGATTAAACGTATACAACAGGTCATCTCGCTCATCGTCTGACAGCTGGGCGTCAGCTATAGCATCTCCAAGCTCCTTTATGGCAGCCTTAATCTGCTCACACTGAGGGCAGTTGTCGTCATGACTGTGGTCGCAGTCGGTACGGAGAAGTTCGTCTTTGGGGTCGCTTAAAGCGTAAGCGCTGCAGTGGTCTGGTATGGTCGCTTGAGTTGAAACATGCGCCTGCAACAAAGGTCAGATATTTTATGTAAAAGCTTGCTTCGCAAAACGTAGGAGCGTCTGGTGAGGAATAAAGTGGCTTAAAGCCAAAAAAATTAAAATTACAAATTTTGTTTTTAATTTTTGGTGTTTTCCAAACGGTTTTACCACTACGTCATGCCTTAGTGACCACCCAAATCGACTCAAGTGAACATTTATCCATTCTGCAAGTGTAGTGCTCCGCTCATAACTAGAGACTTCAACCCGCACAGAACCACAATAATTACTATCAGTACGTGCTCTGCTCTAATAGAGCGGTTTTTTGTTTAGTTGGAAAGCCTCGAGGCACTTTTTCCACTAAACTCGAGTAAAACCAGAACTTATCGTGAGTTGCTCGTGCGCGTTTTTATGTTTTTGGCACCTGTTACATGTAATTTCTTTGAGTTCTAATTTGTTCTTCAGATTATCGGCGTCTGATCTCATTGTCAGAGTAACTACTTTGTTTTTCGCTTTACGACACTCGATGGAGAACCGATCTTTTAACTACTAGCTTTTAACAAACGACGTCATTCTTATAGTCGCATAGTATTGATCAAAACAAATCAGGTCGTTAGATTTTCACTTTTTATTTTCACTTTTAGGCATTTGATGGCCGATTCCTTTTCATCGAACCCTTCTCTCCATTTGCGCGACTACCGGCATTCCTGCTGGTAATTTCTCGACAAGGCGAAGAGTTTGCTCAAGACTGTGGTACCGATATTTTTTCTTACCCAAGCTTCCTCCCCAAAAGACACACATACACCCCCTTACGTTCTCCAAGCAAGCGTCTGGTAATAATGCACTTAAATTCTAACACTATAGTACATCATCATCTTTTAAATACCTTATAGTCAGCTTTGATGTACTGCTTGGCTTCCTTAAGTACCTTTTGCCAGTGGCTAACCCACCCCCTGTCGCCACCATGCAGCTTTGGTACCATGGCAACCAGATCATCGAAAGCCTTGGCGCCGTCTGCTGCAATGTAATCAAGGCCTTGTAGAGACTTTCGGACCGTAGCAGCACAGGAAGACAAGATGCGAAGCATTGTAGATCTGCTGAACGGTCTGAAGTTGTTCTCTTCACAGTACTGAGTATACTGTGCCACAATTCGTTCTGGAATCATTGTTCTTATAAGATTAGGTGTTTCGAGGACACTTCCATCTGAGAGTGACAGTAGTCTTTGGCCAAACGGCAGATCTAGTATCACATGTGGACTTGTAATGAAGTCTAGGAAATGGTCCAGTTGGGCATAGTTCACACGCATCCGAGGGCTCTTGGATACAAGTAGAGCTGAGCCACGCCGGAATTTTGCTGCGTGCTGCCGTGCAGACTTAATTCGATATTCTGTTATGCCTGGTAAGTATCGCTGGAGGAGACTATATGGCACAAGATCTGCCATGATGGAGAGAATTTGTCGTCGTGTGTCCCAGCTCACAGCGTTTTGGTATGTTTCTGCCAAGGATTTGAGATATTTCTCATCAGCTGGGTTGGGGTCAATCAGCACACCCAGGGCACTCTCTACTTCACCAGACTCTTTCAATGCTTTCCACAGACCACCTGCGTCATCTGGAATAATCACTTCCAGCGCTGCTACCACTGAATCTCTTGCTTTGGCGACGTGTACAAGCCTGGTACGGGAATCTACCTGCTGACTCCAAGGTTTTCTTGGCTGTGTAACGACGGTCTTTCCACTGGCAACCAAAAACTCATTAAGCTTTGTACGGCGGAGACTGAGGTTGGCCTTGTCTCTGCTATCACCTGACAACTCACTACTGCTTGGCTCTGTTTTCTCGGGTGAGTAAAGACTTGTGTCGCTTGACATGATGGTTATATTTTTCATGGCCTCACACAGCTCATCACTTCTGCTTACACTCTCGTTATCCTACGATTCAGAGCAGAAACAGGGAATTCGTGAGAGAATATCATATGTTATAATAATCACTTTCAATGACTCGAGCCAAATCTAAAAACTGCATGGAACCCCAAGCTCGAAATATGAGCGATGGTACTGTTGAGTAATCTTTGAAATATCAGGATTTCTATGGGGATAAACAATTGTTTCTAAAACCTAACAACATGAAAGAATTTGAAGACAGGTGAATTACCCACTAGGGGTTATTAGAACTATTTTTGACTTACAATGCTGAATTGAGACAGTATAAACATGCATATAAATCACAGCCAGTTTAGAATAAAATGCGGGAAGAAAGGGAATGGGGAGGGGTGGGGAGGGGGACTTCTTTTCGCGCGTATCTCTTGAGCGCGTACCTTCGAAATGCTCTTTCCGAACTGGCACTTAACGTTGGTTATAAATATCAGTAACTTGTGTAAGGAGGTACCAAACCGTCACACTGCCTTTTACACAGGGAGCCTTTATTCAAAATATATAGCCCAGCGATAAAAATTCTAGCCTGCATTGGAGGCGTTTCCTTGGGTTGAGTGCGGTTCAGAACTGTTTCGTCGCTATTTTGGTTTAGCAATATCTGGCCGGGGCATGGAAGAGCTATCCATACCCTTACCCGCTCGCCTAGCCTGCGGCTTATCTCGACGCTTGTTCGCACTCAAAATACGCCTGCTTTGCACGCTTTCAAAATTAAGTCTGAATGAAGTGGGATAAAAGAAAAACTTTAGCGCGCTAGTGCGCTCCACCGCTTGTATGCGTGTACACGTAAGGATGTCGAGAAGGATACTCCTTCGATTTCATCGACTTACCTGCCCTGGCTAAAAGAAGTTCTGCCTCCTTCTTCACGGTTGAGTCAGCAAAGCCAGCACCAAAGGACCTCAGATGATTCCTGATGTCTTTGTCGCAGTTTTCGATTGTAATACACTGAGAATTCGCTGGATTTCCAACAGCGTTTCCACAGTGCCCGCCAACTAGGCCGGCATACTCACACGATGCCATTTACTAGACAATCGCGCAGATTTACCATAAAATGTGTTGTCTATCGTGGCTGAAAGTTATACTAAAACAGGATTGCAGAATAATAAAACAAAGGACCCCGTAAGAGAATCAACTGAATTAAAAGTGTAATCTAAATGCCAGCAAATGAGTGGCCCAGCAGTGGAATGTAATGCGTGTACAGTAATTTGCGAAATCAGTCTCCTTATACGGTAGCAAAAATCAACTTAGAACTGGAATATTTATTCCGAACATTAAGTAAACAAATAAGACAATGTCTTTTAGCATTGTTTGCTCAGCGAAAGCGCAACCACAAGCCAAGAAAACCTTGACAAGCGGTCGCTCTGAGAAATGTAACGCAATCTATGCCATTTGACTCAAGTTTTGAACCGGCGAAAACCTTCTTCCTGATTATTCTCCTGGAATTCTTCAATAATCTAGGACTCTTACTCCAAGGTACGGTTAAGGTACACTTATAGCTATTGTTATATATGTAAGAATGTAATTGCTGATCGTAAAACACTCCGATTTGTGTTGATTTTAAATTTGAAAGAGTACTTGACCTTTGACAAATTTTACGTGACTCGTGTATACGTTGAAACTCGAAGTCTATTTTTACAGCCGAAATCTTCTGTTATTGCCCAAAAAACGATAGCAAATCCTTCCAGGACGTCTTTTAAACATGTGCAGGTGTCTGACAGCTAGTGCTATTAAACCACTGTTGTTCAAAAGTGTTTTTGTGCTGTGTTTGATTGAGTTTTTAGCGTCGGACTGCCGAGTCGGGAAAGCTCAAATTTCACAAAAGTACTTCTTGCATTTTGCGGCCTCAAACATTTTCTTTTGAGTTGCCCATGATTTTGAAAACAGATTTGGAAAGAGGAAATGATGCTTGTTAACGTGGTATAACCCGCTTTACTGTAAGCCATGTACCAGTTGATGATTTTTGGCGCTCAATTTTGTCAATTTTACATTGAAAGAAAACGCTCAAACTGATATGAATATTGTAAAATCTCCCAAATATTCAAGTTTTGTTCAAAACGAGAAAATTAGCACTTAAAATGTTTAAAGTTATCTATTTTATGTGATAAGCTACTTTTTGTTCTCGTTACAATTGTTTTGATTTTTGAAACGGGGTCCACGTAATGCACGGTATCAGACCCGTAAAACGCGGTCAGAGAGCTGCGAAACCACGATCACCTCCGTACGTCAAAAATATTTACCGGATCGAAGTAAAAAATATATTTCTGATAATAGCTTACCTAGGGTTACTTTGTGAATTTTTTTGAGAATTTTCGAAATTTCGCTATTGCACGCCTCCGGTCGATATTTACTGACATCCGCTCTTAAACAGTCAGCTCGTTGTTGGAACACTACTCTTGACGAGTATTTGAAATCTGTTGGCTATCGCAAGAGCAATGCTGATAATAATAGTAAGTCTTTATTTCATAAGATAAACACACATATCCTATGTTACAAAAATTGATGGTAAAAAGCAAGCTACATTACATGAACTAACACTATTATTCTAATCAAATAAATCAGCTAACTTGTATTTAAAAGTAAGGCGGTTAATAAAAGAGCTCATGAAGCACTTCGTGTTTATTTTAGGTTTCACGGCCGACTTTCTTCTAAGCTCGTATTTGGTGTTCTTAACCTCCGGCAACATGTTATACAGCGGGTGACCTTCTAAGTCCATAACTTTAGTGCGTATTTTCTGATCTTGTTTTTCTAAAAGATCGTGGATATCTATGCTATGTGAGATGTACCTACGCTTCTTACACCTATCCAAAAAACACTGGATCGTTGTTAGTTCAGCTTCAGCGGCTCCGTACACCGCAAGCCCGTATGAGATATTTGGTAGTACAATAGAATTGAAAAGGTAGTCAATTTCTGATTGATTGCACCCCTCTCTTCTAAGCGTCCTGAGCACATGGAGAGACTTGTTTGCTTTTGCGAGTTTGTTCTTTACATGAGTGTTAAATCGGGTGTCAGACTGGAAAGTAACACCCAGCAGAACAAGTTCCTTAACCTGAGGTATTCCAGCTACTCTCTCAAAGATTTGTGCATTGCCTTTTTTCACAAAGGCAAGTTCTTTACATTTACTACGATTACAGGTCATACAGTTGTTTTTTGACCATTCTAAGAACTGCATTACTAACTCATTTGAACAGTCTATATCCCTCCACACCGGTGCAATTATGGTGGAGTCATCCGCATATTTATACAAACAAGTCGTAGAGCCATTTTTAATTTCGAGGTTGTTTAGAAAAATATTAAATAGGTAGGGGCCACTGACACTACCCTGAGTAGCGCCTTGATTGACCTCTTTCCAAAGCCCTGAAAATGCATTGTGGACGACTCTTTGTTGCCTGTGTTTTACAAAATCTAGATAGAGATTGATAACATAGGGGTTCAGTGGAAGGTTTTTCAGTTTTTCATGTAGTAAGGAGTGTTTGACAGAGTCAAAAGCCTTACTAAAATCCATAGTAAAAAGACGCACAGCTTTGCAGTCAGGTTGATCTAAGTAGCTGTATACAGTGTGCTGAATAGCTAGCAAAGCGTCTGTACAATTTCCTCCGTCCCTATATGCGAATTGGCTTGAACTGAGATTCTGTTCCACGATATCTTTCGCATGGTTCCTGTAAATTGCCTTTTCAAATGCACGCGCTATGACAGGTGTTATGCTAATTCCTCGATAGTCTTTGTCTTCTATAGGAAGTTCAACTTTAGGGAGTAGATAAACATTCGCTCTTTTCCATGATCGAGGCCAGGACTGGGTGAGGAGGCAGAGGTTCCACACCTTTGTGACGACAGGGGTGAAAATGTCAGCGAGGTCCTTCCAGATCCAAAAAGGGATGTTATCGGGACCAACGGCAGTCCGTTTTAACTTGCATAAAAACTGCCAGACTTGCAATTCACTGATTTCCGGTACTTGTACACTATCATCAATAGTTACAGGGAGTGGCTCGATATAGCTGTCGTCGGTACACAGAGATCCGAAGTAGTCGTTTAACTGCTCTAATCTCTCGCTGTCCAGGACAACACTGCCGGCAGCTGTGCTTCGCTGCGATCGAGAATCGACTTCCTTCCACCATTTCTGGCTGCCAATCGGATTAGCCAATAGATGCGTCCTGTTCTCACTTATAAGTTGGGAAATGCGTCTATTCAGATGCTGTAAGCGTTCGGTATTGGAGATGGAAACCTTAGCTTTCGTCTTGAGCATGGATTTGACCAAAGGAGACATCGAGTGTGGATCCCGCATAGACATAGATACCGTTCGCTGCGGCATACAGTTATTCGCCACCACAGACAATGACCGTGTCCGTATGGGAGTCTAAGGCATTATCTGCAAGTTCAATTATGTAGCTCATTAAATCAAGTTCTTTGTAATTGTATTTTGGCGGATGATAAACACCACAAACAAGCATCCGATGTCCCGAGGGTAATCGTAAAGTCAAACATATCAGTTCGTAAAGTTTAGTACACCAAACGTAAATATGTTCGTAAATAAGAATTTCGGCACAGCAAAATCCGTGTTAGACTTTCGCGCAATGGGAGGAACCTGACGAGTGACTGGTATCAAGTTCGCCTGAGATGGACCCCTATAAAGGTGGCGAGTGGTCCTGCCAATGCCTTGAATCACAGGAATGGATGCATGCATTTATGTGAAATCAGTGAAGGAGCCTAATGGTCAGATCACTTTTGTGATCTTGGGTGTGTATGTCAATGACATCATTCCAGTCTCGAATAACCCTGCGTTGCTGAAAGCAGAGAAAGCTGCATTGTGTGAAAGATTTGAGATGACTGATCTTGGTGAGATCCACTATCTCCTTGGTATGTCAATAAAGCGAGACAGAGAGTCCAGAATATTGACGATAAGTCAACCCAACTACCTGGACAATGTCCTCAAGAAATTTGGAATAGAAAACTGCAAACCTGTTTCTATTCCACTTGCGCCTGGTAGAAAATTTCAGCAATAAGCACCAAGTGATGAGCCTTTTGATGTCCAGACCTACCAAAAGGCAATTGGATGTCTGACTTACATATCAACGGCGACAAGACCAGATATTGCTGCTGCAGTTGGTGTCCTATCACAGTATATGTCAAAGCCAAGTAAGGATCACTGGATGGGCGTGAAACGTGTTCTAAGATACCTCAAAGGAACTTTGAAATATGGTCTAAAATTTTCCGCTCAAGAAGAGAAACCAGAATTATTTGGCTACAGTGATGCAGATTGGGCAGGAGATGTTGACACTCGCAAATCAACATCAGGCTGTGTGTTTCAGATTGGAAGTGGAACTGTCAGCTGGTCAAGCAGGAAACAACAGACAGTTGCCAAGTCATCCACTGAAGCTGAATATGTTGCTTTACGTTCAGCTACACAGGAAGCTGTATGGCAGTCCCATGCAAAAAAGCGTCCTGCTTGGGCCGGCCCGGGCTTGCCTGGGCCGTCCCCACAGGGCCGGCCCAGATCGGCCCAAAATTAGCATTTTTCAAAAATGCTAATGCCGAAAAATGCTAATGAGAAGCCGGCCCTGGCCGGCCTGGGCCGGCCCAAGACAGACATATGACAGGGACTGGCCCACCCCAGACCAGGACAGCCCAGGCTGGCCCCAGCCGGCCCAAATGGAAAAATATTTTCTGCTTTTCAGGCCAGCCTGGGCCAGTCAACCCCAAGCCATTTTTTTGTTGTTGTTGTGGACCAGACCAGTCCTAAGCTAGTCAGGGCAGCCATTAACTGAAAAAGTGGCTACATTTTTACAGTTACTTTGTTTAATTTGCTTTTAATAGAGGAAAATATGCTTTCCTCCAATTTAAAGAAACTTGACCCCTGAACAAGAAATTAAACAGAGACCTGTATTCATTCATGACTAGTTTATTTATAAATTACCCTTAATTTACAAATATCAGATCAGATCTCACAATTTAAGTATAAAGCAAGGCTTACCGTTGTTTTATACACGTGTATGACATTTTGAAATCTGATGACATTACCAACCGAAAGCTCTGTTTAAAAGCAAACTGAAATACCAGTCAATCTGATTTTACAGTGCTCCTGGGGGAAACTGCTTTAAGAAATTGTTTACTGCAAGTCCACATTCCTGATCTGTCTTCAGATCTTCAGGAACCAGAAATCTTACCTTAAGAAGTTCTGTAAATAAAAAAATAATAAAAAAGGTATGTTACATAATGTCATGTTTCGTTAGGTAGCACACCATCTCAAATTTCAGAAAAGTCCTTGTATTACGCTCAAACTAAGAAAACCGTGAACACTGAAAATATTTCTGGAATGTTCATTGTGTTAATACTGTTCTGACCAATCACATGCGAGACCTTGCAACCACAGAAAACGAATGGGTTTCTCAGTCGCAGAATCAAGTTGGTTCTCAATCTGTTTCAGGCAACCTCAAGATTTAACCTTCATCTTATCTTACAGGAATTGAAAGTGCCATCCCTTTCTATCTGACAACCATGTGCACTACGCAAGCAAAGTTTGAGCGCTTTTGGATCTAATAAATTTTTGGACAAGCTGACGCAACAATAGGTGTTTCTGACATTTCAAATAAAAGCAACTCAAGCTGCACGTATTTCACTGTGATATAAAGATGCAATGTTCTCCCTCAAAATTCACCCGAAGCTGCTGTTAAATCTGATAGCAGAGCTGACTCAATTTACTTAGGCCAAAACATCCATGCGTTCGAGACGGGCTTGCAACATACAATGTCCAGTTGCAAATTTTAAAAATGACAGTTTCAAATTTAACAATGGTATTGCGTGAGCAGGCTGCTAAAAATTAACAAACGCTGGTTTCGACAATCTGTGGCTGTTGCTACAATGCAGCGGCAACCGCTGAGCCAAAGTTTTCGCTTGCGTAGTGCATGTGACTCTCAGATAGAGAATAACAATCTAAATTAATATAAGTGAAGATGAAGGTTTAATCTTGAGGTTTTACGAAACAAAGTGAGAACCAAATCCGTTCTGTGACTAACAAACCCATTTGTTTTCTGTGGTTTCAAGGTCTTGCACGTGATTGGTCAAAACGCAATGAACATTCCGAGAAATATTTTTAGTGTTCATGGTTTCTAAGTTTGACTGTAGAACTAAAAAGACTGACTTGAAATTATGATTACAACTGAGATCACAGGATCGTTTTAAACTGTAGTGTGAAACCAATGGTGTGTAACATGGACTGATTTACAACCTGTTCAATGGACATTTCATCTGAGAACATTAAATATTGTGCTAAAGTAAAGAGCCATTTAGGTCTTGATAAGAAACTGTAAAGGAATCCAACCCTTTTCAGCAACAAACCCAGTTTTGTCTTCTTCTTCTTCTGACAGTTCACTCTAGTTGAATGTGGAAATCAGGCAAATTTGTATTTGACTATTCCAGTAAGTTCCGATCAAGAATTTACTCATTTGTTCGAACGCTTTCAGCTAAATTGTCACTCTACATTCAAGCTTATTAAAGTCTTACATAGAATTTTGCTTTGAAAGGACATTTCAAGACAACATTGCTTCATTTTAATGCATGACAATTGAGAACTCTAACCATTCGCTTGGGTGTTTGAAGTGAGAAATATCTGCGAGCTTCGAGTTCTGCGCCAAAATATGGACATTTTCCCACTCTTACCTCTTTTCAGACAGCCTGGGTCATTGCTTCTTCTTGAACCACTCGAAATTGTTCCATAACCGAAGCGTTTCAGAGAAAAAACATACAATTAAGCAGTAAAATGCAGTTCTACTCTAAACAGACTCGATCTATTCAAAACCACGCGCCCAAACTCATACGTCGCACTTTTCCATTGTTTCAAAGACACACGTGATGGCGAGCTACAAGTGAGCATGCGTCTATGATCTCACGGCCTCCCTGGGAACTAGCATGCTCAAAATCAAACATGGCGGACGAACTAGTGCTGTTCAACGTTCAGCACGAAGAACAAGGGGTCGTTACACAAAAGATATCTAACATTCTAATATTTAAAAGAGCTAAGCGACAAGGAGAAACTTGTATTTGTTATTCCACGCGAAAAGTTATCCATTTACAAGTCTTTTATGGGGGGAAAGAGATAGGAAAGCAACGAACACTACAGAGGACATTAAAACACGTGTTGTCACTACTGAAGAGAATTCACTCAGCAGAAGCAAGTCCTTTTAACATGAAGGACTGAACAAAGAGAGTTTTAAAAAGGAGAACAGTGATAACAGGACCAAGTATCTCACAGTGGAACTCATTTGTAAAGAGGACAAAAGTTCAGTCTTAAATGACACTCAACTGAATACGTTGAACAAAGATTAAGGTGAGTTCAGTAAAACAACAGTACACTTTGCCAATGATAAGTTTACTCTTGATGACTTTTTAAGCTGACTAAGCTTCAATGGATGAGATTGTATTAATGGAAAAAGATAATAAAGTTTTCTGTCACAAAAGTGACTGTTCCTTAATTTGAAAACCTTTTTTAAGTTCTCAATATTCCACTCCCCTTTAAAAAGGAAATGCTGGCCTGTGGCATGTACAGCGTGCAGCCACCCAAGTGTAGGCTGCTATGAACAAGCTGGGGAACACTTCATTTGTTTGATGTTTAAGTCAAGCTTCAGATCACCAACTATTTTTGTGAGCTGAGAAACCCTTCTGTTATGTAATCTTTGCTTGTTACAGAATGATTTCTTATGATCAAGCTGAAATAGGCCTGTGAACAGGCTCTCTGGTCGGGGAAAGAGCGAAGAAAACAAAGGGTGAGAACAAACGGAGAGACGGGGAGGGGTCTACGCTCCACTCGCTCCGCTTGCTGATTTATTTTTTCGCTTTTCCCCACTGCAGAGCCTGTTCACAGGCTAAGCTGAAATTCACACAACGGAACTGACCAGGGCATACTTGCCACTGCATGATATTGTTTTAAAACCAAACAAACCGCTATACACATAAGGCTCTCAGTAGCTCTGTATTTTAATTCAGTAAATTGTGATTGTCCGGGTGAGTGTAGTGCTGAGAAGGACTGTTTGAGGTGACACTGACTGACGTTTCGACGCACCACTTGGGAGAAGGAGAGCATTCAAACAGAAAACAAGAAAGGAACAAAATCTCTTCTGGGTAAATCAACTTTAAATGAAGCATGTTTACTGGACATGCAAATGAGGGCAGCAGTTTCATCTCACACCTGACTGGTACAAAAAAGATGTAGTTACACAATTGGAAATGCCAAAATCAAATTTGAGCAAATTGGTGAGTGACCATGGCCACAAAAGTTAGTACTAAGAACTTTAAAGATCTTAAAGCTCCATAGAGTTTCCGTAGACTGGTGTACTCTTTGGGACATTCACCTGTACCAATAATCCTTTGGTAGAGAGAGGGGTTCAGAATGCAGAATATACTTTTCAACAGGCTATAATTTTGCATATTGTTAGTATTTCGGCAAGTATTTAGGCCATAAGGCCTCTCTACATTGTGTAGGGTTAAGCACTCATTCCAGAGACAATTGGCTTTCAGTTATTGTTTCATAGTGACTTGACAGTTACAAGACTTGATGACTTTTAAGGATTCTCTGGTCTGCAAAAAACCCTGCCAAGAAGTCTTGACTTTTGAATGTAACTCTTAAATGGACTGCCAACTATCTGCTCAAGTTGGAACATTAGATCTATATGAATTGATTATATAACTGGATGAGTCCAATTGAACGTCTTAAATTATTGCCTAAGTCTCAGTGTTAAAACTAAAAATCATTTATATTAATTCACTGTTTATCCAGTGTTCTAATCTTGGCTCGTACACTGCAGTAATTCCGAAAACTGTTAGCTGACCATATCTGACCTGACCTGACTTGTAACAGAAATGGCTCAGGTCATCTACCCAAAAAAACTGTTCAGGCTGGCCTTGACATTTGCCAGTCATTATTGCCTTAGACCAACCTAGCCAGCCCATGACTGGCCTGGGCCGCCCCAGGCCAGTGAATAGCCAGAGAAAATTGAAGTTGGCCAGCCTTGGCCAGCCCGGGCCGGCCAAGGCCATGCTGGGCCAGGCCTGTTTTTTGGCCTGTGCTGGCCCAGGCCAGCTATGGCAGGGCCAGGCCGGCCTGGGCCAGGTAAGGCCAGCCCAGGCCGGCCAGGGCTGGCCCAAGCAGGACATTTTTTTGCACGGGTAATACGCCGTCTAATGAAAGATCTCAGGAGACAGATGGATGCCCCAACGACCATCTATGAAGACAACCAGGGTGCCAAATTCCATAACAGAACAAAGCACATTGACATTTGTCATCATTTTGTTCGTGAAAGAGTTGTTTCTAATGAGATCAGAGTGATTTATTGTCCTACGGAGGACATGATTGCAGACATTATGACAAACGGACTTGCGAAACTTACCTTTGAAAAACTGAGAGATTTGTTAGCTATGCGTGACATTATGTAAATGCAACTATCAAACTTCAGGATTCTAAGCAGTGTATTGTGTCACCGTAACAGCATAATCATCAAGTGGGAGAGTTAGAATTATAATTATGTATGATAATTTAAGCTGTTACATTGGACCCTGATTGGTTAAGTTAATTACATGCATGCTATGTGTTCCCACCATGTTGTTTTCTTACTAGCTTAGTTCGGTTTTGATGCTACGTGATGAAACACACGTTTAGTGAGTTCAGTTTAGAATAAAGTCCTGGAATTGTTGTGGCTCGGTCGGCATCCTTTTAACATGGGGTATGTGCTGAGTGGACCTGTGAATGTGGCGAATTCAGGTCAAAGTCCCTCAAGTGTTGACATGTCTCGTGTAATGAAAACGGAGTGTACAGTGGTTGAGGAGGACTTAAGTTCAATTGATGATTCGCTCAATAATGAACTTAGCAAGTTCTGTGACTATGACACTCTTGGAGTTAAGGAAAGAAGATGAATTTCTTGAAGATTATCTGACCAAGGTGAAGTTCAAAGGGGACCGCTATAGAGTGTCACTCCCTTTTAAGGAAGAACACCCTGTAATTCCAGATAACTACTTGTTGGCACGAAACCGTCTCACTTCTTCGTTGAAAAGATTGAAATCTAAGCCAGAGATTTTACAGCAGCATGACACTGTAATCAGGGAACAACTCGGGTGTAGTTGAAATGATTGACAAGAGTCATGAGGAACAATGTCTTCCTGGAACTGTTCATTACATTCCTCACAAAAAGGTGGTGAAAGAAGACAGAACTACTACCAAACTGCGAGTAGTCTATGATGCTAGTGCGAGGTCTCAAAGTGAACCAAGTTTGAATGATTGGCTCCTGTCAGGTCCTGCCTTAACTCCGTTGAATCTTGATGTCTTGCTTAGATTTCGTCTCCACAAAGTAGCTCTGATCGGAGATTTGGAGAAAGCATTCCTGAACACAGAAATTAAACCTGAAGAGAGAAATGTGTTGAGGTTCTTGTGGATAGATGACATCAACTCCTCGAATCCGGAAGTGATCACACTGAGATTCACGCGGCTTGTGTTTGGCCTTGTATGTTCTCCATTCATTCTGAATGTGACACTAAGGAATCACTTATCAAAGTATGAGAACATTGATCCAGAGTTTGTGGACACTGTTGTCAGAGCCTTGTATGTTGTGCTTCAGAGAAGGAGGATTTAACATGAGAAAGTGGGCGTCAAACAATCAAGAGTTAACTGAGTTGATCAAGAAAGAGGAAGCAGCTTTATCTTCAACGCCTGAACTATCTGCTGAAGTAACTCCTACATCAACAAGGTCTAATGTGAATGAAGATGATGATTGCCTCAGCTACACTTAACACCGTGAGTGAAGAAACCCTGGTCAAGGTTATGGGTGTTCCGTGGGATCGGATAGAAGACAACTTCAAGTTTGATCTGACCACCTTCTCTGGACAAGCCTTGGAAGGAACTCTAACAAAGCAGAAACTGTTGAGCATTACTGCTCGATTCTATGTCCCACTAGGCTTGGTTGGGAGGAAGCCCTATCGGAAGATCTCACCTCGCGTTGGAAGGAATTATTGGAAGACATTGAGAGAGTCTCAAGTATTGCAGTTCCCCATTGCAATCTGGATGGGGTAGAAGTGGGAGACATCAAGTCTATTCAACTGCATGTATTTGCGGATGCCAGCGAGTCTGCAAACAGAGCAAATGTCTACATTAGGGTGACAACCTCTAATACCTGTTCTTCACATCTGTTAGCCTCAAAGATGCGAGTTGCCCCTTTAAATGGAGAAACAATTCCTCAACTGGAGTTGATGGCTGCCTCAACGTTAGCAAATTTGATGACAGTTGTGTATGAGGCACTGATCTGCACTGTGAAGGTCAATGCGGTATTCAACTGGACTGACTCTCAAATTGTGTGGTGGTGGATCAATGGAGAGTCTAAGCTATTAAAGCAATTTGTGCAGAATCGAGTTCAGAAGATCCGGAGTCTTTGGAGTAAGGAACATTGGAGATATTGCCCTTCTGAACTTAACCCAGGTGACATAGCTTCAAGGGGAGCTAAGAGTTCTGTCATCGCATCCAGTGATCTTTGGTGGAAGGGAGCACCATTTCTAGAGAAGGAAGAGGTCACTGGCCAAACTTACCTAGGTAACTGTCCAATCAGGGAAAACGCAGTCCCAGAAGAAGCTGTAAAGAAATTAGAGAAGGAAAGTGCATCTGAAATCTCAAGAGTTATGACAGTATCGGTGCAATGCTCTCCGCGACGCAACTGAACATTGACATTTCATATTTTCATTGTTTATAATGCATTGCATGCCTATCAATTGTCACGTGATAAGCAGTTTTGTAAGCGACCTCGTGGTTGTCGCCATGTTGTGAAACTTGCGAAATAAATGGATGGTTTACGGCAATTTACAGTCCTCGTTTTGGCTGTGTTGGATGTTTGAAGCGACAGTTTTTCTGGTCCTTCGACGACGGATGGTTAACCAGTGGAGAAAATCGTGGTATTGGTGAACATTTTGTGGAAATGGAAGGAAACTTCATCGAATTTGGCGATCACATGGATCAACCATCGCACAGCATGGATGTGGAAAACGTGCAGTCGACAGAGGTGAGTCAACCGGTGAACTTAACATTGAAAAATAAGAGGTCTACAGTTGAAAGAAAGATTACCATTCATTTGAAAAGTTTGGCAGCTTACATACAACAGTGTGGTAGTAAAACTCACATCAATCGAATTATGGCTGACTTGAGGTCATGTTTACAAGAAGTTGAGGAATTAAACGTTCAATATTTATCGTTTGGACCCGAGATTGAACACGATAAAGTACTTGAATGGTATGATTTTGAGTTTGCTCGAGTTAACGAAGCATTAGATGAAGCAGTAGTGCATTTAGAGGAGTGTGCGAGCGAAGAAGCGTCAGTAGTGAGTTCGAATGTTAGTCGTAAATCCAAGGCTTCGCACAAGAGTGGAAAGGATCCAATTTCAGCCAAAGCGAAAGCAGCAGCGGCTCCAGCATACGTTAGAAAGCAAAACGAAATTGCAAAGGAAAAATTGCGAGAGATTGAAAGTCAAGCAGAGCTGCAAAGGAAATTGTTGAAATCTAAGGAAGAAGAAGAGAGAGTGCGATTGGAAGCAGAACTTGAACTAGAGAAACAACGTTCGATCTCTGAAGAAGCACAGAAAACAAGGGAACTGGAACTGGAAGTAATTCATTTGGAAGTCCAAGCTAAAGCTTTGGAAAAAGAAGCTCATGATCCTGATAACTTACAAGAAAGGCTTAAAGATTTTGAAGATGAAGAGACTATGCCAGCTGGTCACAATCAGGAAAATGATAAAGAGATCAAGCCTGATGAGGTACCTGAAAATCCCATGACATCAGATGTTGCTTACATGTCAACTTCAACTCCTAAGCCAGGAACCAAGCATCAGCAGTTGAAAGTAAAGTTTCAAGACAAAGAAGAAGCCTCTAATAAAGGATTGCATGTTGAAACGCCTGCAAACACAATTATTTTACGATCATCCCTGGATTCGTTGCCAAAATTGAAGCTTGATTCATTCGATGGGGATCCAATTCGTTGGGAGTGATTGGATTTCGATGTTCCATTCTATTATTGATGATGCAGATATTTCCTGCAATGCAAAGATGCAGCATCTACAGAATGCAGTTGTTAGTAGAGCAAAGGAGGCAATAGAAGGCTATGGTTATAGCGGAGAGCTCTATGCAGAAGCCCTTGAGAAATTGGAATCAAGATTTGGAAAGTCCCACATTGTTGTCAAGGCTCACTTGAATCGCCTGCGGAAATGGGGCAAACTTAGTGACGATCGTCTACACGAAGTGCGACGTTTCTCAGATGTCATCTCAACCGCTGTTAAAACCTTTAAGCACCTCGGTTACACTAGCGATTTACAGGCTGCAAACAACTTGAACATGGTTGTTGACAAGCTTCCTCATTCCCTCTGTGTCAAGTGGAAAGAGTACACGAGAGATAAAGAGCTGAAACATGCAAATCTTCTGGACTTTGAGAAGTGGATTGAAGTGCAAGCAGAAGTACATGATGATTTTGGCGCCCGGACAAGCAAGCAACCTTTTGTCCCACCTGATCATAAGTCAAAGGGAAAACACCCTGGTAGTACAGTAGTCTTCAGTGCAGTAACACCCCCCTCGATGGGTGGCAACGCCTCTGGAGGTTCTCCACGTTTCAGTCAAAGTGGCCAGTTTACTTTACCTCCATGTGTGATGGGCGACGGAAAAAATCACAAGCTACACAGTTGTCCCAAATTTAAGGAGTTGTCTGTTCAGGAAAGATTGGCTAAAGTGAAGGAACATGGACTGTGCTATCGTTGCTTTGGAACACACTGGGCAAATAAATGCAGATTTAATAAGCAGTGTGGTGTCAATGGCTGTACTAGGCTTCACAATGAGTTGCTTCATAGAATCATGGAAGAAGATAATTCCACAAGTGTCCCTACTCCTGAAGAGCCACCCATGCAACCCAGTCATCCAGAACCTTTAGTGGCAAGTTCTCATGTGATGCAAGCTACATGTAATAAGTCGAGAGTTTTACTTCAAGTAGTTCCTGTAACTCTGTATGGACCGTGTGGTCAGCTCAATACCCACGCACTTCTTGACCCTGGTAGTACTTGTTCTCTTATTCGAGCAGACGTCGCAGATCATTTAAATTTGGATGGTCCTCCTACCTCTTTGGACTTGTTTGGTATTCAAGTCACTTCGCATCTTAACACAAAGCGAGTCTCATTTAACATTGGTCCTGTTAATGAACACACTCGTTATCTGGCGGAAAATGCTTTGGTTGCAGAGAAATTGAATGTGCCTCCAACTTCAGTCAACATGGCAAGTGTTAAGTCCCAGTGGAAACATTTAGCTGACATTGAGCTTCAAGATGTGGATAGAGCAGAAATCAAGGTCATCCTTGGAAGTGACGTCACAGAAATCATTATCCCAGAGAGGTAAGAGAGGGACCCAGAGGTTCACCATTTGGAATCAAGACAAAACTTGGTTGGACTGTGACAGGAATTCTCCCAGGATATTCTCGTAATTCAGAATCTGTATGTTTCATTCACGTGGCTTTGCCTAAAGAAGAACTGAATGACCTTGTAAAAACTTGGTGGAAAACGGAATCATTTGGGTGCAAGTATGATAGTGATGAACGGAGATCGAAGGAAGATGAGCTGACTTTGGAGTCCCTTGAGAGAACAACCTGCAAAGTTGATGGGAGGTATCAAGTTGGACTTATTTGGAGAGATTCAACTAGCGATTTGCCAGACAACAGAGCTGTTGCAGAGAAGCGTTTACACTTGTTGGAGAAACGCCTTGAAAGTGACCCAGAGCTGAATGCCAAGTACAGACAATCTATAGATGATGATCTCCAGAAAGGATACATCAAGAAGCTGTCTGAACGAGAATCGTCAGAGCCTACTACCTGTGCATAGTATTTACCGCACCATCCGGTGCTACATCCCCACAAACCTGGAAAGGTGCGTCGAGTTAGTGATGCAGCAGCCAAATATCAAGGCACTTCTCTAAATGACCAGCTGTCCTCTGGGCCTCACCTTTTGAACTCATTAGTTGGTATACTAATGCACTTCCGCCAAGAGTTGATAGCTATGTCTGCTGACATCGACGACATGTTCAATCAAGTGGCGGTTCCTGAAGAAGACCAATCTGTTTTGCGTTTTGTCTGGAGACGAACTCCGAAGGACAGGGTGGATGTGTACCAATACGTCAGGCACATTTTTGGTGTGAAGTGCTCCCCTACATGTTCTAATTATGCGCTGCGACGAACAGCTCAAGACAATAAGGATTCCTTTCCTTTGGAAGCGGAAGTAGTGGAGGGGAACTTTCACATGGATGATTTATTCAAATCAGTCCCATCCCTATTGGAAGCATATAGTCTTCAAGTTGGACTAGTGAATTTACTTTCACTAGGTGGATTCAGACTGACAAAGTGGATATCAAATGACAAACATTTGCTTAACGCAATCCCTGTGGAAGAACGAGCACAGTCATGCGCACTATTGGAGAAGAAGGCACTCTGCCTGCTGAGAGAGCTCTGGGAGTGATTTGGGATGTCCAGAAAGATGTTTTCTTATTCAAGATCAAGCCAAAGGAGTTGGCGGACACACGGCGGAAAGATATCAGCCTCACAGCTTCGATCTTTGACCAAATTGGCTTTTTAGCCCCATACATTGTCCGGGCAAAGATATTTCTTCAGTCGTTGTGGAAACTTCGTCAAGGTTGGGATAAGAAGATTCCAGAAGAATTCCACCAAGAATGGTCCGCTTGGCAGAAGGAACTGGAGAGTCTAGCGGAATTCTCAGTACCACGGTTCCATTGCCTTTTCATGGCTTCACCCATTTCCATTCAGCTACACTTGTTTGGTGATACAAGTGAGAGAGCATTCTGCGCTGTTGCGTACTTTCGATTTGAGTATCCTGATGGAGAGAGACAGTGTGCATTTGTAGCTGCGAAGACCCGTGTTGCTCCTGTTAAACCACTGAGTATTCCAAGACTGGAACTGCAAGCAGCAGTTCTTAGTGTACGGTTGGCGATCATGATCCAGAAAGAACATGACTATGAGATATCCTCTACCCATTATTGGAGTGACAGTAGTGCTGTTATTGGTCTTATTCATGGAGAGTCGAAGCGACATCCTGCCTTCGCTGCCAACAGACTTTCTGAAATTCTTGATGCTTCAGAACCGCAACAATGGCGTTACTGCCCTGGTAAACTTAATCCTGCGGACGATGGTAGACGTGGCTTGAAAGCAGATGCAATTACTCCGAACTGCCGCTGGTTAAATGGTCCAGCATTTCTTCTACTGTCAGAAGATCAGTGGCCTGAAGATATCCCGAAGTCAAAGTTCACCACTGACATGACTTGTGAAACACCAGCTGAGATTAACATGTCAGCTGCGGTTGCTAGGAAACTCAGCCCTGAGCTCATGGACTTGTCCCATTATTCATTGTTTGGTAAAGTTTGTCGAATTACTGCTTATGTGCAACGATTCATTTGGAATTGCAGAGGAAGAAAGACAAAAATGGAAACGAAGATTGGTCCATTGGAGGTTCAAGAAATTAAGGAGGCGCAATTGATGTGGAAAAAGTCAGTTCATAGAGAAGCATTTCCAGCCGACATCTGCAATTTAACTGCTGGCCAACCTGTTGGAACGAAAAGTCACTTGAAGACTTTAACCCCTTTCTTGGATGAAAGTGACATTCTCCGGGTCGGCGGGAGAATCGACGGTGCAGCAATTTGTTATGATGCCAAACATCGAATGTTCATTCCTCAAGATCATCAGCTATGTCGTCTTGTGATCATGGACTGCCACAAGAAGCTCAACCATGAAGGTACAGAACACGTTCGGAATGAACTGAGATTATTGTGTTGGACACCGTATTCTCGGTCTACTGTGAGGAAAGTCCTTAATGACTGTTCAGTATGTAACAGAAGAAGAGTCAAGCCAAAACCCCCTTTGATGGCAAGCCTCCCGAAAGATCGGTTGCAAGTAGCTCGACCCTTTTCCACGGTTGGCGTTGACTATTTTGGGCCACTCATGATCAAACACTCGCTCAAGCAAGAAAAACGCTATGGATGTCTCTTCACATGTTTGGTTACAAGAGCGGTACATCTTGAGGTTGCGCGGTCATTGGAGACCGATTCGTTCATCAATGCACTCAGAAAATTTGTGGCGAGACGTGGACCACCATCGGACATCTATTCTGACAATGGCTCTAATTTTGTGGGAGCTGTCCGAGAGCTAAAGCAAAGCTTGCAGGAATGGAACCAGTCACAAATTGCTGACTTCCTGTCTCAGAAGGAGATTCAGTGGCATTTCAACCCTCCAGCCGCAGCCCACTTTGGTGGCATATGGGAACGTTTAGTCCAGTCTTGCAAGAAAGCTCTCAAAGTTGTCCTCCATGGTCAAGTGGTGACAGATGAGGTCCTGGAGACAGCATTTGCAGAAACAGAGGCCCTTGTCAATAGCAGACCCCTTACGAAGTCAGTTCTAGTAGCAGTGATTTGGAAGCCATCACGCCGAACCACTTCCTTATATCCCGTGCGAATCTTGTGCTACCCTGTGGTGTTTTTGCAGACAAGGAGATTTCCAGTAAGAAATGGTGGAGGCAGACACAAGTCTCTATCAATCAAGTCTGGGTAAGGTGGTTACGAGAATATCTGCCAACCCTGATTGCTCGAAAGAAGTGGAATCAGAGCACATGTAATGTCAAGGTTGGAGACTTAGTTCTGGTTGTCGACGAGAAGACCCAAAGGGGAGACTGGCCCCTTGCTCGTGTCATGAAGATCTTTCCTGGAAAAGACGACACTGTCCGCGTTTGTAAAGTGAAGACGAAAGCTGGAGTGTATAAGAAACCAGTCGCGAAGCTGGCGCTGTTGGAAGAGTGTCCTACCTCATAAATTAGCTGAACACTGGCGGGAGAATGTCGCGACTGAACATTGACATTTCATATTTTCATTGTTTTTTACGCATTGCATGCGTATCAATTGTCACGTGATAAGCAGTTTTGTAAGCGACCTCGTGGTTGTCGCCATGTTGTGAAACTTGTGAAATAAATGGATGGTTTAAGGCAATTTACATTCCTCGTTTTGGCTGTGTTGGATGTTTGAAGTGACACTCCCAGCATCTCAGAAGTCATCCAACCAGAAAGATTTAGCAGTCTCAGCAAACTTGTCAGAGTAACCGCTCTTGTGCTGAAATTCATCCAAAGGATCCAGAAGACAGTAACACATGATATCAGCATGGAGGACATGAATGTTGCCAAGAATCTCTGGTACAAAGAAGTTCAAACTAAACTTGAAGAAAAGGAGAAATCTAGTTGAACATGGGAACAGTTAGCGGTCTTCAAGGATGAAGGAGTTCTACGGTGCAAGGGAAGGATTCAGAATTCGTCACTACCGTATTCAGCAAAATTTCCTTTCCTGTTACCAAGGAAACAGCACTTCACAAAGTTGGTGATAATGCAGTCTCATGAAAACGTGTAACACAATGGGGTGAGAGAAACTCTTACTGAAATCCGAGCCCAATTCTGGATTATCAAAGGACGGCAAGCTGTCAAGGATGTACTCTCTAAATGTGTTACATGCAAGAAGATGCTAGGGAGAGCTTACAGCACTCCACCCACTCCACCCACTCCACCTCTACCTTCATTTCGAGTTTCAGATGATCTGGCATTTTCTAAAGTTGGAGTGGACTTTGCCGGTCCCTTGTATGTGAAGAATATCTACCAGTCCAAAGGAGAGATGTACAAATGCTACATTGCTCTCTTTAAGTGTGCCAGTGCGAGGGCTGTTCACCTTGAACTTACCCCAGACCTCTCCACGACCTCGTTCTTGAGAGTGCTAAGGCGAGAATTACCAACCTTATTCATTTCAGACAATGGGAAACTTTCAAAGATGCAGAAGTGAAGAAGTTTGTTCTTCATCGCAACCTTGACTGGAAATTCAACGTGCCCACAGCCAGCTGGTGGGGAGGTTTCTTTGAAATCTGCGTTAAATTAGTGAAGAGGTGCCTCAAGAAAGTGCTTGGAAACGCAAAGCTGAGTTATGAAGAACTGGAGTCAGTCTTGATCGAAACTGAAGGAGTTCTAAATTCCAGACCCTTAACCTATCTCTACGATGAGTTAACAAAAGCCCCTCTCACGCCTTCTCATCTTGTGATTGGTCATCGACTGTTAGACCAATCTCCTGTTGGCACCTGTGAACACACTGACCAGGCGAAAAAGATATTTGGACGCACCCCTCGCCCGCTTCAGGAATCGATGGAAGAAAGAATATCTGACTAGGATTTGTATATACCAGAAACTCAAAGGAGGAGAACCGAGAAGAGTCATTCACGTAGGAGACACTGTACACATCTATGCAGACAAGACACCCAGACAACAGTGGAGATTGGGAAAGTAGAGAAACTGTTGCAGGGGCAAGACAACATCGCTCGTGCAGCGGAAGTGGTGACAGTGGACAATTCTCTCTGCAAGACTCCTCTGAAATGTCCAATTCAGAAGCTATATCCTCTTGAAGTCAATGTACTTGACGAGGACGCAACAAGTGCGAAAGCTGTGCAGCAGGTCAGCGGATGGATCATTCAGATGGTCAGAGATGAAGGCATCCCAGCGATTACTGTTTCATGAACTAAACTTGAACACTGAAGTGAATTTAAGGAGTTATATTTATAGTTTTTTTTTGTATCACCTTTTTGTATCAGGGGGGGAGTGTGCTGTAATTGAGCTAAGGATCACATGATCTTATTTTGTGATTGTCACCTCAAGAAGACACGAGATGAGGTGGATTTTAGCTTTGAACATGGAAAGGATCTCTGAAAGTCTGTTTCGGAATTATATCTCGAAACCCAGCAACATTCTCAAAGTTAAGGAACTGCAGTCTGTCAGGATGTAATCTACTTATCGGAGTATTTTAGATATACATCGATACAACAGGACCGACAGCAAGGTTGTCCTTGGATGTCCAACAATGCAAAACAGTTCCATACATTTGTGGCTAATCGTGTACAAGTGATCCATGATCACACTTCTAAGCAGTGGAACTACGTCGACACTAAGGACAACCCAGCTGGCGATGCATCAAGAGGCCTAGAACCTTAAGAACTGATAAGAAGAAACAGATGGTGGAATGGGCCAAGCTTCTTGCGGAAAAAATTCACAGACAAACCCGACCTGCAAGTTTCTCCAGAAGACCCTAAAGTTGAAAGGGAGTCAGTATTGGTAACCACATCCAACCCCAACATGGAACCCCCAACCTTGCTAGAATGCATCGAGCACTTCTCTGACTGGCATAGCGTGAAGACGGCCATCACAATTTGTTTACCATTTATTGAAAGAATGAAACTGTGTAAAGAAAGATAAAGATCCTTCTGTGCAGCATGATGACAAGGATCCACAGTATCGAGATAGCAGAAGAAAACAGCATGACAAGTTGTAACGGTGTGTTGTAGTGAGCATTGAAGTCCTCCAATAGGCCAAGCTGTTGCTGATCAAAACAGTCCAATGCCGAGCCTTTCCAGAAGAAATGAAGCATCAGAAGACCAGCAGCAGCGAGGTGCGGTGAATGGCAAAGTGAGAAAGGCGATCACGAGATCAAGTCCAATACACCACCTAGACCCATTCCTAGACAAAGATGGCATCCTACGACTTGCAGAACGGATTCTTGAAGCTAGTGCGCCATATGTCGTAAAGCATCCCGCCATACTGCCAAAGAGATCACATGTGACAGACCCTATAATTCATCACTTCCATCAGCAGACAGCCCCTCAAGGCCGAGCCAGGACACAAGCTGAAATCCATGCATCCGTATTCTGGATATTAAATGGCAGTTCTACCATTGGTCATCATGTATCCAAATGTGTTACTTGTAGAAAGCTGAGAGGAGTACCTCAACAGCAGAAATGGCTGATCTTCCAGCAGACTGCTTTGAGCAAGCCGCTAAATTTACCTACAGCAGATTCGATTATTTTGGGGCCTTTTACATAAGACAAGGACAAAAGGAGTCCAAACCCCATGGACTGCTATTTACCTGCATGTCTTCGCGTGCTATCCACTGAGAAACCGCAGCATCATTGACTACGGATTCCTTCTTGAATGCTTGCCGTCGATTTGTGTCGCCATGGACCAGTCCGACAACTAAGATCAGACTGAGGTAGTAACTTCGTAGGTGCAAAGAATGAATTGCAGGCAGCCCTCATGGATATGGAAATGACGTTTTTCAAAGAGAACTTGAAAAGGATAGCTGCGACTGGATTACCTGGAAGATGAACGTCCCACATTCCAGTCATATGGAAGGAGTGTGGGAAAGGCAGATTCATACTGTAAAGAGTGTACTGTCGGGACTACTGCAGAACCATGGGAAGCAATTAGAACCCTCACGATTGAAGTTGAAGAGGTAGTAAACAGCCGCCCACTCACTACCGACGACCTGACAAATCCAGATTCTTTGGACGTGCTGATGCCAAACCATCTGCTAATGATGAAATCCTCTGTTGTAATAGCACCACCTGGAAACTTTTAAAGGACTGATATTTTCTCAAGAAAACAGTGGCGTCATGTCCAACACCTCTCAGAAGAATTTTGGCAGTGTTGGAAAAAGGCTTATCTGCAGACCCATCAGGTTCAGCAGAAGTGGACCGCATCACATAGAAACCTGGAAGAAGGAGATATCGTGATCCTGGACAATGACAACTCACTGAGAAATTTCTGGAAGCTGGCCCGTGTAGTCGCTACCCACCACGACGAAGATGTGTGCGTACAGAAGGTAAAGGAAGGTGGAGGCAGCAGAGCAATCTCAAAATGCGAATGGTAAGAGAGAAAGGAGCCTGGTCTTTCCTATTTGGAAAGACCTTTTCACAGGTTAGTGCTCCTTATGTGAATCAGTGAGCAGAAAGACCAGGGATTCCTACCCGAGGAGCCATAGAAGGGATTTCATATCAAGTGGAGTCATGTCATAGACTGTGATAGACTAAGAGTGACATCTCAATAACTGTTTGATTAAGTTTCTAAACTCTATTTGTTTAAGTATATTGTCGTTACAATTTAGGGGAGCCATGTAAATGACTGACTATTGATTTGTTGCGTAATGTCCGTTGTGTGACATTGAGTTAAAAGTCTAGTTTTACACTTTCAGTTGTAGCTTCACATTCGCAACACGCAACAAGAGTATTTTGCGCTTATTTTAGGTTTTCGAATCGATTGTAATAGAAGTTTGTCATTAATTATCCTTTCAGTTTTTACGTGATTTCAAGCAAGTCATTAAAACTAATTAACAAGAACGACTGGCTACTTGGATTCCCATTAAAGACCTTCTTATATCTTACCAGGTGTGTACTCAAAATTTAATTAAGATGTTTTGATGAGTGATCCCCGGCTGCTATAGTAGTGTTGGCCATGTCTGTCTGAAAATATTTTCTTTTGTGTTTTAAACCAAAGCCCGACGCTAACTCAAGGGCACCAAAGTACCCTCTTTTGCCAAGAGCTTGACGGTGAACTAAGCACTGGTGGCTCATTTTATGGAGAGCATTGTGCGTCTTGTGGCAGTGGTGCCAGCTGAAACATTTTTAGCCTTTAACGCTTGTTACGGAGACAGCAGAGTTAAACATTGTTCTTTTCTGTTCTTTTTTTCTTGTTTTTGTTTCAGCTATTCCGTGTTTTAGGAAATTCCGTCACTCTGTGTTTTAGGATATTCCTTCATTACATGTTTTAGGATATTCCGTCATTCCATGTTTTAGGATTTGAAGCTATGTTCTTCCATTCCCTTTCACCCTTTTCACCCAACACAACCTCCACAGGCTCCTATGTAATAAAAGAAAAAAAGATTTTAGCAATATGAAATGTACAATACAGTAGAACCCAGGTAACTCGAACTCCCCAGCTAATGCGAACTAAGTCCTATTTCCCTTGGATTTGACCCCATTTTTCAGTCATTTCTACTCAGTTAACTCAAACTCGGATAACGCGAATTCCCCACTAACTCGGACTAAATTTCGTTTCCCTTGATCAAAATTTACCCCGATAACTCAAATTCTGGTTCTTGCAACTCACCATGGATGCCCATAGAAATATCTCATTGGCTCTTCTTGTTGTGTAATGGGATCTAAACACTAAAACTAACACTACAGCAATTTGATTTTACTGTTATTGGTCTATTTTGAGCTTTGCTTAAAATATTTAATTCAACGCACACTTCATGTAAAGCATTTTCTAGATAGATCATATTCCAGTTAATCATTAATCTAAGTATATATATATAGTGTTGTCACTACTGAACTCAACATTTGATTAGCTGATCACGGTCGCAGTTAGCACAGTCTTTCATTTTTTAGTTCTTTAGTACAGTACAAAGTACAGTCTACATCCAAGTAAACAGCTGGATTACGTGCTAATACATGAGGGCAAGAGCTTACAGTACCCGGAGTATGGCTTTTCGCCTTCGAACAGGCCGTCTAGTTCAGTGGTGATCGCCCATTCTCCTCTCGGAGCAGAATCGAGCAAGTTTACTGAGTTGAAAGAGTTGTTAGATCAAGCAAAAGAAGAAAACGCGGTTCTTGAGCAGTCCCATCAGTTAGAGCAAATGCGGCTGGAATTAGAGGCTCTTCGCGCACGCAATGCCGAACTAGAAGCAAAACGCACCCCACCCCAGCCATCAAAGGGGACGAAAAGAAGCCTCCTCACACACTTCAGGACTTGAGGATCAAAAGGTCTCTGACTGAACGAGTCGACAAGTTTCTCGCCACCCTTGAGGACAGTTCAACTGATGAGGACAGTGATGAGAAGGACAACACACGTACTTCTCGAGGTAGGCGTCACACCTTAAAATCAGGCAAGGATAGTAATTAACTAGCCGAGCGCTTGCGCCTCAGTTATGGCCTCACAGACACCTTAACTTAACGTACGTTTCTAAGGACAAGAAATACGTTGATTTATCCCTGGCTGAATCACGGCCAGCTACGCCGCAATCCTACAGCACCCCACCCTTTCTTCCTCGGAACTTCGTGCATGCATTGATCATTTGCCTGTTTTGATGTATTTGGCCACCCAGTACTCTTGGCCATCTGCACGTGATTTACACACTGCAGTCCTTTATGAAATCGAATGTGGCAGGGCAAGTTGGGGTGATTCTTTCACATATTTGGAGTCACAAATTTTACAAGCTCCTTTGTGGTCTTCTCGTCCGGGACCTGCGCACTCAGTTAGTCGTTCAGCTGTTTTCTTCTGCAGAGATTATCAGCATGGCGTCTGTAACTTCAAAGGATCACTATGGCACTCTGCGTGGTGAGCGAAAATGGTTGCAGCACACTAGTGCCCAATGCTGGGTGGATTCCCGAATCTCCATGCATAACACCAAATTCTCGAAGGAGTGCCCTTTAGCCTCCGTCAGCACCAAACCAAACGTAGTTTCTTCCGCAGACAGTCCAGTTTGACTCTCCAACAGATTTACATTGTCTCTCTGTGATTTGTCCCAAGACTCTGGACTTAATTTGGCAGAATCTCAACAAACCTCATTGGGGTGAATGAATTTTCTCAAGACTCTAGACTTAACTCAGTGTTGGATGAATTTTCTCAAGACTCTAGACTTTACTCAGTGTCGGATGAATTTCCTCAAGACTCCAGACTTTACTCCACGTTAGATGAATTTCCGCAAGACTCTGGACTTAACATTAGAAATAGGCTTTCGCCACTTTCCAGTTCTTGCGTGCAGAATAAGTTTATTGTAGAATATTATTTTACTGGGAGTCCAGACTTGTCGGTTTTTGCGGCTGGCAAGTCTGACACACCCGTCATATCACACACCCCTAAGGAAGATAACTTAGTTCATTGCTTTTCATCTTCTTCGCATTCCGCACACTCGAATGTTTTCTGTTCTCCCGAGTTCTTCAGTAGCATAGTTGACCCTAGTTTTCAGTCATTTTCACCTTCTGCTTTTATCCCTCTGCAGACTTTTGTGTCACTTCATCACCATGTTCATGCCGTGGGGCTTCCCAATTTTCGGGGTGCTCGATTGGCGGTTCCGACCTCGCTTAATCTCCCCTTGTGGCACTCATTGTTATCGGAGTATTCGGATGCCTGTGTTTGTGATTTCTTAGAATTCGGATGGCCAATTGGTTATAATTATAATGGCGTTTTTTCTTCAAGTGAATTTCGTAACCACAAAGGTGCTCTCGACTTTCCATCTGCAGTTGACAGCTACTTGTCATCGGAGCTCGAGTTAGGTTCCGTT
The DNA here is from genome assembly GCA_964030785.1 of Siderastrea siderea. Lineage (NCBI taxonomy): Eukaryota > Metazoa > Cnidaria > Anthozoa > Scleractinia > Rhizangiidae > Siderastrea > Siderastrea siderea. Next base: position 14,710,215 of record OZ034968.1, on the reverse strand, counting down.
TGCATTCCCTTCGCAGGAAATCCTTTTTCAGTTCCAATTGCGGTTTCTTCTCTGAACTCTGTTCCCAAGCAAGGTTCCGACTAACATCGATTTATTCTTGATCTCAGCTGGCCAGATGGCTCGTCTACAACAATTTGATTTTATTGTAATTAGTGCTAACATAAATTGAGTGTAACTGAGTTGCTTTCACAGTACTGTATTATCATAAAAATGCATTATTGCGTTACAGTTTCTGACGAGATAAGTTCTAAATTATGAATATATGAAATTCATATATTTGAACTGCGGAATAAAGAAATAAATGTAAAGAAGTAGATCCTCGCAGTTATTAACGCAACTTATGCAGTTGCAAAAAGAAAGCCTGAAAAAATCAGGCTTGCCGGGATTCGAACCCTGACCTCTGCGATACCGGTGCAGCGTTCTAACCAATTGAGCTATCAAGCCAACTGGGAGCTGGTCTTTAAATTGGTTCGTATATACCCAGGAAAGATGAAGAGGGATCTTCTTCTTCTTTACATTTATTTCTTTATTCCGCAGTTCAAATATATGAATTTCATATATTCATAATTTCATCTTCATCTTCCCGGGTATATTACGAACCAATTTAATGAGTTTTTAGGAGTTCTATGCTGCCCTGATTCCTAAGTATTCTTTCTTAACAATAGGCTTTTGTACATAGTACACATCTTATCTTTGGAGGGTTCGTGAATCCAGCCCCAGGATCCTAAATAACAGTAATCCTAAACATTTTTGATAGGATCCTACAGAGGATCGTTTCAAATCTTTTAGGATCCTGCACAAGGATTCTTAATGATCTTAGCAAGGACCTTAAGAATCGTTGAACACTGAAGAATCGTTTCAGGATCCTGAAAGACTGACGCTGCAGGAAACCTTGAGGATCATTACAGCAGTGCTCGAAATTAGCAGTTGTCCGGTCGTCCGAGACGACTTAAAGTGCGTTCGGGCAACCAGTTTTTAGGAAAAATATATGCTCGGTTGCCCGAGAAGAAAACCGCCGGACAACCCAAGAAAAAATTGAAGCACTTACGTTACTGTGATGCCCAACAGAATAAAGAAACGAATTATAAATTTGAGACACGAAAATCGCTCTAAATAGCGTTCTTCTGAAAGATGGAGTCCACGAGAATTCTTAAAACCAAGGAAATAGAAGGTTGTAACAGTTAAACAGACGTTTTTCATCTCGTTCAATAAGCCAGGCCAGGACGAGCTTGCAGTGTTGTCTTGAACCCAGACCTTGTTGAAAGATTTTGGCGCACTCGTACGCAGTTCACTGTGAGTGACGATCGATACGCGATAGGCGGTAAGTATTGTATTTCATTTGAATAATTCACTACGCATGCAGATTTGCATGACTTCGAAATTTTCGATATCCTGACGCATTTGAATGCATTTCTTGCCTTCATCTTGAATGAAATTCAATTCTAAACAAAGTTTAATTCAAGTTTCTTTCATATTTCAAACTTTAGTTCGGAATTTTTGGCTTTTTTCAAGCGAACAGATTTGACAACCATGTGTTTATCTGAGACACATCTTGTCTGGGAATAGTTTGTACTTAGTTGTTTTGAGTTGTGTTTTTGCTGGTGTAGGTATTTAGAAAATTACTACACAGCTTCAGAAAATACAAAGGAGTATTTTCATTAACATTAACAGTAAATAAAAGTGTAGAAAGCATTGCTTGTGTTCATTTATTGAAAGGATTCCTGCAGTTTTGTTTAGAATACGCCATTTCACGTCGCTGTGAATGTAAAACAAATTTATCATCTCAAGGCCTGAGAACAGAAATTTTAATTCTATCCATGACGACTTTTAAAGTCAACTGCTCACTCATGGCTTTACCGATCTACGTCTTTAGTTGCAGAGAAAAAATGTGGTGGTTTGTAACAGGCGCAAAACCTCCAGAAAAGAAGGCAAAAATGTCCGACAGCGCCGCAAATTATGAACACGAAAAGCGGAAAAGAAAACCCCAGTCAGCGTGGAAGGTCAACAGGCCTTGGTTAATGTTTAAAGAAGAAGGCATGGTCTGCTCTTATTGTGTTGATGCAAACGTTCATGAGAATAAAACGGAATTTGTAAAAGGGTGCAATGTACGAAAACATGAAACCAGTGAAGTGCATATCCATGCAACTGAGGTGTTGAAAAATCGTATGAAAGAGGTAAGGAAATTTTATTAGCCCAACAAATTTATTTTACTTTTATATTTTACTGAATACAATATTATTTAGATGCAAAATTTTGTTGTTTTTTTCAGTTGGGTACGCGTCCTGCTGAGAAGGCCCTTCAAAAGATGAATGAGGAGGTCTTTGCCAAGTTGGAGAAAATGTTTAGAACTTCCCACGCTTTGGCTAAACACAACAGGCCATTCAAGGACTTTGTATGGCAGCGTCAATTGGATAAAGCCAAGGGACTAAATATAGGAACAACATACCATAATGACAAATCAGCCAGGCTGTTTACCCAAGCAATAGCGGACACAGAACGGGACAAGGTCAAAACAGAGACTGAAGGAAGCAAGTTTGTATCTATTTTAAGTGATGGTGCTACTGATTCTTCAGTCACCGAGGATGATGGTGGGTGTTAGAGTTTGTAAGCAGGGTACCATTTCAGTTAAGTTCATAGGCTGTATTTCGACAGAAAAGGCGGATGCTGAAGGAATTTTGAATGCACTTGAACGTGCAGTTCGAATTACTGGGTTGAAATGGGATGAGCTGCTTCAGAAACTGGTGGCTTTAGGTTCTGATGGGGCATCTGTTATGATGGGTGTGTGGAAGGGCATTGCAGCTTTGTTGAAGGAAAGAAACCCCTACATTATTGGCATTCACTGTTTTGGCCACAGACTTGAATTAGCTTATAAAGAGTCACTTACAAAGTGTGCACTGGGGGAAAAGGTGGTCAACCTTCTTATGGGCCTTTACTACTTCTATCACAACAGCCAACTTAACCGCAGTAATCTGCGAAATTGCTTTAAGGCCCTGGGCAAGAATGTTGTCACACCATCTCGAGTTGGTGGCACGCGATGGGTGGGCCATGTTCAAAAAGCCCTTACTATTCTTTTCAAGGGCTACGAGGCACTAGTGCTACACTTGCAACAGCTTGTAGATGGCACGAAAGTGTCTGTAACTGCCAAAAGCAAAGCCAGATGCTTTCTTAAGTTGCTCAATAAGAGGGATATCATGCACTTCGCTGCACTGTTGTACGATGTTGTATCTGCTCTCAGTGTGATGTCCCAGGTATTTCAGAGGAAGGATGGAACGGCCGCTGATATCCACCCGACTTTGACCAATGTCCTGTCAGTGTTGGACAAGTACAAGACTAAAGATGGACCCTACCTGGCGAAGCTGAAGTCCGGTTCCCTCTGCTAAGAAGTCACGGGCAGCATTGTGCAGTTCCCAAGTTCTAGATCAAACCTTCTGATGAGTCTTGAAGGCAACTTGAAGAAAAGGTTCTCCGACACTGACACTCGGGTGATCAAGACTACCTCTATCATGGATCTTGCTTCGTGGCCACCGAAGGAAAAGAAGGACGTGTTTAGTGATGAGGAGGTTGCTTATGTTGTGAAACACCATGAGGAATCTTTGCTAAGAGCAGGAGTTGCTGTAGAATCGGTGGAGTTAGAGTGGACCCTGCTGAAGAACGACGTGTACAGTGAGCCATAAGAAGGGAAGAATCTGTCATGGCCTGAAATAAATCATAGGTGGAAATCGCGATATGGAAACATCTTGGCAGTTGTTGACCTACTCTTGTGCCTTCCTTCATCCAGTGCAGAGTGTGAGAAAGGATTCAGCCTCATGAAAAACATCAAAACTGACATTCGAAACAGCCTTAAGGAGAGTTCACTTTGTGATTTTATGGTGATTCAGCTTGAGTCAGCACCCATTGAAAGTTTTGACCCTACTGAGGCCATTCACCTTTGGAACACGCAGTCCACGAGGGGAAGAAGATCTTTCTTCAAGGATGATGAAAAACCACAGCGACATCCTCCTCTTCTGGATATTCCAATGGCAGAACCAAAGGGGACTGTTAAAGCAGAGAATGCTGAAGTAGAAATTCCACCTACTGCTGCAGCAGAAGATACTGACGTAGCTGTTCCAACACTAGCCGTTGAATCAGAGGAGACTGAGGTAGAAGAAGAATGTGACCAAGAAGAAGGAGCTCCAGTAGGAGGGAAAGTGATTGAGAGTGACGACGTCAGTGGTGATGACAGTGGTCTGGAGTCAGATTGTGATGATGACGAAGAAAAGACTAATGCAATATTAAGAAATATTTGCTCAATTGTTCAACTAAAGGTAACTGCTATGTTTATGGTTATCATTCTCTTGAGTGTATTTTTACGTATTCAAAGAGAAATGCAGCTCTTCAGGTTCTTGTTTATGTTAGAAAGTTGTATCATTAATAGAGGGAATCGCTTAGCTCCAACAGCATGTACAATAACGATATAAAGCTAAAGTTGTTTGTGAAATCTCAAAACTAAGTTCAAAATATCGCGTATTGGTATATAAGTACAATGTATTGACTGATGATAATTAAACCTTAACACAGAATAACGTAAATGGATAGTAAGTTTATTAAAGTTATACTCACTTTGTTTCAACATTGTGGATTTATTATTTGCAGTACTTCGGGAACTATGAAGATAGAGGCATAGGGGTATTTGTCTAGTCAAATCCTATAACTAGGCAAAAATCTCGAAAAAACATACAACATTTTAAGGACAACCAAGTCCTCATCAGGGCAACCAAAGTCAGGGGCTAGGTTGTCCGGCGTTTACCATAAGGACAACCTCAATTTTTTTCTTATTTCGAGCACTGTTACAGGAACCTCAAGGATCTTTGAAAGATTAGGAGAAAGGTCCTTGAAGGTCTTCAACATCATTCCAAGATTTTCTCCAGGGTAAGAAATGACCCCGTTGACGTTTTCTCTCCAACTTACCAGTAATTCTCATATAATCAACAAATATCAAATGGCAAATGTTCACCACTATTGTTACAATAAAATCTTGTTGTGAGGCCCTCGTGCAGGACGACCCTTGTAGTTCTGCGGCCTGTTGAGCTTACTCTTACCTGACATTCCGGGCCGGCATTCTCTACCCCAACCTCAACGCTTGTCTCCTGATTTATTTGTTAAGACCAACAAAACCAATGGTTTGGCAAAAAAGCTTGTTTTGTTAGAAATAGTTGTCATAATTACAGCCAGTTGGCAGTGTAAGCAACTAAGGAATGCAATTGTGACAACATTTTGTCGCTCAAGCAATGGCAATTTGATAAGCGAACGTGTTTGGAGTAGGGCTTTCTTTTTTCACTTTAATGGGAAAGACCATCATTGAGGAAGATTCAACAATACAACAAAAGTCAATATCATTAATATTATTCATGTTGTAATATTGTGCACCTACAAGAGTAGTATAGTAGGGACCGGTTAGACCCCTTTTTTGCCCCTGGTTAGACCCCTGTTTTTTTTAATAATCAGACAAGTTTCGGCTAGTCTATTGTTTCTATTGTTCCGCTCATAAGTATTCCTCCTCAATTTAATGAGAATCCACCGCATTTTATTCATGAGATCAAGACAATAGCCTACTTAATTTATTCCCCTGCACGCTAATGAGATTCCCCCACAAAAAAGGGGTCTAACCGGTCCCTACTATACTACCTACAAGACGCAAAGAAGCGAATGTGTTTGGAGCAGGACTTTTCCACTTCAATGGAAATATATCTATCACTGAAGAAGATTCTGTAGGGATTGCACCCTACGAGACGTTTCGTGACTTTGAATTTATGTTTCGCGACTTTGGATTTTGTTACTTAGTGGACCGGAAGTTTCCTGACCGTGAGTCGTCCTATTGTTCGTATCTCGAAATACGAGTAATGTAAGATGAGTAGTGTAACCTAAATTACAAGAAGAACGTATAGTGAGGAAAATAAAAGAGGCTCAACTGAAAGGAGTGTTAGTCCTATGTTGTTTAGAACGCGAACCGGAGCGCCGATAACAATCTGGCGACCCTGCCAGGACTTTTGCCTTACCAGAAAAAGAATACTAATGAACAGATATCTGAGGCCAGGAGTGGAAACGGTGGGTTTTGAAACAGCTTGTTGTATTTTGTGGTCGAAATAACCGATCGTCGAGCGCTCTCAGTTACGTGAAGCTTGATAGTAATCAGTCTTTATTGAGTATGGAGCAGCTGCAGCTTGAAGTTGAATCACTGGTTTATAAACAAGAGCAAAAATGGCTCAAAACTGTTACCGAAGACTTAGAAATTACCAATCACCTTACAGGCAAGAGTAGAGTACAAATAATTAAGCTAGTTATTAGTACAATTGACAAAAAGCTTTAAGGAGAGAGCGACCCGAAACAGAAGATGGAATTGTTGACATTGATTCGTTCAAAGCTACTCGACGAACTTCCGCCGCTAGAGATGGATGAAACAGAGAAACAGATGTTGGCTCTTGAGGAACAGTATGCAGCACTCAGAGCAAAACGGGATCAAGAGATGAAAGAGATTGAGATGAAACTAGCAGCAATGAAGAAAACATCGATGGGGAAAGCCACCAATAAAGCGAAGACACCCCAGGAAAACCAGACACTGACAACAGACGGAACGATACTAGACGTGGGTTCTTCGTTACTTTGCTGTGAATTCAAGATCTCTGGTCAAATCGGTGAGCCAGGCCAAACAGAAAAGCTGACATTTGTGTCTCTGACCCACCAAATTGACTGTGGTCTTAAGAGAGGTTACAAAGAGAGAGACATCGTAGACGCAATAATACGTTCAATCTCACCGAACAGTAGTTTAAGGAGTTATGTTGAGACCCTCTTCGACCTGTCCCTGGCAAAACTCAGAAAGGTTCTCCGGGTGCACTACCGAGAGAAAACTGCCTACCAGCAACCAAGGGAAACACCTCAGCAGTTTCTCCTTCAGGCGTTGGATATTCGAAATAAAGTCAGTTTTGCAAGCCAAGAGGTAGATTGTGAAATAATTACAATTTCCCCTTGACTTAAAAGACTTTCCTAAAATCTTTTGAAACTGGTCTTAGGGACGACATCTTGGCAACCAACTTGAGGCCAACCCTGCGACTCCAGGGACTACCTGATGAAGACCTCATGAAGCAGGTGAATGAGCTTGCATCTCACCAGGCGGAACGACAGTCAAAACTGGGAACAACCGAGTAGTAGTGAAGCGAAAGGACCCAAACAGCCCAGTCTACGAGGTCAAGCCAGAAGTCAGTGACGGCCGTCATAAAACTCTACACAGAAACCTGCTTCTACCCTGTGACTTCCTACCAGCTGATGTTCAAGAAGTCCCTACACCCAAATGAAAGAGGACTAGACAGCAACCTAGGCAAGAGGACGTCTCAACGACAACTGCTGTTTGCGAGTCTTCATCGGCGTGTTACGAGGCTCACGCTCCTACGAACTGCCTTTGTCAAAGTTACGTGCCACCGGTTTGTTATGTAACTTTTGCATGACCATATATGGACATGAGAAAAGCACATGTTGGAGTTTTTTTGCTGAGTGTGTTGTTACTGTTGTACGGTGAAGAAGAACATGCAACGACATGGAAGTTAGAAACTCTTGATGCTGCTGCTTGTCTTGCCGACGATTACTCCTTGACTCACAAGATTTCGTTTGCTGGTAAACCCCACCAGTCCTTTTCTTTCGGTCGTCAAAATGGTTTGCGTTCGACTGGTCCCTCAAGAAACCCTGGTAAGCAAGATCCACAGAAGCAGAATCTTGATGAAGAAACACTTTCAAGTCCTAAATTCATTCCACCTGCTCAGAAATCTAAATCAGAAGTGACAAACAAACCTTTTAACTCTGTCATTTGTAATTACTGTAAAAAAAGGTGGTCACTTATTGTCAGATTGCTTCAAATTAAAAAGAAAACAGCAGGCTCGAAATGAAGCCAAGCCTACTGGTTTTATTACATCTAAGCAAACTATACCTCAAAGTTGTGACAGTTTGGGTGACACACTTCATGAGGTTAAATCCTTTTCAGACTCTAGTGTTAAGAACAAGAATTTTAATTTCCCATCTAAACCCATTATGGAGACTTTTGGACCATTCATTCATGATGGTTTTGTTTCATTGACAAGTGATTTGTCTAATGCTTCTCCTATTAGAATTTTACGGGATACTGGGGCCTCCCAATCCACATGACTGGCAGATACTTTGCCATTTTCTGAAGAGTCTTCTGTCGGTACAAATGTTCTTATCAAGGGGGTAGATTAATCAGATTATACACCTGTTCCTCTTCATAATGTTTATTTGTCTTCAAATGTAGTTTCAGGACCTGTTACCCTGGGCATTAGATCTTCTTTACCCTTCGAGGGAGTACATCTTCTTCTTGGCAATGACCTTGCAGGGGATAAAGTGGTTGTTAGCCCTGTTATCTATGATAAGCCTTGTTTTGATCAGGTTCCTGACCCTATAGAAAATGAGCATCCGGGATTATACCCTTCATGTGCTGTTACTTGAGGCATGAATAGAAAAGAGGCTCTTGAAGAAAACACTAGTTCTGAGGTTGACTTGTCTGAGACATTTCACAGCCAAGCTTTTAAAGTCCCTGAGGGATTCGAACCCTCTGGAGGACGTTTATCTAAAGAAGGTCTTATTTCAGAACAACATAAAGACTCAGAAATATCCTGCCTGTTTCAAAGGGCTGTTGATGAAAGTGAAATTTCCAAAAATCCTGTTTGTTACTGTGTTAAAAATGATGTGTTGATGCGAAAGCGGAGACAACCTGATGTTCCTGCCGAGGATGAGTGGGCTGTCAAGTATCAGGTTGTGATTCCCAAAGCTTACCGAATGGAGATACTTAGCACAGCCCATGAGACACCTCTTGCTGGACATCTTGGGGTGAACAAGACTTACCAGAAGATACTGAATCATTTTTATTGGCCTAACCTGAAGAAGGATGTGGCTGAATTTTGTAAATCTTGTCATACCTGTCAACTTGTTGGAAAACCTAATCAGGCAATACCAAAAGCTCCACTTCAGCCAATCCCAGCCTTTGAAGAACCGTTCAGCAGAATAATCATTGAATGCGTTCGTCCCCTACCCAAGACAAGAGCTGGCAACCAGTACCTGTTGACTACAATGTGTGCGTCCACCAGATTTCCATACCCCTGAGGGATATCAAGGCAAAAACCATCGTAAAAGCTTTGACCAAATTTTTCTCGGTATTTGGCCTTCCAAAGTCCATCCAGTCTGACCAAGGTTCGAACTTCATGTCTGGTATTTTTCAGCAGGTGATGCATGAACTGGGAATTAAGCAGTACCATCCTGAGAGTCAGGGCTCGCTTGAAAGGTTTCACCAGACATACAAGAATATGATCCGCACCTACCGTTTTGACACAGAAAAGGACTGGGACGAGGGCATTCACTTACTTTTATTTGCGGCTAGGGAGTCCATTCAGGAGTCTTTAGGTTTTAGTCCGTTTGAGCTGGTTTTTGGACACAATGTGAGGAGGCCTCTTAAGCTTCTTAAGGAAAAGTTCCTTTCTGACAACATTGATTCTTTAAATCTTTTACAGTATGTTTCAGACTTCCGCACTAAACTTACAAGGGGATGTGAACTAGCAAGAGAAAATCTAGTTTCAGCTCAGAAATCTATGAAGGCTAGGTATGATTTAGACTCATTGGAACGTAAATTTGAGCCTGGCCAGAAGGTTCTTGCTCTACTTCCAGTTCCTGGAAGTCCACATCAAGCTCGATTTTTTGGACCCTACGTTACTGAATAGAAATTAAGTGATCTTAATTATGTATTAGTAACTCCTGACGGGCGGAAACAAAGGCAACTGTGCCACATAAATATGTTCAAGGAGTATGTAGATATGAGCAATAGTCTAACGGTACTCCCTGTAAATGTAAACGTAGCTATATTAGAATCTGATGAAGCTGTAGATAACTTTAAGGAAATTGCTGATCTGCCTGGCACAGCTAAACTCAAGAGTTCTGATGTACTTTGAGACCTGGATTCAAAGCTGTCACATCTTTCACAGTCCCAGCGCAAGGATTTGGAGCATCTTTTGCATGATTTTCAGCATTTGTTCCCAGACATTCCTAACAGAACTGACAAATCCACCATGATGTTGATGTTGGCGATGCCATTCCCGTGAAACAACACCCTTATAGGCTGAATCCCGCTAAACAAAAGTATCTACATGGAGAAGTTCAGTACCTGCTAGAGAATGACTTCACTGAACCCAGCAAGAGCAATTGGAGTTCTCCATGTCTCCTTGTTCCAAAACCTGAAGGTTCCTTCAGATTCTGTACTGATTACCGAAAAGTCAACAATGTGACAAAGTTAGGACTCTTTTCCAATCCCTCGAGTGGATGACTGTATTGATAGAATTGGAAATGCTAAATATGTGACCAAGTTTGACTTACTGAAAGGATTTTGGCAAGTTCCTCTTACTGACCGTGCTAAAGAGATATCAGCTTTTGTGACTCCTGAGTAGTTATAGAGTTGGGGGTACGAGAGCATTTTTGAAAATGCGCTCTTACCAAACCCAACTATGTAACTACTTTCCATCTGATGGTATTATTTTATGGAAATCTATATGTATTTTATTTTATGGCAATCATTTAATAGAATCTATATGTTTTCATTTTACGGTTTCATTTTATGGTTTCTTCTGGGTGGTACCAGAGCATTATTACATATGATGGAAATTATTTGGAGAACTATATATTTTTCCATTTGATGGAATCTATATGTTTTTATTTCATGTGGAAACGAACACATTTCCCATTTGATGGAATCTATTTAACAATTATTCTACGAGGGCGCGCTGGATATCGAATGATAGATAACCAACGAGGCGCGTAGCGCCGAGTTGGTTATAATCATTTGATATCCAGCAAGCCCGAGTAGAATAATTGTTTTATTAAAAACTTAACCACTGTTTAAAAAAAATCAAGAAAGAACGGGAAAAATGAGAAAAGAAATTTAAACGGAACAAAAATCGATCACATCCTGAGGCGCCAAAACCTTGCGAAGTGTTGCAGCGTTTCATTGCAAAGCTGAATGAATCAATGAAAAGTGCTCGAAAGTGAACAAAGTAGCACAAGTTTTGGAGAAAAATCTTCTAATTATTGGCTCTGAAATATGGTACATGTTTGATTTTTCCTGAGGCATTGTTGTAATCTCGTTCAAAGCGGATTGAAGCCGTACAATTTCACCACATTAACTGCTGGACTTGAAACTGAACAAGTTTGTAATCTGTTCGCACAACGGAGCTATCATGTGCGTGTTTGATCGAACTGAAGACAGAACAAATTTGAACTTGAAGAGGTAATTTCTATGCAGCTCAGAACCAAGATTACTGTAGCGAGGAACATTAGAATTCACCATCATAGTTTGTTAAACGCAAAGCGCAAAATGCAGTTGTTCTCGGTTTAGAGGTTGCGGACGGAATGGTAAAAACAACATTCAAACAACTGGAAAAGCGATTCAACTCCGTTTACATGGCATCCGAATTCTACCTGGAGCATTTGGACCTGCTGGAACACAGAGCTACAACGCGAGTGCAGGTAAACCAGTGTCAATTTTGCGTGTGTAAAGCCGAAAAAAATCTCGCCCTTCCTTCCTTCTTGGTAGTTTGCAGCTGTATTTTTTTTAGTACATGTTTAGACTGATTCATGATTTTCACACCGACTTGCCATGAATGCGTGATAGTTTTAATAAAATGCTCCTGCCCCATTTCATTGTGTTTTATTTTATGTCTTGTCTTGATATTTTGAAGTGGAAAGCCTTCCTGATAAAACCTACCGTTTGTTCAATTTCAATGATCGACGCGACGATCGATGAAAGAAATTAATTGTAAACACAACGCTTTATGCTTAAATTTCCATTTCTGCACAGTTTCTTCAAACAATTTTGACTTGTGTTAGACGACGCTGTTGGTGATGCTTGTTGGTGACGCTGTTGGAATTTCTGCTTAATTTAAATTCGCTGCCAAGTGATTTTTCTCGTCCATTTTTCTCGCCGGGTTGCTCGCGAGGAAAAAACTTTCAGCTCACTTTGTTGTTGAGTGTTCATTGACCATATTTGGCTGCAGCAGGTATATGAGCTGATAGCCTAGCTCCGTTGAGCCAATCAAAATGCTAGAAATCCAATATACCTAGTCCAGTTTTTAATAAATGTTTTTATTTCATGTGGAAACGAACACATTTTCCATTGTGTGACTTCATACAACAGGAAGTCTTAAAATTCTCGGCAAACAGGAAGTTTTAAAATTCTCGGAAAGCAGACAGTCAATTAAACCACAAAACGCCACAGCTGTGGCGTGACGTTATTACTAATAGCTATTGTGTCAATGTCATGAGACGACCGTACGATCTCTATCTACCAATCAAAAACGTACCCATATATTATTTTTTCCGATAAATTTATCAGAAGTTTCTGCATTTTAGTTTTGAATTGCATAATGTCCGTAAGCGAAACTATTGATTCCATCGTTTGCTATATATCGTTTATCATCGAAACAGCTGAGTGACACTTTATTGAGCTCGTAACTCCCTAGTTGATGATTGATACTTCTGATTGTCTTCATGGTATGATGTATTTGTTTGTTATTGGTTAATACATTCTTATCTTCTTCATGTTTGATATTGTTCTTTATTATGTTCTTCTTGATTCCCTTGGCTGTTTTTCCTACTTTCTGGTTGTCTTTTATGTAACTGTACATTTTTGATCGCAAACCGACGAATTCTGTGATTGATATTCCAGCTGCTTCATCCTTGAATTTACCGATTACCTTCTTGTTTGTCTTATCGAAATACGGAGAGTTTTCTGGATAGTCGCTGTTGTCAAATCGATCTTTATCATTCCAAAAGTCTTGGTACACATCTTTAGCTTCAATCTCATATGTTAGACTGTCTGTGTCAGTGAATAGTAGTCTAGCCTTATTACCATACTTTTCTTTTATGTAGTTATAATGAAAATCATACATTAATGTCTTACTTAGATCAAGAATACACATTCCTACATATGCCGGCCTGTTTAGAGTTAGCGTTTCTTTGATCTTATGCACTGCTACCAGATTTTCATTGAATATCTTACTGCTGACATAAGTTGGTTTAGAAGCCATCTTCAATAGTTTCTTCTCATCTGTAATAAGTCTGACATCGACACGCTTTCTTATGTTCTCCATTGTCTTTCCAAACACTGAGTTATTCATCAGTTTGAAGAAGTCTTTTTCGAATGAATTTTTCGCTTGTGTACGTTTTTGTGTATTGAAGTCAATGTATTGTTTAAGCCAGGGTGACTGATTGAATTCTAATACTCTATGCACTTTCTTTACTGTCAATCCAAGATCAAGATACAACTGTAGATTTCTATAGTGTAGAACATATTTTTCTTTGTCGCATAAAGTAGGGATCAGTTTGTGTACTAGTCCCGTGGAAATATTAAATTTGCTTGCTATTTTCTTGCAATATCCAGACAACATGTTATCAGTTACTTTAACCTTTTCCGGTCCTAGAGGGTAGTCGTTATGAAGGTCATGCAACTCTTTGGGGTATTCTAGATCAACTTCTAGTATTAACCCTTTATTGCTGTCTTCATTATACTGAGCTAAATTGATTTTATTAATCTGCTTTTCTGTCATCCATCTAAAACCACCAGTTGGTAGGTATTGTGACATAGCCCAACCATATAAATTATTAGCATCAAGATACATGATATACTTTGAGGGCGCCTTCTCATCGTATTCTTTCATGTACTTATTGTTTGCTTTTCCATATCGATTTGCTATATAAGATATACCACCTCTCATGCCTTTTTCAATGAATTGAAACATATCTATGTCTGTCATTAGTTCTAGTTGAATATTAGTCATCTTCAACATAGCATCCCAAGATAATCCTGGAGATGTAAAGTAGTGACAGGGATCAAGTTTATAATACTGAAGACAGGTTTTACGGAAGTTTTCAAACACGTCAGCTAATAGAAGAATATCAGACTTAAGATATAGATTGTGGTATTCACCCATCGTTTGTAATTGAAATGTATTCCACACTTTTTGAGCATGACTATAATCCTCATCTGTTATATGCTCATTATTCAATATGCTGTAAAATTCTCCTTTAGTTGGCAATTCTGTTTTATTGAATTTCTCAAAACTGTCCATGTAATCATAAGGATAAATACCTTTTTTCCTCATCAATTCGAATTTTTCTTTTTTGAATTTTTTGCTTGTATATTTAAAAGCTTCTGTCGGCAAATTACTGACTAATTTATCCAAACTTGAGCTCATAAACTGGAAACTATCAATGAAGGTAAGATGATTACCAAGCATGAAAGCCATATATTTTTCCATATTGTTTGGTATGGCATTGATATTCATTTGTTTCTCCTCTCCTTTCTTATTTTTGTATGCATGTTTCTTAACAATAGCTCCAATCTCTTGCATTATAAAATGACTGTCATAACCTCTTAGATTATGGAATATAACAGGAATTTTGATTTCTTCTGGATTTATTCTAAGTTTCAGATTACAGTCTTGATGTGCTGAGCCTCTGTATTTTCCAGTAATATGGCAATGATCTCTGACTCGAATGTCTTTTTCAGTATATTTTTTATCGCAGATGTGACATTCTTTTGCTTTTTCGAATTCCTCTTCATCCTCTTTCGTCATTTTCAATGGTTTGTTAAAAAATGTTTTCATTACTTTTTTACAGTATTTTACTTCTTCTAACATATTTTCCATGAATTTGTACACAGCCTTTTCGCCTCTATATATTTGTATTGGTTTTGTATGCTTATCATCATAACAACAAATGACCTTATACCCATAACCACAGTCTGTGTGTTTTTGATAGGCTTCAGTATATGATGAATCATTATTCTGTTGACATCCTTGAATCTTCTCTGTTATAGCCTCAAAATCAGCATAGATAACAAATGGCACAGGTTGCTGCTTATGAAAATTATTGAATTTCAGTATGTTATTATCTTTAGTTGGCATATTTACTGCTTGTGTTCCATTTACTTGAATGCGATTATCTTTATGATTGTTTAATACTCTTTCAGAACTGAAACATTGCAGACAGTGCATACAAAAGTGTTTCCTCTCTTTGTGTTTTGTTTGATTGTACATGAATTTATTGAAATCCTTTATAAGAACATAATGCTTGTTTTCATCTTTCGTTACTAGTAGTAGTTCCATATGATCTTCATACTTTTCTTTGGAAACATAGATGGGATACGGTTGTTTGTCTTCATATCCGAATACGTTTATATTGATACTGTTTTGCTTCTCAATTTTGTTGAACTGCTTAATAGTTACTGGAAAATCAATGTTTGAATAATCTAACTTTTCAACGTATTGTCTATCGGCTTTTTTGATTCTTTGAGGATTCTTGTCTTGCGGATTCAAATGTCTGATGTGACACCATCGGAAGCATTCATTATCCTCGTTTTTGATGTTGATTAATCCTTTCGCACTGTTCTGTAGTTCTTTTGACAGTTTGATATAAGATGATCCTTTCAAGGGCTTGTATTTCACTATGTTGAGGTAATGACTATCAACTGATTTAATTGTCCAACCAGATCCTTCTGATATCCATTGAGCTATCTTATTCAGTATCTGTTGTTTTGATGATTGTAATGAATCAGCGATTTCCATTTGGTTGATTATTGTTTGAGGTGTACTATTGAAATATGCTAACTTTTCAACTATTTCATCAGCTGAATTTTTTTCGAAAGTGACTTTCAATGTTTCAACGTATTTCAAGCCTTTCATTTCATTCAACAAAGTTATTACACGATGTTCTATAGCTTTTCTAGTGTTTTGCATTTGGGCTAAAGTGTCTTTATTGTTTTTGATGCTGATTTCATAAGACTTAGTGTAACCTTTTAAGGCTTTGTCTGTTTGTTCTATTTTGGTTCTAGGTGCTGGAACTGGTTTATCCATTGGTTTTTTGGTTCTTGGTGCTGGAACTGGTTTGTTGTTTTCATAATCTTGGACCATCTGCTTAACACTCTTGCGAGGTGTTGGTATTGGTGGTCTTGGTTTGTATGTCCTTGGTGCTGGAACTGGTTTGTATGTCCTTGGTGCTGGAACTGGTTTGTATGTCCTTGGTGCTGGAACTGGTTTGGTATCATCTACCACAATAATTTTAGGCTTCATCACAGATTGCTTCAGAAGCAGATTGATTAATTGACTTTTACTGAGTTTCTTCAGATCTTTCTTGTTCATATTTATATGATTATATTTTTCCATTCTATATATATATACTATAGATATTCTTTTAAGTGTTTTCAATTAGTCCGTTTAAATATTGTCAATAATTCAAATGATCCAAAACATAGGATCCCTTGAACTATATGAAAAAAGATTATCATGGATTTAGTATCCGTGTTATTTCATTCCTTACCTCTTTCATATTGATTTCATGGACATTTTTAATGTGCTTTTTTGTTTTCAAATGACAGGATTTTCCAGCTAGCGTGTAGTTACGTCCCGTCTTACATATATCACAATACCACTCTTTATTTAGCATGTACGTTGTTTTGTGGTTTTTTCTTTCCTCATCGGTGAATACTTTAGGTCTACCTCGACCTCTCTTAACATTCTGATTCTCCATATATAATCTATATATATTATTTTCTCTTTATATGTATGTAATTCGAATGATTCTTTAATGTTTCTGTTGACTTGAATTTTCTGGAACAATGATTGCATTTTATCCTAACTCCATCAAAATAATGGATAATTTCTTTTATAATCTCATCATAATCATTACTAACCAACACTTTGAAATTGTTATTTCCATATTCTTGTAACATTATTTGTTGTTCATCTGATAACTTTCCATTTCCAGATGGAGATTTAAATTCAATCGCGAAACCTGAATACCTCATATGTAAATTCTGTATGATTAGATCAGGAGATCCTTTTTGATAACCCATATTATAAGATCTTAATCTCATATTACTATTTATTTGGTTTTCACCTAATGTTGCATTTAAAAGTGCTTTTGGATAATTGTTTCTTATAAAGTTAACCACTTTTTTATGTAAGTCATACTCTGACTGTATATTAAAAGTTAACATTTTAAAGGGTTTGTGGTTATATTCATACCGTCCATTTTTTCTGATTGATGGTAAAACATCTTTTGTGACCCATCGTTTGAATTCCTTTGCTTTATCCATATCAGATCTCAAAATGAGGCTATACAGTCCGGATTCATTTATATAAATCACATGGTTATTTTTTGGGGGAACGATTCGTTCCCCCAAGATTTGAGGTCGTTTAATGTAATTTTATCTTCCAAATCAACATGATCACGAATAGCTTTACGAGTATTTGTATACTTTAAGATGTTAGCAACAATCTTAGCACGGAACCATATATCATCATCCTTTTTGATAATGTCCAGTTTTTTTCCTTCATAAATGAAATTTTCCATATTATATACTATATTATTTTATCTTTAAATAAGATCGCAAGAAACAATTATATTTTTGGCTACCAAAAGCAAAAGACAGTATATACTGTATCAATTAATATAATATATGTTAGATAATTTTCTTTAAATCATTTTATATATCCTTCAAGTCCTTCATTGGAATCCAACTGTTGAAGTAATCACTATATCCCTTCCATTTAACTAAAGCTTGTTTCTTCTTATAATCTCTGCGGATTACCTTGCCAATTCTAAATACCTCTTGTTTTGCTTTTAATAATTCAGGTTCATAAAAGCTCCCTTGTATTTCTTCATCATTTAGATCCTTTAGTTTGTATGTGATTGGATTAGTGTATTGTATTTTATCAATTGTAAACAGTTCTTCTGTCCAGTTTGGAGTATACCCTTTATCGAATACATCTCGTTTGTACTTACTTATTCTGACCTTATCACCTATTTTTAATTTTGGTTTATGTTTTGATGTTTCCATATCACCATATAGATTAAAGTAAACAGTTCCTTCATTCTTCTTTTTACTGGCTTCTACGGGTGTCATTTTTATTGAACTATGTTTTGTATTATTGTATTCTTTCACTAATTTGGGTAACATGTCTAAATACTGTGTATTACCTTGGATAGTGAACTGTTTCCACATTTTGGTTTTGATTGTACGGTTCCATCTTTCACAAACTGATGACTTTTCCTCATTCTCAGTTGAGTACAATGTTATTTTATTCTTTTCTAAGAGGTCTTTCATGTGTTTGTTGTAATACTCTTTGCCTTTGTCAGTCCATAAATATTTAGGCTTTCTACCTTCTTTCAATATTGTCTCGAATGCTTCAGCTACTGAATTTCCGCTCTTATTTTTTAAGGGTTTAATCCAACCATATTTACTGAATACATCTAAAACCATAAGAAGGTATCTGTAGCCATCGTTCCATTTTCTGAACTGTTGTATTTCAACAAGATCAGAGCACCATATCTCGTCAATATGGTTTACAATTACCCGCCGCCGAGTAAAGTTACGTTTTATGGGTTTGTGTAATTCATCAGCTAATTTTTCTTGCCAGTTTTCTTCACTCGACGGCCTTTCCCGTTTTTTGTCTTCCTTTGTTTTACACTGAGACCTAGTTTCTGCTTCGTGTTAATCAAGAACCGAGCTGTTTGGCCCCATTTTGGCATTTCACCATAAGGTATTTCATCCAATGACTTAACCATTTTTTTATCACATTCACCTTTGTTTTTCCCCATATCATAACAAATATCATGATGAGCTGCTATTTCATCCACTTTATTGTAAGGTTGTACGTACCACTTGGTGACCTCTCCAGTGTTCCTATCATACTCTAACTGTTTATCGAGAGGATTGTATGGTCCCATGTATTTATACTTTCCAGGAGTCCATCCAGCTTTTGGTTTCGGTATTTTCCCAATTAGTTTATGTATATCAACACCAGCACCATCCAAATCCTTCCTGTCAGTTTTATACTTTCTATTCGGTCTTATTTTGGTTGATAATTGATCAAGAGCTTGACTTCCGACATTTTGAATCATTGGATTCAACTTATCCAGAGCATAATCGATAGCCTTTTTCTGCAGTTTTGGGTTTCTCAAGGCTTCTGATCCATAATATCTTCCCATTTCAACTGCCTTTTTTCCGAGCCAAGGGATACCATGGTGAATCAATAAATCAGCACCAGTTGATGCTACTGTATCTAGTACGCCCGCCCCTTTCGACGGGCCAACCTGTTTCCCGCCTGTTTAACGAATTTCGTCTTAGTGATTCCACATTCAGAGCATTTGCATTTAAGCATAAGCCTCCCATTCTTAGCCTTTTCATATCTTTCACTACCTGGTACACAAAGAGTGACCTTTTTTTGTTTCACGCAATATGATCTCATATATAATATGATTAGATTAGATTAAGGTTCGACGTACACATTCTCATATTTACCAGTTTTCGGATTTTTCACCAAACGCATAACAGTACCCTTCTTTGGTTTAGTCCAGAATTTCTTGCTTGTTATACCTGTTGGCCCTGTGAAAGCACCTTTCAAGATATCACCAGACCAATATCGGTCAAATACATGGTTGGTTGATGGAATTACTTTGCGAGTTATTTGTTCGGCTATTTTGGCTGCCTCGAAAGCTTTACCTAATGGATTTTCACCTCCTTTTTGGCTTTTGATGAATTTGGTTTTTGTAATACCACATTCAGCACAAATACATTTCATCATAAGTCTGTTATTTTTGGCTCTCACATATCTTTCACTTCCTGGAACACATTCTGTAACCTTTTTTTGTTTTACACAACTTTTGACCATATATATGAGTTAGATATTTTTGAAATACTGTTCTAAGAATTTCTCATTATTCGTCGTATCATATATGTCGAAAACTTCCAACAGATCAAAATATGATTTGCCCTTATTCATCTCATTCAAAAAATATAAACAGAAGTAACCGCATGTTGTCGTCAGTAAATTTTGTATTTGATTGTTCTGATGAAGCAATGTTAAATTCTTTTTTCTCGCATGATTAACTATTTCTTGGAAGGGAGGCAAACCAAAGCTATCAAAGTAATTAATAACGTTATCTTTCACATATGTGGATACCCAATGGCTCCCTGACATATAACTCGGTTCAAGATTGTAAATGAATAGAGCCTGTCTATGATTGTGAGGAACATTTTCATCTCTTGACAATACATTATTAATTGGGATATTCAGATATTTACACCATTTTATTAAATCATAATTGCTTAATGGGACATTCTTATGGAATTTCGGTTTTACAACACAATGTTTAACAGTGGGACGTTTTTGAATGGTGAATTTTTCCCTAGTAGAAGACCCTCTCCCTTTTTTTTTTGTTTTTTTTTGTAAGGTATTCCCATACCTAATGTTTGATTAGGCCAATTCCCATAAAAAGGTGGAGTTCTATACATTGGCATTAACAAACCACCATCCTGATTATCATTGGTTAGTTTTGATATAGATCTGGGTGGTCTTTGTTTCGGTTGTCCCATCTGAGGGGCACCTTTACCAGTCATCTTCTTTATTGCCTCAATAGCTAAAGGGACTCCAATTGATGCAAGAAGAGTACCTAAGAACCCACCTGTTTGTACTTTTGTCGGTTTTATATGAACACCAGAGCCTGTTTGTAGAGCATTTAATATATCCTTCTTTTGTTTGGTTGTCAAAAGATGTTTATATGTTATCAACTGATCGATTTTATTTTGTGGTATGAGAAACCCACCGGTTTGAACACCTTTTCCGGATATCTTCTTAACAATCTGAGATGCTCCTTCACTTGCTGCTCCAGCTAAAGCTGACAAACCAATGGTCTTAGCAATCGTTGGACCAAAAGTTCTTCCAAGCGCCAGAACTGTAGACAGAAGAGATCCACCTACTTGCTTTCGAATGTTTGTTTTAGAAAGTTTAATGTCCATTCCCTTTTTCAATTTTCTATTTTTATCCAATCGCTTAACTATATTCTGAGGTACGTATAGAGTGTCATTCCCAGATAGAGAGTCCTTCGTGAGCCTTAGAACTATTGTTTCTCTTTTATGATACGCGTTACTAAGATTCTTTTTCTGGTTTGGTGATAAACTAACTTTAATTTCGTATAATTGTGTCATATAATATATGTTAGATAAATTCTCTTTTAAAAAACATATTCATTTAAATTTTCATCGATGTAAAACTTATTTATTTAAACTATCATCAATTCGTTTCCAACTGTCTTTACTACAACCTCACTCTCGTAAAATACGATGCTATGAGCTCGGACGTTTGCTGTCGGGGCTACATTGAGACGATAATGGAGAATCAACTGTTTAGGATCTCTCGTCACTACCTCTTTCTGATATGACAAATCGAAATACAATAATCCATACAAACTAGTGAAATTGGATATATTAAGCTGTGTTCCTGAATTGTAATCGTTCTTACGAAATGCATATGACATGAGATCATTAAATATCCGTATTTTAGAGTCACTATCATATTCCAGCTCTGGGTAAAAAACATTATTCCCGTATTCAAGCCTGCAGTTTGATAGAGAGCTATTAGCATCAGCTGCATTCAACTTGAAAGTGTCAAATAAATACGGACTCCTCTCTGCTTCATCATCATTTGGTCCGTCTGTCCTCTGGAGATATATAAAAACATGTTTAACGTCATCGATAGCTGGACTGATTTGAAACATATTCTGAATAGCTCTGGTATTTGCTGACTGATTGTAGAGATCTCGCATATATGTCCAGGTTGTTGGCTTGAGAAACTCTGAAACGAAATTACTATACATGCTGTCTTTTGGGATTAATCTTGGGAGCCAAAGATACAATCTCTTTACTACAACACGACCAGGGTCTGTGCCATTTGCCATGTGAATCAGTTCACTGTCTTCGTTAAATGTAAGTTCAATTGTGAGCTGCATCGGAGGCAACATTTTTCTTTCTAATTCTTGAAAAAAGCTGTATCTGTTTAAGGGAAGCATCTCATTAATACTTTTAGCTCCCCCACCACCGTTGTTTTGTGCTGCTTGGGTTAAAATACGACGGGCCTCAAAACCTGTGTTTGTATTTGCTGTAGTTCCATCAGTATCAAGATACCAGAACGAATTCTTTCCAACAGATCTACTATAATCATCACTGTATTCGAGTAAATTTTTCACATTCGTAATTCTATGTAAATTATCACTCTCGTATACTATTTTACCAGAAGATTTAATAACCATATGTCTGATTAGACTGTGAGATCCGTTTATCATAGTGATGCGATCCGCTGCGGCATATCCAGCACCATCAGCCCTTTTTTGAAGCTCTTTAGTTACTTCGAAATACCCATTAAAAAAATCGAACATAGTCGACCTATCGTTGATTGTGAATCTGTAACCCGTCTTTTTCTGTGATTGATTGTTACCAGGTTGCTCAATGACATTATCCAAATGGAAACGAACGTATTCATATCGTTGCAGATTTTCATTTGTTCTGAAACTCATTTATATGAGTAGTTTAGATAAAATTCACTTTTTAATAACATTTTAGCGTCTTAATCCAGTACCAGATATAAGTCTATTCAGAATCGTGTTGTAGTCTTCTTGTTTTGGTTTCATTGGTTGTTTAGTTGAACCGTGTAATTTTCTCATAATAAGCTCTCCGCTTTTTTCAGATACTTTTTTTCCAAGTTTGTCTCCAGCATGTGAAATACTAGATTCAAGCGCTTTTTTGGCAAAAGGTTTTAAAACCTTTTCTGGAACTTTACTTAACACCCTTCCAACTGGTTTGAAAATGTTATCAACAATGATCCCAGATCCTTTATGTTCATAAACAAATCGTCCAAGTTTTGGATGATAAATTCGCTTGTATTCATACGACGACATATATAACTATTAGTTAGATTAATCTCTCTTCTCTCTTAAAATCAAACTGAATGAAGTGTCACTATGATTAAGATCTATGATTCTTCGTTTACCGTCGGTGATATAAATCCGAATTTTATTAATCGTATTTTTATTGACAGGATTGAACTGTACTCGTCGAGGCTCTTGTGTGAAACTATAACTCGGGGTGAGAGTTGAGGTACTGAAACTATATATAATATCTGACTCTTCACCATTGACAAGACTGTCACTTATCAAATCACAATGAACATTCAATATTTCTCTGTCTTGTGAGAGATTAGGAATGTAATCTCCAACATTTACACTACTTGTTAGAATCTTTTTATTGAAACCAATAAGATCATTAAAATTACTTTGAGTAAGATCTAATCTGTAATTTGAGGCTAGTGTTATTATTGTCCTGAATACAGTATCGTTAAACTCCAGAGTGATTGGATATTGAGGGTTTGATGAGGTCCCTGTTTTTGTTTTTTCTTTGATTAAATTGTCAAAATCAATGTAATTCCATACTCCAGGGTTGAATATAATTTCCGTCCAATTAGTACCACTATCAGACGAATATCTTATTTTCTGATTATTGAGTTCTTTTGTCACATTAAACCAAGTAAATGACATTGAAATGATTCGGTCTAGGCCGAATTCATATTGTCTGTTTGAATCTAGTATTATCGGATTACTGTATTTGATTGTGAAATCCGATGGTTTATTACCACTTATACCTTTGACGGTATGACTGGATAATACAAGTTGTCTATTCATTTATATGATTAGTTTAGACTAAAATAGTTTTTGTATATTTTGTTGTATTGTGACTTATTGAGTATTGAATTTCTTAACAAGATGTCGAGAAGTGCGACACCTGTATTTCTTAGTTCAATGCTATTATTTCCGGCAACCATTGATCCGATAATCAGCTCAAGTTTTTTAATCATTTCTGTCGGATTGTTGAAAAACTGGAATTGTCCACCTCTTTTTATTTTTTTCTTCAAACCAGATCCTTTAATATTTTTCAGTTTTTGATTGTTGTAATTTATATAATCATTTAATACTTTTCTCGTATCATTAATGACCTTTCTTTGATATTGAGCCTCAGCTTCAGTGATTGAACCACTATTTAATTTTTTAGTGATATCAGTCGAATAACCAGTTAGTTTATAACGTTCATTTTTAGCATTTTTTATTATTTTATTCAGATAAGATTTCCTCTTTATGTCATTCATATCTTCTTGTTGAAGTCGTAATTCAATATCATCATAATTCGGTATTTCAAATTTATCCAAAACTTGGTTAATTGCATCCTCCTCGAGAATGTTATAATCAGGTCCTTCTTCGTATTTAGGTGGAAGATCTTCAGGTTCATACATGTATTCTGGGTCAATATGAATTCGTTTTTCTCCGGATGCTAAATCCTTGAGGACATCTTCATAAGATGGAGGTTTTGGAACTATCTGTTTCTCGTTTTCAGGTAAAACAGGTTGATCAAACAAATCGTCCAATCCATAATCAGGCACTTCATCATCAATAGCTATTCCATAATCTGGAACAGGTCGCTTTTTCTTTGGTAATCTTCTCAATGGCATTTTTGGAGCTGCGATTTCCCTTAACCCGGATGTGATAGGCTTGAAAAGTTTCTCTGCCTCGACTTCACCCATTTGATCAGATATCGTTTTTTGTTTTATTGTCTCCCTTACTGTGTTAATCTTTTTACCAAGCTCGGATCGTTTCTCAGCCATTTCTTTCCATTTGAGTAAACTCATTATATCATTTGTTTACATAAAATTTCGTATTTTGTTCGGAAAAATTAGGGTTATCATATATAAAAACGCTCGCATAGCGTGTCGCATAGCGTGTCGCCATGCGATAAAATTGTATAACATAGTATCATATGAAGATTCAAAATTACGACATTCAAGATGATGAAAACAACGATTTTGTTCAATTAAAGAGTTTCATGCCAAACCGATGTTTCAGGATGCTTATTTGTGCTCCCTCTGGTGGTGGTAAGACTAACCTTCTGCTTGATATGATATATAGACTTCTCTATTTTGATAAGATATATCTTTACGCTCGTAATCTCCAACAAAGCAAATATAAGCATCTGTTGAAATCTCTTGAACCAATATCAAAAGAGGTCGGTTATGACGTGATAGAAGCAAGTAACGATGAAATCATCCCTCTGACAGATTTGTCTGATGAAAACCAAAAATTAATCATATTTGATGACTATTTGAATACAGGTAAAAAAAATGACGAAAGGATAAGAGACTACTTCACCAATTCAAGAAATAAAAATTGTTGTTGTATATATCTGAGTCAAAGCTATTATGGAACCGATAAAACAATAAGACTGAATAGTTCACATTTTTGTGTTTTTGATTTTCCTTCTATAAACGAGCAATCGATGATTTGCCGAGAACTGAACATAAATAAATCAGATTATCAGAAAGCTACTAAGGATCCATATAGTTTTTTGTATGTTGATAAGGTCAAAAAAAAGGTAGCCCGAAATTTCGACGAAAAAATCTAAACTAATATTATATGAGTTATACAAACGGTATTCTTAATCATGTTGATTCTCAAGGACAAGGTCAGATAGGCCCTAGAGGGTTGCCTGGGTTACCTGGTCCTAACGGCGATAAAGGCGATAAAGGTGATCGTGGACCTCAGGGTAGTGCCAGCGGTTCTGCTGATATTGACATGCAAAATAAGTACAGTATCTTGCGATTGAAAAGCAACCCATATCCTGTCCGCGGCGATTTGACGAAGGCAATAAGCTATCAAGACACGAGAAATATCTTTCTTTCAAAAAAAGAGGGAGGAAAAATGGAGGCAAATATTGATATGAATAATAATACAATTTTCAATGTGAAAGATCCAACACAGGCAGATCAAGCAACAAATAAAAAATATGTCGATAACCAACTTGTGAAAAAATTGGATAAAAATGTTGATATTGATATGACAAATAAATCAATTACTAATCTTAAATTACCATCAAACCAAAAAGACGCAACAAACATTGAGTTTGTCAATAAAAGACTTAATGACACACAAAAAAATTATCTCAAATTGGATGGTTCTGCCAATATGTCTGGAGACTTGAATTTAAATAACAATAAAATTATTAACTTACAAACCGACTACAGAGATTCAAAATCCGCAGTTAATGTTGATTTTGTGCAAGAGGAAATATCAGATTTGAGAGATCTTGTCACTCAAAAAATTCGTGAATCTCAGATCAATAACTCAGGTCAAAAAAGGGACGCCTTCAGATACTTGATGGAAGACACTGATGAATCTTCGAGTGAAAACAATATCGAGGTTTTGGGTATTGTCGATTTTCCCAATTCTCCACATCAAATTAATAAAAAAGCTTACCAACTTAAACTCTTGTTTGAAAAAAGCTCACCCTTCCAGTACCGCTCACGTCTTGGTTTTAACTTATATAAACTTCCAGTCGGGTATTACACAATGGTCGTTGAATGGTTTCCGCCGGAAATGAATGAGATAAGTGTAACAGCTCAAGGAACAACGATTTCAATTTCTGATGAAACAACCAAAACATTCGAGAAGTACACCAAAACAGTTATCCACTTTCACAGATGGGGTAGCTCACCCCCACAATTTATATATCTCGATCTGCACAGTACAGTCAGTAAGCAATCGTTTTTAACAATTGGGCATTTAATTGTCTATGGTGTTAAAGAAACAATTTCAAATGTTAACCCAAGTGTCTATGACACCGCTTTTGTTATTGAAAACGGGAAAATGGTTATGCAAACAGATTTGTCTTTAAACGGACACCAACTACGCTCTTCCATTCACCACATAAACGGTTTTTTAAATTCAACAAAAGGGGACAAAAATTTTGTTTTAAATGGTGCTGAAATAATTTCATTGCCGGGTGAAGCGATTTTGAAAAATATTGATATATATTGTACGCGTCCAATCACTTCTTCGGATTCTCATGTCACTGTACATAGACACAAAAAAATATCTTTGAAACTCAAAACATCTTTACGGAATTTTTTTACTGGAACTCTAAGCTCTTCAAGAAATTTTACCTCAGAAAAAAGTGGGTGGTATCAAACGATAAACCCAAATTCTTTCCAAATGCCTTCGTCCGGGATTTTGGCTTTTGAACTAAATATGGATGATGATATTTGGAAAAGTTACAACGCAATTATACTTCGTATCGAGTATCAAACAAGTGCGTGATTACTTTCCACAAAAAAATTTACATTTATTATATAGCACAATTCGGGATATATACACATTCAAAGCTGACCATATCCCAAAAGAAATAAGCGTTGAGAATTCGATGAAGAAGATAATGAATAATCTAACATAAGGATATATATGAAAACAGCAACTTTAATCATCGAAATCATCGATAGTATCGAGAAATTGGTTCAAAACATCAGAAAA
Organism: Siderastrea siderea; assembly: GCA_964030785.1. Taxonomy (NCBI): domain Eukaryota; kingdom Metazoa; phylum Cnidaria; class Anthozoa; order Scleractinia; family Rhizangiidae; genus Siderastrea; species Siderastrea siderea. The sequence continues at coordinate 14,682,954 of OZ034968.1, read as the reverse complement.
TTATACTATAGTATTAAATTATCATTCAAGAAGAAAAAAAATGTAACCGTATAATATATGACAAACAATATTTTCAATTGGAATCATATATCAAGTGATTTGACTGAAGATCAGATAGAAGAGCTAAAATCGTATTACATAACATATCATCGGAAGTGTTGGGCTTATAAACAAGCTGCAAAACGTTTCAAAAAGTGGAAATTACTCGGCGATTCATTGTCAATCATTTTCGCAACGGGCGGAATTGCATCTGCAATAGCGACATCTGGCATATCTCTTGTTGCTATCTCAACAGCCTCAGTAATTATTCAGAGTTGGATGAAACACAAAGATCTTGATCTCAAAATACGAAATTGTATACACGCCTACCAAAGTTACCAGCATTTGTTAAACACAATCAAAGATACCATGAGAGGTGGCGATTTTCAACCACATTCTCTACACATAATAATGAACAACGTAGATAATTATGTTACATACAATAGTCCCACAGTTGACAAATTCCTAGAAAAATATGACAAATATTTCACTCATCAATGATCTCTTTCATTCTATCACCAATAAGTGATATAATTAGATTCCAATATCTTTCATATGAAGCCAATGTTTTTTTCGATTTACTGATTGGAATATCAAATGGTAAATTCATCATACTTAACACTTTACATAAAATGAAATTGATGTTAATCATTCTTTTCCGGTTTCCATTCACCTTGGGAAGAATCTCACCTATTTCTACGAATACTCTATCAATCTTACATTTTTGATGGTACGATATTTCTATATTATATTTTTGCTTAACATCCATGATAGCATTATTTATATGGTATTCTCTATGGTACACTGATTTCCTATTGAATCTATGTCTGTTCTCATAAAAATTAACATACTCTACTGATGATTTATATCCTTGAACAATACCACAACTTAGACATGCTAACATCCCATCGTCGTTAATAATATACTGATTATCACAGCATGAATAATATTTCACTAAACGATCTTGTGGTTTTTCATTAGAATCTTCCAATTTTTGGTTACAAAAAGGACAAACAATATCTCCTGATTCTTTCAATTCATCATGTAATTCCTTGTTACAATTCATTCTATACTATTATATGAGATATTATTTTTATGTAACTACAACATGACGTCACACCACAGCTGTGGCTTTTCTGAGAATTTTAAAACTTCCTGTTTTCCGAGAATTTTAGACTTCATGTTGTATGAAGTCACGCAATGGAAAATGTGTTCGTTTCCACATGAAATTAAAACATATAGATTTCCATAAAATAATTTCCATCATATGTAAAAATGCTCTGGTACCATGTTGCCTACTGCTTTTTATACCTCCCAGAAGAAACCATAAAATGAAACCGTAAAATGAAAACATATAGATTTCCATAAAATAATACCATAAAATAATTCCATCAGATGTAAACCATCAGATGTAAACCATCAGATGGAAAGTAGATATATAGTTGGGTTTGGTATGAGCGCATTTTCAAAATGTTCTCGTACCCCCAACTATATAACTACTCTCCTGATGGTCTGTTCCAGTATGAAGTTACCCCATTTGGACTAAAGAATTCTCCAGCCACTTTTCAGCGCTTTATAAACAGTGTTATTGCTGGTCTTGATGGTTGTGAAGCGTACATTGATGATGTAATCATTTTCAGTGACACATGGGAGGATCATTTGAGAATCATCCGCAGATTCTTCGGAGAGACTAAGCGAGGCTATGCTCACAATTAACCTTACAAAAAGAGAGTCTGAATGTGCACATGTGACCTACTTAGGTCACGTTGTTGGACAAGGGCAAATCAAGCCTGTTAATGCTAAGATAAGTGCTATTTCTGATTTCCCTAGACCAGAAACTAAGAAGCAACTAATGCAATTTCTTGGTATGGCTGGTTACTACCGCAAGTTTTGTCCTAATTTCTCTGCCATTGCTGAGCCACTGATGGAGTTACTAAGTAAGAAGATCAAGTTTTAATGGAATGACAAGTGCGAAAAGGCATTTGAAGAGTTAAAGGCTATCCTGAAGAGTGCTCCAGTTTTGTCTGCACCAAACTTCGACTCTCAGTTTAAACTAGCTGTTGATGCAAGTGATTTTGCAGCTGGTGCCGTACTACTGCAAGAAGGCAATGAGGGAGTTGATCATCCTATCTGTTACTTCTCTAAGAAGTTCAGCAAGTGTCCAAAAAATTATTCTACAGTTGAAAAGGAATCTTTAGCTTTAATTCTAGCTTTGCAACATTTTTAAGTTTACGTAAGTTCTTCAAAACAGCCAGTCATTGTCTTAAGTGATCACAATCCTCTTGTATTTCTTCACAAACTAAAGAACAAGAATCAGAGATTACTTAGGTGGAGTTTGATGTTACAGGAGTATGACCTAGCCATTAGGCACATCAAGGGAAAGGACAATGTTATCGCTGACTGTCCTTCTAGAGTGTAATGTATAAGTTAATTGACCCGTTTTACCTGGACACTAAAAGAAAGCCGTGTTACCAAAACTTTCTTTTTCTTCAGGGGGGGGGGGGGGAGTGTTACGAGGCTCACGCTCCTACGAACTCTTTGTCAAAGTCACGTGCCACCCATTTGTTATGTAACGTTTGTATGACCATACATGGACATGAGAAAAAGCACATGTTGGAGTTTTTTTGCTGTGTTGTTACTGTTGTACGGTGAAAAAGAACATGCAACGACATGGAAGTTTTATACACTTTGCTCTGCTGAAATTGACTGTTCCTGGTTTATGAAGACTTATCTTTTTGAGGTCTGTCCAGGCAGATAAGCTTTTGAACATTTGTAGAACTTTAAGTAACCATTTTTGCTTACAAACTTTAGGCCAGTTGCGCATGTTGTGTTATCATTAAATTTAGAGTTGCTGTTTACTGCATGTTCAAGAATATCACCGTATTCTCTTGTTAGTCGCTTTTTGTCGTTTCAGTCTTGCATCTGTAACAGGAGGAAAAAGACGACTTCTTGTTTATGACAGTTCCTTCTGTCCATCCAACACAGACTGCTGAGCATCCAGTATCGGAGGCCCCTCCTGGTGCTCACATGGGAGATGAGGAGGCCAAAGAGGCACTGCCACCTCATGAAGTGTCATGAGTGCTGAAGTGCTGTTTACTGCATGTTCAAGAATATCACCGTATTCTCTTGTTAGTCGCTTTTTGTCGTTGCAGCTGTTTACTGCATGTTCAAGAATATCACTGTATTCTCTTGTTAGTCGCTTTTTGTCGTTTCAGTCTTGCATCTGTAACAGGAGGAAAAAGACGACTTCTTGTTTATGACAGTTCCTTCTGTCCATCCAACACAGACTGCTGAGCATCCAGTATCGGAGGCCCCTCCTGGTGCTCACATGGGAGATGAGGAGGCCGAAGAGGCACTGCCACCTCAAAATGCTACAGCGGATGATCCACCACCAGCACCACACCTGACCACCCCTCCTGATGTACCAGTTGAACCAGCCAGAGAAGCGTGCCCACACCGTAACTGTCATCCTCCTGTGCGCCTGACCTATGATGCTCCAGGCAAGCCACAATTGTCACAGTGGGACACACCGACTGTACATGCACTTTGGGCCACTCACGCCCCACCCCACTTCATGAATTACAACTTGCCCCAACTATGGAACCCTATGGCAGCTATGTACCCGCCGATGCCTGCATATTTTGGACTGCCCCGCCTACAGTATATACCGCCACCAGTGCCACGGGGTAACCTGTTATAATGTGGTGTCTCAGTTCAACAACCGAATCCAAGCACTTTGAGAAACTGAACTTTCTTAATCCTTTATAGAATAGAAAAAAACAATGAAAGTTGAGTTCTCTGTTTTCGCTAGTTAAGGCCGATATTGTACCTATTTCACAGATGCTATTACAAATGTTGGAGTAAGAAAAGTTGTACAAGACAGATAGTCACAGTTGTGCGTGGGATCCCAAATTTTAAAGTTAGGAATTATTGTTAAGCATAGTGTTGACTGTGACTGAGGTTACCAATCACAGAGTGCTCCAATGAATTGGCAGCCAATGACACTGTTTTACCCCTCACGTGTCATGGGACGACACTATTTTGGAGGGGGGAGTATGTAGGGATTGCACCCTATGAGACCTTTCGTGACTTTGAATTTATGTTTTGTGACTTTGGATTTTGTTACTTAGTGGACAAGAAGTTTTGTGACAGTGAGTCGTCCTATTATTAGTTTCTCCAAACACGAGTAATGTAAGATGAGTAGTGTAATCTAAGTTACAAGAAGAATGTAGGGTGAGGAGAATAAAAGAGGCTCAACTGAAAGAAGTGCTAGTCCTCTGTTGTTTAGAATGCAAACCGGAGCTCCGGTAACAATTCAACAATATTATAATTATTATTATTATTGTTGTTGCTATTATTATTATTATTATTATTATTATTATTATTATTATTATTATTATTATTATTGTTATTATTCATGTTGTAATATTGTGCACCATATAAGTCAAAACCCAATAGATTGGTAAATCAGTAGTACAATAATCAGTTTCCCCACTTTTTATTCTTTGAGGGAAAGCTGCTCCTGTTGACTATGATTTAGAACAACCAAAGTTAAATGTGTTCTGTTAGAAGTCACACCACAAGTTTCACCCTTGTGGCATTTGTATGTGACCAGCCACTCTCTCTGATATCACAACAATGAAGAATACAATTTTGAGAAATTTCATTGTTGCACTGAATGTACAGTCTCGCAGCTTGACACGTTTTTGTGCTTAGAGCGATTTTCCCCTCAGTGTTTCTGAGTAAAAATGCAGCACGTGGGGGAACACATCAACGAAAAGCTGTTTCCAAGCAGAACTTACCGTTAATTGAAAAACCTTTTTATTGATTGCATGGATAGCAAACGAACATTAAAGCGAGAGGATATTTTTTTTATTTATCTTCTTGCGGAGCTTGTGGAGGAACACGCGTTAGAACTGAACAAACCAAGATTCCGAAGACAGTTTGTCGGTCCATTTGACAGTACTTTGGAATTACTGAGAGGTAAAAAGTTTAATCCATTTATATGAATGAAAAGATAATTTAACTTTCATCATCTTGAGATCGAGCATCTTTTATTCTATACACGTTTTCATTTGGCACGAGCCCCAGGGTGAAAATATGGCTATTTTTTCAGTGAATTTATTGCTATTCTTCAGAAAATTAAATACCACCAAGTTCTAATACCCTCCTTTCTTTCGGACTTAGCAGTCTTTTTTATCGCTATCTTCATGTTGTAACCCCCTAGGTTTCACTACTTTAAGGTAGAAGCGACGGCATTTCGAAACCTAATTTCACACTCTAAATGACATATTAGTCCATCCGAAAGCAAAAATCAAATAAACTAATTTTTACAAAAGTCTTAGGTGATATTTCGCCAAAGAAATTCTTGTTTTTCATCACAATTAAATCAGAACATCTCGGACAATTTTGGCTTTCTGAGCAGACATACTCCACTGAAACTGAACTGCATGTTAAGCACCCCTGAGACACCCGTATCACATTTTCTTAAAGGGTGATACCCTACATTTCTCAATTGAGAACATGGCAATTACCCACGAGAAATGATCATCAGAGCCATCCAAACAAGGTGTATGTGCCATATATGGTAGCTCAATGTAAGATGGCACCATTCCCTTTCTAGTCTTACTGGTCGCCATCTTGCCTTCGGTTTATGATATAATACTTTCGAGAATGAAGAGGCTTAAGCCAGTATCTTTAAAAACAGTTTGCTTGGAAGGAAAGGAAAGTCCGTCCTTCAACCCCTTATCAGTTACCCTACCATGCAGAGCATAGTCATACGATTTCTAGCACAAGCCAGGCAAAGTTATTACCGTTTGTATCTTCACATTTGTCTGTATTTGCGATTTTGCTGCCTATTACAAATCAACCTATATTGATCAGATTTTGTCACAAATACAGCTTACCTGCTTCGCAGCTTGGGCTTATTTCCAACTTCAGTCATTTTCTAGCTCCTTAGACGTCTCAATTCCATAATAGATTCAGTAACTAGGCGGCTATTGCCTTCGAAGATTGAGCACGGCCTCTGTCGTGTCGCTTGTTAGCGAACCAAAACTCAAAACCATGGCCACGTTTCCTGCTAGACAAAGGCTATTGAAACGTAGATTCGGAGCTGAATTTCTTCGAGAATCAGACAATTAACTATCCAGCTTTGGTATTTAGGAAGTTAACCGAGAATTGGAGGCTTAATTTTCAAAGAAATCTCTCCCATTAAATAGCTGAAAACTTCTGCAAGATCGAGTACTTTGTTGCACTGTTTTCACAGAGGTCTGCTTTAAGCCTTCTGAGTGAAACCGCTAGCCAAGCGTATAGTTTTGAAAGTGAGGTTTAAAAAGTTGCAATTCGGCTGAAAGTTGTTTTCACTGAAATGGAATGCAAGTGCTTATTCGAGACAAGAGGGGAGTCAGTCTGTAGCGAGTCTAATGCCTGCAGGTTGATAAAGGTTTCCGAGTGCCGGAGTAATGACGACGATCAGTTACACGCGTGGCACCTCAGTCATCTCAAAGGAACTGTGCAAGAATGTGAGCTGATCCTCGACAGATCGGGGTTGCCACACGACCTTTCTCTAGATCAGCTAGAGCAGCTATGGATATAAGAGAAGCACAGAGAAAACATGGGGAGAAACTGGCGACCACCTGGCACATGCCAGTACCCGCTGCATTCCAGCCAGAAAAAGCATTTGAAGACCAGGAATGCGGTAAACCCTGTCATGTCAAGGGAAATTAACACTATCTCCGGAAAGCATGTCCCAACAGGATCCCGTAAGACTGATCTATTGTATTCTATTGTATTCTATTCTATTCCATAAATCAATTGTACTTCCAGTTAAAGTATGCACCAACTAGGTGTGGTTGTCACCACAGGTTACCCATATTATGTGCACTGCTTGTTACTGCATAGTTGTCTTTGTTGCTTTTGCTTAGTTTGAAATTCGATTCATTTCCAAGCGCATCATTGTTTATTTACTGTACTTTTCAGTGATTTGTGTATCTTGCTCTAACCTGCACAAAGTCAAGCTTAAGGAGAACATAGCATGGATGCAAGCACAACAGGCCCAGGACATAAATCCACAAGAGGATGAGCCTTCAAGGTGATTATAGGCTACTTGATGTTTGCTTGTATGAATAGGGCTACAATACCGGTTACAATTAGTTAGGACACTTCAAGCCAGCGCTGTTGTTTTCTTTTGTCTTTTTCCTTCTCGTGCTCTCCTATCAACGTTGTTTATTGCCATTCACCCAGCAAATATTGTACCCAACATTAAGAAGGCAGGAAGACAGAGTATGTCCCAACTAATGTGCCTTGTACAGTGTATCAAAGGATTTTTGGCATGTGCTCTATGTGAGTCTGCAGTGGCTGGAAATTTCAGCAAAACGTGAGATCGTTTCCATGTTATCATTACAATAAAGAACACTAGAGAGAATAAAGGTACCGTCCTTGAATTAGGTACACTAGGAGGTTTTTTTGTGGATAATTTCCTGCGGTGAATAGTGCCGTCGAATTTATTTCATTATTGTACTTTTGGTGACACAATTCAACAAGTCACCACAAAGGGTCCCCGTTTTTTCAACGGCTTTTGTGTTTAATCTTTTAGTATTTGCGATGAGAGAGGCGAAAGAAGCGAAAGAATGATAATGTTCATGGTGACACTGCTACTTGCAACAAAATGAATAATTCATTTTTATTTAATTAACTAAGGGTGACCAGTTACGTGTACACGCGAATGACAACATACATTTTAGCGGTTTAAACAATCCCTTTCTCAAAATACATAGGTGTGAGAGTTGACAGGTTTTTTCCACATCGTTTCAGGGAACTGGTTTGTTTGCAGGCATATGTTTTACGGTTTATATTTCGTCAAAAGATCCACAATCGATGGCACTATTTCGAGTTAACTTGATTAACAGAGAATGTAATAAACACAGCGCTTGAAGTTTTGTGAGTTGTCGATTTCACATCTGTTCGTTTACATACTGTTGGTCAAGACGTTGCGTGGAAGACACAACCCGCCTAAATACCCAGTGCAAACGTGATATTTGGGGACGTATTCTCTGTTATCATCACTTTGTTTGCACGTCACAATTTTGTCCCCTGGTTTTCTTGGGAATGCTTGCTAATTTCAATTAACCGGAAGTGAAACAGGTAGACAAATATGGCGTCTAAGAATGAAGAACTTCGGGAAATGCGGTTCTGAGACCCACAAATAAGAATGACTTGAAGTCAATCATTGATTACTTTCATTAGGCACAACGCCGTAAGCTAAGTAATTTATGTACCCTTATTGAACTTCATAAAGCCTCTTGATTCAGAGACATGGGAAATGTTTTTTTTTTTATGCAAACCCAGATAAGTCTTTATTGAAAAAAATTGAGAGCAATAAACAAAACAAAAAAAGCCTTACAATTTAATGTCATTGCTTTCGTGCGAGTCACCTGAGCTTTCTGCCCCACAGTGGGGGAAAAAGAACGATATTCCACTGAATTCACAAACTTGCATTAATGCCAATCATATCATAAATATATATTTCGTCATTTATACTTTTAATAAAAACCATGCTATAAAAGCGACGTGTGTCTTTTCAACGAGATATTGCAAACGTTTAAATGAGAATGTCGCTCGTAGACAACTAACGTGTCCACCCATAAAAACTGTTTCCGACAAATTATGAAGTAAGCGCCCAAGACGGGTCTTACCAAGAAAGCAACAGAAGAGAAGACCAAAGAAAAGAAGAAGAGGACAGTCCTAGACTGGGAAGCCAACCTCCTTTTTGTTCTCCCTTTTATTCCTTTTTGTTTTCTTTCTTCCAGTCAGTTATAAAATCTCCCACCTTCGCCTTTTTCTTTCATTTGCGATTTCTCTTGTCCACAACAGACATTGGAAACCTTGCTCAGTAACACCTGACTAACAACTGCTCTAAAAATGGATCTGCTGTTTGTCTTTGAAATTGACAGTTTTCAATTCCATGATGGCCTGTTCGTCCTTAAATGCATCGTCATTCACCCCGTTCAAGCCGGACCACCAGCCGTTTATACATTTGAAACATACTTTCTCCTCAACGAACCTGAGGACGCACTCCAGACTTACAGGTATGCCACCAAAAACCTCCATGGGCTGCCCATGTCGCTGCCTGCTTTGCCCTACGACTTTCGCAGTGAAGCAGTGTCACCTTATAAAATTCCTTTCAAGGCGTTCCAATTGCTGGAACAGTCTGTCTCCTTTGGAAAAGATAATGGACCGTCTATCATGATTCTCGTCAAGGGATCCCAGAAGATCCAACTGTTACGGGACCTCATTGATGCTACAGACGTCTTGGAACGTTTAGAGGTCCATAATCTTGAAGACTACGGCTGTCTTGCTGCCCAAGCTCTCACAGGTGGTAGGTCATCTACAGCAGGCCGCGCCAGTGTTCTGCACCTGGCTATGAGGCCGATACCACAAGTCAATTCCCCACAGTCCCCCATTCACTTTTAAGCATTCAGTCAAGACTCATTTATTTTCCAAGGCTTTTTGTTAAGATTTTAAGTACAATTTTCAATCTTATAAAGAATATTAGGATTCCTACAGTGATGTCACTTTGCTACAAGCAAAAAAGGCACGGCTGCTAAGCCAGTGCCATTTCTTTTCGTTTCTTGGGCTTGTGTTTGTGCTTCCACGGCTCATTGAGAAATGGCTGAGGTTTCTCAGGGTTCTTCTGTTGGCGATAATCCCAGGGTAGGTATTATTTTTTAAGCATTGTAAAGTGCTTAGCACTTAAACGGATAAGCACTATGGAAATATTATTGTATTGTATTGTATTGTTATTATTTCATTATTATTACTTTCACGGAAAGTGGGCCAGTCACCTGAGTTTACTGTTGCTTTCAGGCGAGCCTCCTTGGAAGCACTGGGGAAAGAACAACGCTAATCTTAATTTCTTGTGATACTTGCAAATTTCATTTTAAATGATATAGGAAAGCCTTACAATTTAATGTCATTGCTTTTGGGTCAGTCACCTGAGCTTTCTGTCCCACGTTGGGGTGGGAAGAACAATATTTCACTGAATTCACAAACTCGCGTCAATGCCAAATCTGCAATCATATCATAAATATATATTTCGTCATTTATACTTTTATTAAAAACCATGCTCCAAAAGCGACATGTGTCTTTTCAATGAGATATTGCAAACTTTTAAATGAGAATGCCACTCTTAGAATTTTTTCTATTCTATAGAAACATATAAATTGTCCATTCTTGCACTGTTAGTTTTCGCATGCCTACCAGTTGCTGCGTTCCTGAATGCAACCAGAAGGTCCCAAAACTCCGAAAGTTTCCAAGCCTAGAAAAATCGCCTCTAAGGAGAAAAAGGTGGCTTCACGTGATTCGTCGAGACAAAGGAAAGGATTTTAAGATCATAGATGCAACTAAAGTGTATTTGCTGCATTTTGGGCGAGAGGACATTAGAAAGTCTTTGAATAGATGAATGTATGTTTTGGACAGCGGTGTTCCCTCAAAATTTGCTCGGTCAATCCCTTCTCCAAGGAAAAGAAAAATACCTATGGAAAGGCACCCTTTGCCTGCAAAGAAAAGAGAGTTGTTTATGTCTTCAGCGAGTTTAAGTGGCACTGAAACGCTAGAAGTTGCAGATGTTACGCTGGAATCTTCTTCATGTGAGAAAAGAAACGAGTCAACTGAAAAAAAAATTGCAGCTAAAACCAGTCAATGACACGCGAAGAGTCGAGGAAATGGAACAGGAGCTAGCAAAGATTCGTCAAGAGAACAATGAACTTAGAGAGAAATTAGCTATGATTGAGCGACAACTTGAGACAATTTATTCTTGGTTGTTTTGCCTTGATCGGCAAAAGTTGGATACCGACATTAACTTTTACACTGTTTTTCCAAATTATGCCACTTTTTTGGCCATGTTTGAATTTCTGAATCCAGGTGTGGAAGGGGAAGATATTCGTCCTCGAAGCAGCTTAACCGATGTCCCGGAAAACTTCTACCATGGGGACTCTGATGAGGACTGTGTACCAAATGCCAAGAAAGGGCACCCCGGAAAACTCAAGCCAATTGAGGAGTTCTTTATTGTTTTGTGCCACCTACGAAGAGGTTTCTCTGGGTGCCATTTGCCCAACCCGTATGGCATGGCTCAGTCTACAATAAGCAAAATTTTTGTTCCTTGGATCAGGTTCATGTTTTTGAAATTTGGACAGTTATGCATGTTGCCATCAAAGTCAGTGTTAAGAGTGGGATGAACCCATTGCCAACCAAAGCTTGATTTCCAGAAGGAAACAGCAGCAAAGTTTTTCCAGTGCAGGACTGACTCTTCTAACGAATTTCCTGGGGTATCTTGTCCCAAAGACTGCAAAGGGAACAGACCAAAAAAAAATTCTTCATAACTATGGAGGTCAACTTCACCAAAAAAGAAAAAGTCAGAGCCAAAATAAACCAGCCAAAAGGCTACCATAGGCAAAAAATGATGGGGCGTCATCCTCCCAAACAAAAACTCAAACTCCCGCTAGTCAAACATGACAAGCTGGAAAACTGCCCCAACATAACTGAAGTGAGATTTAATCCTCGTGCCAAATGAATAATTTTAGGCATAAGGCAGACCTTAGAGTCAGTATCATCCTACAGGCTGTACAAAAAGCCATGTTAAGCATCTTGAAAGCAAGTGATCATTTGGTATCCCACCAAACAACAGCAGACAGACACGTAGGCCTCTAACATTGAAATGTATTTAATGTCGAAAACTGTACAAAGGTTTATTTACTTAAGAGCGTTATCATTGATTGATTATTGTAACAAGAGAGAGCGAGTTAAGAGAGAGCATGGGTGGGTGCAGTTTGTTTGTCTAGTCAGATAAAGCTTTTAGCAAACGAGAATTGCTATTTTCAAGGCATGCCAGACAACAATGGGATTTACTTTTTGTGAGTCTAAGTTGTTGCAAGGAGCTGTGAGTACATGTGGGTGTTTTGCTGTAATTCTAAGGAATAAACTTCCATGAAATTCTGACAATTTGGACATCTTTCTTGTGTTCCCCAAAATAAAAATGTTTGTAATGTTCATGTTAGCTACCGGAAGTATAACAACCGGATATCCAGAATTTATGTATCGCTAGGAATTATGGGAAGTGTTCTTCTCTCTCTCCCACCAACATGGCGTCCATGTGACTGAGTCTGCATTTGATCAGTGTTTATCCTATGCATCTTGAGTCAATATTCGGAAAGAACTTTACAAATGGCGACGAGCATGGGACCGCTCTAATCGGAGAGGAAAATCTTCGTTTTGAAGCACCGAAATGACAAGGAAAACCTACCGATCGACTGGGTTTTATGTCTGCTAGTTCTTCATCTACCGAATCAGTTCCACCGTCTTCCGCAACATCACCGTCCTCTGCGACATCTTCTTCTACCATGGCCGCAGCGATCAACCTACCGACCTTTCCTGAATTTGAGCTTCAACCGAGGGACACAGCACCTACCCGTTTTGAGAAGTACGTCAAGCGTTTGAATAACATGTTCAAAGCGATGAACATTACCAAGGCGTCCCAACAGAAAGCAATGCTACTGCATTATGTTGGAGAGGAAACTTGCGATGTTTTCGAAACTCTTACCGTACCAGATCCAACCGAAGGAAATGACGAATACAAAATCGCCGTCAAAGCGCTCACCGACTATTTCGAACCTCAGAAGTGTGTTGATCACCATGTTTACGTCTTTCGTCAGGAAACGCAGAAGTCCGGAGAAAATATCACCGAGTTTTACACCCGTCTTCAACTACTGGCACGAAAATGTGAGTTCGCCGATACTAACTTAGAAGTAAAGCGGCAAATAATCCAAGGTACCTCATCAATTCGTCTTAGGCGCAAAGCGATCGAGCAAAACCTCGACTTAGAAAACCTGCTCAAGTCTGCTCGGGCAATGGAAACCGCGGACGGACAAACCAGTGAAATGCAAAGACAGGAATCGCATTGGGTTGGCGATAGCCGTAGCAAAACAACCGATGGTCTGAATAAAGAGAACTCTGACCGCCCACCAAGATCTGGTTCTCGCAATACTAAGTGCGGTTTATGCGGTGGAAATTATCCACATCAAGGAAACTGCCCGGCTCAAGGAAAACGATGCCTGAACTGCGAAAAACTTAATCATTTTGCTAAGGTTTGCCGAAGTAAACCTATTCGCTCTAAACCTACCCGACCGAGAAAACCCTCCGGGGGCAGACAACAAAGGCATCGCGCAAGGTTTGTGGATATAGAAGACCCCTCTGGTGGTGAAATCTCAACCCCAGCAGGTGCTGAGAGTGACAACAGTGAAGAATATACCTTTGAAATTGGCACACAGGAACCCCAAACCGCCAAACCTATCTTTCAAGTCAGGATTATGGACACACCCATCCGTATAATGGCCGATTCTGGGGCAACAGTAAACACCTTAAGCAAAAGGGACTTTGACACTCTGAAACCAAAACCACAGCTGACTAATACCAATGTCAAGGTGTATCCATACATGTCTGCCAAACCTCTAGACCTCTGTGGTAAGCTCAAGGCCAACGTTGTCAGTGATCACTGCTCATCGGAAGAAACATTCTATGTTGCAGAAGGCTCATCGGGCTCCATACTCAGCTGGATGACATCACAGAAGTTAAACCTAATCAAAGCTGTAAGCACGGTTGAGCACCCCCCTAAAGATTTACCTTCCGGTGTCCCAGACTTCCTCAAGGACTTCCCTAGTCTAATGAATGGAATGGGTGAATACAAAGGTGAACCAGTACACATTCACGTAGATGAATCTGTCAGACCAGTCGCGCAGCCGCATCGTCGCATTCCGTTCCACGTCAGAAAGCAAGTAGAAGAAAAGCTGAGAAACCTTGAGAAGGATGGTATCATTGAGCGTGCCGAAGGCCCAACACCTTGGGTGTCACCGATTGTGGTTGTACCAAAGCCACTAAAGCCAAATGAAATTAGAATCTGTGTTGACATGCGCTCGCTCAACAAAGCCATTATCAGGGAGCGGCACATCATTCCCACCATCGATGATGTAGTGGCTGACCTTAATGGGTGCAAAGTATTCAGCAAAATTGATCTTAACCAAGGATATCACCAGATCCCACTCCACCCTGACTCCAGGCCGCTAACTACCTTCTCCACCCACGTCGGACTGTTTCGCTACAGGCACCTCAACTTTGGTATCTCATGCGCAGCAGAAATATTCCAGAAGAAAGTGAGTGATGCAATCCAAGGCATACCCTGTGTAAAGAATATCAGCGATGACATCTATGTTGGCGGTATTGACAAGGACACTCATGACCAGCATCTACGGCAAGTATTCCACCAACTCCATGAGAATGGACTAACCATCAATTTACCTAAGTGTCAGTTCCGTGTTCCAACCATGCTCTTTTTTGGCCATGTATTCTCTGAAAAGGGCATGTCACCTGACCCAAGAAAAGTCGAAGCACTTCAAAGCGTCGCCCCACCAACTAATGTGTCAGAAGTGCGAAGCCTCCTCAGCTCTGCCGCGTTCTGCTCAAGGTTCATTAAGGACTTTGCTCTGATAACCAGGCCTCTCAGGCAGCTGACATGTGACGGCATCAAGTGGCAGTGGACACAAGAGGAACAGTCTTCCTTTGAAAGTCTCCAAGCAGCATTATCTACCAAGACGACACTGGGATACTTCAACCCCAAGAAACCAACTTCCATCTTTGTTGATGGTAGTCCTGTTGGTCTAGGTGCGGTTTTGACCCAAAATGATGAGTCGACCAAAGAAGTGACACCACTGCACTACGCCAGTTGCCCGCTAACTCCCACTCAAGCGAGGTATCCGCAAATCGACCGGGAAGCCCTATCGATCTACTGGGCCATAAAACGCTTCCACCTGTTCGTTTATGGTAAGGAGTTCAAGGTCATCACCGACCACAAGCCCCTCGTGGCTCTGTTCAACAACCCGTCTTCCAAACCGTCAGCCAGGATTGAACGCTGGCTTATGGAGCTACAACAATACCGCTTCACTGTGGAGTACCGCCCTGGTGCTTCAAACCCAGCCGACTATGCTTCGAGACACCCAGTTGGAGACCCAGAGTCTCACAACTATGAAGTAGAGTCTGAGGAACACATTTCTTTTGTCACAAGGAATGCTGTACCAAAAGCAGTCACACTGTCTGAGATAGAATCTGCTACTGCAAAGGATCCAGCGCTTCAAGCTGTCATGTCCGCCGTCAAATCTGGCTGCTGGCACAAAGCTCCACCTGGTGTATCACTATCTGAACTGTCACGCTACGAACAAGTGAAGGAGCAGTTAACTTGCACAGACACTGTCTTGCTGAAATCTGATCGCCTTGTAGTACCCGCTGCATTGCAAGAACGAATCATTGACATTGCTCATGAAAGCCATTTGGGCATAGTTAAGACGAAAGCCCTCCTGCGAGAGAAGGTGTGGTTTCCTTGCATGGATAAGATGGTGGAAACGAAGGTTAAGGCTTGTTTACCGTGTCAAGTTGTCACCCCGATTTACACTAGGGAACCGCTTCAAATGTCTGTACTACCTGACAACCCGTTTGATGAAGTGAGCATTGACTTTGCGCATGAGGATGGTGAGACCCTGCTCCTGTTGGTTGATGACTATTCAAGATTTCCGTTTGTAGAACCAGTGTCATCTACGTCTGCCAGTGCCGTTATACCCAAGCTGGATCAGTTGTTTGCTACATTTGGAACTCCCAGTGTAGTCAAGTCAGATAATGGTCCACCCTTCAATGGAGAAGAATTTGCCAAGTTTGCCCATGTTCTTGGTTTTAGACATCGCAAGGTCACCCCACTTTGGCCGAGAGCTAACGGAGAAGTTGAGAGGTTCGTGAAAACCCTAAAGAAATGCATCAAGGCTGCCAAAGCAGAAGGGAGAAATTGGAGAAAGGAGTTGCAAGTAATTTTGCGCAATTACCGCACAACGCCCCATGCAACGACTGGCGTTGCTCCTGCTGTACTGCTGTTCAAGCGTCCTGTTTGTAACAAGCTACCCCAAGCAAACCACGCAGACCCTGTAGCTGAGATCGTCCGCGAACGTGACTCCTCACAGAAGTCCAAGATCAAAGCTCATGCTGACAGCAAAGCCTATGTGAAACCCTGTACTATCTCTCCTGGTGAAACTGTGCTAGTTAAGAGACCATTTTCCGTATCAAAGGGCAGATCCGTTTATGATCCTACCCCCATGACTGTTGTGAGCAAGAAGGGCAGTATGATTACAGCTGAAAGTGAAAACCACACAGTTACAAGGAATTCTTCATTCTTTAAGAGTCTGAAGCAACCAGCCACCAACTATGACAATGCCGAGTCTCAGGGTAGTGGTTCCAGCTCTCCTATTGACAAAGGGTGCATACAAGAGCCGCCGCCCGTGGCCCCAACTGTGAATGCTCCGGAACCTGTGCGGCAGAAGGTTGTGACAATTCCTCATGACCAAACTGGTCTGCCGAGCTCAAGTAATTCTGCTCCTGTTCCAGAGAGTCAGACTCATGCCTCTCATCCCGAGAATCAGCTACCATTGCGCAGATCTACCAGGAAGCGAACCCCCCGGAAGATTCTAGACTTATAGTTTGAGTTTAAGTTAGAACTGTACACCACAACGGTGTAACTGTTGAACTGAAAGCCTTTGCTTTTGGACTTAACATTTGTTTCCGTTTAACTTTGATTAATGACGAGAAGTTAAGACCTGTGAACAGTCACCTAGTTAATTCGTTTTGTCTTATGGCTGTATACTTTAATCGTTGTTTTATTTATTCTATAGAGAGTTTCCAACTAGAAGGAAGGAGATGTAATGTTCATGTTAGCTACCGGAAGTATAACAACCGGATATCCAGAATTTATGTATCGCTAGGAATTATGGGAAGTGTTCTTCTCTCTCTCCCACCAACATGGCGTCCATGTGACTGAGTCTGCATTAGATCAGTGTTTATCCTATGCATCTTGAGTCAATATTCGGAAAGAACTTTACAATGTTTACAGTAAAACGTTTTACAGCAAAACTTGTCGGTTCAAGTACATAATCACACCTGAATTAGAATCAGTTGAAGCAACACTTCAGCATGGAGATTTCAGAAAGGTGTATGCACAATATCAGTTGCGAGCTGTGGACCAAACCTACAGTCCTATAGCAAGAGTAGTAATATCCACTGATTTAGAAAGGGCACCCCAAAGGACTGCATCTGAGGTTAGCGCAGTGAGATAGTTGACTTTAGATGTGGAAAGACACTAACTTCAAGTTCAAGAATTCGTATCATGTGGGAGTCCAATTAATTAAGTGGGCACTCAGTTCTTGATGGAAAAAATCTCACAAACACGCTTTTCCTCTACAAAGACTAAAAAATATTTACAAACCACAGAAAAAATTTTGATGTCTTTAACTCATGCTCTTTTCATGTGGTAGACACTCGTCAAATGTATCATGCTGAAAAAGTGTTCTCTTGCATGAATCACAATCTCCTTAAAATACCGTAGTCTGTAACTTTCCTTTGCACTGGTATTTCCAGTTTAAAGTACTGCCACAAAATTAAAATATTCAATGCCATGATAACCAGTGTCCATAAAATAAGGTTACCTTGGAAGAGTTATGTCCACTGTCTGTATTAACTAGCATACGTAACTGTATTAAGGGGGCAACGTAAGGAAAGAATATAAAATATGATTTCCATCAAGACAAAAAGAGCTGTCCATAATAAGAGGGTGTCAATGAGGCAGGGTTCCACTGAATATCATTACACAGAGAGTTTGGCTGTGTGGTGTCAGGTACAAACTATTTTGCTCTTCCAATATTCTTGGTAATGGATACACAGAAAAGATTTTTCTATCTGTGCCTAATGTTTGTTCTGGGAGGTTTTTATCATGGCATTAACAGCCACAGAAAACAAAGTACATGTATCAGTGAGCTGATCAAGGCGGGTACCTTATCACTCCCAATGCTCTTTGCATACCCACTTCACAAAGTAGTGCATCCACCACCTGATGAGCTGACCACAAGCGTAAAACTTGGGGGCCAGGAATCAAGCATGTGCACACTTTGTTGCAAGACTGATATATACCTAACACATACATAAATTGTTGACTCATGCACCAACTACCTACATGTATCATACAGATTATAGTTTATTTTAAACTTTTTAACCTTTCAACTTTTCTCTGTACACTGTATATTGTATACTAGAAATTCAGTTATGCATCAATTGTACGATGTATATTGTAAATTAGCTTTTCTTGTTTAAGTTCTTATATTTTATCATCAAGAATTTTCCACAAAAGCCCTTGGCTCCGGAGGTCAAGCAACCACATGCTATGTCTTTAACTTAAATAATTATCATCATCATCATTGTTGTTGTTGCTGTTTTTGTTGTTCATTAACAGGTGTGATCTAGTTAGGTGTACCACAGGGTAAGACAGGGCTGGCTATTTAAACAAGGTTTACACAAGGTTCAACAAAACTGTGGTCTAAATCAGTTTCATTATCTGGCCAGCCAGAATATGAAAGCATTCCTCACCATAAGTAATATCAAGTAGGTGAAGTGTACATTTCATGGACTAGAAGAACATTTAACTCCTGTCAATGACACTTAGCCATGGTCTAAGTTAGACTTCGTTAAAATGAAGCCACCATGCTTTGTCTTGTTTTGAACACTCAGACTGAGTTACAGTGATAGCTAGTCGATTCATTACTTCAAGACCTCCCACATTTGATGTGCTCAAAAATAGTTTGAAGTTACATATTTCTGAAATGTAAATAAATACACGCAAATGCATGTAACAAAAACATGGAAATTTTCTGAAAGTGTGAGTAAAAATTACACACAGGGGTACGAGACAAGCTCAGTAAGAGTCAGTGTATTGATCAAGAACATGCACAATACAAGTACATGTATGGCGTACACTAGTGGCAAGAATCTCTGAGATTCACATTACTGTCTTGTGAAAGCAAATTTATTTTGGTAGCAAATCGAGTGACAGTTCGAGGAATTCCTCAGCTATTTGCCTGGTCAAGCAAAACTTCGCAAAGCCAGATGAAAAATCAAGGAATTTTCGAACAACCGATGAAATGTCGAACAAATGATAAATCAAAATTCATGTCGAACAAAATAAAGTATCAGCAAACTTTTGCACTACAACTTAAGTAAACAAATGTTTTGAGCATGTCTAATACAGTCCTATGGGCCAAACTGACCGAATTCAGTTTTGTTTTCTTTTATTTCATTCAAAAAATAAATGCTAAAATGTTCCAAAGTAGAAAGTTCAAAAACCATAATTACAGCAAACTGTGTGAACTTGTTACTGTTACTCGCTTGTTTCATGCACGTAGCGTGCTAGTAAATCCCCCTTATTGCACACATTTTACACTCTGGAAGTGCTGCAATCTCTTTGACCTGTACTTTACTTGTTCAATCCTCATTTATGATAAATTAGCAATAGACATCAGTGGTACATGCATATTTGATATTTACAATTGTGGGTTAACAAAGTTGTGACAATCCTAATTTCTGATTGCTGAAAGGGTTTTTCAAGTGCCCACTGGGTTGGAGAAGTGGACAAACCTCAAATGTTTGGAAATTATCTCACAACAAAGTACTTTTCAAGCTGCATCACACTTACAGTGTTTTACAGCGTGTATCAGTGGATAGGGACGAGGGAGCACCTACTACAAAGACCCCATTCTTTCATTTCTGTGCCCACCAGCGACCGCAAAATTCTGAGTGGTTAATTGCCCCGGGCAAGTAAATTTTGCTCTTGGACAAGTGAAAATAGAAGTTTGGTGGCCCGGTGGGCAAGTGAAATTAGCCTCAGTAGTCTTGTGAGTCTGTCTGAAAGTCTCAGCTTGATAAATGATAATTTCCAGTCAGAAACTAGTTCAAAACTTAAGACTGCAAGATGAATGAAACAATGAACTGAAAGCATGGATTAATTTAAAATGTAAACTCCCATATATACTTTGGATGATAAAGAACAAGATCAAGCCTCTATACTTCTGGAAAGTGACACACACACCAACTAACTACTGGTTATACAAGTAGTTACTCTGTCTCTGACACAACAGTTGTGTCACTGTCCAGTATCTGTCACCTAGTTAAGTACCAGAAAGCTCATTTTGTTATAGTCTGTTATAGACAGTACCAAGGACAAGAACTACTGTAGTTGATAAGGTATATTGCATTCCCACTGAGCAAGTGAAAACTAAAATTCACTGGCCCCACTGAGCAAGTGGATTTCAAAGTTTTTTTTCCTGCCCTGATGTAAACTGAATACAGAAAACATAATTATGGCGCTAGGATCCGCCTTCTAGGATCTTCCTAGTACTAGGATCTCCTCCCTCCATGTAAACAGAGCCAAAGATAGTGAGTAAGCATGGATTAATCTATGGAAAATGGAAGCTCATAGTGTCAAAATGCTTCTTAAAGCAGAGAAATTGCCTGAAAGGGCTGAATCACTTAGTTAGGCCTGACAAAAGCTCCTAAAAAACGTGCTCACCAAAGATCTGGGAACTAATTTTCCACAAATCTTCGAGATATTTTTTTTCACAAATTACCTGAACACACAAATTTCACATTACATTTGTCATAGAAAATTTGTCAAAGAAATTTGCATGTGTGTATGGGGCTTAATAATGCATGTGCCTGCTAATTTTGGACACCATAGAACACTAATCAGTGATCCAAAAATCTTCCACTCCTCTAGATAAAGAATGCTTACAAGGCTGAAGTGCTAGTGCCTGCTGGTTGCAAAAACACGAAAAAATTCTACAGAAAATAGTTTAAGAGCCAGTTTTTCTTCCCAAAACATAAAGCTTGGTTGCATTGACCTTTGTAATCATTCTTCTTGAGTTTGTTAGAAACCCTTCAGAAAAACTGTGCTTTCCCAGAATACCTTAAAGGAGGGGGGACTCCATGGTAACAACAGAGATAGCTAATTAGGGAGAGCATGTATTCATTAAGGTTAATTTGATCTTGGTTTTCAGTGGTTGCAAACGGGTGTTCCATTTAATTTTGATCAACATTGACATGCATGGTTTTAGTGCTTGAAATTAGTGGTTGTTCTGCCGACCGAGACCACTAGAAAAGTTCTGGGCAACCATTTTTCAGTACAATTTTACAGGCCCGGTCATCCAAGAAACAAACAATGGATGACCGAAGAAGAATGGAATGAAGTACTTACATTTTCTGTGATGACCAACAAAATAATGAACTAATTTGCCACAAGGAAAAGTTGCCCTATTTTTTTAATAACTGTCAACCTTCAGGTAATAAATGGAGGCAACAAAATCTTTAGAAGCTGAATTACACGTATAGTAACTGCAAATCACAGTCAGTGGCCACCATCTTGGATGTACACATTCCACACAATCCGGCCAGGATCTTTGTGTTTACCGATCCAAGATGGCGGCAGTTCCCAGGCCTCCCCAAAAAAGTTTGGCACTGACAAGCTTAGTGCTCGTGTATATTTAACAACGACAACAACAAACACTTTATTTCAATAGGGTGCATAATTACAGTCAGACTGTAGTCTCCCTTATGGCCCTATGAAACTTAAATACAACAATTTCTAAAATACTAAAATCCTTTAATACTAAATACTAAAATACTAAGATAATAAATAATTTAAAAAAAAGTTCTGTAAATCTTTTGTAAATCATTAAAGTTTTCTGTAAATCATTAAAGTAATACTTGTGGAGTACACTGTCGAACATTCATTATAAATTCATCTTAATTAACTACAGGGTACTATGTTAGTAATGTTTAGTTTTTTCTGTTACTAACCACACTATTGTAAGACAGTAGTGTCCATTCATATTGTATTGTAAGTAGCTGTAAGTAGTGTAAGTTGCTATAGTACTGTAAAATGAAATTTAAAAAAAGACTAACGATATGGTTTTTGGTACAAATAAAAAATATTCGTTAGCTTAGTCTGAATGGGCACTTAGGCCTTGTTCAAATGTTGAACTTTAATGTGCCGAACCTAATATAAATGAGCAAAAGCTATTGCTTTTTGCAGATTTGCACTACAACGTAGGTTTAGCACATGAAAACTTCAATGTTTGAACTAGGCAAAGATGCCTAAAGATTCCATTAACACTCACAATACCAACTCATCGATGCATCAAGGGCGTCAATCAAAGAGTGATCCTCCCGGCCAGAGATTCATGTCCAAAACTGAAGACAAATCACAAGTTAATGCATGCTTACAAGCCAATGAAGCCTTGAGGTTTTGTCAATTCCAACTTTGACGATCCCTTCAGCAAGGGAATGAAATAAAAAATCCAATGCACTTTTTGCCTTTTCTTTGCCTTAACTCAGTAAATGTAAAAATCTAATCGAGCGTTGATCGGTGTCCATAGAGAAGATGGCATTCATAAATTTGGACAAATCGAACATTATTTTGTGATATTAGCATTCATTTTTACACGATAAGCTTAAAATTTTAAAGCTAAAAAGCTCGTGGGGTCGTGTATATTTGAAAAAGCTATGGTTTTAGATTCTTTGCATTAGACTCGGCGATGAAAAGTTCGACATTTAAAACGGCCCAGTAAGGGGCCGTCAACATATTCACAAGTTCCCCGTTTAACGTCCACTGGACATAAGGGGGGGGGAGGGGTTGAGGAAAGTCAACATTTGGACGTTAAAGTGGGGATTCTAGGACAAAACCAAAATAACGCATTGATAAAACACATTTTACTTATGTTGATAACAGAACATGAAGAGAGAAACGTGCCACAGTAGAAAATGACAACAAACTTGGTGCCGCTGTGCTCTACGTAGTTTGTCGCTTATAAAGATGGCGCAGAAGGAACACACGTTCGCTAGATTTTACAAAACTAAATTCATCGGCTCTAGAAAAACATGGAGTATGAAATTGCAACTGGACATTAAGGAGGAGGGGGGAGGGGGGTCTGACCTTAACGTCCATTGGACGTTAAGTGGGGATCTTTTGAATATGTCAACGGTCCCTAAGTAGTGGGGCAAACTGGGGACTGGTCACGATAGCCTGTATTGATCGATGGGAGAGTTGAAAACACTGACCCCCAGTCCGCGGACTACCCACTGACCCCGACTCCGCGGTCTACCCTACGGACTACTCCGTGGACTACCCTACGGACTACCCCTGCGGACCCCTAAATAATCAACCAAATTTACTTTTACGGGGGAAAGAGATACAACAAACCTACCTGCGCTACCTATGTGGTCATAAACAGCTGCCACCTTGCTATTCGCCCATTTCCTCGACCCAGTCTTTTTTCAGTCTCAGCCCATTCTTCAACACGCCGGTGGACGTTCGGTAAGTGTTAGGTGAATATTAATCGTTTTAATATTTTTCAAATGTTTCCCGTCGACCGTTTGCTGAAAAGCAGCTTTTTTAAACCTTCCTTACTGATAACATGAGTAAGTGTTAGCTTGCATGTATACCAGATAAGAGTTCGAGGCTATAAGCAACATCTTGCACTGTAAATTTCATTCCACATTAAATGTCTTAAAAAAAAAACAATAATAAAAGAGTGTTTAAGATTGACCGGTGGGTCTTGCGCTTGCCTATAGTTCTCACTTGCATGATGGATGACATTAGCGATATCATCAGTCCCTCATGAAATACGTGCCAGCCGATGACAGCTCATATTTCATAAAATCAGTCAATCGATGTCCACCTTAAAAATTTATAACCCAACACCCACGGCAGGAGACGGAGCCAATTTTGGAAGTCGCCATTTTTGAATACAACTCGCCTAGAAGTCTCCTGAGAAGTACTGGGCGCGAAGTTAGGTTGCAATAAGAAGGACTGGGTTGAGGAAACGGGCAAAAGCAAGATGGTGGCTGTTTACGATCGCGCAGGTAGTGCAGGTAGGTAAAAGTAAATTTGGTTGATTATTGAGGGTAGTCCGTAGGGGTAGTCCGTAGCGTAGACCGCGGAGTAGTCCATAGGGTAGTCCGCGGAGTCGGGGTCAGTGGGTAGTCCGCGGACCGGGGGTGAGTGTTTTCAACTCTCCCATTGATCGATATAGCACAAGCGTCGAAGATACCGAGTTTGCACATACTCCGGAAAATTTCACGCAAACGACTGAACCACATACCTGCATACTGCTTTTACTATTTACGGGTAGAATCAGGTTCTTTAGGTCCTTTTTGCTCCGCTGGGAAACTTCAACAAAAGGGATTACAAACTCCTCCCTTTCCGCTGTGGCGCTCCTGTGGCGGAATGTGGCCGTGAGCGCCAACTGTGAACAACTGGTCAGCGTACCTATAACGACAGTAGTTATCAGGTCATGTAGTCGGTCATGTATGGGGCAGGTATGGGGACCTGTATGGGAAGCTATGGCCACAGGTAGCCCAAGTTCATTATCTGAGGCTTTCAACCAGTGTAATCTACTGTTACTCTCTGGTCTGTGTCACATAAAAATTTGTATGGCAAAAAATATTGCCAGCACTTAAAATGAGCTAAGTGAAATAAAGTTGCCTTTATGTGACTCACCTTTCTGGCTTTCTTGTAATTCTACTTTCGGTGGAAGGTACCGAAGGTGTTTTTTTCTTATTTGTTGTCCCCATGTGGGTTTTGTTATTCGTACCTAGGGCTGTTAAAATCCAAAAAGAAAACGGAGGGTTACCGTGCATTTTTCAGAGATAATTAGGCCCACATATAGTTAAAAAAGTGCTGACTGAGCATTTTTCATAAATTAGGGAAAAAACTTTCTAACATCAAAGATAGCCATTATTTGACTTAAATAAACTTGTCACAAGCATCTCCTTAAGGTCATTCCCCCGAAATAAAATTTAACATACGATTTTTGTCAAACTTTCACAAGTTGTTATCTATCGTGCATTGTTTTGAAATATAAAATAAAACGAACAGGTCCCCATGTCCGTTTACGAGATATCATCGTCTCAAGTAACCCCATAATTCCTTGCTATTTCGCCTAACGAACATATGTTTATTTGATCAGTTTACGCTACTTTCCGTAGAAAATCTTGAAACAATGTCTAGATGTAAAATATCAGTAAGAAAGAATAATTTACTAGACGTTTTATGGCAAATACTCGAAGTATAGGACGAAATTCGCTGAAATATGGACCAGGGGTGTTTGACAGGGGCGGTATTTATAGACCTGAGCAAAGCGTTTGACACTGCCGATCATGAGTTACTCCTGGAGAAGCTGCGCGGATTTGGCTTGGAAGGTAAAGAGTTAGTCTGGTTTAAGGACTACCTCAGTAATAGAACTCAAGTAGTGGGGTACCAGTCTTTTTTCTCAGATCCCTGTGCTCTGCCTTCTGGTGTGCCCCAGGGCTCAATTTTGGGTCCACTTTTGTTTGTATTATTTATAAACGATCTTCCCCATGCAGTTTGACAGTGCAGTATCCTGTTATACGCTGATGACACAGTCATTTTCTTCGCTCATAGAGATGCCTTGGTGATCGATTAGGTCCTGAATGAGGAACTTATCATTCTTATGTGCTGGACACATAAGAAATTTTTGTTTTTAAATAAGAGTAAGACTGAAGTTGTGATATTTGGAACGGACGCTAGGATATCTCAAGTCTCCTGCTTTAAGGTTTACATAGGAAATTATGAATTAACTAGGGTCAGTGAATTTAAGTACTTAGGCGTTGTTCTTGACAAAAATTTATCTTGGAAGGCACATGTTAAGTATCTTTTCGCTAAAGGAGGTAAAAGAGTGGGAATGTTGGGACGGCTACGGAAGAACGTGACAGTAGGTGCAGCTAACACTCTGTATAAGTCGCTTATAGTTCCGATTTTTGATCGTTGTGATAGTGTTTGGTCCTGCTGTGACAAGTGCGACGCAGACGGTCTAGAACGCCTCCAACGTCGAGCAGCCAAAATTGTATCTATGTCTAGTTCAAGTGACTCTGCTATGCAGATTTTGAAATGGGTGCCACTAGAGACCCGCAGAGACAAACATGTATGGAAGTTAGTTAAGAAATGCCCAACTAATAACGTCCCTCAGCTCCTTCTTAATTATTTTACCTGATGTCGTTCCCAGGATTACGCGACAGAGTAATTGTCTTCGTATCCCGCGAGTTAGGACTGAAGCCGCCAAGGGAGCTTTCTTTTACAACGGAGCCTTGATTTATAATAACTTTTTAAACTAGATCCTTCTTATGTCGACGATGTAATTGTCATTTCCTTATTCGTATATTTTTATTCTTATTAATTTTACGCGGATATAGAATTTAGTCCTTTTTATATCTTATATCTTTTTATCAATTAGGTTAGTTTGTTTTGTAATAATTTTAGGATGTTTTTATACCCCTTTTTGTATTGTAAATAATTTATTTTTCAGGGCCCCTATTGATAACAGAGTCTGCCTTGACTCGGACGCAATTTCCCTGAATAAATAAAGGTGTTTAAGTTTAAGTTTAAATTGACTTAAAACGTTCCTTACGTACGTATTCTCGAGGTCGTGATTTCATCTCCGTGAGTAACGCGTTTCTAGTAATAATTTTTTTTCGAACATATGTTTTTTTCTAACTCTTTGAACAAAAAGAGAATGAATGGTAGGTCAAAAATATTTGGAAAAAAAGATAGGTCCCCATGCTTGTTTAAGAGTAAATAACTATTCTTTTCTCTGGTGAGCTTATTCTTATAGGAAACCTATTACTCCCTGGATGTGCGCGCTGTGAGCGCGCGCTAATGACGCAACAAATCGTGCGCAGTAAGGATGCGTAATGACCTTAAGAAATGCTCCACGCTTTCCTGGTTTTCCCCTATGTACAAAAAAGTGTGGAAAGCCAGATGAAGTTGTCTAAACTGATAGGCGCTTTGTAACGATACCAAACAGATACAATTCTCAACAGGTTGCGGAATTCCATATGCGAACTTCCGCTCCTTGGGGCCATTATTTGACCTAGTAGATTGGAATGTTTTGTAAAATAACTTGTGACAAATAGTTTTTTCTCTGAAAAAAATATTTGACAACCCCTAACAGTTGTCATGCTTCCGATTGATTACATGAAAACTAGTGGTCACCGTGCATTTTTAAACGTTTTTGTCCTGATCACGCTAAACACTCATAAAGTGGAGTGCATTTATGAATTGTAAAGATTCTTCTCAACTTGTTGGCCCCCTAAAATACAGTACATTTCAGTTGTGCAGTTTACTTTCGCCAAAAGATGAAAAACGACAAGGGAAACATAAAGGCAAAAACACAATGCGGACCGCTGAGGAAACAGTGAAGTTGACTTATTTCTTCTTCAAAAAGAAGACTTCAGTATGGCTTTCACCGGCAGCTCTTCTTGCAGCATTCTTTGGAAAGCTAATTAAGTTCAAGGAGAGTACTTGTGAAACTACACTTAACCCATTATCTTAAGGTGTTTCGATACAGTTTTTTTAGGACCATACCTAACTTTTTGAATCCGCTCTTAGACAGTCTTTTCCTTGTCAGATCAACGTGAAATTTGCAATACTTGTTGGTTTTGGATTGAACTTTAGCGTGGTTTACATTTTGTAAAAATCGATATTTCCATGACAACGATAAACAAAAATCCTCGAAAACAGTAAAATTGAAATTTTGCACGATCCAGCTTTCGCTTCGAAAAGAGAATACCAGCGTCTTAAACTGTGGTGTATGGCAAACAAAATATACAAGAACAAAAAAATTCTGTATGTTTGTTTTGAAGTAAATCACAAAAACATTTTCAACCTTAGTTTTTGCCTAGTAATAGTAAATGCACTGAAAAATAATCAACGCTTTGACGAAATGGCGAGTAAATACTGTTAAAATGTGTCTTTTACTTACTATTTTACGCCTAGAAAGTTTTGTTGAAACTGGTGTTCGCGATCTCGAGAACGACTTGTTTTTCTAAGATCATTCGCGTAATAGTTTTGTTGTAATTTTTTATTTTGAGCGCTTTTGCGAAAATCTTAAGAACAGCTCGATAGATTTTTTTTAAATATTAAACATGCGTGCTTGACGATAGATTCAGCAAAGAGTTTGAACTCACGATCAGTTGCTGTATCATTTTGTTCCAAAGAAAATTACAAAATTACTCGGAAGCAATTCCATTCGATCATTTGCTTCAACATCTTGAGAAAAAGTATTTTCAACATAGGAATTCTCTCCATCGATTAAACAATTCTTATAATGTAAATCCACAATCAAATACTAACTGGTAATTTGCTTTACCGTGGAAGTAGAAGCGAAGTACTTGAGAATTTAACCGAAAGGTTGACGCTCGCGAAGTCTTTTCAAGAGGGTCGCTTTCCAAACGTCCCCTGAAAAACAAGTCTGTTCAGTGAACACACCGAGTTCTACTATTCGTCGACCCTCTCGCCAAGTCAACGTCGTCCCTCCCGCGCTAACTTCCTTGTTTCACTTGTTGTCGGAAGCCGGTGTTGATGTTTGGTTTTCGTCGTGCAAGCGCTGGCGCTTCGACGGCCCGAATTCTTTCATAAATCTACCATTTCGTTTCCGTTTCATGTTCCCCAACTCAACGACAACTCAATACACCTACAATATTATTTTCGCACCACTGCACATACAGGCTCTAAAGGGGTCACGTTTCCAGCCCGAGCACTACACGATTATAAGAGTTTGTATGGAGAATATTACTTGCCCTAAAAATGTGTTAAATGTAAAATAGCCTTCTCTTTTGAACTCACCTGAGACTTATTCTTGTGTTTCTCAGTGTTTTTGTTGTGGTTTAGGCCTCGAAGGGATAACAAAACGCCTTTCTTAGCGAGTCACTTAATTGGCCTGTCCCAGGCGTTTAGATTGTGCGGAGCAGCGAAAAGCGGGAGCAGCGAGGAAAGACTTTTACGAGACCATAAACGGGATAAAAACAGTGGAAATGCAAGAAAACCAGAAAAGTGAGTTATATAAAGGCAATTTTATTCCGCATGTAGCTCATTCAAGTGCTGGTAATACTTCCTATACAAATTTTTTACGACACAGGCCAGGGAGTTAGAATGCACTGGTCTCCTCAGGTAATGAGCTTGGGCTACCTGTGGACTATTCCGATATTTTCTGTCACATTACTACAGCTTTGGTTGCCTGTGGTGACAGTTCTTTCATTTTATTGGCCAGTTTCCTGCCAGCTTAGGGTTAACCTGCTCCCTCCCCCCCCCCCCAAAAAAAGAACACATGATGGCAGGTTCAGTGCCAGGGTGCGCGTTTCCTAGACCAGCCGTCGGAAAAGGAATTGGAAAGGAAGGAGAAAGTATGGTGCGCAGCCGCAGCTTTGTTTCTCGGCTTTTAGATAAAAGTTGAATATGGAAATGCCGTGTTTGTGAAGAAGGAAAACTAGAGGATGAGAACCAACATAAATTGGAACGCACATATTTGGCGGGAGGATATTTGTACCCCTGCGCCAAACCTTCCTACAACTGAACTTCGGCATTTGTCCATTCTAAGCAAGATCTTAACCTTTCAAGTTCCTTATCCTCTCGATTTAACGCCGGAGGCGTTTAAAACTCGGCCTCGTAGACCCAGCGTTTATTCCAGCATTCAGGGGTGCCGCTCTCTATACTGTATATAACAAAAACAACTGTATTTAGTGCGCGCTAAAACACCAATGTAATGTGGCACGGTCCGGTGTTTATTTACTTGGTGAATTTTTTAACCAACCAGTTTCCTTTATTATTTATTTATTTATTTATTAATTTTTTTTCAAAACCAGCTGAAGGCTTACTGAATTAGGAACCAAGTTCAAGAAAACCACTGAGAAAAAAGAACAACGAGAGAAAACTGTCATCAACTTTGTCTTATCTCAGTGAACCTCTGCTCCCTCAGTTCTGAGAAGGCAAGGTTATGGAACGACTCACGGAATTATACTGAACTATAATTTCTGGAGAGACCCTCTAAAAAAACAGACAACACTCAATAAAGATGATACTCGAAAGAAAGTTCGCTTGAAGAACAGGGGCCCGTTTCTCGAAAGTCCCGATAACTTTTCCGGCCCGGAAAGCTCTTTTATGCGCGCGATGTTTGCATGAAAGACTCAAATTTTGTTTGTTTTGAAAGCTGAGCAATAAAATTCTAAGTTGATAAAACAAGTCAGGCCGATATGCGGGCTAAAAAACTACGTCAACGTTCTAAAGATTTTGTTTTTAAAATATAGCTCCGGGTCCGAAAAGTTACCGGGACTTTCGAGAAACGGGCACCAGGGGCCCGTTTCTCGAAAGCCCCGAAAACCTTTCGGGCCCGAAAAGCAATCTTTAATTACCCGTATCTTAATAACAAACTAGTGTACAGACGTGAATGGACGTGGGAATCTCTATTCATATGAAAATTGTGTGAAAAGGACAGCTCTGTAAACTTAGGGTTTAAGATTTTTGTTATGCCTTTTCGGACCCGAAAAGTTTTCGGGGCTTTCGAGAAACGGGCCCCAGGACCGGAAAAGTTACCATGATTTAAAGAACGATTGACGATGCGCCGTTGTTCTGATTTTTGTTTGTTTGTTTGTTTGTTTCTTTTTTTTTTTTCGCCTGTTTCAGATAGAAGTGCAATTGTAGTTGCTAGTGTTTAGAACTCTTTGTCTGCTTCTTAGTAAATAAATTCAAATAAAACAGTAGAAAAATAACCAGTCAGCAGTTGCGACACAATCCTTGTTAATACACCCTGATGTCGAATAAAGGCCGGGACTTCAAATAAACGTCGGCCTTGTAGACGCGGCGTTTAATCGAGAAAATACAGCTTTGAAATGAAGTTACTTCCAGGGACTTCTAAGTGCTTAGAAATCAGTTGAGCGAGCTGGTAGCGAGTTAATTAGTTTTGAAAGGTTAAAAAGTTACAAGATAAGAAATGTACAATATTAAAATTCACAATAAAAACAAGATAAAATCACGAAATCAAATTTGTTTTTGTTTTTTGTTTTTTTGAGTCAAAGAGATCGACCACAACATTTCTCCAAGATGACCATTTTTCCTGGCAATTTAATTTGGGTGGCTACTTAAACAGGTTTGGCCATATAAGGGCATTGCTGTAGTTGATTCATCCTTGAAGATTTCTCGTGATTGAGCAGCAGACAAATCAAGCTGCATTATGATCTTGGCATAATCTTCAGTTTGATTTCTTTCGCAGCAATAGTAGCCCTGAGAGTTACTTCCGGTGGGATCTTGGTATCTGCTGCAACCTGGAAGCTAAATTTTTTCAACATGCGAGCCAGCACCAACTTTATTTCCATTTGTGCAAACCTCATCCCGATGCAGTTGCGAGGACCATGGCCAAATGGCATGAAAGCATAGGGATCACGTGACTGTTTGGCCTCAGGGGTAAACCTATCTGGATCAAACCTCTCAGGATTTGGCCAAAGCCTGGCATCCCTGTGGATACTATAGGTTGGTATCACTACTGAAATACCCTGTGGCACTTTCAAGCTTTTCAGCATGCAGTCCGCAGTACACAGACGGATATTAAATGGAGCTTTAAAGAGAGTCAAAAAAAGCTTTTGATTAAAATTGCGAACAAACTATGAATGGTTTTAGTACAACGCTAAATTTTGGCATGCTCCCATTGGTCAAAATCGATCACGTGATGCGATAGTGTCTCTCCTCAGCAGGCGCCTATCAGCGAATAAGGCCCATTTTGGCAATTTTCGCTCAAACTTTAGCATTGTGTAATAAAAACAATAGAATCCTTCCATCTCAGACCCTATGTGTGGTAGGTTCCCTTGGAAATTTGATGTTCAAACTTTATATAAGCCCTCTAACTACGTTCCGTTGGGCTAATATTTGTCGTGAACATCAAATGTCCGAGGGCAACCTATCACACGATAGTGCCGTAGAACAATGATATCAACGTTTTTGATACAATTTGCAGTCATGCAGGTTCACCAGCTGCTTCTAAAAAGTTCTAAAACAGTTCAAATACTGTTCAGGGCTGGAGCATCCATATAGTCAGGGCTGCACTGGTCACTGGCAGTCAGGAATTTACCTGGGAACATGTCTGGTTTCAAGTTACCAACGTACCAAAAAAAATTTGTTATTCCGGGTTGATGCATGAGACTTATGGATATTTAACTTTTATATGTAAATAAAGATGTCAAAAATAGATAAAAACAAACAGATTAAAATAATGGAAAAAGTATCACATTTTCTGGCAACAGCTTTTTCTTTAACAAATGTATACATAAATATATATTTTTTATATTTTATGTAGCAATAGCAACTGATTTCTGCGTACAGATTGCTCTAGGTTTTGTTGTTTTTATTTAACACCCGATAAACCATACATATTATTTTTACTCAAAAAGCTGCATTTAAGTTTAAATTGGGTTTGAAAAATGGGAAGCTCTTTTCAAAAGTACATCATACATTAGGTGCCACTCCCTCCAGAAATAAAGAAAAGAAAACGACTAACATCACATTTGCTTCTTGACATGTCTGGCTAAAAGGCTATGTCTCACTCAGATTTTTAACAAGTGCGTTTGTTCGTGTTTAGCAAATGAAGCCAGAGCAGACAAATAAAATAGCACTTTATGTGCAAAAAAATCTCTCCCTTTAAAATGAAAAGAGGGGTTAAAATTTGCAGGCATGGTTATGTAGAAAAACTACCAAGAATTGCCTACACGTATTTAATACTGTTTATGTTCAGCTTCTACGGGACGAAGGGTGGAACAGTACAGAAAACATTATCCCCTTACCTGGTGGGTAAAGCCTGAGGGTCTCAGATATTACCATGTCCAAATATGGCAACTCATTTACTGTCTCATAGGAAGGCATTTTACTCTCATCATCCCACACGCTGTCAATCTCCTTCTGCAGCTTTTCCTGCACATCTGGGTTGGTGGCCAAATGATAGCAGACAAATCCCAGTGCATTACTGCTTGTTTCATAACCAGCAATCAGGAAGATTATACTTTGTGCCAACACCTCATCAACAGTCATTTTTTTAGAATCCGAGAGGGATGGGTCAGCTGCCACTAACATCAAATCCAATAAATCCTGTCATTAGGTAAAAGCCAAAATCTCGACATCATCATCATCATCATTATTATTGCGATTTGAACAGAAAAGTATTTTGGAGAACATTTTATCATTGTTTGAGTATGCATTTAAAATCAAAGGAACCTGACAGAAATCAAGAATTCAAGTTCAGTTAAAGTTTTATAGATCTCAAAGTCATTAATAATTCAATAAGAGGCAAAGGAAATCACCCCTTTGCGACAGTAGTTTGAACACCGGATCTTAATTACCATAAAATTTGCAAACTTTTGCTTTCGTTTTCTCCAAGAATTATTTTAATAATTAAAATGGTTGGAGAAGCCATATCAAAAACTTGAAAGAGTGTTCAGTGATTTACCCAAACACCTTGAGAAAGATATAAAGGTTAAAAAAAACCTCAGCTGTGCCTCATTTTTTCAACCTACTTTATTTTGGCCTGGGTCACTAAGAATTCAAGGAAACTGGCCCAACTGCAGGCCACCATGTGCTATAAATAAATTTCAGCCCTAAAATACTCAAATAAATTTCAGCCCTAAAATACTAAAATCTGTACCAGTAGTAATTTTTCACAACTCACACCCCACCAAAATCGTCGGGAAGTACCCCACCTCCCCCGGGCCCCAACGCTAGGACAGTGGACTTGAATTCACACTCATAGATTCCCTGTTACAACAACCTGACAAAGTGGCCAAATACCTTTCTGGGTGAGATGTTTCCTGTAGAATTCTTGGCAGCAACAATTTGTTCTGAGATATCCATTAGGTCCATCAAATCTCGTGTCAACAGGCTGGGGAATAACTCGATTATTTTACGTCCAAATGGAATCAAAGTGAGAACGGTGAGGATGATTCTTTGTGGAGCACTTCCATTGATGGCTCTTTTTGCTGCAATTATGGCTGGTTCATTGGGATTGTTCTGTGAATCAGCTTGGATTCCAAATGCACACAGTAAAATTACATCCATTGTAAGACCTTGGTGATACCTGATAATAATAATAATAACAATAATAATAAATTTTTTTTTTTTTTTTAATTAATAATAATACCTTTATTGATAGTCATAGTGAAAATACAATGGACAGATAAGAATAAGATGCTAAGAAATTACAATCAATTATCAGTTTAAAAAATTTTTAAGAACTAAAATTCTTTTCTTAATTCTTAATTCTTCTTCTTATTGTTGATAGTAATGATAATCTGCATTACAATCAATCAATAGGTTAAAAATACTAACGATTTATGAAAAGGTAATAAAATATTCTAATAGTTAAAAGTATATATATCCTAGTGGCGCTCATTCGTGAAACTCGGAATAAATAATAAAATCAATCAAAGTCCCTATCTAATGGCTCCCTCGGTTGCTTCAATTTCAATGTCAGAGTTCTTTAAGTCCCATGAGACCCTCTTAACTGTTCGTGATCCACGAAGGCAGATTAGCGCTGATCTCAAAAGAGCAAAGGAAGTTCTTGCACGAATCCAGGAGATTGTCTTGGCGTAATCTTCTCCTTTCTTGATAGCGATTAGCTCGGCTAGGCGGCTATGAAACATCCGGCATTCTTTCCCCATTCCACCCGTGGTTGTAAATACCAGCGGTGTGAAAGTTCCTTGCTCAATATCAACAACTCTGCTTGCGTACTGCCGCTTCTTCTCGTTCTCATGTATCCGATAAATTTGTTGCGGTTCCAGGTCCCTATAGCTTTCAGCATTTGGGTGACAGACCCTGACGTCGAAAAAGGCTGATTGCTGAGGCTCCCAAAATCCGCGTGCATGTATATCCAGTCTGGCATCTCTCGCTGTGTTCGACCCTCTTGTCAACTGCTCACCTGATACATCTTGCAGCACTGGTTCAGTAACGACATCGCTACAAACCAAATTTATCAACTCCGCTTCCAGATCCCTCAGTTCATTATGCCTCTGAATGACAAACCCCCCTCTCTTACATATCATGGCGTGGTCAACATCAAACAGTTCCCCGCACACACAGCTGGATGGAATATCGTCGATTGGCCAGTCATAACGTAGTTTGACTCCGTCCTTAAATTGCCTTTTGTTAAGATTAAATCCTAACTCTTTAAGAGGCAGTACTGTTAGCCACGTGGACGATCCTTTTTCGGCAGCCAATTCTAGTGCGCGTTGAGTCTTCTGAGATGCGACCTCCTTTATTCCATTGACCTTGTTTTCATTATCCTTTGCTCTCTTTTCTCTTACCTCTTGCTGTGCTGATGTTATCAGGGAGGGATCTGGCAGCTGATGTGCCTGGGACACAATCTGTGCAACGAGAGGCGTGGTTACTTTGACTGATGACACGTACTCACGCTGTGCATCGTCACACGGGTTCCCCAGGCCCAGTCCTCCCAAGCGAACTGGTAACGATAGTATTTCCCTGTCCAGCTGGCTACACTGCCGATCTGTAAGAGCAGGGATAAGTATATGTGACATAGCGTTCTCTAACGGCTCAAGCAGATCTTGAATATCTGGAATGGTTCTGATGAAATACGTCCATCGATGTTTTAGGCCAAACGTGTATGCTGCATAGCACGCTTGGGGCTGAACCGCAGCAAACTTGGCTAATCTCGTTATTTCACTGATCCAGTTGGACACCTTATCACTCACATAGTCCTCCACATATTCTCGTGAGCCTATCGCAGCTCCAAGATGTTTCTGCCCTTGTGTTGTTACATTCACAGCTGTTTCCTTGAACGCCTCCTTCACGAGATCCTCCTTGTCTGGCTTGGTGATAACCCAGCATTTCTTGGCTTTTGGGAAGTAACCAAAATCCGGGCCGATCGTACTCAAGGTGTCCCACCACTTCTTGATATCCGAAACAGAGCCAGCTCCGCTGGCATCATCTGCAAACCAGCACTGCTTGATCTCACATGCTCCCTGGAGACCAGTAATTAGAGGTTGCATACTTAAGGCGTATAGTCCCATTGCGAGCGGGTCACCCTGTGTTGTTCCTTCAGCTGAGGGGATTTCCTGGCCTCCGGTGATAAACAGGCGTGACGAGAGTCTATAGGTGTTGATTGCATAGACCGCGATGATCGGACATAGGACCCGGACATTATGCAGTGCCGCCGCTCGGTTTAGTGAGTTGAATGCATTAGACGCATCGATTAACAGCACCGCGTCGGTTTCGTCACTCTCAAATATAGTATGCATTGCATGTATGGCGGCTTCACTCCCAGATTTCTGTCCCGCGCATAGCTGAAGAGACCCGCTAACCCCTACAACATCATTCTTGGCAACGTTCATGACACACTTTCCCATGATCCGCCGGAGCACTTCGCCCACACCTATTGGCCTGACTTCACCTTCACCCTTATCAAGGGGAATCAAACGGCTTGCCACTACTGCTTCTATGGTACTTGGATCAATAAAATGTGTGCACAGAATCTTGGTCATAGTGGCTATCGCATCGCATAATTTAGAAGATGATTGTTTGAAGGACTTGCTAGCCATCATTCTTCGAAAACCGTTCGCATCGATTCCGGATGGACCCCCCGATCCTTTGGTTCGCAGCGCGGCTTGTCTAACCATTTCACCGTTTATCTCCGAATACAGCGACTCTGGTATGGCATCATCAATTGGCCCAAAGAGCAGGGAGCCTAATTTTGCTGGTTTTGGATCTGGATGTTTTTCTTTGAGTTGCGCCATGACGTCATCAGT
This sequence comes from Siderastrea siderea, assembly GCA_964030785.1. Classification (NCBI taxonomy): domain Eukaryota; kingdom Metazoa; phylum Cnidaria; class Anthozoa; order Scleractinia; family Rhizangiidae; genus Siderastrea; species Siderastrea siderea. The sequence goes on along the minus strand of OZ034968.1, from coordinate 14,646,366 downwards.
CAAACCTAGCACGCCACCACTGGATGTCTCACTCACAAAACGCAACGCTGCATTGATCTGGCCCTCGAGAACAAGCTTTGCAAATACTTTAGATTTATCGGGCGGGTCTGACATTTTCGACTTTCCGATGCGACCTTGAATAATTCTTCCTTCACGTAGCAGTTTATGAATTTCACCCTCTTTCCAGAGGACAAGGCGCTTAGACAATGCATCCGCGTGATCTTTTGCCTTAGACTTGGGACCTGGTTTTTGAAGGCCCACGGCGAGAAGAACAAAAGCAGCCTTCAGCGAGACATGTTGCTCATCTGAACCATTATTCCAGTTATTAATGTGCAGCGTCACTTGATCAATAAAGTCACGCCCTATTTTCCCGTATGGTACAAGAAAAGCATTCTTTCTCCAAGTGACAATCTCGTTGTAAGCGTCGACTATGTTTGACGCCGATATAATAATTGCAGTTCCGTCACTTCTCTTTCCCCAGTTGATCGTAGACGGTTTATGGACGGTATCATACGCTGGAAGGCATCCCGGCTTGCATTCATTTTCTCTGTTGTTGTCGTTTTCACTTACATTATCTAGGACAGCATTGTTCTTGCCTGCATTGTCTACGCACAGATTGTCTTCTTTCCACTCTGTCTGCCCTGTTACTCCTGGGATTTCACTGCCAGGACATGTCATATGCAAATCTATGGTCAGTGTTGCTTGAGTAGAATTAGCATAACTACAGCTCTCTGCGTCTTGAATATTATATGTATCGCTGTTTACAATCTCTGCATTAAAGCTCCCTGAATCTATTCTAACCGCTTGAACATTTCTAGATATATTATCTGCACTGGATATAGATTCGGCAACATTTTCCGTCTGCTCATCTCCTGTAGCGTTCTGTGAACACTCTCCTTGTGGTTTTCTGAGCTCTGATTCAAGCCTTGCAGCTTGATCACGCAAGTTTTGATTTGAGAATCCATATTCCCCATATCCTTTAGCATCCCATAACTCTCTCATGATCTTAATGTAGCCTTTCTTCCTCCCATTTCTCTCAAGCGGCGGCTGTTCTGATTTTGTCATAGCAATGGCCTCGCGCTTGCAACACAACAAATCCTCTTTCATCTGCTGTGTCCATGTCTTTTTCGGTTTGAGCTGCCTTCGTTCCGCCATGTTGGTGTTATATTATACTATATATAATAATAATATATATAGTATAATATAACACCATTATTATTAATAATAATAATAATAATAATAATAATAATGACTTTATTAACGTGTCAAGCAAAAATCTAGCAGAGGGGATTCCCCACTGCTAATAGAGTAATTCAACACAAATTATGTTTAATGAAAACAAGTGCATTCCACAATTTTGTTCTACAAAAACCTTCACTCATCATAAATTAAGTGGAACTGTGCATTCTCACAAAGTACCCAGGTGTTCCCTAATACTTAACATAAATTGATGACGAGGAAGTTAACTAAGTTGAGAAGTTCACAAATTATTCTCGGTCTTGCCTTTTTCAGATGGCTCTGGATTTTGGCACCCTTACATTACACTGAGTTCCTGACGTCACAATTACATGACATCATGACCAAAAAGCAGAAGTTTGGGAAGTTTGACAAAAAAAAGAAAAAGAAGACAAGGAAAGAAAAAGAACAGGTATTACTAGATCCGGTTGTCAGCAAATTGGCAACATCTGGCTAAACAAATCAGTCCACATGCAGACTTGGGATGAGCGTAAACTTTTGTGACTTTAAAATAAGTTCTGATAATATTATAGATATTAGAAAATACAATTGTTAACATGGTTTTCACAGTTCAGTCCCGCCAAAACATTTCGACATGTCACAAGCATGACAGGATGTGTTGGTTAACATGTGGTTGTGCTTTCTCCAACGTACAGTAACACAGATAATTCTATATTTCTAAACATTTTACACGTTTTACCTGACACTTTGAGTTATCAGGATCCTACTGTACATAAATATTTTGAAACTTACAAAATTGAAATCTAGTAAGAAGTGACATGTTATTAAGAATTTAAACGTGTTATGTTAAAATCATATCAGAAAGAAAAAGCTTCAATGGCCAATCTTGACAAGTCATGTTTTGTGTGACTAGTATATTTCTTTTTTCTTGTGTGACTGGTTCATTGTGCATGACAAATGTGCGTGTGAACACACTTTTCCAGAGAATGTCACTGCTTCTGCATTGTGTCATGGAGCAAAGTGTCAAAAAATAAGGAGACAAATTTAGAAAATAAAGCCAGTCGAGACACCGCACACGATGACATAGGGTGAGCCGTGCTGCACACTCATCCAAAAAGCCATGGTCTTACGGTGAGGGTCACTATTGACCAGTGGGTAGTTTGGGGGACCTTAAGTTCTATTCCATTGGTGTATGGGAGGTTAGAGTAATCTGTGGGTGCACATTCAAGCGAGGAAAAGGATGCCTATAAATAGGAACTTAATCATGGCTCATCTGGTAGTTGCCAACTGCATGTTACAAGCCTTAGGTTAAAATATAAAAATACATTTAATTTTCTTTAATTTTCTTCTGTACATAGAAAAATTAGAAGTCTGGGAAAGATAACGTTTTATCACTTTCATGAATATTTTAATATAGATATATATTGAAAATTAAAACTAATAAATAACATAATGAGAAAATAATGAAAACAATAAAATAAAAACACTTCATATAAAAATACTATTCTAACACTTTTATGAATACTTTAACATTTTAAAGCAATAAAAAAGGCAAATTACTTGATGACATCAAAGCTTTCTCGTGTCTTTGACACTTGTTCCAGCCTTTTCATCGAAGTGTCACAGGCTGAGTTCATCAGAGGAACCATCTGCTTCATCTGTGCGCACTGAACGTAGGACTCAGAGTGTTACGGATTCTTCTCCAGTCTTCTCCCTCAGCATGATTCAGCATCTTGTTGAAAGGTTCAGGAAACCTCAATTTTGTCGGCTGTTTAGAAACAAATTAGCCACAAAACTAGAATTACAGCAGATTGTCTTACACAGCTGATTTGAGCTGCCAAGTTGGGAAACATTTAAGTATTTGATCAAGATGGCAGAGGAACTAAGTTGGGGATTTGAAACATGACAGAGAATTGGCAGAGAAAGTACAAGAGGGGGAAATTTGGTTAGAGGGCAGGAGAAGGGCACACAAACCACAACCTGTTTCTCTTGCCCTTCCTTTCCTAGTGCAACTTGCCTAAAAAGGTACTTAATTTGAACTTTGCACATTTTTCACTCAAAACCTAAACACCCCCATCAATGTATCCCCTCAGGGACCACACCACCTACTGTACAGTTGGTGGGTGGGGGGGTGGGGTTGGGGGGGGTTAACTCGATCGCTCAAGTGTGAAGGAAAGCAGGGGGTGGCAGCAAAAACTTGAAGTTTATACCATTCATCTATACTAAGGGTATCAAACAACTTCGATTTACCAGTGATTAATATATTTTTTAATGTTGATATTTAGGACACAACAGTCAAAAACAAGAGTCGATATGTAAAAGTTCAAACTCTTTAAGAGTAGAAGAAAGTCAATGAGAGTTAAGAGTCAGAGGTCAAATGAGAGGGAGAGTTTCAACTTCTATCGATTGTATTTTCCAACTTCTGCATTAATTTTTTTTTTTTTTATGGCACCAAATCGTGGGGGGGGGGCGATAGCCCCCTCAGCCCCCCCTTGCACGCTCCCTGCCCTTTATCTCCCGGTTTTAGTCGGTTTTGGGCTTACCTCAACCCACTCACACCCCCCTCCAGGTTCCTTTGCCCTGTCCTTTATCTTACCTCACTTTAGACAGACTACTCACCGCCCGATCGTGAAATGCTTGAAAATCCTTTACGTAAACTTGTTTAATCATGTCAAAATCAGATATCACCAGACAGGGCACACTTCCCAACAGGTACATCCCGAACACATCTCCGTATCTTTTGCGATAATCTTCGATTTGCAGATGCATCTGGCCTTTATGTCTGATGGCATCGAGCATGTTACCGATAAATGGAAGAGCAGTAGGTCCTGGAACTTTGTCTCCGAAGGCGTTTTTCAAGACACGAAACGGAGCAATGCCCCAGGCGTAGACAACGAGAATTATGAGGGTAGCGATTGCGATCGTCCACCACTGAGATGCTCCCTGCTCATACAAGTTGAAGAAATCCATTGTATTACGTCCTTCAGTGAAGTGGGTGACTGATGTCTTTATCCCTACTGACCCTAAAGAGAGGTACGATCCAGATTTCTACCTGCAATGTTTTCCCTGGTTTGCAACTGACCGTGTCCTCAGAGTGACCTTCCGAGGAGGACCTGAGAACGAAAACTAACCCCAGGCTCTTTGTTCACCTTAGCATGTAGCATGGCGGCCGGGTCTGCGTTTAACTGGGTTGGCCGAATTTCGGCGAATGCGTCATTCATTCATTACTGTTTGAAGAGCTGTTTGTGCTTTTATTTACGATGGAAAAATCCACTGCCCTACTTTATACTTAAGCGATCCTGAAAAGCGTTGAAATCTAATTTGTTAAGTAAACATACTTTCAACGTAGGTCGACCTAGTGATAGTCCCAAGAACAAGGATAAAACTCAGAAGACGTATATTGTTATCATTATCAAGACCAGCTCACAATGCACAACTCTTCTCTTTCCAACTCGTCACAACTTTCCGAACTCTTCCCGTTCATTCTCAGTAAAAGGTAATGCAATTATTGAATCGACAACAATTTTTGAATCGACAACAGGTACCATCGACAATTTTAAGAGATTACTTAAGACTTATTTATTTACCAAGACGTATAAATGATTTATCATATTTTTGCTTGTTTTTACCATTATTTTTATAATTTTTGTTTCTTATTTCTTTTAATCGTACATTCATTCTTTAATGCAAGATTGTAATGTGCATATGAGTATATTTATAGAATCGACGGCTTATTGGTCAAGGTCGTCACGTGGTAGTGCCCGACCTTCTTTGCATGTAACGCAGGGGTAACGCAGTCCATAGAGGACATAGAGAATTGCTACTAAACGCAAGTAACAAAACAGGTTGTTAAACCGACTTTTTTCTGGCATCATGGGGACACCTCCACCAGTTTGGCAAGTTTTGTTGTACTACCCGAACATCGTTGGACATCTGCGAGTGCTACTCCTGTACACGATGGTGACATACAATTCCCAAGGTCATCACGGCTATGCGGTATCGTGTCTTTTGGCGAGCCTACTACTTGATACTGTGGATGGCGCTGTGGCTCGTCGCTTTAATCAAGTCACTAACTTCGGTCGTTACTACGACATGGCAATCGACACGCTTACACCTCAGGTCGTGTTTGCGTGTTGTAGCGCACACAAGCCACTTGCCTTCCTCTTCGCTGCTGTCACGCTAGTGTGGGTAGTGTTAGCTTCAGCTGGAACGGAGGGACACTCTTGGAAGACGGCAGTACAGCCTGTACTATTCCCGGCAGCCTGGTTTACTACTCCAGATGGCAGCTTCACTTGGTTTGGCACCCTACTTTACTACCTTGGGTTTGTGTACGCTCTGTGTGTTCTGTACCTCTGCGGAAACCGCGTAGCAGTGAACAGTGGCCTTAGATGGGTGGCGATAGTCGCTGGCGGGCTGGACCTGCTAAGCATGCTGGAATATGTGTACGAGTATGCACACGCAGTGGAGCAATGAGTCCCATGACGGCGGTGGGACGGATAATTCGTTCGATATTCTACTTCTCTACAATCTCAGACATCTATTGTTGTCACACTGTTATGTCCCCCTCCATATAAGAGCGAACTAGGCCTACAATAGTTGGCTTAGCCTGAGTATCAGGCCCCCTGGGGGGGGGGAGGGAGGAAGGGAGGGGGAACTCAGCCCTCATGCCTAGTTGGCTCAGTATTATTATATCGCTACGAACGCCTTGTCACGCAGGATAGCTTACTCCAGGCACCGTTCTTGTTTGCTCGTCATGCTCTTTCCTTCTTTAATCTTTTGAAAGATTAAAATCTTTAACTGTTATGCTTGCCGCTGGTAAAACTAATCTAGCAATGAATAAAGGGGTTACTTTCTGTGCTGCGTCGGTGGGGAAGTGAAAGAACGTTTAGAGGGATATGCCCTTCGTCAGAGCGAAACAAGCAATTGTGGGTAGCGAATGGTTATGTAGACGGTGGAGCTACGCTATTGATGGAAACATGGCAGCGTTAAAAAACCGGCACATGTTAATGGCAAAGGTCAACGGCTGGTTAGATACACTTTGCAAAATTCTGAAAGGGCCATCGGACTAAAGGCGCCGAACCTTGCTGGATCTAATCAGCAATTTTACATGGATATAACCAAAGAATAAAGGCTGATTGTACGGCTTGAAAAACAATGTATTTCACCTCCAAATTTCGTCAAGCAGGGCCTGTTTTCGCCAAGGAATCTGAAACCATGGTTTCTCTAAAGAAATCAGGCCGTGCCTGACGAAATATTGGAAGTGAAATACCATGTTTTGTTTCCCAGTCGTACAATCAGCCTTGCTTTTTGGTTATAGTAAGTAATACAATGGACAGAGTCAAACGGGCGTATTGATTGGTCTGGGAGAGTTTGTTTGAAGTACAGACGCACGAATAACGCAATGAGCCGCAAAGTTCTACGCACGCAAATCGTGCGGGATAACCGATACCAAAACAATGTATGAAACACATAAATTCCATTCTGTCGTGCTTCTGTATTCTAATAACGCTAATAGTACAACGCTAAATTTTGGCGTATTCCCATTGGTTGAAATCGATCACGTGACGCGATAGTAGCTATCAGCCCATAGTGCCCGATTTTGGCAATTTTCGCTCAAAATTTAGCGTTCTACAATAAAAACAATAGAGTCCTTTCGTCTCAGGCCCTGTGTGTGATAGGTTCCCTCGGAAATTTGATGTTCAAACTTCATAGAAGCCCTCGAACTACGTTCTTGGACTAATATTTGTTGTGAACATCAAATTTCCTCGGGCAACCCATCACACGATAGTGTCTTCGACAGAAGAACTCTATTGTTTAAGTAGAGGACGTCGACACGTAGTACTCGTAGTGAAAACATCAGTCACGCTTCTCGCCTGCGACTTGTAGCATACTTACTTGTTCTTAACACGTTTTGATATCACCTGTGCGTTATTAGAGTACACACGCACGGCCAAATGCAATCTATTTGTTAAATACATACTGACAACAAAACAAGAGTTACAATTCCGAGAACAAGGTGGCTATCACGCGTAGAACATCATCATGTTTGCGTTTCAAGTGAAAACTAGACTTCGATCAGTCACGGTCTTCTGTCATAAAAAGTTCTGTATGAATGCGTTTCTACCTCAGTCGCTTATTCAAGCTCCAAACAATGAATTAACTTCAAACAATGAATTAACTTCAATAAAATATTGAATTATCTTTTTTTCACTTTTACATTGTAATTCCAGATTACAATACAACACAAGTTTATTGTAATCGTTACACGGCTTCCAAACAGCCGGGGTGACCATTAAAAATCTCAATAAGAAATAAAAATCATTCTTACGAAAACCACAACTTATGTTTTGTATTTTTTCCCAAAACTGAGGTATCTATAACTGGATTTCCTCTGACTTCCTAAGATTACTAAGAAACACCCTGTAATTACTAACTTGGTTTCTTTTCCCCTATTGTCAACTCTTTCCAAGTCAAACTTGTATGTTTTCCAAAATGCTGTAAGAAAAGTCTGATATCGACGAATCTCATGGGAAAAAAAGGGCGGTGAAAACGTAGTTTACTTCTTAAAAGTGTGGCCATGGCCCACTCATCTAACTTGTACAAATACACTGCAACTGCTGGTGCGGTATGTTGGACCTCCTATGCCGTGTTGTTTGCCATGCATTATATGTGAACAATAACATCTTTACACAGAGCGAGCTGGCCATATAAATAAATGCCACACCCCTCGTTTAAAGCACTCTGTTGCCCTTTTTTCCGCTATGCTAAAGAAATTTCCGTTTTCTTGAATCAAACGATTCTTTGATTTTCCCGTTACTCGAAGAATCGAAATTTACCGAGCGAGAATCTTGCAGAAATCAACAATCGCCCTTTCACTGCAACGTGGTTCAAACTTGTCTGTAGCAAAATCATACAATGCAACAGGAGCCTGATGCGACTAGTCAATTAAGAAAGCTGTTGAGCAGTACGTATCTGTGATGCCGCTTATTTTGCGGAACAACGTGGTTCTAACTTGTGAGCCTGTGGATAAAATTAAATGGTGTGATCATTCAAAAGAAAGGTGCTAAGGAGCCACTCCTGTGGTACCACTTGTCTTGCAATATTAAAAAAAAAACCAAATGTGTCCAACTTATTTATCTTGGCCACTTTTTGGGAGTAACGTGGTCAGTTGGCTTGACAATTGGAATAGTCGGTTACCTCTCCTTCGAATGGAGCCTCATTCAATAAAAACAAGCCACAGCAACAACACCTTATTGCAGAGCAATAACCACGTTACCAAACAAGAAAAAATGGCGATTGGTTGGCTGTCGGCGCTAGGTTTTTGTTTTGATCCGTTGACCTGTATTATAGAACAACAAAATGTTGTTCTTTTCTTGTACACAAACATTCTAGTGTCGTTTTCTTCGTGGAGTGATTTCACGAGAAACATGAGGAAAAAATTAATGTATAGTGTCCAAATCAGGAAAGTAAACAATATCAGTGTCGAACAGTACATAACTTTCTAGTAGCTAAATCACCGAGTTATCTCACCAGTTTTGAGAAATTACTATCAGCTTGGTTTTAGCTTACTACAACGTGAATCAAATACCATGTCACACACTTAGACATCTCTCTCAGACATCCGTTAGTATAAGCAGCACGACTATTATTGATTAGGAAAAATACAACTTTGTTAGGGTTGAATTTGATTCACGCGCTTCCGTAAGGGCAGCGGTTCCAACAGCATTAATATTATTGTTATACAAATACAACTCTCTGAGGGATGTATTTGTTTTAAGAGACTGAGCAAGTGCAGCCGCTCCGGCGGAACCAACGTTATTGTTATTCAAATACAATTGTGTCACAGCTGTATTTGAGTTAAGCGCCTCAGCAAGCGCAACAGCTCCAGAAGAACCAATGCAATTGTTATTCAAGTTCAGATCTGTCAGGGTAGTATTCGTTTTCAGCGCCTCGGCAAGCGCAACAGCTCCAGCATCGTTGATGTTGTTATCAGGCAAAAGCAGCTCTGTCAGCGTTGTATTTGATGTAATTGCCTCAGCAATCGCAGCGGCTCCAGTGGCACCAATGTTATCAGAACGCAAGTACAACTTTTTCAGAGTTGTATTGACTTTAAGCACCTCTGCAAGCGCAGCAGCTCCCTCGGCACTAATCAGGATTCCTCTCAACAGAATCGGCATTTCTGTCACGGCTCCCACCAAATGCAACTGCGCAAGAGTTGTATTCGTTTTCAGCGCCTCTGCAAGTGCAGCAACGCCAGGGACACCAATGTTAGGATCACACAAGTGCAACTCTCTCAGAGTTGAATTTGTAATAAGCGCCTCCGCCAATGCAGCAGCCCCGTCATCATGAACACTACCAAGCAGTGACAACAGTTCAAGAGTGGCATTAACTTTAAGCGCCTCAGCAAGCGCACTTGCGTGACTAATTTTATTGACAGTTAAATTCAACTTTGTCAGACTTGTATTTACTGAGATTGCTTCAGAAAGCCCAAGAACGCGCACATCATCTAACACTCCCATGTCAAACATGCAACCTTCAAGTGTCAGAGACGAGCCAAAAACACGTGCCAATTCCACGTGAAGGTTGCTCTCTTCTTTTTTACTTTCTTTGATGCACCCTAATGCAAGATAAAGGTCACCCCTTGACTTGACTTGAGTTGCCATACTCTTGATAAGGGCAACTGCTGTTTCTTCATATTGCACCGCTAGCATGCCACATGTGAAAAAGAGCACCTGTCTCAACTTATGGAAATATCTGGTGTCAGCAACCAAGCTCTCAGGACTTATTTCTTTACTAAGAAGCTGACAACAGATATAGTAGGCTGCAAAAACCTCCTGGAAACTTTTATGCAGGAAGCCGTATTGCAAACATGGTCTTCGTTTGCTACTTCCAGGCTGAACCGACAGAAATCCGAATCCAGGCAAGTCACTTGTTTGATGGTTAATCTTCTTGCCCTCGAAATACATCTTGTCCTCAAGCAGTCCATTCAGCGCTATCGAGCCAAGCTGTATTAATTGCGTTTTGTAAACTTCAATCAAATCCTCGCTGATTTCGGGTAGTCCTTGCTTTCTTCGGTATCTCCTGAGGACACACTGTACTATTTCCAGGAACAGCTGAGTGCTACTTTCTGGGAAAACACCTCGAAAGTCTTCACAAAGAAGGCAAAGAAGTGCCGTGTTAAGAGGATTTCCCATCAAGTCTTTCAAGCTTCTATCATTCCTCAATTTGCGCAAGAGCTTTTCGCCCAATTCCGTCACGGTTTTGAAGTACTTGGCTATAAAATCTTTTGCATCCTTTTCAGTAAAACCTTCAATCTCTAGTAGAGTGTCACAGAATTTTCTCACCGTTATCCCAGCCTCGTGTCGTGCCGTAACCACTAAGTGACATCTCGAAAGCACTCTACCCTGAATGATCTCCGAAAACGCTGGCAATTTACTGGTTGGTAGCTCATCCAGTCCATCAAGTATCAGTAAAACGCTTGACTGATTGCGGCGGATAAACTCAAAGAATTTCTCTCTGTCTTGTTCTTGAATATCTCGAGGCAGAAGTTGATCATCAAAGGCCTCCCAAATGTCAGACGTGATGTCTCGACATTTCAGCGACAACACGACTTGGAATTTTGGAAAAGAAGCTTCTGTTTCACATTCTTCCACGGCCCAATCATAAGCAAGTTTGTTGCAGTAAGTTGTCTTTCCCATGCCAGGATTTCCTTCAATTAACACTGTTCTTGGCTTTGGGCATTCTTCGTGTGGTTGGAAAATTGCAGACATTTCAACTCCTTCACTTGTCGACGTTCCTCTCGTTTTCTTTTTCTTGACCATTTTGAGTCTTGTGAAGACATCACTTAGGTGAAAGTGAAACTCTTCACACCAAGGAAAGGGTGCAAGCCATCCTTCACGGTTCTTGTACAGTTGACGAATCGCGTCAATAACCTCACTTGGATGGAAGGCGCCTGGAAGGAAAATATTCTCCAGTAAGGTTATCACCACAGGAATACTTGGTCACCTCTCCTTCGAATGGAGCCTCATTCAACAAAAACAAGCAGAGCAGTAGCAGATCCAGAACTTTGTTACAGGTGTAGAGTTGAAGCCAGAAGTGAAAATGTTTCAGAACTGATTTTAAAGAATAAGCTCTCGAACTTATTTGTCTTTGATAAAAAGTGGGGCCTTTGCCCGCCCCCGCCCCCGCCCCCGAAACCCATCCCCTAGATCTGCATAGCATACCTACTTTAATATGTGTGCATTCACCAGTTTCCATTATTTGTCTGTTAACTTACTTTTCCGCGAGTTAAGGACGGTGCGTCCTAATACAGAGGTATTTTGCAAAGGTTATGACTGTGGGAAAAAACCAGATCTGAGCAAGACCTACTGGAATCTCAAAAGAAAAATGTGGGTAACCACACATTTTTTCAGATAAAATACCAATAATGTATGGCATTTTCTTCCCAAATTTAAGCTCAATTTTATCTCTGAAAAATGCGTGGTCGCCCCCCAATTTTTTTTTTAGGGGGGGGGGGGGGAATTCTAATAGCCCTTGCTAAGATTTGTTTTTTCACAGTCATAAACCGCGCAAAAAATACCGTTGTATCAGTAGGTAAATTGAAACCCGAATATCTCGGACAGAAGTGCATTTCTCGAATGTCCCGAAACTTTTCGGGCCGATATTGGGCTCCATAATTCACACTGTAACTTGTAAACAAATACATTTCTAAGTAGAAACGTTGTTAAAAGATAAACTTTTCTAGTCTTAAACACACGATAAAATGACAGCATTGAAGAATAGAATGGTTCACATTTGTACAAATGGCTTTTCGGAGCCGAAAAGTCTTCGCGGCTTTCGAGAAACGCAGCCAAACCCGAGATGCGCAGAACAAGTGCTCACTAACAAAAGGAGGTACCGTCCTTAAATGTAAGTTAAACTGACCTTCAGCTCTTGCTTTTTCACTCCCCGTTCTCAAAGTATCCAACTTTTCTTTAATGTTGTTCATTTCAATTTTCATCTGCCCAAGTTTCCCTCTGATGTCATCTGAGGACCAAAATTTATGCGAAGTTTAGTTTAAATGCAGGCCAATCTAGTACCTAGGCGTTCTCCTCCCGCGCACCACAGGTGGCCCAAACTCACGTTACGAGATGTAATGTAATTTACATTCTTACCTTCGGTGAGGCGGAACGTGACCTTTGAGCGAGCCGGTATCGCGTTATAGGCGACCGTTAAAGGAGACGTTGTATGAGAATTAAAATACTAAGGTCTGCGAACGCTAAATAACGATAAATTTGAACTTTTGTTCAATACAATGAATAAGACTTCTTCTTATGAAGGGAGTTACAGTGGTTACGCAATGAAGCCTAAAATCCACTAAAACGATGAATACACGGCAAAACACAAAGGAATACATCAAAGGTAAGAATTTTTCGCTTACCTGCAAAATACCCCGCCACTTATTTCCATCTCATTGAATAACAAAAGTGCCTATTGTGTTATGCCTCGTTCTTCAAAGCGTTCCGACACATGTAAATGAAGTGGCCGGGTATTCTGCAATTGCTCTGAATTTTTTATTCATTGTATTGAACAAAAGTTCAAATTTATCGTTATTCAGCGTTCGCAGACCTTAGTATTTTAATTCTCATACAACGTCTCTTTTAACGGTCGCCTGTAACGCGATACCGGCTTGCTCAAAGGTCACGTTCCGCCTCACCGAAGGTAAGAATGTAAATTACATTACACCTCGTAACGTGAGTTTGGGCCACCTGTGCGCTCACTCGACTTGGCGCGAAATATCATGACGTCACCGAATGAGTCATGATGAGTCGCCCGTCGGTGACGTCACGAAATTTCGCGCCAAGGCGAGTGAGCGTGAAGAGAAAGCCTGGGTACTAGGCTGAATGCAAGAACTGCCAGCACCTTTTACAAAGGTATACCAGCGTGCGTTTCTCGAAAGCCTCGAAACTTTTCGGGTCGATTTTGGGCACGATAATTCACACTGTATCTTGTAAACAAAAAAGTCTTTAGCATGAACCTTTGCTATTAAGTTAAACATTTCTTATCTTAATGACAAGCTAAAATAACAGCTTTAATTTGTACAATGAGTAGTTCATACTCATTGTCGCAGTTTTGGATTCACTTCTGATTTGTTGAGAAAAAGGCGCAAAATTTAATTCAAAACGTACATCAAAACGTTTGCTACAACATTTTCCACCGCTTCGCGTTTCCATCTAACTCTTACTGCAATAAGACAGATACTGAAATTGTTGAATTCTTAACACATGCATACCACACGTGACGTGGATTGCATGCATGAATATTGCAGGAATGATGCAACAAGTTAATGCATAAATACACATCAATCTCTACGTGTATGTGTTGTAGTTCAATTTTATCCTTGGTTCAATTTTTATTTTCCTTTGTTCTTTTTATGTTAATATATGATAATGAATATGAAACAAAAGAAAATAAAAATTGAACCAAGGATAAAATTGAACTACAACATATGCACACATGATGCCGAAAACTGTCACTCATGCCCAATACTGCCGTACTGATACGGACCGTTATTTGCCGTTGACGGTCTGTACGTTTCGCACGGATGTAATATCCTCTATACTATATAAGTGAACTGAGGTTGAAATATGAAAAGATGATGAGCAGAATAGATCTGGCCACGTTTCCAACTGTATACTGAAGATAAATATATAAGTTGATAGATCCAGACGTACCTTCAGAAAAAGAATCTAGCTTTTCACCGATGTTTCCTACTTCACTTTTCATTGCTTCAAGGTCACCTCTGATTTTGCCTGAGGATGGAAATAATTTCAGCCCTTTTTTAAAGTTTGAACTCATTTAATTTATCTTAAATAAGAAGAGCCGTCGACCTCTCTAATACAGTCACTGAAGAGACGGAGACGAGTGTCCGTACCATAGAAATGGTCAAATTACAGAGGTAGAGGTTACAAGAATTTTGGTCTCCTTGAGGCCAAACAAACTTTCCATAATAGAGAAGTCCTTAAAGAGAGGTCCGGCCGTAAGAGGTTTCCTGAATCATTCCATCTTAATGGAATGGTGATTAATTCAGTTATGAATATTGCTAAAGTGCTATAACAGGAATTGCTTGATTTATCGAAATAATGGCTGGCTGTCCTAATGGATGTATGTCCCAACTTCCCCAGGTTGTCACAAAAGGAATTGTTACCTACAACCCTGGCCATTAGACCTTGGGATACTTGGTAATATTTCAATGAGAAGTAAGAAAATATAACCTGCCCACTGCAATTAGATGTCTTTCATAAGTTTTAAGACCATCTGTGCCCCTCTACCCACCTCCCCAAACAATGTCGAAGATTAGTCATCAGTTTCAAAACCCGACTTTGTACAGGGGGGAGGGGGGCAAGGCAAGAGTATTTTTCAAATGACGCTAATGGAAGGTGATTTGAGCAAAGTGTCCCAAGACTAGTGGCCATGGTTGTAGCTAACGTGACATATCCTGCTTACGTCAACCTGCAGGGCTTGACGTTTGACTCTGGGTTTATTATTTTGGGATACCTGGAAATTAAACAGACATGAAATCCAGGAAATCCCATCAACCAATTCATAAAACAACAGACATCCTGACGATGGAATACCTCTTTTGGGCCAGATACACATCTAAATATTAAAGCTCTTAATTGGTAATTGCCCGTTGATTATTTGGGCACAAATTAACCCTCACAAAATTCCCCATTATGCAGGGAGAGATGACGAGGGAGGGGGGGGGGAGAGAAGGCTGTATGAGCTTGGTTGCATCTCATTCTTTTATAAGTTAGGCTTTATTCCATGTACTATCACTTCTGAATGCCTTCTAGGGAAAGGGGTGTTTGGTGTAAATTTCAGATTTTATGTATTTAAGGGACAGTCTTACAATCAGGAACAAGTTGGTTAATCCAGTTAATCTTTGTGTCATATATACTGCAGTTGTTTTGACTGGCCAAGTTCTTTTTCTTTGTTTTTTTTTTTTTTTGGTTCTTATGTGGAACTCAACTTTGTCTTGGTCACATCAACAAAGGAAAGAAGAAGAACGATATTTCTACATCTAGACTAGACAATCTTGGTGAATAATTTTTTTAATAACTTTCTAGAATTAAAACTAAAGTCCCTAATAGGGCCGAGACGAAGCCATCAGTGAATAAAGAGTGTGTGTGCCCCAGATTACAAAATTCTGCAACACTCACACAATTAATCAGATCGCACAGTTCAATTCACATGAACTGCATCACAAGACTGACCTTCATCCTTGTTCCCCCCAGCTGGGACTGTCAAAATATCCTTGATCTCTTTCATCTGCTCCAGTGTGCCTTTGATGCTGTTTTCCAGTTCACTTCTCATCTGCTCAAGCTTGTCTCTGATGTTGTCTACCAAGTTAAAAATAAAATAAAGTAAAGTCCGTCCTTTGGATAAGAAAAGAAGGCATGGTATTTTTCTGCGTATAAGATATATAGCTAGGCTAGCCTAACAGTGGAGCCTCTAAGAACCTAGTGATTTAAGAACCTACAGGCTGAAACTTGGCATTTTAATACCCAAAAATACTAGAACCTGTTCAGCCTGGCAAAGAAAAATAGGTTCTTATACAAAAAAATCCCTCCAATTTTGATGGTCAAAATTCCGGATTTTAATTGTGTAAGAAACTTCTGACAAAAAGTTACTGTGTATATATGGTAGGAGTCATGCAGGTCTGTCCATCCATTTTATACACAAATATATATATCCAATAATTAAGAAAATATAGAAATATAAAATACATATATACTCTAGAATGTATATGGATGTAGTCCTTAGGGCTTGTTTTTTCTTCATCTGACACATATGCAGTTCAAACACCCAGTATTTCTGCACTACGACAACCTCTGAAAAATAAGAACCTAGCCTGAATTGTGAAAAACTACCCTAAAATATAAGAACCTGTTCAGCCTGACCTCAAAAATTCTAGGTTCTTATATGCGGGTTTTTACTGTATCAGACATCCTTCCAAAATGTTTGCTTGCTATTTTTCAAAAACAGAGAGGGGGAGGGACGTGAAGCCTTCTATTTGAATATCACTCATGGGGACATTTCGTGACACTTACATTAAGTCTCAACCTGGGTGCTAGCAGGGGTGGGTAACCCCAAGTCATCCTAAATGTGACAGGTGGGGAGGCATCTGTTAGAATATCACTCATGGAGACACTGTGTAGCTTACATGAAGTCTGAACCTGGGACCTGGGAGTGGTGGACAACTCCTAGTAAGATGATGTCACATGCCTGTGAGCTAGCATTCTAAATGTGGTGGGTGGGGAGGCATCCGCTTGAATATCACTGATGGGGGCACACTCCCGATACATAAATGCAGCCTTGACGTGGGACCTGGAGAGTTGGGCAACTACTAAACTGATGTTGTCGTATGCTCACTGACTCACATCCCAAGATGGGACGGGAGGGAGCCTGTATCTACTTGAATGTCACTGGCAGTGGAACCCCATGATGCTTTTATATGAAAGTATGATGTGAGGTCATCATTGTATGATCAGGACAATCAAAATCACCTTGCATGGATATACATATTTCATGAGTATGAGGCTCTACACAAATGCTGAAGGAGTTCCACTGAGGTTGCATGTAGTTCTGCTCTAACAGTATGGGTATCTTGTTAGGTATTAAATTATCAATGGCTTTATTCACTCCTCTCTTTCACTTTCAGATGTGAGTTAACTAGCTCTGGGGACACCTCCATATAAAAAAATTTAATCGTCTCCAGTCCAGTGAATTCATTTAGTACAAAATACTCATTGGTCCCTGCACTTAAATCTTAGCATGGCATGACTTGGAGAATTACTACTCCCAGAATAGGATATAAGTTTGATCCACAAGGGCTAGATACCCCTCAGTATTTTGATATGTTTTGCTGTAAATAAAATGTAAAGTGTCTTGCCTAAGACAAAGTTATAGGTGACTTCACGTTTAAACCCAGCTACACATTTTGATCATTATTTTAAAAACTGATATTTTATGAATTATTTGATGTTGAGTTGACTAACAATTTCTACAAGGCTGACTGTTCTAAAATTACCTTCCATCTCTTCCAGCCTGTCCTTGATGCTGTCATCATCTTTTTTCCATTGTTCTAACAACTTCCTGTAATGTTCCTCACTATCAGGGTCCATGCATTCGATTTTGAGGTTGTCAATAACGGCTCCAAAACTTTGTCCACCAAGTCTGATGAGGGCCTCTCGAATTTCCTGCCAGTAAGCATTAAAGGATGCATCGTCAATGGACACCTGGCTCGCATGACCGTAGAGAGTGTTTCTGTAATACTTTACTCGGGCGATGTCATCTTCAGGATTCTTGTCTGTTTCTGCAGGAAGGCTATCCCACCCAGCAGCAGGAGTGTTCAAACCACATATGTTTCTGAGCAGCACTGTAAGAAGAGTGATGTCGAAGCCTGCTGATGACACAGGTGCATGAGCAGGATACAGCTTTCCCCACTGTGTAGGGTTAAGGACTTTCTTCCTCCCTGTGTAAAGTTGTTGCAGTGTAGCATGTACTGGAGGGCTTAGCAAAACTTTATGAAGACTTGCCGGAGGATGTATTTTATCAAATGTCTGCCTTAGGGCCTGGGAGCCTACATCTACAAGAAGGCGACAAAGTCTGGCAAAGTTTGTTGTCTCCTTATTGGAGCCTGGTGGCAGGGGAGCAGAAGCCATGATGATCACCAAACCATCAGACCTGCGATCAAAGTTATAGTTTGGTTTGTTCAGGTTGGTTCATGTACATGAGATGCAGTTTTTTACACTAAAATAAGGCTCCTGAACACTCAAACCCAGGAAGGCGAATCCCTACTATAATTTTTATGGTACTAGAAGGGCTCTTTGTCCCGTCTTTACAGGGGAAAAATGGGTGCTTTGATTAAGATTACCACCAGAAGGACTCCCATAAAAAAAGAGGCGGGATGCTTGTCAAAAAATCTGAACGAAACCCTGACGGTACCACAATCTTGTGTTGCAGGTGTGATTTGAATTCATTTTCAGTGCAATGAGGTACAAATTCCGTAATCTGTTAGTGCTGTTACAAATGTTTAAGTTGGTTGATGTTTTCTGTAAACATATGATTTAAACACCCCCCCCCCCCCTCGCTATTAAGCCCCTTCTCCCTTCATGAGGCCATTGCCTGTCATATATACCAGGCTAACGCAATTGGTAGTCATTTTAGATTTTAACCCTCCTATCTTTTCATGGGAGACATCACTGTCCCCGACTGGGCCACTTTCAACAAGATTCTGTACATAAAAGCGAATAACATTTCCCTTTATGGTGTTCAGTGTTAAAAAGCCCCCATTTAAGTAACTGCCATAATCATAAGTCACAGGCACAACTAAGGTAGAAATAAGGTTAACAAGGGATTCAGCTAGTCTGCCACTGCCACTATGTTTATCTTTTCAAGTCCACAAGAAGGGGACATTTAACACCACAAAGTCATTACAGGCCAAAACTTGGTTGCAAAGTGGATCCTTTCAAGGGCAACAAAAGCATTTTGGGAAGGTAACTGGTAAGCTTTTTTTTCACCTTATATAATTTGAGCTTCTAAAGCACCTTTTCTTATGATAGCTTTGCTTACCCTTGACTTCAAGCCTTTAACAAATTATTCCCTTTATCAGATGCCAAACAAAATGCAGTAACTATGAAGGTAACACCTGTGGTCCCTCTGCAAAGAGGTGATGTTTTCCTGCAATGAACGTTGAAAGCATTTATCATACATTGTTTAGTGGTCACTCAAAGTGATTATAACTTATAACCAGGTAAAATGAATGTTTAATTCTCACTAAACATTCTTGTAACTTTTCAATTGAAAGATTTATGACACCTCTCGGATCCCTTTCAGGTCTGGTGTTCTCTAATAAAGAAATGCTGTAAACAAAACAGACACAAATTTCTCAGAACTTGACATTTCGAATGCAGTCAAATTTCTATCTTCAAGTGGAGGGGCCAGAGGATAAAAGGGAGCAGAAACTCTATTGTAGGTGAGAAAAGAAACAGCAAAAAACGGGATGGCAGCATGCAAGAATTTAGGGAGAAGTTTGGCAATTTATTTATTGCATAACATTTTCCAATAGAAAAAACACAAAGACCTGTGAGGCAAAGGGTGTGAACTGGGAGTAAAGGTTTTAAGAAAGAAAAAAGATCACACCCATCTTCCCTTCCTTGCCTGTGTACAGACACTAATTTTTCACAATATGTTTTGCAACCAAATAGTCACTAAACCACAAAATATCTATTAAAAACATAGACTAAAAATAAGGTTAATACAAATGGAAAACTTAGACATTAGCTTTGTATAGCTACTCTCAAGTTCGAGTTGAATTAAATTTTTGTATGCAAGACTTAAGCTTCTGTACATGTATACTTCAAAAAAATGCTTTTTGCCATTTGTGTTTGCGCTACTGAGCAGCGTTAGGCAAAATTTATCTTTCCAAAAGTTGTCTATTTTTGTTTTTCCGACTCGAGCTTTGTTCATATGATTGCTGTTTGTTTATGAGGGATAATTTGAAAGTACAGTCAAAGCTCTCCTTGCGATCACTCTCATAAGCAACCAGCTTTAGTTATGACCAGCATTGTGAAACCCGTTTAAATTGTCACTAAGTGACAATTTAAACGGCTTTCACAATGCTGTTAAGTCTTAACCTCTGTAATGAAAAGCTCTTGTAAGCGACCGCTCCCGTAAGTGACCGCGACCACTTTTGTAAATCACCAACGGGACTTTTCCTCTGTTTTTAAGTTGTTGTAAGTGACCACTTGATCAACACTTTAATAAAAGCACTCAGTTTTTGATCAAATCTAGAGTACTACATAACACAAGTGCTTATGCCAAGCTTCATGCTAAAAGCTCTTGTAAGCGACCACTCTCTATTGTTTCATCCTGTGGTCGCTTACGAGAGCCCATTCTCGTAAGCGACCAGCTCTAGTTACAACCACTTTTTTGAAATCCCAAGGTGGTAGCTTACAAGAGCTTCGACTGTAGTTGAATAATAATACTATTGAATATATTATAATAACATTAAATAATAATATTAAACAATTCAATAATAACAAATTATTGAATAATATTGCATCATTGGATGGGCGTTTGTAGAGCGAGTCATCCTATGTCATCACATGCGGTGTTACTGCCTTTTTTTGTTTGTTTATTGTCTTTTTGTTTGACAATTTGCTCTGTGACTAGTCATGCAAGACTTGCGCAAGTCACACAATGGCATGACCCTTCTAAAATATTTGTCCAGGGAAAAAAGTCTTTATGATAGAAATTAAGCCACAAAATTAAACAGCTTGCAAGGAACATTGAGAATGGGCTTCAGAGGAGATTGTTTTGTATTACCGGTATTTTGTTTGTCCCATTTCTTAGTTATATGTGTCAGTCCATGAGTAATGTGAGAACATTCACGCTTCATCTTACGTAAATTTGCTAAACCAGCCAAAATGCACGTTTTCTAGCAAACACTTGTGTTTTTTTCTTTTTACACTTTGACTCCATGACGTTATGCAAAAGCAATGACGTTTTCTGGAAAAGAGTGGTCAAATGTCCACAGGGGTCAAACCAACGACACATGATAATAATTTTACAGATCCGATCTGTTACAAATGACATGCTTTTCAAATTAAGAATAGTGGATTCTCCGCTATGTTATTGCTGTGGTGAAGAAATAGAGACGTTGGAACACTTTTTCTTTTTCTGTGAAAGGGTACGCACTTTCTGGAAGGAACTAAACACCATTCTCAAATCGCAAAAGATAACTTCTAGTTCTTTTGACATTTAAGATGTTATTTTTGGCCTTTGAACAACAGTATTTTAGTTAATTACATTATTCTCGAGAGCAAATACTTCATCTACCGTTCTAAGTTAAATAAAACCCCCCTCTCTACTCCCATACTACTAACAAAATGTAAGCCGAAAACATACCAAATCGAGCGTTTCATTGCGAGGAAAAACAACAAACTATACCTTCACAATAAAAAATGGGAACCCTTCATTTCACTAATGGAGCAGTAGCTATCACCTCCGCGACGAACTTAAGTTAAACTACAGGTATTGCTAATTTTGTAATCTTCAGGTACCATAGCATTGTATAGGTATAATGTAGGGTGTAGTTTAATGTTTTATCATGCTGTAGTGGTCAACAGAACATGTATACGTAAATACGTAAATGTGTAAGTATTGAAGTAATTATGTAAATTAGTGGGTAGGCATGTAAAGTTTATTTGTAGTTTCTTTATGTCTTGAATTCTATATTCAATAAAAAAAATTAATAATTACTTCAAAAAAAAATAAAAATAAATAGATAAATAAATAATTTTACAAAAGAAAATACAGAGAAATATTGAAAGTTTCCCTTAAACCGCCAAACTTAACGCCATTTCTGAAAACTTAAGCTTTTTGCTTTGAGCAAGTGTTCAGAATGAAGTAACTGGGATCCACAAGTTTTATCGGCGCGAAATTTGGTTTATCGGGACATATTATGTATCGTTTTCATGCAAACTTTGCGCTCGTAAAAGCCTGAACTGATTCAAACTTCAAGGCTCTGAAAAACCAGAAGTGACGGTTTTTTGCGCTTGACCACTGTGAAGGTCAAATGCACTTTTACATGCACAATGAGCCAGTCATGCAAGAAGAAAATGTGACTTGCCAAGATTGGCCTTTGAAACTTTTTGTATGTATTACAGTATAATCCTGATAACTCAAACCGTTGGGTAAAACAACATGTAAAACATTTAGAGATATCGAGTTATCGGAAGTGTAAATGAAGGCAAAAATAAGGTCAAATATTTCCGCAATGGTAATTAAATGGAACATTAATTTCCACGACCTTGCAGTCTGATTTCCATCATTTTTATGCCTCAAATTCTGGATCAAGTCTGGGCATTCTTGACACACAGAAAACAATAGCTTTGCTACACTCTGGCCCATTGTCTATAAAGAAACTGCCCCACACACCTGTAGATCTGTTTTTCCTGTTCAAATTTAAATTCAGTCATGAAATAGATTTGCTCCAGTTGTGACCACAAACTGTTCCTTGGTTTTAATTGTGTTAATTTCCCTTATTTTGAAATTTTACCCCCTCTTTTGCGTTAATTTCCTTTACTGGGGAGTAATTTTCCCTTCAATTCGTGTTAATTTAAGTCGCGTTAATTTCAAATACCTTGATTAATACAAGCGCTAATTTCCTATTTAACAACTATTCGCCGAAGGCAAAGTGAATATTGTGGAATTATTCCACATTATTCGCGGAGCCTGAGGAGAATAATTGTTTTAGTATAATTGCTCAGGTGATTATCAGAGCAAATGCATTTTCTTTTTTTTCCTTCAGAAACATCAAAAATTGCACAGTGGCCATTTTAAAAATTAGCGCTTCAGTATTATAATCACCTCACATGGGGTGATTATAGCAAGATATGATGAAATCCTCGACCAATCAGTGCATGCGCTTCTCTATAATCACCCAGTGTGCCACAACTGCAGACTGCAGACTGCAAACTACGGACTACAAACCTCTCACCAAAAACTGACGACACGCCATGAATTCGCGCACCAGTCAGTGTAACACAGACTGCTGACTGCGGACTGCAGATGGCGGACCAGAGGTAAAATGCAGACTGAGGGTAAAATGCAGACTGCAGATCTAGACTAAGGGTAAAATGCAGGCTAGGGGTAAAATGCAGAATGAAGACCACAGACATTGGGTAAAAATTATGCAGAATGAAGAATACAGACTGCAGACTAGGGGGGAAATGAGAGAAAAGACAGTCGGAAATACATCTGCACTCATAGAAGTTAGTAGAAATCTATTTAAATCTATTTACTGTGGTCAAAATGTTTGCTTTTTTTTTCACATTCCCAGACAATCCTTCGTGGAAAAACTGTTCTACTCCTCAATTAATAAGTAAACTTTCCTATTAGAAATATGAAAAAAAAAATTCCAAATATTTTGACCATATTAAAGATTTTAATAGATTTCTACGAACGTCTAGGAGCGCAGACATATTTCCGGCTGTCTTTTCTCTCATTTCCCCCCTGGTCTGCAGTCTGTAGTCTTCATTAATATTTCTGCATTTTACCCCAGTCTGCGGTCTTCATCCTGCATTTTACCCCTAGCCTGCATTTTACCCTTAGTCTGCAGTCTGCATTTTACCCCTAGTCCACCGTTTGCAGTCCGCAGTCCGCAGTTTGCGTTACACTGACTGGCACAGGAATTATTGTTCATGATATGCTGTCAGTTTTCAGTCAGGGGTTGCACTCTGCAGTTTGCAGTCTGCAGTAGTCGCACACCGATAATCACCTGAGCAATTATACTAAAATAAGGTAAGCATGACACATGTCAACCAACACCTCCCCTCATGTCAATTTCAACTTTCAACTTCAACTTTATTGCTTCCATCACCTAATACATTGTAATATATTTATACTGACTCTTGCAATAAAAGTGATGAGGGATTCTACAGAAAAGCAAAAAAATGCTGGAATTTATAGATCCCTTCGAAAATTAGAAATGTGGTCAGCTGGAACTTGCAGAGCTATATTATCATCACTAACTACTTATTACTTACATACTTAGCAATGAGAAATATAGTTAATTTTTTTTTGAAGAATTTCCTGAAGTTACTTGAAGTTTCTCATGAAAATAATCAAAGAAGCAAGAAAGTAAATTTTATTATATATATTATAAATTTTATTACATATTATAAGAGGGATACTTTGCCACTGCTGTTTTATCAATTATATTTCTCTTCATGTTTTTCTTAAATACATAAAATGATTAGGTTTTTCGTGTTTTGTTTTCTATACTATTCCATATTTTTGGACCTTGATAGGCCAAAGAGTACTGGCCAAGTCTGGATGATTTGCATGGAAGATGACAGTCATCTGCATGCCATGTACCATAACTATGTATCTGGGAATTAACTGAGAAAACACCTGTCAAATTTATTGGAATCTGGTTATTATATAATTTAAACATAAAAAGAGACATTTCTAGCTCATTTATTTCCTTTATTTTTCAATATTTTTAACTCCTTGAAGAAATTAACCGTCTTGTCTCTATACTGAATTTTAGCTATAGTCCTATAACTGCTCTTTTTTGTAGTATTTCAATTCTAGTTAGTCTTGAAGGATAATTGTTGGCCCATATAATATTACAATAGTGGAAGTAAGGGTAAACAAGAGTGTAGTATAAGGTTTTTATTACTTCCTTAGTCAAAAATTGTCCCACTTTAAACATGATTCCAATATTTTTGATATTTTGCTTGTTATCAAATTGATGTGTGGCTTCCATGTTAGGTTTTCATCGATTATTGTACCCAAAAACGTGCATTCTCTAACTCTGTTAATAATGCTTTCATCTACCTTTAAATTGATGGCCTCATTCATAAAATTTTTTCTGTTCGAAAATAACATAACATATAATTTGTTTTAGAAATATTTAATGATAATTTACTTGCTTTGAACCATACTGAAAGCTTTTTTAGTTTATTATTTGTTATTGTGAGTAACTGATTTAGACTTGTATTTTTGTAAAATATGTTTGTATCATCAGCAAATAATGTGAAGGAAAACACTTTGGGTGAAGCATGTATATCATTTAAGTAAATCAAAAATAGAAGTGGACCAAGAACAGATCCCTGTGGAACCCCACACGTTATGTCTGCCATTTTAGAGTCTATCCCTTTGTATTGTACATACTGTTTTCTGTTAGATAAGTAATTCTTAAACAACAATGTTGGTATTCCTCTTATGCCATAATGTTCAAGTATGTCCAACAGAATTGTGTGATTCACTGTATCAAAGGCTTTTGCTAAATCTAAAAAACATTTATAGAGTACTCTCCCTTGTCAACTGCTGTGTGTATTTTTTCTACAAAGTCTAATATCGCCATGGAAGTAGAGTGCAGTTGCCTGAAGCCATACTGATTTGAGTCTAGAATATCAAATTTATTTATATAATCTAATGTTTTGGCCTTCATGAACTGTGAAAACCTGTCGTTTCCGACTTTTTTGAGAACAATCAAACTATTTTGTATCTTTACTATTCAGTTTAAGCTCGTCCCAAGTCCGCGTGCGGACCGTTCATTCAACAATGATAGCGGAAATCTTACCTTTTACCGCTTATACCGTATCTGATTGTGAAACGTCAGCGACATTTATACCATTACGCACCAAAGCTGTATATAATCTTACCTTCACAGTACGTGTGTGGATGACTAACGTTCCCTTTCTATCAATCAATTCAGTCGGCTACAAACAAG
This sequence comes from Siderastrea siderea, assembly GCA_964030785.1. NCBI lineage: Eukaryota > Metazoa > Cnidaria > Anthozoa > Scleractinia > Rhizangiidae > Siderastrea > Siderastrea siderea. The sequence goes on along the minus strand of OZ034968.1, from coordinate 14,620,880 downwards.
AAACAAGGAGGTGCGACTGCAGTGCTGGAGAGCGGATGAATTACCAATGCTTTGAACAACATGTGCTGTCCATTCACGTGAAGAGAATTAACAAGTTTCGCTACCTGTATTTTCGATGGAAAACAACATATGTTACTCACCAGAGAAAAGTACAAAATGATTGCTTTACGCAAAAAGTTTAGAGAACCTTCTCAGAATACCAACGACGTACCCTGAAATTGATTTGTTGATACTGATAAGGAATGTTGAGGAATGTTCACGTGATCAGTCTTCCCCCTACCTTTTCACTTATTAGGTTTATTGCTATTTCCACTCAAATACGATCGAATTTTTCCACTAATGCAGGTATATTTAAAATTATTCTACGAGGGCGCACTGGATATCAAATGATAGATAACCAACGAGGCGCGTAGCGCCGAGCTGGTTATAATTATTTGATATCCAGCAAGCCTGAGTAGAATAATTGTTTTATTAAAAACTTAAGGGCCCATTACAGTATCTTTTTAGGCCGTTGCTAGGGAAAAATGAGTTTGCTGTAACTCAACACATGTATGCTTTCATTGGACCAAATTTGGACAACATTCATTGAGGGCAACTATGGTTCAGTTTATGACGTCATCGGACCACGCCCCATGTCACGTGATCAGAAACAGAAAAATGCGTTTTTACTTCAAGACTTACCTTTTTGTCCATAATTTCTTGTACCGTACCATTTCATAAGCCGTCTTGAGGAAATTTAAGCATGCGTTTTGGTTTACGAAGAAAAATAAACAAATAAGAATGAAAAATGTGCTTCTTTGACCACTCTTTTGGGTATAATTTTTTTGTTTTCTGTTTTTTCGCAAAAAGGATGCTTAAATTTCGAGAAAAAAAGATGTTTTTTCGAATTCTTTTAAAATGCAGCAGCTACGTTTACTTCTCGACGAGAAAAGTACATTCTTCGAGGCACCGGAAGTGACGCTACTTTTTCAATGGCCAGGTGCCTAAGCTTTAAATGGCTAGGTCGCTAAGGTGATAATTTTCCCATTCTTGGCATCGTGGTCGGTAGCTGAGCTGAGCTGAGCTGAGCTGAGCTGAGATGTTGTTGGAATAATGGCCGCGAGTCAGATAAAAGCCGTCGAACTGGATGTGTAATGATGATTGGTTTTTCCGTTGGATTGCTTCAGTTCTCGCTTCTTTCACGCTCCAGTCGGCGATCTGTTTTACGAACGGCGCAAGCCATTCAACAATGTGGATCCACCGAGTCGAATTGACTTGGTCCAGACTTAGAGTCCAGAGAATTTTATGATAATCTTTGAAATACTGCCCACTGACAAGGAATGAAAGAGCAACGATTACGTTACGTATTGCAGACCTTGGACGAGTTGTGGCTTTCACGACAGAGGTATCACTCTTCAAGCTGAATTTCTGTCCATATCGACTGCACTCGAACTCAAACTCTTCAACTGTGTTTTGTTTTACCGAACAAAATTCGTATTTCTCAGTCCTTTCTACAGTCACAGTCTTTTAGAACGCTTAAATTACTTTTTTGCTAATTTCTCAAGTGATGTTGTTAGCAGACGTTGCCCATCAGATGTATCGAGCTCACCATTATTTGCCAGGTATTCTATCGTGTGCTTTAATAATAGCATTGTCAATGTGGCATGAGATTCGCGCGATAGAGCTGCTTTCAAGGACAATTTACAAGTTTCCTTTCTTGCTGTATGCTGCTCCACGGTGTCTTGCGACAGTGGCTGCAAGTCAGTAGCCTCGAGAGCTTCGTTCCTTGAAGAGCTGTCTAAACGCTGGAGTTGCTCAGGTTCGGAAGGACAGTTCACAGGTTCCCCGGGAGGTTCGCACATCGATTACAGTTTTCTAGCAAGCGAAGTCAGGTAGTTTGGGAGCAGTCGAAGTCACGGCCGTGGACACAGGGATTTCTTTATGGGTTCGGGATGATGGCACAGTACTTATTTCGGTTTGCCTCCACATCACTGACATTTCTATCCCCGACCTGACACTGAAAATCTTTGAATGTCGGCTTTTCGCGATCTGCATTTCCCCATCGACTTGCTGCCATCGCTGCGCTTTCTGTTTACGTGCGTACGTGGATAGCTTCGAGCTCATTTTCAACTGAAACACCCAGTTTAAGAAATAAAGGCACAACTCACATGTTGTAAACGTAAAGCAGAAAATTAAAATCATTTTAAAAAGTAAACAAAAAAGTTTCTTTTGTGTTTGTCGCAACGAAATAAAAAAAAATATCGGCCGGCGACTTGAACCGGCGACGGGCCGGCGCCGGGAGGCCAGAAAGTGCGCGAAAAATTTGCCATGGCAACCGCGTATCATAGCAACGAGATACTCGTTGCTATGATACGCGGTTGCCATGCACGTGCAATTTTACTTCCGGTCGTCCGCAAATTTTTCGCGCGCTTTCTGGCCTCCCGGCGCCGGCCCGTCGCCGGTTCAAGTCGCCGATAATTTTTTTTATTTCAGTTGCGACAAACACAAAGGAAACTCTTTTGTTTGCTTTTTAAATTGATTTTAATTTTCTGCTTTAAGTTTACAACATGTGAGTTGTGCCTTTATTACTTAAACTGGGTGTTTCAGTTGAAAATGAGCTCGAAGCTATCCACGTACGCACGTAAACAGAAAGCGCAGCGATGGCTGCAAGTCCATGAGGAAATGCAGATCGCGAAAAGCCGACATTCAAAGATTTTCAGTGTCAGGTCGGGGATAGAAATGTCAGTGATGCGGAGGCAAACCGAAATAAGTACTGTGCCATCATCCCGAACCCATAAAGAAATCCCTGTGTCCGCGGCCGTGACTTCGAATGCTCCCAAACTACCTGACGTCGCTTGCTAGAAAACTGTAATCGATGCGCGAACCTGTGAACTGTCCTTCCGAACCTGAGCAACTCCAGTGTTTAGACAGCTCTTCAAGAAACGAAGCTCTTGAGGCCACTGACTTGCAGCCACTGTCGCAAGACAGCGTGGAGCAGCATACAGCAAGAAAGGAAGCTTGTAAATTGTCCTTGAAAGCAGCTCTATCGCGCGAATTTCATGCCCACATTGACAATGCTATTATTAAAGCACACGATAGAATACCTGGCAAATAATGGTGAGCTCGATACATCTGATGGGCAACGTCTGCTAACAACATCACTTGAGAAATTAGCAAAAAGTAATTTAAGAGATCTAAAAGACTGGGACTGTAGAAAGGACTGAGAAATACGAATTTTGTTCGGTAAAACAAAACACAGTTGAAGAGTTTGAGTTCGAGTGCAGTCGATATGGACAGAAATTCAGCTTGAAGAGTGATACCTCTGTCGTGAAAGCCACAACTCGTCCAAGGTCTGCAATACGTAACGTAATCGTTGCTCTTTCATTCCTTGTCAGTGGGCAGTATTTCAAAGATTATCATAAAATTCTCTGGACTCTAAGTCTGGACCAAGTCAATTCGACTCGGTGGATCCACATTGTTGAATGGCTTGCGCCGTTCGTAAAACAGATCGCCGACTGGAGCGTGAAAGAAGCGAGAACTGAAGCAATCCAACGGAAAAACCAATCATCATTACACATCCAGTTCGACGGCTTTTATCTGACTCGCGGCCATTATTCCAACAACATCTCAGCTCAGCTCAGCTCAGCTCAGCTCAGCTACCGACCACGATGCCAAGAATGGGAAAATTATCACCTTAGCGACCTAGCCATTTAAAGCTTAGGCACCTGGCCATTGAAAAAGTAGCGTCACTTCCGGTGCCTCGAAGAATGTACTTTTCTCGTCGAGAAGTAAACGTAGCTGCTGCATTTTAAAAGAATTCGAAAAAACATCTTTTTTTCTCGAAATTTAAGCATCCTTTTTGCGAAAAAACAGAAAACAAAAAAATTATACCCAAAAGAGTGGTTAAAGAAGCACATTTTTCATTCTTATTTGTCTATTTTTCTTCGTAAACCAAAATGCATGCTTAAATTTCCTCAAGACGGCTTATGAAATGGTACGGTACAAGAAATTATGGACAAAAAGGTAAGTCTTGAAGTAAAAACGCATTTTTCTGTTTCTGATCACGTGACATGGGGCGTGGTCCGATGACGTCATAAACTGAACCATACTTGCCCTCAATGAATGTTGTCCAAATTTGGTCCAATGAAAGCATACATGTGTTGAGTTACAGCAAACTCATTTTTCCCTAGCAACGGTCTAAAAAGATACTGTAATGGGCCCTTAACCACTATTTAAAAAAGAAATCAAGAAAGAAAGGGGAAAATGAGAAAAGAGATAAAAAGGAACAAGAATCGATCACATGACTGAACGAAAAAGGCGCCAAAACCTTGCAAAGTGTTGCAGCGTTTTATTACAAAGCTGAATCAACGAAAACTGCTCGAAAGTGAACGAAGTTGCACAAGTTTTGGAAAAAAATCTTCTAATTATTGGCTCTGAAATATGGTACATGGCGTGTTTGATTTTTCCCAAAACATTGTTGTAGTCATCGTTCAAAGCGGATTGAAGCTGTACAATTTACCATATTAGCTGCTGGAGTTGAAACGGAACAAGTTTGTAATCTGTTAGCACAACGGAGCCATCATGTGTGTGTTTGATCGAACTGAAGACAGAAGTGAGAACTAATTTGAACTTGAGGAGGTAATTTCTATGCAGCTCAGAAGCAAGATTACTGTAGCGAGGAACATTAGAATTCACCATCATAGTTTGTCTAGTTTGTTAAACGCAAAGCAGAAAATGCAGTGGTGCTCGGTTTAGAGGTTGCGGACGGAATGGTAAAACAACATTCAAACTCAGGGACAACTGGAAAAGCCATTTAACTCCGTTTACATGGCATCCGATTTCTCTCTGAGCATTTGGACCTGTTGAAACACAGAGCTACAACAAGTGCAGGTAAACCAGTGTCAATTTTGCGTGTCAAAGCTGAAAAATTTTTCGCCCTTCCTTCCTTCTTGGTAGTCTGCAACTGTAGTTTGTTTAGCACTTGTTTAGACTGCTTCATGATTTTCGCACCGAATCTCCATGAATGTGTGATAGTTTTTATTAAATGCTCCTGCCCCGTTTCACTGTGTTTTATTTTATGTCTTGTCCTGTTATTTTGAATTGGAAAGCCTTCCTGATAAAACCTACTGTTTGTTCAATTTTAATGATCGACGTGACCATCGACGAAAGAAATTAATTGTAAACACAAACGCTTGATGCTTACATTTCTCAGTTCTGCACAGTTTCTTCAAACAATTTTGACTTGTGTTAGACGACGCTGTTGGTGATGCTGTTGGAATTTCTGCTTAATTCAAATTCGCTGCCAAATGATTTTTCTCGTCCATTTTTCTCGCTGTGTTGCTCGCGAGGAAAAAACTTTCACCTCACTTTGTTGTCGAGTGTTCATTGACCACATTTGGTCGCAGCAAGTAGCAGGTATATGAGCTGATAGCCTAGCTCCGTTCAGCCAATCAAAATGTTAGAAATCCATTATACCTAGTCCAGTTTTTAATAAATATACACTCTTTTTTTTATAAGAACGTCGAATTTTTTAGCTGAGGCTGAACTGGCACTGAATGTTCTTATTTTTTTGGCGATTTGAGCCTGAAACGTTCTTAACAATGTTCTTAAGATTAATCGACAAGCATTTCAGTAAATCATAGTTCTGAATGAAAGAAAGAACAAATAGGTCACGTTCTACCAATTTCCTCAAAGTTATACGTGTTTGCTTTAAAAAAAAAATCAGTGGAAGATGATTTGCAACATCACAAAAATTCTAGCATTTGGGGCTCAAGTAGGCTGTAAATTACTTTCATCAAATTATTACACTTAATTTTATTCTCACATAGCTTGTTCTAGAAATATGAAGACAAAATAAAGACGTTCTTAACAACATCACAGGTTGGGTATTTTCTTAGCATGTTCTTAAAATTTTGGCCAATCCCAGCCTCGACGCTCTTATAAAAAAGGTTCTTATAAAAAAAAGAGTGTATGTTATTCACCGGCCTAGGTCGGTCCGTATAGGGAAAAACTGTGCTGTGAAAAAATGTCCTAAATAGGCCTAATTGCGATGAAAAAAATAAATCAGCATTATCTAGAGTCCTCCGAGTAACTTATTTTATTTCTTGTAGCAAGAAAGCCGATTTTGCCTTACGTAACCAAAGCCTCTAAAAACACAACATTTCCACTACGCTTTATCCCCGAAACGAGCACGGTGACTCCCCACCTCCCCCAATTTTCTGCTTTTCTGACATAAGTTGATCATTATCTAACCACAGGAAAAGTTGGGAAAAATCTGAACGTGGGAGGATTTTGGGCGCGAACGTCCTAAATCTTATCGTATTTCCTAAAAATTCACGTATATTGCCCCCCCCCCTCAAATAATTTCCTGCTTGGCTTCTCTTTGGAACGTGTTTCCCCCGGGGGGGAACTACTCCCTTATCTGACCTCACGGGACCATGCAACCCGATAGGATATGGTTTTCAAAAGGTTTTGTCAAACTCGTCCCCAGGGCCTTCTCCTCGTTCAAAATGGCGGTCGGAGAAACCCCTGGCCAAGGCTGCTGAAATACTCCAAGAATCGTGGAGTATCTTGTCACGTGACACACGATGAAATGGCTTTTTCGGAGGTTGCTTCCAGCGTATGGCGGCCCTGTTTGTTTTCTGTAATCGGAAACCGTTGTTCAAACGAAACGAAGACATTTCATCGTGTTTGCGTGACGAAATTCTAACGAATTGTTTGGGGCCATTTAGCAGCCTTGGCCAGGGTTTCTCCGACCGCCATTTTGAACGAGGAGAAGGCCCTGGGGACGAGGTTGAGGTTTTGTTTCAAACGGGGTATTGATTTCATCACCTTTTGTCATGAACGAGGTAAGGGTATACGTAAACACCACAAACAGCTCACTACAGAGCTGTAAATAGATTCTAATTGTCAACGTATTAAAATAGGAAACAGTTTATCCTTTCTTTATTCCAGTCTAAAACAAGGTATTATTTGGGGTAAAATGTCTTAGAGAAGCTCTGAAAAGATCTAACTTCTGTCTTAAACAGGGTACCTTATATGTAAAAGAGGATGCTAATAAAGTTGTTGTTGGTAGCAAAATCAGCCATCTGTGTCTTAAACAGGGTCAGGGTTTCAGCAGCCGGGCTGCACCTCCCTGCGCGAGCATCTGTTTGGTAACCACCGGGTACGTGACATGACACGACAGCGATCGACCTTTGAGTAGAAAATCGCCAAAAATAGCCTCCAAGAGCTGGGGAAAGCGGTAAAAACACACATACTGCACAACAGGTAAGGTTTTCCAAACTTTATTTCGATTGATATGATTTAACTAATCGTTTGTCTCACGATTTAGTCACTTTATTTTGATTTGTATCTTTTTTCGAAGGAAATCCGGGGATTATAGTTTTCGATCGAATTTCAGGTTCATTCAAACTCTCATATTACGCTTTGGTTACCTCACAGACCTCACAGGTAGGCCTAAGTTCGAAATGTAAGCACTGGTACTGTTGCGTAACCGAAATATAAGGATTTGTGTGGGGGGAAAAAAACCATTGTTTCTATAACCTAAAAAATATGAAAGAATTTTGAATAAAACGGCTTACTTACTATAACTCTTAGCTTACACAAGGTCTTTTTTTTTCGTTATACGTATAGCTGAATTTTTAAAAACATGGTTAAAAATGCAGCTTTATTTCCTGAAAGTAGTTTAACACATTTGCACGGATTTGTCACTGTTAATGAGACTCGCAAACAGTTCTCACCACATTTTCAACAAGAATTTCCGATTTTTCACGCCCTAGCTGGAACAAACGATGGCCACAAAGCGTGAACAAAAAGTTGGAGTTTCTTCTATTTTAAATAACTGTTTGATTAATGTTTTTGTCATAGTATAGTGTAGGTTTTTTTAATTTGATTCTGGCACATTTCTCACCTATTAGAGTTTAGTAGGAAACGAACTTTGTCAAACAATAATGATTTCCATGATTCTGGGACTGATTGTTTTTGGTATAAAATTCATCGCAAAGCTGTTTGATGCCTTTCCTCTGCAACCAGTTTCTTACAAAAGCTGTATTCTTCCCTTTAAAATCTTCTAAAGTGGCCACTGGATATGGATTGTGCCTACCACGTGCGAATGTGTGAAGACGACAGGAAAGGCAAAAATAAAAAAAAGTATGCGCGGAACTTTCGTGATAGTGCTAGTACATGACTTAGTTTATGGATCAAATTTACTCTTCAGTTAATTAATCAGATTAAATGGGTAGTTATTTTACCTATAGTAGTAAAAACTGTGAAATTCCCAACTTTTGGGAAAATGACAAATATCCCCTCCCCCATCTCCGGGCGGACTTTCGCTGACAAATGCCCCACCATAGGGATCGACAACCTGACAAATGCCCCAGGAAGGATTTAATATAACCAGGAGCCATAATCGCGGACGGAGACCGTAACTAACTGCCATTTTCAGTATTGGCGTTGGCCCCATCGAAAAAGACAAATCAGGAGCCATAATCGGGGATTATGGCTCCTGGACAAATGTGGTATTTTTAGAAAAAATTGCACCATCGCGCGTGACAAACGCACGTGCGTGTTGCGAGGACTCCGCGCAGAGAAAAACAAACAAAATGGCGTCCGAAATTACCTTTCTTAGAGATGAATAAATTCAATTTCTGTCATCAGTGTCACTTCCTAATTTGAGGCAAGCCCTTGGGGAGAACTTTCTGGATAGTGACTCTGGATATGAGGATTATACAAGTGATTCTGATGATGGCAGTGAGAATATTTTAGAAAAATCCTGTGGCGAAGATGTGTCGGACATGTCGGACGAGGATTTCTCCGTTAGACGGAAGAAACGTTTTACGGGCAAAAAAGGCGTCGAACTACGAAAAAATCAGTTGAAGGCGAATCAGGCAGAAAAAGGGAAATACATCTCGAATATATATTTCCTCTGGGGACGTACAGAGATTGAAGGGCAGCCGCAAAGACTGTAAAATGATTTTCCAAGCACGTAATGAAGAAAAGTAACGCACTGATAAATCGTTGTCACTTTTTTCACTGCAAGAAAAATAGTAACATATATTCAAATACCGAGTCAGCAAAGAAAATGTCTGTCGAGATTTCTCAGCGTATGTTTTCTGGAATAATGCCCGCCTTTACCGAAATGGCCGAAATGTTTATAATGAAGACCAAGAATAGTGAAAAGCGCGCCTTGTTTCCAATCAAAATCAATCAAATGCTCTCGTGGTGCGTTATCAATCGTCGACAAAATAGAGAACTAGAAAAACACCAAGAGAAAAAAAACTACTTCCGTCGATGAGAAGGAGAAAGATGAAGTGAAACTCCATGCTTCCCTAGTACTTAATCTTACTTTCTGGGCAATTTACGAACCTAGAAGGGGTACATAGCGCAGTGGATGTGGCAAGGGTTTCAACGACAGAGTGAGCTTAATTATTTTTCTCTGCCAGCAACCCGGCGAGAAAAATCACTTTGTATCGAAGCAAAATTAAGAAGAAATTACGACTGAACGTCACTGAGACACAAATCTGAGTTGTTTCAGAGTGCTTGATTTCTTAGGAGGAAAAGAAACTGGAGAAATAGAATTTTAAGCATTTAGCGCTTTGTTTACAATTTCTTTCATCGTCCAGTCAATCACTTGTTCTTAAAATTTCACAAACAGCAGGTTTCATACGGAAGGCTTTGACTCCGAAATATCGAGACAAGACAAAATAAAGCACAGTAAAATTGGAAAGAAGCATTTAATAAAAATTGTCACACTTTTTATGGCGAGTCAGTACAAAAATCATGCAACAGTCTGAACGACAAGCATTGAACAAATCCAGTACCAGAAAAGGCGACATTTTTTGGCTATACCACACAAAATTGACACTGGTTTACCTGTACTCGTTGTGGCTCCATCTGTGTTCCCTTGAGCAGCTCCAGACATTTAGACACATGTCGGATGCCATGTAAAATACGTTGAATCACTTTCACAGTTGTTTGAGTGTTATTTTTACCATTCCGTCGGCGGGCTCTAAACTAAGAAAAACTGGTATCGTTACTTTTAGGGGACTCGCGCTACATAGGAAAAAAACCAGTGAAAAACTGTTTGAATGCACGCGCAAAAATGACGAGTGACAAATTTGATGACGAGCGTTTATTAGCGAGAAAAACAAATGAAAACAAAATGAAAAACGGTTAAACACTCATCTACAGTATTTAGGGTTAAGCACTGATCGATAGTGATTAGGCCTAAGAACTCATCTATACTTCTGTTTAGGGTTAAGCACTGATTCTACCACGGTTAGCGTTGTTATTGTTGAATTTAGTTATTTCTAAACTTTGTACAGTTAATTGAATTCGTCATTTTTGCGAGTGAATTAAATTCGTCATTTTTGCGCGTGCATTCAGACAATTTTTCTCTATATAGCGCGAGTCCCCTAAAAGTAACGAAAGCCGAAAAACTGCGTTTTGTGATTTCCGTTTAAAAAGTAAGATGGTAAATTCTAATGTTCCTCACCTCCGTAGTCTTGTTTCCGTGAGCTGCATAGTAATTATCGTTCAAGTTTAATTATTAATCCTGTCTTCAGTTCGATCAAACAAACAGCTGATGGCTCCGTTGTCAGCGCGTTGTGCGAACGGAGCGATTTCAAACTCGTTCATTTGAACTCCCACAGCCATAACAGTGAGATCGTACAGCTTCAATCCGCTTTGAACGACGATTACAACAATTTTCAGGAAAAATCAAACACGTACCACATTTCAGAGCCCATAATTGGGAGATTTTTCCCAGACCTTGTGCTTGTACGTTCACTTCGGAGCAGTTTCATTGATTCATTCAGCTCCGCAAAGAAACGCTGCAACACTTCGCAAGGTTTTGGCGCCTTTTTCGGTCAGTCATGTGATCGCGATCGATTCTTGTTCCCTTTTATCTCGGAGTTTCTCTCTCTTTTTTTCTCTTTCTTGATTTTATAGCAATTAGTGATTGCGTTTTTAATAATAAAAACAGTTGTGTACTCCGGCCTACCGGATATCAAATAATTATAACCATCTTGGTCATATCCAGCACGCCCTCGTTGTACGCAAATTTGCGTGTAGCCACGCGCGTTTATGACGTTGAGGGTGGCGCAATTTTTTCTAAAAATAGCACATTTGTCTTTTTCGATGGGGCCGCGTGGACCCCGCGCTTACGGTCTCCGTCCCCGATTATGGCTCCTGATATAACTCATAAGTTAAGTTACCCTTGGGGCAGTGCCCTAGAAATTTGTGAATTCTTTAAACACCAGAGACACTATTTTAGGCCCTTTTACAGGGTAATATTGACCAACGTTTTCCTTTTGCATTATTTTTTTTTCCTTTAGCTTCCTCTTTTCATGCATTTTTCCCGACATTTTCCCCTGCATGAACTTTTTTTGCCCCCTCCCCCGCCCCCATCACTTTTCCGACACTATTTTAGGCCCTTTTAAAGGGTAACATTAGCAAACTCTTTCCTTTTTCATTTTTTTTCCCTTTGGCTTCCTCTTTGCATGCATTTTTTCCCGACATTTTCCCTTTCATGAATTTTTCGGTCCCCCGCCCCCCATGACTTTTCCGTCCCTAAACTGACATTGTTCCCATAAAGGTGTCAGTTTCAAACACGCTTCAAGCTTGGCTCTATACAATTTATGCGGTTTTACGGAACCGCATAAGATCTTAATAACGGCGCTTTTAAAATCGAAGAATGGAGCCAAAACTTTCTGTTGCATTCATTCTGTGGTTTAATCACATTTGCCAAGCCATTTACTCAAGGCGAAGGGCCTTTCAGCTCATAGCAAGTACGAGGCATTTTTGTTATCTACAGTACAAAGTATTCCATTTTAGACAAGCTCAGCAATTTGTAGCGCTTGTTCTGTTTGTTGGATTAGGTTTCTGTCCTTTTACAAGAGCTGTCCTTTTACAACGGCATCGTCGCCGGTAACCCGCATCTCTTCATCAGCGCGTAAATTGAGCTAAAAATTATGAATCATTGTAGCCCCAACTTACGATCTTCCTCTCCGGTCCTGGCCGCCATGTTCAACGTGTTTCGTCAGACCTAAATCGAAACACCGCTTGAGGTTATCTCAATCATGCTCAGAATAAACATCTTTCGATCACGTTTCGATGCACTACCATTACACGTTCCTGATGAGAGTAGACGTGTTTCAGCCAAGTGTGAACGCACCCAGCGGGTACTCCCTATAGTGGGTAATATTGGGAGGCTCCGCCCGAAAGGAATGCCTTTTTTGAGCTCGCATTATAACAAAGGGTAGGGAAAATCGTCATTTTAGTATATGGAAGGGTCACAAAATTCGCTGATGGCAACTAAAGCTAACTGTATAAAAGGGTGCCAAATTTTGGCAGAAATAACAACACGAAACACATAAAAGCTTGGAGCCTTTGAGCAACTGAACCAAGACGGCAGAAAGACCGGGGAAAACGTGGCGATCACAGGAAATTCTATTGTTTTGGCTTATCCTTGAGGTATAAGAAAGGGGGACAAATTCGCTCTAGATACATGAAAGGGGTGTTTTTTGGTTTGAGCCTCCGCGCGGATCCTCCCCGTATAAAACGTTATTAAGTACCGCCCCCCTCCCCCCCTCACACACACCCACACACACACACAAGCACTCCCCAGGCGAACGCAGTATGAGTCACTCGCTATCGTCACGGGTTTCTCATGGTAAATCATAAATTCCAAACTTGGTTTAGCATAGAATATTGATTTTGTGTGTGTGTCTTCTGAGATTATGGTTTCATGAAAATCAGTGTCTAGTAAGTGCCAAAGAAGAAAAGAATGATTATTTTGCATTTGTTCATAAACACAGGGAAATTTCAAAGCGTTTACCAAAACGGCGGCTTGTCGGATAGTTGGAGGAGTGTACTTGAAATACTATTTTCAGGATGAAAGTTGACATCGTCTCTTCGTATCGTATTTTCGTTTGTTTCTTAAAAGTGAGAATTAGAATTGTCTCAACTATTAAATGTGTTATATTTTGAGAAAAAAATTATGTTCAAAGCTGTAATTGAGTGACATTTCAGACAGTTTAGTTAAAACACATACGGCGTATTCGACTCAGAGCCCTTATTTAGTTTACTCTAGTAATATATGCTAAAAGTCTTCCGGACAAAGATTGGTATTCAACGGTGCTAAACTTGCAAGATCACAACTTACTCGCCGATATCTGAGTTAGCGAAATACGGCGTTTAAAAGCAACTCGCTTGACAATTTAGCGTAGACCTTGGTAAATCTCGTTTTGATCAACTATACTCATCACCGATGATAGATTTGTTACTGAGTCATCGCAGATTTAAACCTCATCTGAACCATTCTTACGAGGGTCCACAATAGGATTCTCAGATCCCGCCATCCCGCCTATTTTCTCCTGTTAATCCCGCCGTCCCGCCCTTCTTCACGTCGTAATCCCGATCCCGCCCAAATTTTCAAGCATTTTTCTATATTCATGATGAAAACATCACATACCTCTTATAGAACGGATAGCAGACAAGTTTATGGTTAGCAGACAAGCTTTTATACAACGAATAGCAGACAAACACGGTTTTATGGTCGACGTTGTTTTGGCCTCGATATCGCCACATAATGACACTAACGTGTGTTTTGTTTGTGTTATTCTGTTCTACCTTATCTTGTCCAGGTATTAGTGAAAAGTAAAGATTGACAAAGATTGTTTGTTATCATATTCTCGGTCCTGCTTTTTTGGAAGACAACCAACTGAATGTCTTTATGACATGACCCTCTTTCTGTTCAAAATTTTAAAAGAAGGGGTAGTTGTGCAGAGGTAAGCGCGTCGGGGTTTTGATATGAAGGTCGGTGCGTTGCTCAGACACAAAAGTGTTCTCCACGTTGTTTCTCTACACCCAGCTGTATAAAAATGGGTTGTATCCTTAGACAAGGCTAGGGGCACAAAGGTCATAGGAGATAGGTCCAGTTATGAGGTCTGCAAAAATGAAATGTAGAAAAGATTTATAAAAGTCGACTCACCTAACACTTTATTTCAAAGGTTTCAGTGTCTTTACTTGCCTTCAGAAAATCTCTGCTTGGAAGTGTTCTTTTTGAACAAAGGCATTCCTGTTCAAACTCTTTTCATAATATATAGCAACAAAATTTGTGATGTCAAATACCTCGTTTTCGGCTACCGTCGTTACATTACCGTCCGCCGGTGTTGCCATAGCGGCTAGACTAACCACAGCTGTTCCAACCAACGCTCAATGTGACTTGATACCTCTTTCTTGTGATGAAAATGAAGATACTAGAAATGTCCGAAATCAACACAAAACACCACAAAAGGACTCATACTAGTTTGACATTCAGGCTACTCTGCTTTGAGTTTGCCTTGGCCGATTCATTACTTGAAAGCCGACACAAAGGGGGTGTGCCGCCAAGGCCCATAAACCCTGACCCTGTTTGAGACAAAATCCGTTCATTTCGCTACCCTGTTTAAGACAAGTGTCCTTTGTATTTTGCTTGTGTTCTACGTTTCAAGTCTGCCTTGTTTTTCATTTCCCATACAGAAAGTACTTTTTTTTTATAAATGGCATCATAGAATTAGATTTTTTAAAAGAATGTTGCTTCCCACATGTAGGGTTCAAGGCTTCCAGTCCAGAGAAACACCCTGTTCAAGACGCTAAACAGTGAAATTGTATGCCCTGTTTAATACGCATGACCCAGAAAACCATACCCTGTTGAGCGGCACATATCCGTTTAGGCCAAATAAGGGAGTGCCCCCCCCCCCCGGGCTTGTATCAGCCTGCCCTGATTGAATCATACAGCCTCGTAAAATTCAAACACCGTATCCCGCTACTTTTCCATTGCGATTCCCAAAACACCAAAACCAAATCCCGCTCCCGCTCGTAATTGAAATTCCCGCATCCCGCTCCTGTTTTCAGCTCCCATCCCGAATATCGCCACAAAAATTAGCCAAATCCCGCATCCCGCCAAACCTATTGTGGACCCTCTTCTTATATTTCACGTGGAAATCATGAATTTTTTTGTGCTAAGCTAAACGCCTTGTGGACAAGTTAGTGTTCATCTGTCCCAAACCTGTAAGATCAGAAAATGCCAGTATCTGAGTTAGCGAAATATGATGCTTACATTATCTCATAACGCAACTCGCTTGACAATTTAAATTTTTTTCATTTGACATTCCTTTATTGGAAGTTCCTTATTAAATCATTTGGCGCGGACTTTGGTTAAACTGGTGTTGATCAGCTACACTGGTGACAGATCACGAAGCCGTAACAGGTCATCCCAGATCTAAAGCTCATTCTTACATTTCACTTTTTCTGTGCTGAGCTTAGATGAAAAAGCGTCAGAGGAAAAGAGGTTGGGGCTCTTCGTAGACTTTTTGGTGGGCTTTTGCTGGCCAGTTCCTCAGACTCTCACCCTATTTTAGGAAATACGTCACTTCGTAGACCCCATGGGTGCTTCCTGAGTTTTAATTTTGGGCAAAAGAGCGGAGTGCCTCTGATGGTAATCACCACGAAGGGCCTGGGTGCAGTACAACCTTGCGTATCTCAAAAGGGAACACACGCTTAGATATATCAACCGATTTTATTTGTTACTTTTCTATTTCTATTTTTGGTTTGAATATTGAAAGAGAAATCCCTTTCGAGGTTCCTTTGAAAACCATACATAACTTAATAATTTAGACCAAACTGGCAAAATTCATGACCCATTTTCAGAACCCACTTGGCAGGTACAAAACGCCTTTTCGGCGACATTGTACTGTCAAAGGTGGAGGGGGGGGGGGAGGGGGGGAGGAGTCCAAGGCATCTCAGTTGTTTCCTAGCTATTCTTATTTTCTAGATCGAGCTTGATTTTCTATAGCTGACTGCATGTCTCCAAAGAATTAGCCAATTAAGGTGTTTCGAGACAGTTTTTTTGGGACCATACCTAACTTTTTGAATCGGCTCTTAGACAGTCTTCTCCTTGTCAGATCAACGTGAAATTTGCAATACTTGTTGGTTTTGGATTGAACTTTAGCGTGGTTTACATTTTGTAAAAGTCGATATTTCCATGACAACGATAAACAAAAATCCTCGAAAACAGTAAAATTGAAATTTTGCACGATCCAGCTTTCGCTTCGAAAAGAGAATACCAGCGTCTTAAACTGTGGTGTATGGCAAACAAAATATACAAGAACAAAAAAATTCTGTATGTTTGTTTTGAAGTAAATCACAAAAACATTTTTAACCTTAGTTTTTGCCTAGTAATAGTAAATGCACTGAAAAATAATCAACGCTTTGATGAAATGGCTAGTAAATACTGTTAAAATGTGTCTTTTACTTACTATTTTACGCCTAGAAAGTTTTGTTGAAACTGGTGTTCGCGATCTCGAGAACGATTTGTTTTTCTAAGATCATTCGCGTAATAATTTTGTTGTAATTTTTTTATTTTGAGCGCTTTTGCGAAAATCTTAAGAACGACTCGATAGATTTTTTTTAAACATTGAACATGCGTGCTTGACGATGTGACCAATTTTAGTTTTGAGTCTTATTAACATTGATTCACTGGAACACTTTTAGATTTAAAGTTAAAGAGGATGTAGGAACCGACGGAGAAGGTTGCGTTACAAATTCACAGTTGGCAAGTAGATGCTAATATATTCAAAGTAATGCGTTATTCATTGCTTCGTGATTTTTATCTGGTTTCTTTGTTCTTTGTTGCACTGTAGATTACAACGAAAAGTAAAACTCACGGAGGAATGCATTGCGCATTACTTTGAATATATTAGCATTTACTTGCCAACTGTTTATATGTAACGCAAGCCTTTCCGTCGGTTCATACATCCTCTTTAACGTTAAATCTAAAAGTGTTCCAGTGAATCAATGTTAATGAGACTCAAAACTAAAATTGGTCACATCGTCAAGCACGCATGTTTAATGTTTAAAAAAAATCTATCGAGCCGTTCTTAAGATTTTCGCAAAAGCACTCAAAATAAAAAATTACAACAAAATTATTACGCGAATGATCTTAGAAAAACAAGTCGTTCTCGAGATCGCGAACACCAGTTTCAACAAACTTTCTAGGCGTAAAATAGTAAGTAAAAGACACATTTTAACAGTATTTACTAGCCATTTCGTCAAAGCGTTGATTATTTTTCAGTGCATTTACTATTACTAGGCAAAAACTAATGTTGAAAATGTTTTTGTGATTTACTTCAAAACAAACATACAGAATTTTTTTGTTCTTGTATATTTTGTTTGCCATACACCACAGTTTAAGACGCTGGTATTCTCTTTTCGAAGCGAAAGCTGGATCGTGCAAAATTTCAATTTCACTGTTTTCGAGGATTTTTGTTTATCGTTGTCATGGAAATATCGATTTTTACAAAATGTAAACCACGCAAAAGTTCAATCCAAAACCAACAAGTATTGCAAATTTCACGTTGATCTGACAAGGAGAAGACTGTCTAAGAGCCGATTCAAAAAGTTAGGTATGGTCCTAAAAAAACTGTATCGAAACACCTTAATACACTCCGCATTCATCGTTAAATCTAGTAAGCAATATGAATAACATCGGTGCATGAAAATTCACTTTACCAATCTTTAAAATACCAAAGGCTCAATATGACTCATATTTTCTTTCTCTTCATTTTTTCAGGAGTTAGCCAAATGGTTTCAGTTTTGAGTACTATTTGTTTGTTTGTTTGTTTGTTTTTTCAACCTCGCTTGTTGAATTTCCAGATTTCTGATTGGTTCACCTTATACACGTCATCACTGAACAATAGAAGTCAGATATTGGTTACAGGCGCTGCCGATTGTCATATAATGACACGAACGTTTCGGCATTACTGACTTCTATTTTTCAAGTTCAAAGTGCTGCACAGTATCCACATTATTATCATCACTGAACAAGCCTTCCTTTTTGCCTTTTTGCCTTTTTGCTGCGATGCAAAAGTCTTGTCAAAAAATATGCCAAAAACAATTCAACAACGATTACTGGAGTTGAGCAGTCAATAAAACAGTTATTGCACTCGTGCATGTTGGATACTCCCCAAATCCAACACGCACTCGTGGAATAATTGTTAGCTCAACTGGCTACAACAAAAGTAATAAAAACGGTTGCTCCTGCGGTTACTTACCATAATTACATAACGATTTTGCAGCTATTTCAATTAACGTTGTCGGAAAGCCTACGCACTAAGACCGCTAGGTGATGTGGGTAATTGCCGGGGATTAACAAATTTACCAAAGTTAGCAAAAGCTCACCCCTACAGAAAATTAATCACATTAACAAGTGTTTATGATACTTTCACCCATCCTATGGCAGTGAAACAGTTAAATTACAGCCGAATCACGCACGATTTGCAGCTACCTACCCGGGCTACCTACACTACCTTTCGGTCTTGTCGCGTATTCTCCAGGCTTTAACATCCGTAAACATTAATTGAAATAGTTGTATACATTACTGTGTACAACTTACAAGCTGATCTAATGAGTATAAAATGTACATAACGTTTTCACAGTTTTTATTATTTTTAAGCATACTTCGACTTTTGTTTGGGTTTGTTTAGGCATCATGATTTTATTCTGTTATCTCAAATCAGAAATAAAGTGCGTTATCTTTGTTCTTTTTTAATTAAAATTAGCAATTTTGTTGCTACAATCCTTTGTTTAGTATTGACACGTCATGTACACGTAAAAATCACACGGCAACACGTACAAACTCCTAGTTGTACAAAGTGGAAATGGAGCTAAATTGTCAAATAATACTAAAAACGGTTTCTTGACGTCGCCGCTTATTTAGAAGGCTACGTTGTACGTGGGGTTGGGTTGACCAAAACGGCAGAGAAATTCGTTCCCTAAATTTTCAGACGATCCGTGGTTGTTAGCTCACATTCTCTCCCACGAAAGTTGCCGCGATAGTAAAAATATCCAAAACCGACAAAACAATAATAATTTCTGATTAATTGTGTGCTTCCTTTTTTCTGACGTTTCCGAGTTTCCATGCGTTTTTATACATCCTAAAGTACCCGGCCTTACTAATACTTGGCGCCTACTCCATCGTATGAGGCCTAGATTTCACGCTTCACGTACGTCGCAGTTTTCCACATATCATCGTGGTCAGTGGGAACTGAGGGTTCAGTTGAGACAGTGGATCTCCTTTCACGTCCTTCCCAGCCCACGAACAATGGATGAATCCTGCCAAATGCTCTGCGGAAACTACTCATGCGCCATGCATACAAGAACTGGTTACACGAGGAGTTGACGAGAACTAGCAAATACTGCAGATCCCTAAACCAGTGTATTAAGACACAACTGCACGTGCTACACAAGTTTATGACGTAAATCATAATGCAAGATGGGAAACTGCAGATGAAGAAGGAAAGTAAAATCAGGAAGAAACATTTCGTGGCCTTCTTTTCTATGCGAAGCCCTTTGCGTTGTGTGCCCTGACCGAGGACATTTCTCATGTGTTTGTCGTGAGCGTTGAGGCTCCGAACAATGCGAACAAAATAGAAAACCAACAATCCAAGAGTTAGGATTATTGCTGTGTTAGCGTAAATGAAAGCAAGTGTATAAAATCCAGTTGCGAAATAAAGAAAAGGCAGACCTCCCGAGAAAACCCATATTGCAATGGTTGCGGCGATAGCTCTTGAGGACGACAGTTTTCTTATTGTCGTAGAAGTCAAGGCTAAATAGCGATCAGTCGCCAGTGCAGCTATGCTTAACACTGAAGCAGTAGAAGTCATAAAATATGACATATAAACCAACCAACGCAGTCCTAAGACTTCTTTGTGCATTGCTTCAGAGCTGTGGTACCACACGAACACGGGCTCTGTAACAATACCAATGAAACTATCAGCGATTGCCAGATTCAGAATCAAGTAGTTGAACGAGGATTTCAGTTCTCTGTTTGGGTCTTTGATAATTGCCCAACAGATAAGCAAGTTGCCTGGAGCGGTGATTACACACAAAATGGCCGAAACACTTGCTGTTGTAACAGATGTTGCGAACGGGGCCCATACATCGTCACATAGATTGGCCCCGAACTTCATGTTTTTGTTGTAATACGAACAATACCAATATTGCAATTTCGTATCTTTTGTCACCTGTTATAGAGCGTGTCACTTGCCGCTTGAGAATATTTCGCGACAGATTTGTTTCTCTATCGATCAGATCTGATACCCCCGCCTGATGGAAGTCTTTACATCCACCCGGCTCCAAGAAAGCTTTTTTTGTACTCCAAATCTTCCGAACAACCTGAAAATGGTAAAATCATAATGTTACCACTCCAAAAATGCTAAAAATAAAAGACAGATTTAAGACGACAAAAATAACGAACGGCAAAATATTTTTATTTGTTTCGGT
Source organism: Siderastrea siderea (assembly GCA_964030785.1). Taxonomy (NCBI): domain Eukaryota; kingdom Metazoa; phylum Cnidaria; class Anthozoa; order Scleractinia; family Rhizangiidae; genus Siderastrea; species Siderastrea siderea. The sequence goes on along the minus strand of OZ034968.1, from coordinate 14,600,576 downwards.
AGGGAAGAAATCATCTTCGTTCTCGACTTTTTGTTCACGTTTTGGAACCTTACAGAGATGTATAGACAAAGCAATTAACTTACCGAGAAAGCTCTCTTTTCTTTTTTCTTTCTGAACGACAGTCCTTTTCACCGTAGATCCAATGTTCTTTTATTGTGCGAAACATCGACTCAAGTATTCCGCAAAGGCAGATGTTACATGTCAAAGGTAGTATCACTTAGGTGTTTTGCGAAAGTGACAATTTCCTGTCGAATTTAAATGAATTCTACGGAGAATCCAAGTTAGCATATATAATCAGTAATTAAAATTAGCAATGTTTTGCTTTCAAATTTGTAAAATCTGATATATCTGTGGGACCTGAGAGATCGAATAGAAGCCAAAAATAACTAGTTACGGCGTAAAGCAAAGTTTATGCATGATTCCAAACCAGGTAACTCGTTCGTACAAAATGAAAATTTACCGGGTTAAACAGGGTTGCACGCAGCTGGATGTAGTAATAAGTTTGAAAGCTTTTAACCTTTAGGCGTCGTAAACATATGGATTCCATGGGAAATGGATAATTATCTTTAAAAAATTAGAGTGATAGTGATAGATAGTGATACGTTTTGTTAAAGAGAACGAGCCGAAAATGTACGTTTTCCAGTGTCAAATATATCTCAATGCTACATGGAAATAAACACTTTAAACAAACACGCAAAAAGGTAGATTGCTATTTGGGAAGACACTTATTATCTTACGCCTCCTGGAGGGTATAATGAAAACTGGAAAATTGTTAATTTTCTTCAACTGAACGTCTAAAACAAGATAGCCTTTGAAAGCCTGAACCAGAGCAAGAATTACAAGAAAACAAGTGAAATCTTAAATGGTCCTGTCCCGGTTAGTAAAGGCTCGCATGCGAAACTGAGTGGGATATATACCTTAGTACACTAAAGCCACTTTTGGTTCAACAAGCGAGGATTGACGAAATGTGCGACTGCTGTTCATCAGAATACATTCTGAATTTTGAAATGGGTCTAATAGCGTTTTGAACGGTAAAGGAACAAGGAATTTAAATAACGGCGCCAGAAACATTGAAAAGTCGCAACGTCGTTCTAAATTTTTTCAGAAACAAATCTTGAATTGGCCTAGAAGCAACAAGAGAAGCACATACGACGACGCCTTTTACTTAATTGAACATCACTGCAGGTGTGTTATAAATTCAAGCAGTTTATGTCGAACGGTAGAATATTAGCCGGACGTCAACAAACAAACCACTTTAAAAAACAGTGGAGTTTTTCTCTACCCCAAATTGATGGGCGGCGGAGGAGGAGGGATCGTGTGCAAGGTGGTCTTGTATAGCACTTTAAAAGTCTGTGCTTTCGAGTTGAAGTTGTAATTTCTGTGTGTTGCAGCTTATTTCTGTGAAATTTCTGTGTCGGTTTCTGTGAAATGTTCACGGCCTATTAATATTTATTGTCCACGATAACGATAAATCTGAATTTGTTTCCATTCTTTTTTTTTTTTTTATTAAATGAGGCTATTGCCGATTTTGCGTTCCTTGTTGTTAAAAAAGGTCCGGCGTAGTTGTGAAGGGAATACAACAGCCGTGGATGTTATCAAATGTAAATGACAATGCAAGACAACTGAAGATGACAGATTTCTCTGTCGAACCATGTTTTCATATCTTAGAAATAATTTTTCGCTTTTTCGAAAAATCATAGTGAATTTGCTGTTGTTACCACCCTTTGAATGCAAAAAAGGTATCACGTTCTTAAGTGCAATTTAGGGTGGCCTTCTACCAGCAGAGTTTACATGCAATACTTTGAAAATTCTAATCATCTTGATTTCTGGGCATTTTATTTGACAAAGGTTTAGGGCCTATCACCTTGAACACCTTACAACAAAAAGCAAACTTTCTTGCTATAGCTAAACATAACTCAGTAGACTAAACATACAACACCATATGTAACAAAGCAACGATTTAACCGTCGACTCTGAAAAGATGCCAGACATTAGCTAAAAGAGGCATGTCTTGAGCAAATAGGCCCAGGCCAAGCGGATTCAGCTCCTCTCAGGAGCCATAATCGGGGACGGAGACCGTAAGCGCGGAGTCCACGCGGCCCCATCGAAAAAGACAAATGTGCTATTTTTAGAGAAAATTGCGCCCCCCTCAACGCCATAAACGCGCGCGGGTACACCCAAATTTGCGTACAACGAGGGCGTGCTGGATATGACCAAGATGGTTAGAATTATTTGATATCCAGTATGCGCGAGTACATATTTGTTTTTATTATTAAAACGCAATCACTAATTGCTATAAAATCAAAAAGCGATCGCGATCGCATGACTGACCGAAAAAGGCGCCAAAACCTTGCGAAGTGTTGCAGCGTTTCTTTGCAGAGCTGAATGAATCAATGAAACTGCTCCGAGGTGAACGTACAAGCACAAGGTTTGGGAAAAGTCTTCCAATTATGGGCTCTGAAATGTGGTACGTGTTTGATTTTCCCTGAAAATTGTTGTAATCGTCGTTCAAAGCGGATTGAAGCTGTACGATCTCACCGTTTTGGCTGCGGGAGTTCAAATGAACGAGTTTGTAATCGCTCCGTTCGCACAACGCTGTCAACGGAGCCATCATGTGTTTGTTTGATCGAACTGAAGACAGAATTAATAATTAAACTTGAACGATAATTTCTATGCAGCTCACTGAAACAAGACTACGGAGGCGAGAAACATTAGAATTCACCATCTTAGTTTTTAAACGCAAACCACAAAACGCATGCAGTTGTTCTCAGTTTAGAGCCCGATAACGGAATGGTAAAAACAACACTCAAACAACTGTGAAAGCGATTCAACGTATTTTACATGGCATCCGACTTGTGTCTAAATGTCTGGAGCTGCTCAAGGGAACACAGATAGAGCCACAACGAGTACAGGTAAACCAGTGTCAATTTTGGGTGGCAAAGCCAAAAAATGTCGCCTTTTCTGGTACTGAATTCGTTCAATGCTTGTTGTTAAGACTGCTGCATGATTTTTGTACTGACTCAGCACAAAAAGTGTGACAATTTTTATTAAATGCTTCTTTCCCATTTTACTGTGCTTTCTTTTGTCTTGTCTCGATATTTCGGAGTCAAAGCCTTACGTATAAAACCTACTGTTTGTGAATTAAACGTTAAGGACAAGTGATTGACTTGACGATGAGAGAAATTGTAAACACTAAGAAATCAAGCACTCTGAAACAACTTAGATTTGTGTCTCAGTGACGTTCAGTTGTAATTTCTCCCTAATTTAGCTTCGATACAAAGTGATTTTTCTCTCCGGGTTGCTGGCGGAGAAAAAAAATTTTAAGCTCACTCTGTCGTTGCAACCCTTGCCACGTCCACTGCGCTATGTATCCCTTCTAGGTTCGTAAATTGCCCAGAAAGTAATATTCAGTACTAGGGCAGCATGAAGTTTTACTTCATCTTTCTCCTTCTCGTCGACGGAAGTAGTTTTTTCTCTTGGTGTTTTTCCAGTTCCGCTATTTTGTCGACGATTGATAACGCACCGCGAGAGCATTTGATTGGAAACAAAGTGCACTTTTCACTATTCTTTGTCTTCATTATAAACATTTCGGTCATTTCGGTAACGGCGGGCATTATTTCCGAAAACATACGCTGAGAAATCTCTGCAAACGTTTTCTTTACTGATTCGGTATTTGAACCTATGTTACTATTTTTTTGCAGTAGAAAAAGTGACAACGATTTATCAGTGCGTTACTTTTCTTCACAATGTGCTTGGAAAATCATTTTGCAGTCTTCGCGGCTTCCCTTCAATCTCTGTACGTCCTAGATAAGTTTTTATCTAGGAAGATCGAAGGGCCTCTGCTCGCAGGGTAACGCCTTTTTTGCCCGCAAAAGGTTTCGTCCGTCTAACGGGGAAATCCTCGTCCGACATGTCCCACGCATCTTCGCTAAGGGATTTTTCTAAAATATTCTCACTGCCATCATCGGAATCACTTGTACAATCCTCATACCCAGAGTCATTATCCAGAAAGTTCTCCCCAAGGGCTTGCCTCAAATTAGGAAGTGACGCTGATGACAGAAATTGAATTTCTTCATCTCCAACGAAGGTAATTTCCGAAGCCATTTTGTTTGTTTTTCTTTGCCCGGAGTCCTTGCAACACACATGCGCGTTTATCACGAGCGATGGCGCAATTTTTTCTAAAAATAGCACATTTGTCTTTTTCGATGGGGCCAACCCCGCTACTGAAAATGGCACTTAGACACGGTCTCCATCCCCGTTTATGGCTCCTGGCTCCTGTTCAACATCGTTAATCCGTCAAGTTGAATGTATTTGGGAAGTTGTAGGAACCCTGTTCAACGATGTAAAAAGATTCTGAAGAACGTTGAGTGATGCTGAAGAAAGTTTGGCTGATAAGAAACATTCGCACAACAAAGTCGTATTCAATAATGGATAAAGCTCAATCCATTTGACGGAAGCCTAACGAACATCAAACAGATAACCTCATACTCAGATCTCGCTCTTGTAGTTAGCGATATACAGAGGAATCCCGAGTGAATCCCGTCAAATCGACCACCAGCGGGCCATGACAAAGTGACCGTAATGACCGGAGTAGTCTGCGTAGCAAGCGTTTCCGTAGGGCTTTCCGCAGGTTTCAAGCGTTTTTCGCTTTTTGGCCGCGCGAAAATTGAGGCGAGCGCAAAAAAGTATGAGTGCGCTCACCCCAATTTTCACGCCGTCAAAAAGCGAAAAATGCCTCGAACGGGCGCAAAAACCTATGGAAACGCTTGCTACGCGGGCTATGACGGGAGTAAAGTGGGTTTTTAACATAACAAAATGACTAAATAAGCTTTTACGCGGACTGAAATAAAGTGACGGTAATGAGGTGGCCGTATCGACGTGTTGACGGTGTACGCTTATGGAGGGGTATCACTCTATAAAACTACGGGATATTTAACCCTTTAAGCCCCAATATCAACATCCATATTCTCCTCACTGTTCTCCATATATTTCTTCGATTACTCCTTGGGAGAATTTGTTTAAGCATCAAGTGGTTATCTTTGGTGATCATTCTCTTCATTCTAATGACCTGTATCTCTTGATCAAGTAGTGATAAATAGATGCTCGTCACTGTTGTTGACAGTGCTGCGTCGGTGGGCCAAACGACGCAGCACCGACTTTTCGGGAAAGTGAAGTAAGAAAATTTAGTTTCATCAACTGACTTGATAAGGTAAATTGGCACTGTAAAGAAATTCAAAAGGTGACGTTTGGAGCGTTAGCACCATGCCATGGCGAACCAAGAAAGGCTTAAGACAAACATACACAAAATTGTTGAGCAACAAATAAGGGGTTTGCGACAGTGTATCGTGTAATGTTCAGTGTTGAAAATAGGCCATTGTAGAATCGAGTACAGCCTGGCTTTATTACGTTCAACAACCAGCGTTCAAACTGGTTTCTTCCTCGACAAATGTTGAACTGAGTATCATTGGCTTGACGCTCGAAACGTGAGCTTTTGAATATCTTTAAAGAGGCCAGTAAACTTATCACCTCCGTCAGTTGATTAATCTTAATTTTCTTGGGATATTTGGACCGGAGGTTAACTAGTTTAACGTTTTAAAAGCCTTCATCTGAAGTTTATCGAAACGTTTCATCTACAGATTCAAACCTAGAACCGCACTACATGGGCCGAGGAATGATTACGAGAAAGAAAAGGTTTACCCTATTACTCACTCCTACATAAATCTAGTGATGCCCCCATGAAACTTGTCTTTGTTTCAATAGCTAGAAAATTCTCCTCAGTGGAGGTTTTACAGTGCTTAACCAAGGCTGTCTTCGTTTATTTCACCTAAATCGTCTGCGGCCGTTGTGAGCAGATTTACAGGATCTAACGGGATGAGCTCTATTTCATCTGTAGGCTTAGAGCTAATAGAAACAATCCCATTAGAACTAAGAGATGGCACGGTAACTTCATACGAAACTGTTTTACACAACACTGCAGAAATTGCTCTTCGAAAGTTTCGACTCTTCCAGGCGTATAAAAATTGGTTTAACGAGCAGTTGACCAGAGGAAATAAAAACTGCAAGTCCCTCAGCCAGTGTATAAAATTGCAGTTACACGTGTCACAAAAATTGATGACGTATATCATTACCAGAGATGGAAACAAGCAAAGCACGAAGATTCCTAAAATGGTGTAAAAAGCTCGGTTGTGACTTCTTTCCATAGACGTGGCGTCGAGTTTTACTTGAGTCTGATGGAGCCAGTTCCAGCGAGATATTTGAGCTTTAAGTCTTTGATGTATACGGACGTAAGAAAACGTTAATATGCTGATAATTATGATGAGCGCAGCGTTGGTGAATAAGAACGCAAACAGGTAAAACCCAGTTATAAAGTAAAAGCAAGGCAATGATACAGATATTACCCAGATCAATATCGATATCAGGGTCACTGTATTCGTGGATAATATTCTCCTGTAGTACGAGATCACAGTGAGGTATCTATCGAGCGTTAAAGCTGCAAGACTCAATATCGATGCTGTGCAGGAGACAAAGAACGATAGATGGATAATCCAGATATTTTTCATGACCGGGTAACCCAAGGCCTCTCTGGTGTGGAACATAATAAACAACGGCTCAGTGAATGCACCAACCACGAGATCACTGATGGCTAACTGTAGCACGAAGCAGTTGAAAGAGTTCTTTAGTTCTTTGTATGGATCCTTGATTATTGCGATACAGAGAAGCAGATTTCCAGGCACAGTGATCAAACATAATACAACTGCAATGGACGCCGTGAACACGGAAAGAGAAAATGGCGGCCAAATTTCTTCACATAAATTCTTGATAAAAGGCATCATAGTGTGAGGTTTAGTCCATCGGCTACTCCATCGAGATCTGTTGATTGTTCAAAAACACACAGAAGAGATTTGGTCAGGGGATAATAATTTAATTTATGGTGCTTGTATTTTTACCCTGGAGGTTAGAGGCGTCGTTTGGTGCGCTTTTGTGACGAACGGTCGATCCGCGAAATCTGAAGGCCAATCGCACGGGTCTGCTCACGCCAGAAACGCCTCTGGCACTCAGGGTTGTCTATTTGAAAGGCACCATCAATAAGATCCCGTTTAAACATCGAACATGAACTGAGCCACTTTGAAACACTTTGAATGACGGTAAAATATTAATGTTTAGACATAAAACTTGTTCTAGACGTATAGCGAGCAGAAGAGGGAAGGTTCGCAAGGACAAGGTAGAAGTGAGTGCTGCAGGAAGTCTATCTTGTCCTCTCTCCTTTTTATCGCTCATAATATGAGATATTATTTCTTCGCCTGCCGTGATCTGAACGTCTGAAGCAAGCTATTGGTCATTTCGGCCGTTGATAGAACATGGCTTTGGAGGAAATCCCTTATTTGTCATCAATTCATACGCTAGGCGGAAACTTATAAGAAGTTTGAGTTTCTCGCAGACAAAATAAATGGAAATATTTTGCTAAGTTGTCAGCCAAATAAAAATGGAGAAAATAGGGCCTAGGTAAACGTCATTGAAGTCGATTGCGTCACATACCGTCCTACCGGTGTTACAAAAATAAACCCATAAAAAGTGGTTTGAAATTAATGAGTACGGATACTCAAAACAGGATAAGAGTCGGAGGAAAGTTAATTTCCACGGCGTAACAAAATTTAATATTCGTCAATTTCTTTGGAAAGTGGCATGTTCTACAATGAGATAAATCCTCTGCGCTTGATCTGCCGGCATCCAGAAGGGTGTTCTAGTCGTGATGCACCCTCCCTTGTGTGACTACCTGCTTCACCCTGCTTTCTTTGAAGAAGACTACGCCGTGCAGTATCGTTTTACCCCCCCCCCCCCCCCCCCAACCTTGAGGGACTGTAAAAGCCCACCTGGTTGTCCTAAAGCCGATTAACGTTAATGCTGGATTAGCAGGTGACCAAAGGTTATGTTTCTTTTGTCTATAAACTGAAACCTTTTTGACTGCTCAAATCAAGTTTCAGTTTAGTAGACATTAGGCAATTCAGCGATAAACGGCCAAACTACTTGGCATAAATGTCACGAATCTTTTCTTAGAAACTGAATTCAAAATTAATGCTAACGCTGGGTTAGCTAAATGGTGGTGAATAACATGACCCGAAGGTTTTCAAGTAAGCGAGATTTTCGGAATGTAGATATTTAGCGAAAAACTCGAGAATGCCTTTTATTGATTAGTTTTTGTAAAGAGCAAGCGACGTACTAGCCTCCCATGCCCCCCTAAAAACGACCGACTGGGTGGAGGCTTGGGACGTACACAGGCTAGCACCTGGACATTTTTATTGATGAACAATTTGTCTGACTGCAATTATTCAAATAAAGTTTATCTCTGGCTTGAAGATATGCTGCGAAGAGTAGAATTTGTTTTAAAAACATCTATTTATAGCGGGGTTAACCTACAGGACATTTACATTATGATATTATCACGGGATGATTCCTGTTTACGGAGACGATAAGCAAACAATGCAAATTTGTCTTCAAATTTCGCCACGTTGACCCCAGAATCATATGTTGTGGTCGATATCTTTTCAAATCCTGATTTAAGTTTGGCCATTCAAACTTTGTTTGTATGTTTGTTTGTTTTTCTCGAAGCTTTTGAGTATTGCTTTTGAAAATGTGGGAAAATGAAAATACGTGAGATGAAACTGTGGGATTTTTTCCACTTTGTAATTTTGACAAATTTGGGACCAACACCACTGGAGTAGATTTACTTTCCAAACATAATTTCACAATCAAGGGATTTTATAGTCAATGTTGTGCTGTTTATTTGAAAATTTATTATTTGTCTTTCAAACACAGTAGTGATAATCAAAAGAAAGCAGACTGGTCACCCATGTAGAGGCTCATGTGGACCTGCGTCGCTCTTGGTCTCCACCCCCCCCCCCCCCAAAAAAAAAATCGACGCAGAACTGTCACGCAGATGAAAGTCTGTTAAAAAAAAGTAAGGTGGCGTGATGGACAAATCTATAATTCGGTGACAGTCGTTGCAGCTGGCTCGAGAAATGACAGGCACTACTTTGTAATACTGAATGACGAAGTCACTGACTGATCGTGTCCAAAATCATTGCACGCAAAGTCCAAAGCAATGAATCTCTATTAAAAATATTATTATATTCCCGGGATTGGAGAGAAAAAATAATAGAGCTTCTCCTCGAGAACATTTACAGTGATACATAATTGAATATAATTTATCTGCTATAGAGAACATTTCGTTGCTTGCCCGCTGAAGTAAAAAGTTGAAAGTCAACTTTTTACGTTTACGTAAGCCGTTCATACATCGTCTCTAATTTTATTTACGCACGTAAAGCCAGTTAAATTTACGCCCGTACGCACGTAAAATTTCCGTAACAGTGGAAATCAACCTTTAGAAACCAAAACTAAACGAAAACTGTAATTTTCATGATAGGGCGTGATACAGAAAGCTGGATTTGGCCTTTCAGTCCCCGAATTATAATGAGATTTGACTGTTTTTCAGTGTTCTGTCCGAGCAAATTCGGCGGTTAATTCGGCAATGACACTTCTAATGTATTAAGAGTCGGATTCTATTGTTAAGAACTTACCACAGACTCAGCCATTCCATAAGACCCTTCCTGTTTGCTTGTATAACTAGAATTTTCCTTGTTTCTTGTCGTTCAAGAGACGATTTCTTTCGGTTTATAGTTCCAAGCTCTGGGTCTCCCAAATGTCGATCGATCAGCCGTCAGGTTAAAAAAGATATAGAGTGTCACTGAAAAATCTGGAATATGTAAAGGAACTGTTGTGCTGTTGACAGCTCACTTCCAGGTCAAGTGTGTGCACTGGCGCGTTTTATAGCGGAGCCAGCGCGCTAGCGCGTCAGCAGAGCTCCATTGCTAAGGAAATTTGGTAACCTATCAAGCCAAAAGATTTTGGTAGTGACGTAATAGTCACGTGACCGTCCGTCCGTACGTCCGTACATCCCTACGTCCGTCCGTCCGCACCACAGGATTACCAATACACTTCCTACACTGGATATGACCCTGTGCTGAATCCCGTGTGTTTTTGGCGCGAAATCGCATGTTGACCCGCGTTGTAGCAAAACAAGCAAAGACAACAAAAGTCAAAAACAAATTTGTTAATGGAAAAAAAAAGTTCAAAAGAACACTCAGTTGTCTTTTTGGTGTAAGGGGAAAAGTTCAATTTAGGCGAAAAAAATTAGGCGATAAAGTTCAGGCAAAAAGTTCAAATTTGCCTAGTCGGTTCTGTTCAAACTCGGTCGGCACACCGCTTGAGTTTGCAGCTTTTCGCAGCGGTTTCGGCGCCAAATATAGCAGAGCTAGTGGTTTTTGGTTTTTTCTGTCCACAACCATGGTTTTTACGGCGTTTCGAACACATTTTGCCAGGAAAAACACCAGCATTTTCATGCTGATAGGCAGCTTGTCACGGAGAAAGAAATAAGTATTAAAATTAACTACGTAATGAACGTTAAACGCCCATGGCCTAGTGGATTAGTCACTGGCATGAGACGCCGCGAGCCGGGTTCGACAGGAGTTTTTTCTTTTGTTTCTTTGTAGTTGTTTTTTTTTTTAAATTTAACGACTTGAATGAGAGTATTTTCACAAATTAATAACTGCAGCAAAAACAAAACAAAAACAAAACAAAACAAAACAAAAAACAGACAAAACAAAAAGGGGGGCTCCGCTTCAGTAGGCTTGGCTAAATCTATATATAAGGCATATCCTAAAAGCTGGACTGGACCCTGGACCCTGGACCCTGGACTCTGGACTCTGGACTCCGGTCTCTGGACTTTTCCTTCCAAAACTTTACCCCCCCCCCCCCTGAAAAAAACCTCTATATCTCCACCCATAAAACTTCCCTTCCCCCCCAAAAAAAATTCCTTCCCCCCAAATAAAAAATTCAACTACGTCGGATTTTTTCTAATAAACAAGTTAGAAGTGTGCGAGATTTCAAACAAACAACGTTATTCCCCCCCCCCCCCCACTAACCTCCCCGAAAAAACCTTTGTCTCCCCCTTAAAACTGCCCCCTCCCAAAAAGTCCCCCTCCACTCCCCCAAATAAAAAATTACAACTACATCGGATTTCCGATTGAAAGCGATTGAACAAACACTTGTCGTCTCAATGTTCTTGCACAAATCGGCATTGAAATCACGAACGCCATCGAACGACCCGACCCCAATCCTTTAAAAAAAAGTATTTGGCGTGCCAACGTGATTGCATTACACAATAATAAGCAAAGATCAGATAAAATTGTCTATTCATCGATGCGACGTGTGCAAGCTCTTATCAGCTGCTAGTGACAATGTTGTTTACCTAAGGTGTTACATTTACTCTTGTTTTCAGTCAAGCATAAAGTATTGTGTGTCCTCGAAATAAATTGCATTTTTTTAGAACGTTACTTGTTCGATGGTCATACTAAAGCTTGTTAATTGCAGCCGCTCAGAGGCTCTTTCCGCGCGCAGATAGGTTCTATTCACCGACACGTACAAAGCCTTGCGTACTTTTATCAACTAATCTGATAACAAGCTTTTGACGTGCGCGCGCGGTGTCCGTTTTCTTTGTCTCATTAACAAAAGATTTTTAAAAAGGCATACGCGTAATTAATAGTCCAGACAGAGACATTGGTGTCTCAGTTGACCAAGTTTAGGTGCTGTGAAAACTTCTGAGAGCTGAGAAATGGAAAAAGGAACCCGTAGTTACGCCCAAGTGGTTATTGGAAGTAAGTATCGTTATCGCAATACATTCTAAAGCGATGTGTGTAAGACCAGTATCGCGGTAGAGCAAGTAACCGAAGTAAAATTGTTGTTTCTTTTCTTACTGAAAGGTTCGTCTGAATCCGAGAAAGAGGAAAAAAAGAGGCAAGTACATGTATATTGTTACGTGCGTTACACTGTCTTAGGCACATTACATGCCGTCACTTCCACGTCCGCCAGCTACTGACGCCACTTCATAAGTAATTCTTGCTAAACTCCCTTCATTTTTCTGCTTAGGATGACCTTTTACTGAAACGATTATATATTTAACTCTCAAGCAGTTTAAGGTCCGGATGCAAAGTGCGCTGGGAGAAAGTGATCGGCAATATCTTTCGTTAGGGTAAAAATTTCCCAAATAAATAAATCGCCTATCGTGGCATTTTTGACAGCGAACAAATCTCGATGGAGGTACTCTCCTATAAAAATGAAAAAGAGTGCTTCTGGCCAAATTTCTAAAACACCCCTAAAAGGTACCAGAATCTCGCTTCGTGGGCGTGGCTTACATTCATTTTAACCCCTAACAGGTAAAGTAACACATCCCATCAATCTTTTTAAGATACCGCGAAAGCTTTAACGACAGTCTTTTTGATACTTAAGCACCCTAAGCGTTACCAATCCACAAATTTACCCTCTAACAGGTACAACAGCACCCCGTCATTTTTATAGGGGAGTAAATCTCCCCCGGAACTAAACTTCTAAAATGAATGAAATAGGCAAATTGATTACGAATTTAATTTGTATGAACAAATGAATTGAGTACTGATACAGGAACGTCACTTTTCTTAGGTTGAGAAGTTGTTTTGTTACTCGAAAAAGAGTGCTATCCGTACTATCCGTTAAAATATTTTTGTACGTGTGTTTCCGCAAATCACCTGGCCCCAGTTGTTCAAAAGTTGGATAGTGCTATCCACCGGATAAATCTCTATTCAGCAGATAACGCAATTGGTTTCCCTAACACTTATCCACTGGATAGTGATTTATCCGGTGGATAGCGCTATCCAACTTTTGAACAACTGGGGCCAGATGTCTTATGTATTTTATATGGCCTGCAGAAAAGGTTTTTTTTTTTTGCTAATAAATAATTAAAACCACAGCACCTAAACTTGGTCAACTGAGACACCAATGTCTCTGTCTGGACAGTTAATTACGCGTATGCTTTTTAAAAATCTTTTGTTAATGAGACAAAGAAAACGCACACCGCGCGCGCGCACGTCAAAAGCTTGTTATCAGATTAGTTGATAAAAGTACGCAAGGCCTTGCACGTGTCGGTGAATAGAACCTATCTGCGCGCGGAAAGAGCCTCTGAGCGGTTGCAATTAACAAGCTTTAGTATGACCATCGAACAAGTAACGTTCTAAAAAAATGCAATTTATTTCGAGGATACGCAATACTTTATGCTTGACTGAAAACAAGAGTAAATGTAACACCTTAGGTAAACAACATTGTCACTGGCAGCTGATAAGAGCTTGCACACGTCGCATCGATGAATAGACAATCTGATCTTTGTTTATTATTGTGTAATGCAATCACGTTCGCACGCCAAAAACTATTTTTTTAAGGATTGGGGTTGGGTCGTTCGATCCCGTTCGTGATTTCAATGCCGATTTGTGCAAGAACATTGAGACGACAAGTGTTTGTTCAATCGCTTTCAATCAGAAATCCGATGTAGTTGTAATTTTTTATTTGGGGGAGGGGAGGGGGACTTTTTGGGAGGGGGCAGTTTTAAGGGGGAGACATAAGGGTTTTTTCGGGGAGGTGGGTGGGGGGGGAATAACGTTGTTTGTTTGAAATCTCGCACACTTCTAACTTTGGGGGGGGGGGGGGAGGAAAAGTCCTGAGTCCAGAGTCCAGAGTCCAGAGTCCAGAGTCCAGAGTCCAGGGTCCGGTCCAGCCTTTAGGATATGCCCCTTTTATATCTGACAAAAAATGTAGAAATCGAAGCTTATTTTAGATACGACTAAGATATGGAACTGATCAAAGACAAAAACTAACGCCGGGCAGGTTAGATGAAATGTTTAAAAAGTAAAAGTGTAAGTAAAACTCAACCAAGTGTCGTGAGTAGTAATTAACCGAAGACGGCTGCTGTTGTCACGAAATCCTGGCAACACCAACCGTCTGTCAAATCCTTTCTCAGGGTCCAGGTAGGAAAGGGGGGGATGGACGCGGGCATGTGGGGGGTGGTGGTGGCGTCAGGCTTCTCGCAGACCAAAATACGTGTACGTTTATATGGGATTGTAACAGGCCCTATTTCAGACTCTCCCTAAAACTCGACTGATCCCTTATCTTGAGCCAACACGGTAAAAATCCACATCATATTAGACGCAAAGCAACCCTTTTTAACGCTCTTTCAGACCAACCGTTTTAAGATCTGTAACCTACTGTAGACAATAACTTGTATACTCTTTTTAAAAATGGCTGCACGCCACAACTCGTGCATCCCCCCCCCCCCCCTCCCCGCTTAAGACGGGCGCTCATATCCAAATAATGCCAGTAACAAGACCCTGCGGTCCCCCCGGGACTGGGATGAGACTACGGGAGCCAAACCCTCTAGGCGAAAATGAAGGCAATCCTAAGAAGACAAAGATTACTCGATGGCATTGTTGTTTTCCATCTGGAACGTCCAATAAAAAAAGTGTCCGTAAAATGAGATGCCCTTGGTACTGAAGAAAGAACTGCATCTGACTCCATATCAGCCATGTTTGTTTTACTGATTAGTTTTGAAAGTGTCTTTCAAGATTAAAGAGGGCAGGAAAAATAATAACACGAAAGGCATACTCCCTTATCGACTCTTAAAGTGTGTTTGGCTTGACTAACGGAAAGAAGACAAAAATGGTATGCTTGCTTTGGTTTTGCGTTTACTGCGTTTATTATGATAACTGATTTTATAAGCCTTTCTCACTCGAGAGTGCGCAGGTTCTAGCCTGGACAAAATTGTCGAATTTTGATTTCAAAATAATCGCAAAGCGAGTAGCATGTCACGTGGTAGCACCGCTAAAGAGCTTCATTTAAATGGTCACACCGTAATATTTCATCCACCGGACTCAAAAGTTAGAACCACCTTGTCCAGCATAGCAGATAGCACCACAGATAAGTAATACTCAATAGCTCTCATTTGAATGGACACGATTTTAGGATTTCATCCACAGAGTTAAGAGGTAGACCCACCTTGTACAGAATAATAAACAGCACTACAGGAAAGTACCGCTCCGGTAGCTTTGATTTGAATGGTCACACTTTAGGATTTCATCCAAAGACTCAAAAATTAGAACTCGGCACATGACATGTCTCAAGGTCAAACAACTCAAGTAAAATTAAAAGGTTAATATCAGGCTAGGTGTAGTGTACGTAAATCCTTGGATTGCAAGACTGAATAACATATACACTCCTTTAAAAAATGTTGGTAAAACTTTCACAAGATTTTCTGATATACTTGTTAAAACTTACGAACATGCTCGAAAATTTTGCTAAGTCTAAGTAATCTCTGCACTTCGAAAATCTTCGAAATTTTCTCAGTGATTTCGTAATACTTCGGAAGACCCAAGTGATCTTCGGCAGTTCTCGGAAATCTTCGGGTAATCCGACTTGAGTTGTATTCGCGTTCGAGTGCAATTTGATGATTTACTTCTGCCTGGCCCCCAGTCGCTCGCGATCGCTTATTATCTGGGGGATGATTAGTTAATTATTGAGGAAAACGGGGAGCGAGGGAAGAGACGGGAAGGGGAGAAAAGGCTTTCTCTACTTTTCCTTCCCATCACCCACCGCTCCGCTCCACACTCGCTTCCAATCCCCCCTCACGCCCCACGCTCGCTCTCGAGCCTCCCTCTCGCGCCAAAACCCGCGCCCACTCGGCCTTGGAAAAGCCTGTGGAGGAGGCAGGATTTACTTGACTTCTATCGGTCAATCAGAACACAGGCAACCCAAGTATGTGGTGTGTTTTGCATATATTGCGTATTACTGAGTCTATATGGGAATGTAATAAATCCTCTTCATGTGCCACAAATATGAATTAATTCAGAGTAAAAAATGATTATCCTTATTTCTGCATTGTTTCCGTTGCTGTTTATGGCCTTCCCGTTTTTCTGTTTGTGCGAGATACTGTTTTTGAGCTTACTCTTCATTAATGAATTAATTAAAGACCGGCGACCCTACACCATTGTTTAGGCCAACCGTCCGTACTCGAAGCTCGATAAATCCCGTAACATCGATTTGATTTCTCCAAAATTACCTTCGTCGGACTTGTTGATGTTTTAAGTTTTTGTTTGCTGCCTCTTAAGAACCAAGTCTTTTCTTCATCGTTCCAGAAACGGCCGCTTTTAAACACCAGGTTGACAATTTTACTTGTCTTCATAGGCGTAATCACACCATTTGAGACATAAAGAATATTATGGGATCGGAAATCCCGTTCAGTAGTTACGTTATCGTGACAAGTCTCTTTCTTCTGGGGATAAGGGTGGTATCATTCAAATCGCACGGTGGGAGGGCTCCTTAGGCGATTTGACTGAAAATAACATTCACGCAAGAAGCGCACAGGAAAAGTAAAATCGAACCTTTGAGTTGATCATATCCTGCAAATAATTGTGAACCCAGCCTTATATTTAACGTTCAAGGATGTCAGGAGTTTTACAGCCTTCTCAAAGTTCAGCTGTTGTAAATAGTATTGGTAGACTAATATGGTAACCTGTCAATCCGAGAAATTTTGGTTGTGACGTAATAGTTACGTGACCGTCCGTCCGTCCGTACATCCGGACATCCCTACATCCCTACATCCGTACATCCGTACGTCCGCACACTCTGTGGGAGGGGGAGGGGAGTCCCAAGACAACCCGACGGGGGCAGAGAATGCCATCTTTTCTTGGCGGGAAATCGCACGGTGCTTTAGGGCAACCGGCATTTTTCTTGGCGGGAAATCGCACGACCATCGTCGCTTTTGAAAAAGAGGTTTCTTTAAAAGCTTAAGCTTCTTTAGCATTTAACGATTGCTCGAGAGTACTGAAGTTTTATACTTGACAAAAAAACATCTAATATATATAAATGGAAAGAAAAAGTTCAAAAGAATACTGGTAGAAGGCGAAAAGTTCAAGTTACGAAAGCTGCATTCAAAGGACTTCATCGCTTTGTTTTCTTCACGGTGGAGAGTTTGCCCTGTTCTGAAACACAACCGAGTAAGTTTTTAAAAGGTCTAAGGTACATGATTTCGAGTATTACGATGAAAGAAATTACGTTTTGAAATGTAAATTTGATTTATGCCATTAGAAATGTGTTTAATTTACTTTTGACTTTAAAAAATTATTAGAAAACGCGCTCAGATTTGTGACAGATTCTTGAATATTTTGCCATGCTGAGCCGATTTCACTCGCGTGGACCGACCTACGATTTTGGAAGTGTAACGCGAATTGCATTTAAGTAAAAACTTAGGGGTTTTCGAATAAATGTTTTTCAAAAATGATTTCTCTGTCCATTATTTTGTGTTTTTTTATTCATAACAGTAGGTCTAAGCACAGCTGCAAGACAACTGCACAAGCTTTGCTTTCAGTTTTCACCGTCCGGTCCATCTCTTTGTGCAACTGTCGATTTCCTTGTCCTAGAAGTTTTCAATAGTAATAATCTTTTAAGCGAAGCAGTTGTCGGTTTAAGGCTATTTTATCCGAAAAGCTTCCGAAAACAGTTTTGTGCGTTCCTCAAAGCGCCTAACTTTATGCACCGATCAATTCGAAACTCCAACATCCCCCCCCCCGGGCATACCCCGGGCATTTGACTGTGCATCGCGCCCGGGGAGGGGGGAATTTGAACGTTGCGTTGAAAGGGTGGGGAATTTGAACCGGATTTATCTGATGTTCTGACGTAATACGCCCGTGAGTTTTTTCGGTTTTTACAGGGTTTGACGGATTTGCAAGATAGAATTTCGCTTTGGTTAGTGAATAACTCTTTCAAATGCGTCTTTAAAAGAAGTTTGAAGGTATCACTACGGCATATCTCTCTCTGAAAAACGTCTAACGTGTTTGATTGAAGACGTAATTGGCTTGGTGGAGAGGTATTTCAGTACTAATTTGTGGGCATTTGAACGGCCTTTTTGCCCCGAGGGGAGGGAATTTGAACAAGCCAATCTTCCAAAAGTTCAAATGCCCGGGGGGTTGCCCGGGGGGGGATGTTGAACTTTCGAATTGATCGGCGCATTATATAGGCTTACTTCGCATCCGCAAAACTTATGCCGGCATAATAACAATTTAATTAAAGCGTGTTTGGCGTTTCTTTGTTTTGAATCTTGATTGTCTCTAGTTAGAGAACGAAATATAAAAGTACTTTGAAAAACTATAAGCGAAGCAGTTGTCGGTTTAAACCTATTATGCCCGAAAAGCTTCCAAAAACAGTTCGGTGCATTTTTTAAAGCGCTCGACTTTCAGACAATTTGCAGCCGCAAAACGTATGCAACAGAGTTAAGAATGTTTGGACGGTGTTTGTTCGTTTGTTTTCAATCTCGATGGTCTCAAGTTAGAGAACGAAATATAAGCGAAGCAGTTTTGAGTTTAAAGCTATTTTATCCCGTAAGTAATGTGTGTTCCTCAAAGTGCTTGAATTTTTTCGCGGCTGCTAAAACCTACGTGACATTTCTTCGATAAGTTTATTACAAGTGCTTCGAAGCTCCCCAGATCCTTTATTTCGGGTAATCCCAGTAAAATGCCGGTGAAATGTCAGTATAAATTTTTGACCAGAGTAATATTTTTATTTAGTGACAGTTCATGTTATTTGTTAACATCCGAACGAGATGAAGATAACCCATTTAAACAGTCGAACATTCAAGCGAACAGCCAATAAACCAAGGAGATTTGACAAGCCTTCACAGTTAATGACAGGATATGGAAACATTGCAAACACCAAGCTAGACGGCTCGTGAGTAAAATAATCAAGCTGTGCTCAGCCTCTAGAACGACCTTTCGAGCTTGGTTTTACAGAACAGATCCCCAAAATATTGAAGGACAATTCGGAACACTTTCAGGCTTTTTGAGAAACACTTTTCGAAAGCGAACGAGCCAAAAAAAGCCCCGAAATGTATTTCAGACTGAAAAGTTTCAGGACTATTTTTGAGAAACGAACACCAGTTTATTCCTTCGCGGCTCCGCTTTTAGGCTTGGCTAAATCTATATATTAAAATTAACTTCTACAAGTAGTGTCAGCGTCCGTGACCTGGTGGAATATTGGGTCGATACTCAGCGGGGACACGAATTATTTCTTTTCTTTCTTTTCTTTTCTTTTTTTGTTTAACGACTTGAACGAGAGTATTTTCACAAATTAATAAGTACCAGCAACAAAAAAAAAAAAAAAGGGGGGGGGGTGAGCTCCACCTATAGGCTTGGCTAAATCTATATATTATATGCAAAACACCTCATGTACTTGGGCTGCCTGTGATCAGAATGGTCGCAGTAACTTTTTTAGCCGTAGTGTAATTTGAATACCATTCAAGAAGAACTGAGTTATCTACATTATTCTGGTTTCAATAATGAATGATCAGAAAAGATACAATGCCTGATTTCAACAATTTTTATCAAACTGATCATTGATCTTCGATGTCCTGAAGGTATTGTTTTACAAACCGAGTTTTTAACGAGTACTGCTCAGTAATTTTCCTCTAGCGGAAAGCAAACGCTCAACATTCCTGCGGGAGAAAGACAAAGACTAAACCACAGCTAGATACATAAATCGACAATCTGTGCACGTCACTGCTTAATTATATTCGTAACGGTTGATAGACTGCGTTTAGTCGACAACATGCATTCAAACACGAAAGATTATTTCAAGCCAAAGGAATTATCTGTGACCCAAAGGAATATTAGTTGGTGATATCAGTTTCCTTTTCGTACCGTAGTTTAACAGTTTCTCCAGGGGATCCCACCTGACAACCAGTAATGACATTGTCATCAAGTTTTAACTCATTGGCAGTTGGGGTGCAGATGTGAGTCCACGTTCGTAAACAAGGTACCACTGATTGTTGGTATTTGTTTATGTTTGTCTCAGATAGTGCCGTCGTTACTAAATTCCTGAAGTAAAGATACCATACATACTTGATTTGATTTATACCCGGGGGACCCGGGGGGTACTTCCTTATATACGCTACATAGGTATGTGCCGCCTGATAGGGTAGGGTTTTTGAGGTGCTCAGTCCTTAAATAGGGTATCCTTTTCGGTGTTTTTTGATATTGTGATCCTTAGATGTTCCTTAGATAGGGTCACTTAATTGCAGTATCCACCTCAACGCGCAAAACGAAAAAGATATGGTCTGTTAAAACTATACTACACGTTATAAAGTTTAACAAAGCGATTTTAAAAGGATGTTTATAGCTTGTGTTGGCGCTCCTCACCACCTAGTTACAGAATTATGAGTTATCTTGTTTCCCTTAAATAGGGTGCCATTGCTTGGTTTTGGGCCTTTAACAGGGTATCAATTCTCGATTTTCTACCCTTAAATAGGGTCAGGGTTTGAGAACCTTGGCGGCACACACCTATCCTAAATTGACGGGAGTACCCCCCCCCCGGGGGATTTATATTGTTGCGCAAGTTTCAAATCTGCATTGGGTACCGCAGACGTGACTGTCACCCTGTTATAATTAAACTTTTATGTCCTTTGCGTTAGTGAGAGCTAACAGTTACAGATTATCATATTTCCACTTGAAAACGTCGAAAACTAATTGCCCCCGTAGCCAAGAACTTCCTCGAAAGCGGTTCTCTGGTCACACTTTAACTTCAACTCGGCACACACTGAAACGTTAGCGGAAACAAGTTGCCTTCAGCAATAATAAACTAAACAGTCCCTCGGAAAACACTGGTCACTCGTGTACCTCATGGAAGTTAGAGCCACGATGTGCAGCATAATTAACTTTTCTACAGGAAGGTATTGTTCAGTAGCTCTCATTTGAATTGTGTCACACTTGAAGATTTCATCCAAAGACTCGAGAGGTAGGATTTAACACCGATTATTTTAACTCTACATAAAGAGGGAAAAGATATGACGAGCTGACATGACCAACCTGTTCCGTTTGACTGTTCGTTGCGGGACGTTTGCCACAGTCAAATGTACCCCGACCAAGTTGTACATCTGTACGTGCTGTAGTTGCTGTTAAACGTCTTCGCAAATAACGTTATCGTTACTGGAAGAATGACTTTACATCATCTTTCACGGGTGCTTTTCTTTGATACAAATCTATGCATATTTAGTCGTTCAGCGAAGCATGATAAAATCTCAAGAGTAAATTACCACCACTGTCTCACCGACTATTCAGATATTATTCTACGTCGCCCACAAAATTCACGGATTGTCTAGAAATGACTTCTTTGTAAAAATGTTGATGCCAACACGTCTATGAAAGATTATGCTCCAAGGGCCAGAAGGATCACTGAAGAAATAAAGATAGAAATCCAATTTCATCAATCAAGAGATAGTGTGCAGAAAGACAAAATATAACTAGTCTGATATCAGATAAAAGAAACAAATGATAAAAGATTACATTAGTTTTATCAGAAATTAGTGAAAATACACACGGAATAAACTGAGAGGTCGCCAAGCCAATGCTAAAGAAATAAGTGTTTGCCTCCTTAGGGTCAAACTACGAGCCAAGCATGTTTCGTTAAGTCTGTGGATGTTACAAACCCTAAAGCCAGTGTGCCAGTGTGGCTATTTGAGTCATTAAAGAATTTAGAGCAGGACACCTGTGGTACTATTTGTTCATCCAAATATTCCGAAACAACTGAAACAAAATTTGCATTCATTTCCAAACTTGAAGCGCTAAGGATTAAAAAAGGAAAAAAAGGTTAATGTCCCCTTAAGATGAATCATATGTCAAGTGTTTTACCAGATACGTGCATCTGTGCATACAGCAAATTAAAGTAACTTCTGCCTACTCGCCAGTTGTCCCTAACGTAGGTTTATTTCGGCTTGTTCCTTCTTATTCTGGATTTCCTTCAGTAATCTTCAGCAATCTTCAAAATCTTCTCGGGAAACAGTGAAAAAAGGTTCACGGCACCTTCGGACAGCTTTCTGAAATTCTTCGGAAATTTTGAAAAAAAAAACAAAAATTCATAAAAAGGCAACTAAATCTCAATCTGTCTGCTTGAATACACTCATTTTTTTATAAGAACCTTTTTTATAAGAACGTCGAAGCTGGGATTGGCCAAAATTTTAAGAACATGCTAAGAACATACCCAGGCTGAGATTTTGTTAAGAACGTCTTTATCTTGTCTTCATATTTGCAGAACAAGCTATGTGAGAATAAAATTAAGTGCAATAATTTGATGAAAGGAATTTACAGCCTATTTGAGCCCCAAATGCTAGAATTTTTGTGATGTTTCAAATCATCTTCCATTGATTTTTTTTTAAAAAGCAAACACGTATGACTTTTAGGAATTTGGTAGAACTTAACCTTTTTGTTCTTTCTTTCATTCAGAACTATGATTTACTGAAATGCTTTTCAATTAATCTTACGAAAATTGTTAAGAACGTCTCAGGCTCAAATCGCCAAAAAAATAAGAACATTCAGTTCCGGTTCAGCCCCAGCTAAAAAATTCGACGTTCTTATAAAAAAAAAAGAGTGTAAAAAAATCTCTTGTCGATCGTGCAAATGTTATCTGATCAATTTTACAATAGAAAATTTATACCTCTGCCCACCCATTATGGCCATATATTTCATGAATTAAATTTTATTCCAAGAAACTGACATGACTTGTGTTCTACTTGCAGATATTGACGAAATCCTCGAAAACTTCTACAAACGTAAACTAAGACTGCGTGAAGGAAATGACCCTCCTGAAGAACCTATGACTGTTTGCGAATTTCAATGAAAAGTTTATCGAGAACAAAAAAAAAATCAACAGAAAACATTTTCTTGCAAGCGTTTGTGAGACTAGTTAGCCCCAGCTGCATCCTTGGAAACTACAAAGCCATAAGTTGCGAATACTGCCGCTGGGGAGATGGCTTTTGTGAGGGATTTGTGCGAAGATGTGCCAGCACCATTTTCTGTCTCAGTGATGACGTCAGTTATTTCCATGGTGTTGTGCCTCGTTACCGTGCCCGGTAACATCATGATCTGCCTCGCTATCATAAAGGATCCTTACCGAGAATTATCTACTTCATTCAACTACTTTATTCTCCAACTGGCTGTGAGCGACACTATCGTGGGATTAATAGAGCCTGGTTTTGTCGTTTGGCATATACGAGAGGCTCTCGGTTATGGTGTCATGGAAACGATATGGGTTATTCACCTTTCTTATTTTATCTCTTGTACAGCCTCTCTTCTTAGCCTTTCAGCCCTTACTTTAGACAGATATCTCACAGTAGTATCCGTTAGAAGACAGCTTTCTCATCGTTCTGTGGCCTATATCTCCGGGGCAATATGGTTCTTATCTGTATCACTGCCGTGCTTCTATTTCCTCACCGGATTTTACTTGTTTGCGTTTATATTCGCGAACACTGCTGTATTTACCACGTTTGTAATTGTGGCATTTTCGTACTGTCGCATCTATCACAAACTGAGAGTACAAATCTCTCGATGGCGTTCATTTCAGCAAAGCCACTTCGCTTCAAAAGTAATCCACATGGAAAAGAAACTAACCAAGGCTTTTCACTTGATTATAACGTTTTTCATTCTATGTTTAATACCATCCTGCGTTATGATTTACATTGTAAATTTTTGCGATAGAGAGTGCGACTGTACTTTCGTACACTGGTTACGAGATTTGCAGTTTCTTCTGACTTTGGTGAACTGTGGGATGAATCAGTTCTTGTACGCGTGGAGAATGCCCACCTTCCGCAGAGCGATCGTCGCGATCTTTGTTAAATCAGCAGTGGTGCATCGTTATATGATGCAGCCATTACCTCATAGAATAACTATATCCGGCAATCACAGAGGTAGAGTAGAAACAGTAGATTTTCCAACCCAAAGAACGTATAGGTATATTTCTGATATTACTGCTGGTGTAAGTAGGACAGAAGACCAACAGTCTCAAAGCTATATGCATGTAACTTGTGTTTAGCGTCATCCAATGACATGTATATGAGCAAGATGCTATAGGTACATCTACAAGCAGGGTGCTACATGTGATGAACTCGTTGAAACACTTTATTTATAAGTCGTGTGTACCATGGCATGCGGCGTGGTTAATTGACTGACAGCGCACTAGTTCTCCAACCAATATTGGAAGAGAGACACTAGTGTAACCTGTTCACTTAGCAGATGTTTATAGTCTTGGAATAGTATCTCAGCCTCTTTCAGCTTTATACGAGTAACTTTTCGTTGTCTGAGGCTCAATAATAGCGACTGACCGCGTTCATCACGAAGCAAAGTTCAAGTAAAGTATGGGGAAAGAGGGGGGGGGGGGGAGGGAGGTAGAACTATTATGATTTAAAGGGGCCTAAGTGACATATTTTTAATATTACTTTTAAACAACAAACAACAACAAGCTTATTTATATTGCGCAAAAAGGCCAAAAGATTTGCTACGAATGGCCAAGAGGCAAGTGGATCGCAACTTGAAGCCAATTTGTTTAACGTTCCTCCCTAATGTCAACATAATCGCTACTGTATTACGGTTTAATTCTCTTTTTTAAGAAAATCACACAATATCTCCCTCCCAGTGTTCTAGGAGCACTGTGTGCACGAGAAAAAGTGCTTAGTTTTAATTTCCGTACAGTCCACGTAAAATCGTAGAGTCCCCACGACGTGGCCCCTTAAACTTGTCGTTGTAAAAGCCCCCGGGTTTGCTGCCCCTGCTCACTCAAAAATCCATAGCCTTAGGGATGAGCCTGAAATTTGTTTCCATCTCGTTTCATTTCGGTTGTTTCACAACTAGCTTTGAACACCGACATTAAATTCATTGCGGATAGTTTGGAGTAGACTCCTTTCGTATAGAAATCTACTCTACATACGTACGTACCCGAACCTATTGCGAACAAAAATAGTTTTTGATACTCAATTTCAGACCTGGACTTCGTACATTTGATCGCCAATAATCACACTGCTATCTATATTTTAAGCACGATTGCCACAAGCACATATTCTGCATTTAGTAAACAAATTCCGGTTGACACTGCTTGCTTAATTAGCCGCATATGTCCTCTGAATTTTATGCCTGGGGTGAAAAGTTTTGAAAATGGAATGTCCTATCCATTTCATTTGCCCTGCAGAAACCTCAAGAACTAAACTCAGCTCTCCGAAAGCTATATACTTTACTGTACAGTAAATTTAAAAGATCTGTTTTAACTTCCGAATGTGGCAGTTAATGGTGAGTAAAATAAACTACTATTTGTAAAGATAGTTAGGCTCCCTTACAATTAGGACTGAAATAGTTTAGTTTTAAGGGCTGTGTTTCACTAAAATGAAGTGGAAGGGTGGGCTGCCATAGATTTTGATGGGGCCAATTTACCCGAAATATTTTTTATGATTATTTACATCTGCGTTAGGTGATGGTGGCTTGTAACATGAACTGTCAGGAATAAACAGCTAAATCTTAATAAATCTTTGGTAATATGCAAATAATAAAATTGTGGTGTGTTTTCAAGAGAACGGCATCTTCATCCTCAGATTGCGAGGATGAAAACAAAGGAATTCCGGGAAGGAACTGGGAGCAAGTGCAGACCATAAAACACTCCACATGTACTCAACCTACATATGACGCCGAATCCAAGATTTTAACCCGATCCACATCCTTGCGCTGTATATCCCCTTTTCAGGTGGATCCACATCTACCACTCGCATAACCGAGGTCTCAGTGGTACACAGCCCCAGCCACAGCTACCACAAGTTTTTGTGGAGCTGAGGATAAAAGCAACTTTCTGGTTTTCGTCTTTAGTCAAAGAAAAGTGACACCGGCTTTTAGGGGTCGACCAAGGGCTAAAAAAGGCTTTTCAAACAGACATCTTGGATTAGGAAAACAGAGGAGAGTTTGGCCAAGTGAACAAAATTGACCAATGGAGTAGGAGATATGCTGAATGATTGGAGACTTAGAAGGGGGGAAAGAAAACCAGCCCCTTTCCGTTCACGCCTCCCTCCACTCCTCTCAAACCTGTACTTTTTCGTACACATGAATTAATCCAGAGCTCGGCCACCAGCCCAGATAATCAGTTTCCCGATAAATATAAAACACTCCACTCAAGATTAAAACTCTCTTCTGATTGACACAACACCAGGACTAAACTGCTCGAAAACCACATACGCCTTGTTGGCTTTATGGAAGGGGGGGGAAGCGAAGTACCCGACGAAGTACCCCCCCCCCGTACCCAGGCATGTGAAAATATAACACATAATTCATTGAGAAAACCATTATCCTTTCAGTCTTAAGAGTGCGCAAGTCCAAACCTGGATTAAACTGAAACAGCAAACCGGAATGTACCACGCAAGAGCTCTCACTTGAGTGGTAACACCTTCGGATTTCGTCCACTGCACAGGTTCCATAGCCTACGAGCAGTGCGGCTCTCTTCGCTTGCCGGCTCGAATCGCTGCTCCGCCGCCAAGTTACTCGAGCGAATAACTCACTAAGTGAGCCTGTTCGCTGGCTCTACAGCTAGAACCACTCAATAACATGACTGAAGGTTTGTCTCGGAGAGTTGAAGGGATGAATACACGGATTCAAAGCACCAATTTTCCCTTTAATTTCATCTTGAACGTCAAACAGTGGTCTTGTCCACCAAGGATGTGGTAAATGAAATTCCTCATTTCACACCGTTCTAAGCCTGGCCTTCCAGCAAGTTCTTTGTTACTTTCTGTTTTTTGCTTCGGCGCCTTTTTGACTAGATATCCATCTGGTTGTCTACGGTATCGTGTTTCGGTGCAAAGAACTAACAAAGTCCTGTATTACTTTCCAGCATGGGGCGACGAATTCCCACGAAAAAACCAGAACAAACATAAAATTTCTGTACGAACATGAAAAAGACTGAGACCTTTGTCTCGTTATCTTCGCACTTTTCTACTGTAGCTATTATTGAACCGGCTAAAATGGAGGGGCGTAGTCGAAGTAAGAAAAAAGAAATAAATAAAATTAACCCTCAAAGCGTAAACCACTGAATCCAAGTAACCAAAATAAAACGCCTTTGACATGGTGTTAATTGGAGAGTTATGTAAAAAGACAAAGGAGCACTGTTTACATATTATTTTCCAAATACCTCTACAAATGATTTTATCCTCTGAAAAAGATCGTCTTTCGTCGAAACCTCGGATAATGGTTTAATCCTGACTGATATTTCCTGTGGTAAAAAGTTAAGTATTTTGCCTGAGGGGGGATTGATAAATGGATCAACAAGTTGACTAGTAAACTTCGTATTGAATATCAGTAATGACTGAAGTGGATACCAACCGATTTTAAAGACTTAACACTTCAAGGAACCATTATTAAGTAGCACTGTACTTAGCGCTGGGACACAATGATATAGGCCTCAAAATTGATCTCCTATTGAAAGAGTAAATAATACCTCCATTTAGCGAAGTGGGCCATCACCAAAGAGGGAGTTTCCACTTAAGAATACCGAGCCAAACCAGATATGCTCCTATCCAAACTCTCAAGGAGGCGTTTTAAGTAAACGTTTAAGAAGTAGGAAGCCATTTCTGAACCAAATAAAAGAGGGTAAGAGGCATTTTCAAACTTAAACCGCTAACCGGGCGAGAAAATTTTGTGTTGAGAGCACTTCTATTTTAACTTACTTGAGTTTTTCCTCGTGGCTACGCTTGGAGCAAAGGGACGTAGCATGGCGTTCCTTTAGTAAGTATTACCTTCAAGCTTTAATTTTCAGTTGAAATAGTAACGCTCGTTTTTCTCTAACTCCCTGAAACTTACCCACCATCTACCCTTTTCCACTTTATGAACATTCTTAAAATCATAAAAATCTGAAAGATTTATGGACCCTTGCAATCACGAAACGTATGAAGGCATTTGTATTCAAACCTTAACTGGAGATAGTACTTACAAGAAAAACGAAGAAACGCAAGAAAACCACAACATTCATCTATATCGCCCTTAAGCATCGTTCAACCAACATTTTCCACTGAAATAGGAAGTATGGAATCACGGGGGAACACTGGCTTATCATGACCAAGAAGATAACAATAGCAATACAGCGTGGTTCTTAAATAAATTTGGGCCACAAGATCTTTAAGATCAATTGCAATCTTGTGTTTCTATTTCTTAATAAACATTAACGTCTCTATAGATTGGTTCAAGAAGTGTCTCAAGCTGGGTCCTTTTCATGCGTCCGTACACTTGAATTGGCAGAGCTGAGGATAATTTCAAGTAGTTAGAAAGCCAGAACCTTAGTAATAATCGGCATTGTCACGCGTACAATTATAAACTACTAATACTGAAGAATTATCAGCTAAACGACAAACAGATCAGTTCTGAGCATAAAGAGTGGGGAACACGAAACACATTGTCTTTCATCCTCGATTCTCCTTTGGTGATTTTTGAACACTAATGTAATGGTATTTATTAAGTTTGAAGTCCAGTTTCCATTTGACATCTATCGGCATGAGCTATCACTTGGAAGAACCTTCCGCGCGGCGGTTCTCTTAATAAAGGCCTTGCAACTTTGCGACCCTGGTTATTTTATTATCTCCAGTCAAAATATCCTTTGGCAAAATGGAGTATTTACTTCAAGAATGTTTTTTATAGGCTGAAGCACAAACACTTTCTGGAGGGCAATCTCCGGGGTGTTTGGTCCAGTCGAAGACTGAGAAAGGAGAGAAAATTGATATGAGTCCAAACGGGGATAAATGGGCAATTTGCTTCGACCGGGAATGATCCAAGCGTTTAAGAGAGTTCAGTAATCATCAGGCAAAAAAAAAAAATGGCTGTACTGTAGGTTCAAACTTCTAACAATTTCTACTGTTCTAGTTTACCCAAACCAATGGGAAAATCATGAATCTAGAGCAAGGTCTCAAGTTAAATAGGATTTACAACATTAGTATTCAGTTACAAAATAGTCAGTGATGCTGCAATTGAAAAATGCTTTACATGAAGTTGATTTGTTTCCCTTTTGGTTTCTTTCTCCATTACTACCATTTACACAACACACCCTTGCTATAACAAAGCTATTAGTTGAAAGAGATAACCATAAGCTTTTTCAACGCCCTATCATTATAGGATCAACAAAGGACAATCCCCGTGCTTTTCGTCACATCATAAACGACATATTTCTGCTAAGAAAGTTACGGATAATAACAAGCCTCCATCAACGGCCTGCAGAAAGCGTTGTTAACAAATTTTCGACCTGTTCTATGCGTTATCACAAAAGTATTCCATGCACCCCACTAGTATGTTGTCTACAACAAAAACTGTTCAGAGGGGCATGATGTAAACTCATTTTAAACTCGTTAATTAATTTGGCTTTCTACCAAAAACCTTATATCAACTAAATCCGGCCATAAAATAATTAAGTGAAACTTATACTCTCCCTATTTTAAAAATTTTAAAATTTTATACATTATTCCTGAGTACAATAAATTCTGGGGAATAAAAAAATTAAGATAATACTTTCACTTCTAGAGTCAACATTGGTTCATGTCATGTTATGTAAATTTGAAGTCTTTGCAATCAGTACGAAGTACTGATTGCAAAATGAAACGCAGAATTTTAGTATTGAGTGGAGGACTACTCACAAAGTAAAGAGGTTATTTAGTAGGCCTCAGCAAGGTACATGCTAAATTCGTCTCGGTCCAAATCATCACACAACAGTTCTGTAAAATTTTCAAGCATGGACCCTGAATTTCCTTTTGTCCGTCGAGAACAATCTTCGCTTTCCTCATCGTCATTTTCTACAGCTTCTGGCTGAGCAAATCTACAAGAACTTAGTCTAGTTCTGCTGACTATCTTGCGTGGATGTCGTTCGTCGGTCAAAGTACATCCATCATTTCCTTGGGGATGAACGTTCTTGACAATTGACGAACGAGGCCCATTAGGTCCATTAGGGAAATAATCATCTTCAGATGATTTTACTTGTCCATACTGATAGGCACAAGGTGGAAAACTCTCATCTTTCCTTCCATTTTCTGATAAATACATATGATCCGCGCTTGTTCCAGATCTGCCATCCTCACGATGAGCAAAACCATTGTGCCGATCTGCTGGAAAACATAGTCCCCCTCTAAACTGTAAACTATCCGTCGCAGCTGGTGCTATAAACTGAGATCCGTTGTGTTCCTTTTCCAACCTTGTCCCAGAGTAAGTGTGGTAATCGTGGTGATTATTAAACGTTTCTCTAAACATGTTGAAGTTCCAGTTCTCATTTCCCGTGGAATAATACTGCCCACTGCGGTCCATGTACTGTGAAGAGGTAAATTGTCTCTCCTTGGGACTACTCGCATCTGGAGTAGCAGGCAGTCCAAACACCTGGCTACTCATCACGACATTGGAAATGCTGCTGATGAAGGCCGGGTTGATGTACGTTGAGTTGCTTCGTTGGCCAGGTCGTCTTTCTTGTGAGCGTCTCTTAGGTGTGTAACGGTAGTTGGGATGTTCTTTCATGTGGCGAATTCGAAGCCTTTCAGCTTTCTCGACAAATGGACGCTTTTCCTTTGTCGTGAGCTCATTCCATGCTTTTCCCAAGAGCTTGCTGATTTCTGCATTATGCAGTTTCGGGTTCTCCTCAGCAAACTTGCGTCTCATTATTTTGGCCCATATCATGAACGAGTTCATCGGCCTTTTCACATGCGAGTCATCCTCGTCTTCGGGGTAGCTTTCATGGAGCATCTGTGGATGAACCATTCCAGGCCAGTTTGTTGCAAAGTCGGTGTGCCACATTTTCGTTCCTCAAAACCGCGATAAACTTTCAACGTGTACCTGCCGCTGCGAACATGGATCTTGCTCTTAATTCGAGTAGGATGCTTGTGTAAGAAGACCGTCCATATTTATAGGGTAGGCTACGGTTTCATGGCGCGGCGTTTGGTAGGGGGTAAGTAAGGCACGAGCTTTGAAGAGGTCTTACTGTTAGCATGACACTTTACCATTATCTCCCGTAGTGGGAAGTTAACGTTCTTGTTCTGAGGCAATGCTCAACGTGTTTTTTTAAAATTGGACAATTAAGCAACGACCCCTCTAAAACATGAACTAAGGCTTAGACTATTGAAAATCAATAAGCGCAAACAACCGGGGATTTTGTTTATTTACAATTATCGGCCACTTTAGTCTACCATGTGTTTCTTATTGCCGAGATTGTTCTCTCGTGACCCTAAATAGGAAACCGTGGATTACAGCTTTTTCCTGTCCACCACTGTCAACAGGAAATGCAATTTCAGCATCGTCGGATCCTTGTCGCACGGAAGTTGTTTGGGACTTTCCTATGGACATTTTCAAGTGCTAAATCTCTTTTCCTATTTGACTTAAGATCTTGACCCTTTTAAAAGTAGAAGTAGGTGTAAAATGGATTCTGCTGAAACTCTTGAAAAAGGTTCAACAGTCGTTTCTTTACGAGTTCGGTGGAGAGACTGCAGTCAGCTGGAATGCGCAGCCTGGGTTGACTTACGTTCAATAGCACGCAATGTTTATCTTGGGAAATATCTCAAGTGTACTTTTTATATGCCAGCAAGACAACGCTTCCACTCTTAATTAAAGCTCCAAACTTGGTAAAACGTCATTGGGTTGCTGTTTTTCCCCATTTTATCGACAGCGTTGTAACCGAATAAATGTGGCCTCTAGCGATATATATTGCGATATCCTACTTGACATGTGACCCTAATGCGAGGTATCTAACCTTTTTCATTGCATTTGGCCGGTTTCAGTTCGAGTTTCTCCCTAACAGTCAAATTTGACAAATAATGTAAAACTACCACATGGGAAAAGTTTTTTTTTTTTTTTAAGGAAATGCACCATGGTCAAGCACTGCTTTAAAGCTCTCTCTGTGAATGATCACTCTCTAGGGTTTCACCTAAAGACAATTCTTTTCGTGAGACACAAAATTATGGGTAAAGGAATTTCATTATTGGAACAAGAACAACATTTACTATGATTAAAACGTCATTTTCCTGTTTTGTTATCTACTTTTATCAACAATAAACTACTCTTGGACCGGGCAGTCTGATATACACACATTATCAAGGGGCAACAAGAGGACTCCACATTCCAATCTAAGCATTAGAAAGTGATATAATATGAACAGTCTGCAGAAAGCAAGTTCCGTCAATCTGGAGGATACAATAAGCACGTGAAACCTATGGATGACTGACTGGATCCCAGTTTCGTTGCTTCTTTTTCAGGGCAACGTTATGACAAAAAAATCTCCTCTCAAAAACGACGCCCGTAAGGAGAGCTGACAGAATTATCTAGAACGATCACCGAAAAGGGATAACATGGTATTATCCTAGAAGAGTCCAATGCTGCCTCTCGAAAAAGAGCTAAAATGTGTAGAAATGGTTTGTACAAACGATCAAACTTGGTGCAAGGAAAACAATCTGTGTACTAAATATCAACAATTATGCATAATGGGCGAACTGGATTAGAGATTAAGGAAAACAGATTCTTGCCGGTGAAGCCTGTCAACACATCACCATCTGTTAGTGATCTAATTTATCACTTGTTATTGTCAACAATGGATCTTTCGCTCCCAAAGACACTCAGGTTCGAACTTGGAGAAAATACTATATTGTATTTGGCAAAATAACATGTATTAAACAACATCAACGTTAAATTATGCTCAGTAGCTTTTACATGAAAGGCCACACAGAGGGTACCTTAATTCACCAACTTACACTCAGTAAACTGGTCATATTACATGGCCTGAGGGTTGACTCCTAAAGCTTACGGAGTTTGAGCCGTTTTAGTCTGAAAATGGGTATGGATTCTGAGTATTTTGGGCTGACATATGGTTTGTTTTGCCCACTTGTCTGAGAAAGGTATATAACTTTGCCGTTTTGGTTTGTGTAAGGGAATCAGTAAATCTCTGACACAATTCGGTCAAAATTCTTAGGTTTAACAAGGCTCCCCTCAGCTCTGGTGCTCTTGAAGTGAGAGGCTTTCAAATGCATTCAAGAGAAGATTGAGGCTCTCTGTGGGGATTTCCGATAAATTCGAGGTTGGAAAGGTGAAAGGTAAATTCGAAGACAGGTCAGTACCACCTGCTGATGACTGGAGTGACGATTTACAAATGCATACCGCCAGAAATAAACAAGCAGCCACAGGACGGGAGCTACATAAAAAGAATTGAGCCAGTTGCCTTGTTCTTACTTCAAGCGACTTCAGTCCTCAATGTCATTCTGGCTATTCTAAGGTTTAGGAGTGTCACAGTACAAAGAACATCATTCTTTAAAGAAAGCAATCAGTTTTTCTTCCTTTTCCGAGAAAACCAAGAGACGTTCTCACAAAAACGCAATGGCTTCGTACTGTTGTCGGAAGAATATTATAGTGGACGGAATACTGGAGTACCTATTCCGTTCACCCCGTTCCAACTGACTTAAGGCCCCAAATGAACATGAAAAACATGTATTCCTGATATTCGTATTCTGGTATAATCCTTAAAAAAATAACAAATTCGAATACCGTCTATTCTGAGTAGTCCTAACCTAGAATAGTCCCAAAAGCACAGAATATCGTCTGTGGATTTTTCTATTCCGGAAGACTCCAAAAAGAACGCATCTATTACTTGAAAGTACCTCCTTCGAGCGTTTGATGTGGCCAAAGGGCCTTTACAAATTTCCGACATTTGTGTGACGATTATGGTCACAAAATGGGCAATTTGTCCGCAACTACCCACCCAGAGGCTCAGAATTATACAGCGTATGTGTCCTATTAGCGCTAAAGACAGCTTTTCACATTCTGGGTCAGTCAAGCAGCAGGTTAAAGGAATGGTGTAGCTTTGTGTCAGGAAAACCTCGAAATAAAAATGTACCATGTTTAGCAATCAATAGAAGCAGTGTTCAAGTTCTTTTTATAACCATTTAGTCAGACATTAAATAATTTTGCCCCCGGCCAACTAAAAATCCGTGGTACCGAAAAATTCGCACTGACAATTCTAATCAGCTCAAAAACGAAGGGTATGAAAGCTATTCCTAGACAGAAAAAATACCGACATGGTAAAGGTAGAGTGCCTATGGGGAATTGGTACTTCTAATCTTGCCGGTTATGATATTTATTAATATTGAAGGCATTAACTCTTTTCCTCCCACTCAATTAAACCAAAAAACAAACCTCTGGTCATATAATGTCTTTTTAACTTTTGAGCGCGTGGATGAAATTCTAAAGCCGCAGGTAAATGTTCTACGAACTTCGGTGGCCAACATCTTGAATTAATATGATGTGTCTATGAAATGAAATCA
Source organism: Siderastrea siderea (assembly GCA_964030785.1). Classification (NCBI taxonomy): domain Eukaryota; kingdom Metazoa; phylum Cnidaria; class Anthozoa; order Scleractinia; family Rhizangiidae; genus Siderastrea; species Siderastrea siderea. The sequence goes on along the minus strand of OZ034968.1, from coordinate 14,566,558 downwards.
TACCATAACTGCGGTTGAGTGAACTAAAGAGAAAGAGGTCATTGCAGTTATAATTTGGCAAATTGAAAGGTTGCACATAGAGTCTGAAAATATTCAGACTTCACGAGAATAAAATAACTCGAAACTATGACCAGCACCGGCGTGCTGTCAGTGGCTTAATCCTTTAAGCCCCAATATCAGCATGCATTTTCTCCTCCCTTTTCTTCGCATATTTCTTATGATACTAGATGGGAGAATTTGCAAAAAAAATCAAGTCATCTTATCTTTGATGATCATTCACTTCGTTCTCATGACCTGCATGTTTGATCAAGTAGTGGTATTGTGAGGAGAAATTAGATGCTTGGCACTACTGAGGCTTAAAGGGTAAGTGGCAGAACGCTTGCACACGTAAACGAAAGGTCGAAGGTTCGAATCCCGTTAAGCCCGGATTTCCTCCAGACGCTATTTGCATGATCTCATTTTCTTCAATCACTGAACTGAAGATCCAACAATGTCGGAACGTTTACGAGTTTAGGCTTTGGCACTCCTTGTTAGGCATATTAGCCAATGAAGTCCTTAAAGCTTTGAACGATCTAAACTGGAAAGCTTCTGAGCAGTATAGTCCTTTTGTGAGGTTTTCAGGTTTACAAGTTCTTCCTCAACTGACTGAAAACAAACCAGATGCTTGAACGTTTGCTTGATGTCCTTGGCACTCTTCCGAGGCGGAGGTGTCGGTTTGATGCGTAACTGATCTATTCAGTGAATGACCAGAACGTCCTCCTTATCACAACGTGTGTTATTTTGCCTCCGGCGAACTGATATTTCTCCTCATGGTTGTAATCGCTTATCTTCGTTATCAGATTGTTTGCTGTACTATGACCGACAGAGTGTAAGATTGTTTGCTGTACTAAGGCAGACAGAATTTCAAAGATTAAACGAGGCGAGACCATGCATTGCCATGGAACAAAATGCGGACTTTCCCAAAGATAAAATTAAAAACTGGAAAACAAAGCTTGCCTTGGAGTACCTAAATGTGAGGCCTTCCAAGAGGTAAAAGCGACAAGCGACACGGCCCTGAAAACTGGCGACATGGGACTTTCTAAACACCGACAGGCGACTCAACTGAACGGGCAAAATACGACAGCGACACAATGAGCACTATAGATAGGCAGCGACGTCAGGGAATTGTGTATTTTACCATTAAAAGATAATAATCAGAGTGGTCGAGACAACAACAACAAAGTTAAAATCTCCAGAAATAACACGACTGTTTTTTTAATTTTACAAACATGTTTCGACGGTAACTTCCGGTTGTTTAATCAGAGTCTATTTGATTGGTACTTCAGTGAAGCCAGTCAAAAAAATAGGACTGGTAACCACCTTAACCACTTGCATGACTTCGAGGGTTTCGCAAATCGGTGACCTTTGATGCTTTGTATGCAGACTGAGAGCAGACAATCAGATTTTTTTCTGTTTATCGAAATGTGAAGCTTCATTTACGGTCTGTCAATTACCTAAGTCGCTCACAGCAACAAATTGAACGATTTTCAGGATCTCCGCCAGTATCTACGTTATCAGCATAGTTGTTCTTTTTGACGCCAAAAATTGACTTGAATTTTCAGAATCAAACCACTTTGACTCGCCCCTCAGAATGCTGAAAATCGCATTCCCGAAGTACAAAATTTCACAATTTCCCGGGAGAGCATGCCCCCGGACCCCCCTAGATACTCCCGCCTCTGGCAGGCGTTTATCTCTCGGTAAACTCTTCCCTTCAAACTCACTATCTCTACACTCTACAGAGTCTCGTGTTTTAGAGTTTCTAAGTGTAAGAAGAATATTCGTCGTCCCAAAAGATCGGATTTGCAAACTGATTTCCTTCTGAGAGTCATAAAAGACAAAGATCTTGAGTGTTTCGTACTCCAAAGGGTAACATATGGAGGCGTGTTCGTATTTTGGGGTGCCAACGTCACCGTAAAGTGATTTACAGAATTATTTCAGAAGGATTTACATGATGATTTCACTTTAAGTTCAGTTTTTTTTCTCGCCAAGCACACAGTGAAGAATATCCACGATCTACATGCCAAGTGACTTCAGGCCTCACGGTGAGGCAAACGTGTTACTGACCTTTACTTAACTGGTACCTATAATCTTGATTTGTGTCATTTGGGGGTAAAGAGAAGGAACTGGTGGCCAATAATTTAACAGGTCCTCTACACGATCACGTGATATTAAAGACATTAAATGCATGTTTCAATGCTCTTCTTGACGATCTGCCAAAATGTGCCAAAAACTCCAAAACAAAACTCATTAATTTCTTTTAATGGCAAAGGAGGGCAGTGACTATGACGACATAACCAACAATTCCGTTATTTTAGAGAAATTATAAAGCGACAGCGACATTTGCACATGCCACAAAAACGACAGCGACATTTACAACTGTTAGTTCAGCGACATCGTTCCTGAGAAAGACGCGACAAAGCGACAAGGCTACCCCCCTTGGAAGGCCTCATATGTAGTTCAGTTAAGGCGGCTAGACCCGGTTTTTCAATAACCATACCTACTCTCTTTGAACATGAAATACAAAGATGCCTCAAACGAAACAGGAAATCGAGTGACACCTGTTTGTAGGGTATAGATTGAAGTCTTAAAAAAGTGGGGTTTTTTCGAGATCGACGTATCCATAGCAACCCAGTGACGTCATTGCTACTTTCACTTTTCCTTAATTTGTAAGAAATCCAGACATTCGTTTTTAAAGCTATTTGTAGGACTTGTAGTTCATATAATTGTCTTCAGTTGTACCGATTTTCTACATTTTTTATTAGAGCGTTTTCGAGAAATGATTGAAATTTTTAGCTGCTGCTAACAAACGTATCATAAATAATTCTTTTTCGCGTTCCTTAAACTGACATTTATCTTGACCGTGGAAAGAAAGCTTTGGCCTCAAATTGTTTCTAGAGATTTCAGCTATCCTACAGGAACAGATGAAAGAAATCGCTTTATCCGATTTCCAGTTTGAGTCTACAATTCCCGATAGAATTGTCTTCCTAAGCAAGTCCTCAAAAAGAACTACCGTAATGATCATATGATCTTTAAACACAAGATCTCGAAGTTACATTTTAAAGTGTTTTTCAATTGAGTGTCAAAGACGATACAGCATTTCTTTTGGTTTAAGTTTGTTAACATTTGAGTGTAATTGGAGTGAAAGCAAAGCCATGGTGACTGGCTTACGAGCATTCCTCCTAGATTGGCGGTTGCTGACAGTATTGTCAAAGTTTGAGTTGCTCGCCTTCTTTCCATTCGCATCTCGTTTGGTGAACAATCCCTCCGGCTACGCAGGCTACGTTCTCCCACACTTGACAACGACTGCATAATTTCCTGCGCTTGACACCGGGTGCATGTTGTCGGACCGCGCCTGGCACATGAGACATATTTTCCCGCGCTTGGCACCAGTTGCATGTTTTCCCGCGCTTGGCACGGGTTGCATGTTTATACTTCGCGTTCTGATTGGTTCATTATGTCAGTTGCTCTTGTTGTAATTAGGCGGGTGTGTTGAGGTTGATTTTGATTTTAGCACAAAATATCCACTCCATCGTTTGAGGGCTTGCAAACGTTTAACTAGCTATTAAGCATGCTATCTTCATTATGTCAGTTGCTCTTGTAATTGGGCGGATGTGATTAGGTTTATTTTGGTTTTATCCCGAAAAATCCACTCCATCGTTTGAGAGAGCTGGCAAACGTTTAACTAGCTGTTAAGCATGCTATCCAGTGACAAACAGTTAATACACTGTCCACGATAATTGTTTCAAGTGTCCAGCTTCTTCAATAGCCTGACGGGACCTGTCTGTGATAAGGGGGCAGCCATCAAAGATTAGAATGGCTATTTTTGAGCAGCGAGCAAGCAGAGTCTCGATGCTGACATCTGTTATGTGAATACAGTGTGAAACTTGAACTTCCTGAAAAGTAAATATGAAGCAATACTTTGTACACAGCCATTAATGCACTGACAAGCTAGGTTTGTTCTTACTTTATTTTAGGTGGTGCCAGCGGCTGTTAGCCTGTGACTCATTGTATGGGCTACACGTGAGAAGCACTGGGAAATAGCTTAGTGGATAAGGTCACGTGGAAACGGCATCACTTTCTTCACAAATTCCCAAAATACGTAAATTAGTAAATACAAGAATTATTAAACACTAAATAAATAACTAAATAAATACTTTAAACTTCTTCTCAAATAAATACGTAACTTCTGCACGCATTGCGTGCCTTTGTTTTAAAAAATGGTAGGGGTAATACCAGTAGCACAATTCTCAGAAAGGCCAAGCCCTTCCTCTAGTTGGGGACTTGGAGAGCAACCTCGGCTATCGTTTGAATAGCAGTAAAGATATTGCCTCCAAGGTAGTCATTACATTGTAATTATTACAATGTAATACTTACTTTTAATGAGTATTGACATTTTCCAGTAGTTAGCTGCATTATACCATCATCAGTTACCTGGATATTATTATAAAACACCAAAGGGTAAAATACTTAAATTGACACCAAAGTCTCTTAACTTCGACGTATTCACATTAGATTATATCATCAGGACTGCACATAACTTATTTTGACAGTTGCACACACACAGCATAATAGGGAACATAAGCACAGAGGTTCGTCAACCAGAAATTAAATTTTTCTTGTTGGCTCATTCTAGCTCCTCAATAATTACTAGAAAACTCTTCTTTTGGTATCAGAATGGATCAAAAAGAAAACAATAGACTTCTGGTTGCCGTCTGTGGCTCAAGAACATCTGTGCTTAAGAACTGATACTGTGCAAAACCTCCCTAAGCGGGATATATTACAAAGCTTACAATTATGACTAGCTCGATAGTTTCATAGCTCTAGCAGTGGTACCACATATGTCACAGCCTTGAAATCCTATTGAAGCCTGAATTTTTTTCAGGTGCAATTTGTAACTACTTAATTGCTGTACAACTGGGATGATCAAATTCCCTTAAATTCTTTCATCTGCAGTTCATATCAATTTATTTCATTCACACATTAGTTAATGCAATCTTTTAACTACCACTCACTTCAACGTGGCTTAAGTCTTTGCATGGAGTGGAATTGGGCCCAAAAATGGGTTCTTTTGCTATTTATATTATTTATCATGGGGTCTAATTGATTACAATTCAATTATAATAAATATCTTTACGCATAACTGATGAACACAAGTAAATTTAGTATGGTAAGTATGTTTTCATTTATTTTGGATACAGTCTATAAGTTCTTTAACCCCAATTCTCAGTATTTAGTGTAGCAACTACATGTACAGTAGCTGAGTACTGTTTCACTGACCTTTGTCTTGGAGATATTAAGACTTTGAAGAAATCTACAGTTGAGGGCAATAAGCTGGAGAGAAGCATCTGTGATATTAATGCATCCGCATAAATTGAGATGCTCTAGATGACTGCAGTGTCGAGTCAAAGCAGCAACGGCATCGTCTGTTATATTAACACATCGGCGGAGGTACACTGTCCGAAGGTGGCAACAAGAGGAAAACACTTTGGTGACACCTGTGAAACAATTCATATGAAAATAATACATTCATATCCAATAAGTGGTGATGGTGGTTACCGATGGGTGAAATTGACAGCTACATTTGTACTGGGGTGATTTATAAATCCGAAAGAGTCCTGGACATGTATAACACCTAAATGAACAAAAGTAAATCTCCAAGACTCACCTCACCTCACCTATCCACTTCATGCCATGTGGCACATAAGGGCTCAACACTCTCCTGCCAACCAGCTCTGTTGGCCGCTGTGATGCGTACCTCACTCCCTAGGAGAGGTACCACAGCAGCCCCAAGAGAAGGTTGATTTCAAGTGCTTAAGGTTCCTGTAAACTGTTTGGTTTTAAGGTGATTCCATCGAAAAAGAAGTTGTAATGAGAATTTGTTGAAACTTTGCACAGTTACTAATTACACCTAGTACATTAAAAAAATAAAATAAAAAGAGGGGGTCACCGCGTCTGATTTCATGCTACGGGGCTGTAGTATACAGCTACTTTGCTATCTTTAGACAGCAATATTAAAAAAACCTATCCCTGTACTAGAGACACCCATTACTTCAACAAAGTTATAACTAGCAATGAAATATGAGCATTATTCTCATGATAGAAGTACAATGTTACATTAAAGCGTCTTAAAATTGCCGTAACAGTGAAACTAATTTGAAATAATAGGCAAATCGACCGTCTGCACGGTTCCAGTGAAACGCCTAAAATCTGGCTGTAATAGTGAATCAACCGGAATATTTCAACACTGAATAATGGAAAGTTCTTCAAATTTGAATATATCATGTAAAGTCATACTTTCCTTAAACAAATGGAATAAAAAAGTGGGGTCACCGAGTTCGTTTAGGAGAAAACGACCATTTATTTCTCTGAACAGCTCAGCTTCCATAGAAAACCTATCAAGTTCCAAACGCGCACGCTCGTGCGCGCGCGTGCTAATCACGCAAAAAATGATGTGCAGAAAGGGATGCGCAATGCAATTGAATGGAATCACCTTAAGGGTGCAGGTGATTAGCCCACTGCCCAGCCCCCAACCTGGAGGACCAGGGGCTGTTCTTTGTCTGGCCTCTTCCCTTCGACCAATCCAGCATGGTTAGACCTGCCAGGGACCAGAGTCTCAGCCGGTACAGCTCTTAGGGTCACTACGACAAGCAAGCCTCACCTCCATGATAAGGTGCCAGCCCAAGGTGAAACAAATCTCCAAAACTATTGTACAGTTTTTCATACCCCAGATTACCATACAGTTTCTCCATACCCAACTAAGTTAACTTGTAACAGGCATAAGTTATATACAGAGCTACAAATAACTATTGGTCATCAGACAATGTCCGACTAAAATCAGCCTATGTCCGACGAAATCTTAACTTCAGTCAGAAATTATGTCCGGACAAATTTTTTTACCAAATAATAAGTAAATAATGATAAGAAATAATTATTTCAAAAAGACTTCCACTTAAAAATAATAATTAAAAAACGTCCGACCACATTTCTGTTTTGTCCGACTAAAATGGAGACTTGGTCGGACATATGTCGTTTCAAGAAAGAAAAATTATTTGCAGCCTTGTACATGTATATATCTCAAATCATTTACCCACAAACTCAAAGCTAACATGGAATGAATCATTGTTCTTAATTTTGATTCTTAAGTGTTACCATTCAAACAAAAGCTGTTGAGCAGTAACTTCCTACCGTGTTGTTTCGTGAATAACATGGTAGGAACAATAGAAATAATGCTAAAATGTTTAAAAGTAATATCTATAGTGCCAAATCTTCTATACATTCTTAGGCACTTTATAGAGCACGTAAAAATGAAAATTAAAAAATCGGGATTTTAACTGAAAATGAGAAAAACGATTTAAACTTACGAAGCATATGCAAAATTGAAAAGACAACTTTGTAAACATTTGGAAAGTCTGATTCCAGGCACAGTTTCACAGTTAGGAATTTCCATAGAATAGGAGTATTATCTCTGAAAGTGAGACCTGTGCAAGTAGGTTCTTGCTGTCAGATCTTGTGCCACTATTACTGTCCTTTTCTGACTGTTCATGTACACTGTGTATATCTTTGTCTATTAATCCCAATATATTCTGTTCACACATTTTCACAACCTAAAGAAACACTAACCACAATTTCCTATACCAGAAATACATGCAGGATACGTGCCAGACAGAAACCACACATACCTACTGAAGTGATGTTTTCCCTTGGATTCTTGGTAGCATTTAGGTCCAGTTTCCTCAAATTTTTACAGATACATAGGGAAGCAAGCCCATTGTCAGATATCATGCACTCACACAACTCTAGCTCTCTTAAAGCAGGATGCAATACCTACAATATAAGAGACAACATAAAACCTCTTCAGAACTTCCAGACAATGCAAGATGCACCATCTCCCAGGGGAACCTCCAGTTGTTGGTTGGAAATTTTGAAGAAAACCCCTGAAGGTATTGGAATCTTACTTCACAGGGGTGGCTCAAGTTTCAACTACCCGTGAAAGGTCTTTGGAGTGTTGTGTCGTAGTGTAAGTCTACTCTATTTTAAACTCTAAAAGCCATGGCAAGTATCTCCATAATTGCCATAACTTTTTACAGCCATTTTGTTGTTGCTGTGCACAGACAAAGGCTTTATTAGACATGACATCAGAAGCTCAGGATACAAAGAGAGGTAAGTCTACAAGAAATTTAAGTCTTGGAAAACCTGGATTTTGTCTTGATCTGCCGATAAACTTCCCTGACAAGCATAAGCTAGGTTTTAATATTATGCGATGCTTCAGAATGCCCAGCCATTTTTTTTCTCTTCAATGAATAACAATGGAGTCTTTGTTTCTCATATGCCTCGTGCTATAGGCGTTAGGGATATGCATGTGTATTAAAATAAGTGGCCGCGTATTCTGAAATCGAGCTAAGCTTATATAAGCCGGGCAAACACCGCTGCTACTCACTTGTGGAAGATTGGAGTCGGTCAAAAGACCTCGCTTGGATAACAAATGAACCAGTTTTGTTTTAATCTCAACTGGAAGCAGATCCAGTGAAGTTTCGTGGTCCGGCAGTTGACAAGCCACTGCTCTCAAGCAATGATTTTGCAGGCTGCTTACTGCTGCGAAGACCGCCATTTTTCGATTTCTTGGATCAAGATAGGTAGAAGCCGCTACTGATGAGGTCTTGTACGCGGGCTCATACAGTAAAGATGAATGGTGAAACAGGAAAAGCGGGAAAGTGAATGGGAACTAAATAGACTCTTTTCAAATCCGTTTTTTAAAAATCGGTTATTGGTTAGTGCAACCTTGCCAGCGTATTCCATAAAAGTATACAGATTTTATAATTTAGCTTTCCAAAATTGAGTCTCTAATAAACATAAAATAGTTTTCAGACCCAGTAGATCGTCTGGAATTTAGTTTGTTCTAGCGTTCATATAGTGGCGCGCAAACGAAAAATATTGAGGCGGGAAGAAACGAGAAAAGTTTTTTTCTCCGCTCTCAATCTTTTCGCTCACGCGTCACTATCTCAAAGCCTGGAATATGCTATCAGGAATTTTGATAAACAAGCCCCAGGCCCAACTCAAGGCCGAGAAATCTTAAAAGGCTATATTTGAGCATCAAAGAGAACTTAAAAAGATAAGTGTACATGTAGTGATTGCAGCTGCCCTCCTGGTTATGAGGGCTTTGCTTTTTAGTATCACTTCTTTGGAAAAGCTGAACTAAGACATAAAATCTTTCCAAATGAATGCCAGTCATGTTGCCCCCTCGTCAACTTGTTAGGAGCAAGATGACTGAAAAATAATGTGATGCAACTCCAGAGTGGGGGCGAGAGGACAGGGGGCGAGTTGGCAAGGGAGGCAAAGTGACTGGTTTCGTTCCCAAATTGTTCTGGGCGGTGTTGGGTACTCTGAGGTGGGAATGAAACCAGATTTAATCAAAGAACCTTGATTGATTGATTGATTGATTGATTGATTGATTGATTGATTGATTGATTAATTGATTATAACCAGCATTACTAATATGAATTTTATTTGTTCAAACCCCTAGCCTTGTAGTGTAACACTGAAACAGGCTGACTTTTCATAACAAAAAATATTTTTATACATAAAATTTAAATAATTCAAACTAATTATTAATATATATAACACTAAATAAACAGTCCCTAATAATAACACTCTTTCACTCTTTCAGGTATTTCACAGTCACGAAGTTATGATTACAGCAAATTACGTGTAATTTAATTGACCCCAAAATACCCATGTAATTTCTAAACCTTAAAACTCATAAAAATATGAAATTAGACAGTAAACAGGCGGCCTCTAGTGGGACATAGGGTGAAAAGAAAGTCTATATTTCCCTGGCTTGTTTCCCTCCCAAACATTTCTAGACCTCACAGGGAGGCCTGTTCACAGGCTCAGATGAAAAATATCCATGTGCCTTTTTAATTTTGAATCCAAAAACCAATATACCCAAAATCCCAGTACCTAAAAGTCTAAAAATGTTCTGCACTTTTTTTCCCATAATTTTAAACCTGTGGCAGTACACCCTATGAGGTAAATAATTCAGTGTATTTCACTTTATACACACATGAACAACAATGAAGGAGATTGTACATAGTAGCTAGAACAGAAATTTGAATTTTATTAGCATAAAGAAAAGTTAAGAAAGTCTCTTTAAAATCAAGTTACACTTTGGATCATGGTAATCATGTTCCCCTAAATTGTGACTTTATGTTGAGCTTATGCTAGCCAAGCTCAGGTATATTTTTCACACCGCAAAGTTCTTGAAAGGAGTCTAGATCTCCTGGACCAGAAAATGGATGCAGGGGACTTTGAAAAAATCTAAAAATAATTGTGGAGCTTAAATATGATCAGTATTTAGTACAATTTACAATTAACGTTCTTGGTTGACCAGGCACTCTTGCTGTAATGAATATGTCCTTGATCTATAACATATATAGTGTTAGAAAGAAGAAAGAAGAAAGAAGTAACTTTGGCAAATTTCCAGCCAGCTGGGCATTATCTTTGTCAATCACACAATAAAGCAGCATCTGGACAATGCTAAAAATGCCATCAGCAAAATCCAACCACACTCCAGGTATGCTGAATCCTTCTGTTGATCTTCTGCTTGCAATGAGATAAACTTGAGGAACATTCTAAAATAAAACAATTTTTATTTGGTTATTATATATGTTTACCAGTAGAAAACATATTTAAACCCAGATGCTTGGGACTTAAGTTGCAGAGGTGCTGGCAGAAGCATCAGCTTCCCTAGCAGTTTTAAAATGCGCCCAAAGCTCCAATGTACCACTCTTGCAGTCCCCACCCCCTTCTTAACAAAAGCTCTACTGTACCACTATCGTCCACTATGTCAGTCCCCATACCGCTCTTCAACAAAGCTCCAATGTGCCAACCTGTCAGTCCCCACTCCCTTTTAACAAAAACTCCAATGTACCACCCTATCAGTCCCCACTCCCTTTTAACAAAAACTCCAATGTACCACCCTGTCAGTCCCCACTCCCTTTTAACAAAAACTCCAATGTACCACCCTGTCAGTCCCCACTCCCTTTTAACAAAAACTCCAATGTACCACCTTATCAGTCCCCACTCCCTTTTAACAAAAACTCCAATGTACCACCCTGTCAGTCCCCACTCCCTTTTAACAAAACCTCCAATGTACCACCCTGTCATTCCCCACTCCCTTTTAACAAAAACTCCAATGTACCACCCTGTCAGTCCCCACTCCCTTTTAACAAAAACTCCAATGTACCACCCTATCAGTCCCCACTCCCTTTTAACAAAAACTCCAATGTACCACCCAGTCAGTCCCCACTCCCTTTTAACAAAACCTCCAATGTGCCACCCTGTCAGTCCCCACTCCCTTTTAACAAAAACTCCAAGGTGCCACCCTGTCAGTTCCCACCCCTTTCTCAATGAAACCTCGGATGTACCTTCCTTCCATGAGTCCCCACCCACCTCCCACTGTTCATACCCAGCCAAAAATCCAAGGTACTTCTCTGTCAGTCACCACTGCCCTCCCACCCGAAGCTTCAATGTGACCTCCCCGTCATGAGCGCACATCCAGATTCACACAAATCGAAAAATTAACATGCCTCCCTGTCATTCCACATCCCGCTACCACCCCCAAATCTTAGATGTACCTCCCCACCCATAAATCCAAATGTACCTCTCTGTTATTCCACACTCAAGCTCTTTCCTTGTTCCACGTTTTCCCTTGAATAACTTACTGAGACCCAGTCTGTGATGAAGCATGTAATAGAAAAATTCGCTAGAGTACCTCTATAATAGAAAGACCACTTTTCACATAACCAGCGTAGATCAAAGCCAAGGCCCACATGGAAAGTGAATGGCTTTGTTCAGTTGCTGCAATGATAATGATAACAACAAAAACTAAACTTGCCAGGCCTAATAGACCTGCAGTTATCCTTGACAATCTCTGAGATCCTTTTTTGTAGATAACTATCTGTAAAATGATAGCAAACATCATAACAAGACCATGAATACCGAAAACAACATCAGTTAACTTGACAGTGTTCTCTCGATCCTTGAAGTGTTGACGTTCAAATGAATGGAAGTATTTCTGTAACAGAGCATCACAGTAGAGGGTAATAGTATAATTATGTAAAGTATACGAGACATCCCAGAAATGCCATGGACACCATGTCTAATGAGAGACCCACAACACTGAGGGTAAACTCCAACAGTCCAACACACAAAATATATCCAGCCAACAATTTCGGCAGCATCTGTTAGTTCCAGGTACCTCACTGCAGTACTGCAAATGAAATGGGGGAGACAAATACATTAAAAGAGCATTGCTCAGGTACAAAGCTAAAGGTAGGGAGGGGGAGGGAGAGGGGGTGAGGGAACAGGGGTGTTTGAACTTTCACTTTTACCCCCAGTTCCCACTCTTTCTTGGCTGCTCCCATTTTTTGGCACTCTGGCATTTGCAAAATATATAGCTGTAATCAAGACCAAGTGCACAGTTTAACCCTAGGCCGGCCGGCAAATATAACCTAGGCCAGCAAATAAAATATTTATTTTCCCAACATTTGGGACTTTGCAAAACATTTCTGTTTAGTGTAATTCCCTTCTTTTTACATTGCATTATAGTCATTAATGCTTGTATTGGTTCTCTCGAGCTCTGAAACTGTTCATTGTCAGAACAATTTTTTTTTCTTTCACAACGGATAGAAAAACAAAATTTGAGTAAAAATACACTTCCTTGAATCAACACAGGTCGATAAATGAAAGGAAAAGGCTGAAAGAGATTCCGAAAACATTTGATCCAAATTTTCCACTTACTTTAAACACGTCAGAATTGAGAATTGACGAGAAATTTGCATCTAAAAAAATTCCCAATTACTTTAACTGACATACGTTTGCTGTTTTTCAATTTTTTTTTTTTTTTTTTAAGTGTGGGCAGGAGCATATCACAGGGTGATAGGCTTCTGTTTGGAATGATATCAATACCAGTTACTTGACATAATCAACATCTGGATTTGTCCAAGAAATATCAATACTCGTGAGAAACATCAGTGATTTCAATGCCGTTTAATGATACAACTGCTCTTGTGACCACTTCAAAGCATGAGTTGCATGCTATAATATTAATAACTGCCTGATCATCATCATTGTCAAACATGTTTGTTTGCAAGAATTTTTGTTACGATGAGATGGACAAGCATTAATTGGAAAAAATCTATGTCTAATTTCTCCTGTTGAGGTATTTGTCATTGATTCACTTAATCTAGCTTTGCATTGCTGCCAGCCTTAAATGTTGCTGGCCATAATTTATTACCTTACTTGTTTTCGACTCTAGCCTGCATGGCAGGTACCAAAACGGATGGAATTGGGGAATCATGCATGAGCACAGAATGCGAGAGGAAGGACGAAGCCTTCCCCCTACTTTTTCTACCTGCCTACCTTCCTCCATCCCTTTCCTACTTTTCTTGCTTTTCAGGTACCATTCCTACTTCAGCCGTCTCCTGGGGAGGGAGACACCAGACATTTTAGACTCCCCACAGGCTAGGCCAGCATTTGTCCAGGCTCCGTCACAAAATGAATTTTTTTTTTTGCAAAATTCAACAACAGTATAAAAAATATTCCCTTAGAAGATGATAGTTTGCATGAATCTTATAAAAAAAAATGAAACGAATATTAGCTGTGCCATGATTCCATTGCCTGAGCTGACCAGACAAGAAGGAGTCTCGTACCTTCCGATACAAATTTATTTGTCTATGGGCGACGCATTTCAGCTTGTATTTAAATATATAAAAAAATAGGTACCCGAATAGCAATGGAGCGCATTAAAATTAGCAAAACCTGTGAATTTAAAGTGTTATACTTTGTAGAATTGCAAGGTTGTAGATCAGAAATTTCGTGTATATCTGGTGTCCAGATATGCATAATTTTCTTACTGAGTCATAATCATATTACCTTGCTGGCGGGCATATTAAGTCTTAGATATTTCGAAATTCAGTGCCTTATTGATGTCTTTTTGCCTGACGCCAAACTCAAAATTTAGAAAAATGACAACGAGGACTGCCATTGTTCGATCTAGGATTTGCTAGACAAAAGTGCCTCTCAATTGGCATTGGCAGTATTTAACCCGGGGTACTAAATATCCAAGACTGATGCTTGCTTTACTCCTATTCACGCGAGAACAAGTGAAACAGAAATTGCAAATAGAGGGTACATGAATTAAAATCGTAAATGGGATTTACCTTGAAGGGCCTTTTCCAGTTTTTCTCAGGAGCCAACATCGGTGCCCTTCACAGCAACAGAGGCTAAGGACAAAGGCCACAAGGCGGAAAAGGCAAGTTCGTCACGCAATGCTCTCTCTCGTTCCCATTCCTCTCTCGTCCCATTTGTCTCATTCGAGGTTTCAAGACGTTGTCACGAGGGTTTCACACGTTGACCAACATGTCTTCCCATTTAGTTCGCAATCCAGGGATTCCGCTTGATTTGGAGTGGGTAAGCAAAACAAGAATTAATCTTCCCGCTGTCAAACGACGCGCAGACACGCTTAAAACACGGCGTTCGATAAAAAAGCAATGGCAAGCCGCGTGGCTTCTCCGTGCAGTGACCTGCATAGATCTGACTACTCTATCAGGAGATGACACAGCGACAAATGTTTCTCGGTTGTGCTTCAAAGCGCAAAATCCTGTACGCCAGGACTTGCTGGAAAACATGGGAATGGCGGACAAGGGTATTACCACAGGTGCTGTTTGTGTGTACTCGTCCCGCGTGCCGGATGCGGTGAAAACTCTCAAAGATATTGGCTCAAAAGTTCCTGTTGCTTCAGTAGCCGCGGGATTTCCAGCAGGTAAAAAATGCAATAATTCCTTGGTTCTGTTGCTTGTATTGACACAATAATCGATTCTACCTGGTTGCCACTTGGGTATAAGACAAGAAAATACTGCCAGCTTATGCTAAAAGAGGCCCATTGAACCTTGTTCATGTGGACAAAGAGGACAAGCCCCCGATCCACCCCTTTCCTTACATGGTCACTCAACATGTTTTCTACATGTTTCATGCGGAGAAGGAATACCACAATCCAGTTGGAATCAAAACATGGTTTGAGGAGCAGGCATTCAAGATGGCCAATAAAATAATTACTGTGCAAATTCTCCAAGGGAAATGGGTTTAACTTTGAGAAAGCAAGGGATTTGAGATAGTGGGGTCTACTACATGTATATATACTACCCTCTGTTCTAAGGTGGCCAGGGTTTGAAGGCCAGACTTGATGTCATAAGTTGGTTGAGGTGGTTGTTGGTCTGCGTCCTTTTCCTTGTTTGAGTTGATGAGTTCAAACTGTTAATGAGTGGATGAGAATCGCGAGAGTGCAAGAGGGATTTTGGCCCAATGAAAGCAAAAGTTTGAGTCCTGATGGATGGTGATGAAAATTTAAGCACATTCAAACTCTCACTGAGCTAGTTATGTACATGTACATGTACAAAATTAATGTTAACAAAGTTAGATGTGGTTTAACAAAACTGTGGGCTAAATCGATTTTAAGCTGGCCAAGATGCATAAGCGTTGTTTACTATTATGAATGTCAAGCGGGCAAATAGCACAAATTACAAGAACATTTATACAGGTGTAGAGGTTCATTATCTGCCTTTACGTCTATATAAGACTTTGTTTAAGAATTAGCCCTTTGAGACTATGCAAAAGTTGCTGAGAGTTCATGAGCAGGGCTATCATTAAGTTTTGAGTCACCTGTTGCCTTGATTTGCACACCCATAACAAACTTGTTGCTTTGCGACTAAATTATACCACCAAGAGCCAACTACACCCGTAATGTCAAGGTACCACCAAGCATATTCAGCTGTATCAGGTGTCACAGGCATAGCGGGGTACTCGAAGTATACGTGACGGGTGGGTCCGACGGAGCTTCATATTGCAAACCCAAAAAAATACACAAGCCTGAAATTTTAGACCCAAAAAAATACCTGGCATCAAAATTTCCAACCCAAAAAAATACAAGAACACGGGACACACGTCGCTGAAAAAAAGTTCGAATGAATATTTTTCTGATCCACTGATCGCAACAAAAACCCGAAACTTTTTTGTAAGACCTAAAAAAATACGTGACAGATCTCTTGACCCAAAAAAATACCGAGCGTGTAAATTTTCAACCCAAAAAAATACGTGGGACCCCCCCCCCCCCCGTCATGTGTACTTCGACTACCCCCCTGGGGTCGCAGGTTATGGCCCTTCATGACAGCCCTGGTGAGAGTTTTGGACCATTAACAAGAGTGAGAATTTCGTACTTCCATTATTTAACACCAGGTGATTCTCATTCTTGTGACTGTCTATATAGACTGAAGTAATGAATACCCTTAGATGGGGTGACTTTCAAACAAGTGTTGCAGTTGGAGACATGGCTTCTAGGAAGAAGCAAACTGTTCACTGCAGTAAATTGTATTTACCTGAACAAATTCCTGTGGCATCCATGAGGCCGATTTACACAGCCCGATTTTTGCTTACAACTGTCGTGTGCGACTTTTTTAACGCGCTCTGCTTGCGTCAGGCAAAGATCGTATACAACACGTCATTCTAACATTTTGACTGTGGCTACGACTGTTGTAGGGTTTTAAAACATGTTTTAAAATCATACATCGCATGCGACAAAATCGTACCGTGTAAATCGCCCTATGATAAACTTTGTAACAAGAGGGTATTTATTCAAGGAAGGGGATTAATCGCGACAGGCATTTTGTGCATTGTTAAGTTTGGAACTGAAAAGACCATATTCAGAACAAAAGAATAAGCCTGTTTATACTCCATATGTTGATTGACTTTCACGTTTTACATTTCATGTGATTATTCCAAATAAATGAGTCCTCCCTTGTAAAACTCTTAAGGCATTTATTTGTTTGGGGCATTTATGTGAGAATATATGTTAAGTGAAAATGCAAAATAGAGTTAAGTGAGGATGCATTTTGTACATAGGTATGGCCATGAGATGATTTATAACAGTGGTAGATCTTAGAAATATAAGGCCCAGAGCTCCGAAATGTTTTCAAATTCTGACAGATTTTCACTCTGGGCCCCCCCCCCCCTCCCCCCTTAGCCTGATTCTCAGACAAGGGGAGTGAGAGTGGCCACAAGTGACCTGGACCATCTGAGAATCAGGCTACATCCCCCCCCCCCCCCCCCTTGCTTAAACGAAGTTTTGGATGTGGCACTTAATACACACGTACACATACAGTACTTTATTAGCAACAATTAGCCGTTGTTACAACAGAAAGATTTATTACAAATACTTTTCATACACTTAAACATGATGGGTGAATCATACATGTAAGGAGTGAATCGTTAATTTTTTAAAAAACTGCGTCTGCACACATCAATGAAATGAGCTGAAACAAAAACTACTGGCAACTTTCTGTAATGTGTTGGTCTTGGTATCTAATTTTAGGTCAGACACCAATCAAGCAGAGGTTGGAGGAAATAGAAAGTGCCGTGGCAGTAGGTGCGACAGAAATTGACATTGTGATCAGCAGAGCATTTGTGCTGGAGGCCAAATGGGAGGCACTGTACACTGAAGTGAAGGAAATGCGTAAGGCCTGTGGAGAAGCTCATCTGAAAACCATAATTGCAACAGGTACTATTTTCACTGTAAATGGTTTGAACCCAGGAGTCATATCATAAGTCAGTAAAGTAAGATCGCCCGGGTGGGTGTAGTGCTGAGAAGGACTGTTTGTGGCGACATTGACTGATCTTTCAACAACCTGAGCAGAAAGTATCATCAGAATGAAGTGACTCTTGACTCTGATGATGACTTCCACTTTGGTTGTTGAAATGTCAGTCAATGTCACCACAAACAGTCCTTCTCAGGACTACACTCACCAGGGTTCAAAATAGCAGCCAGCACTTTGGCCACTCTTGCCGGCGATTTTTCACCCAAGAAATAGAAAAAATTACCATCTTGATCGGGAAAATCAACATCCCTGGAACGTCATAGTAAACGTTTCATATCAGACAGTAATGCAGCCATGAAACACTTACACACATACCAAAAGTGAATTGGATGACGTTAACAATTATTTTCTCAATTCTTGTAAATCAAGTCTTCGTTCTAGAAACTATCTGTATTTGCCGGCACTCTTTTTTTTCTGGCGTAGTTTCATACATGATCAACAATGTGACTTTTGTGGAAAAAGGACAAACATGGGGTAGCAGTGCCGCAGCAATTCAGTTCTCTTTTAGGAACCAGGCAAATTTTCATTCACGATCTCTTTGTTACCGGTGCATCTTTGATCCTGTTCCTCTTAGCACCTTGTCGCTTTTTTCGTGTGCTTTCGCCTTCTCGTCCAACTTAATTTGCTAGAGACCAAAGGAAATGTACCGTCGCGCTGAAAAACAGTGTCACTATTGCGGCATTTATCATTTTCAAAGGCCTGATCTAATTTGTGAAACGCCGGCAAGGGACCCTGCCAGTCTGCCATCGACAAGATTTCCATGCTCAAGAGAAAGATCAAGTAGTCAGAAATGTTGATAGTCTAACTTCAGGCCCACACAGAAAAGGGTGCACTATGTCGCAAGAGCAAACTTCACTCGAGTTTAAGACAGAAGTACACTCCATGACGAAAGGCCAAGGCCGAGCTAAAATTCATAGACGAACTAACCAAGTTTTATTACATGTACATCGGTGCGTTGAACGCAACAATGATAACTTGTGAAGAGCGAAATCTGATAAATCTAGCTCAAAGAAAACACTGATCGGGCTTAGCATAACGCCACGTGCTCAGTCAAACAGCTGAAACAGCAGTGCAAATGTGCTACACTCTTGGACCACTTGAGTGGAAAGGTACATAGATGACATATTCTCGCTGTGGAATGTTGTCAAAAAGGAGATAGAAGAGTTTATTGTCCTAGCAATCAGTCACCACCCGACAGTTAAATTTACAGCTGAAATCGCAGACAAAGAAATAACTTCCTGGATACCACTATTTTCAAAGGCGAATGATCCTTGATATCTGCACACATTTTAAGCCCACAGAAACTTTCCGGTACACTCATTTCTCTTCCCACCACCCACCAGGGGTTAGAAAAGGGTTAGCAAAGGGTTTATCAGCGAAATTTTCTGTTGAGAATATCACCCAATTCAAAACTTGCCTCGCCATGCGAGAGACTACCCCAACAGTCTATAGTAGAAAGAATAACGTCCGAGGTCAAATTCAGTGAAAGGAAGTCAGCACTTCAACAAAGAGAGACAGTGCCTTTCGTAACAACGTACCACTCAGCTGTGCCATTGCTAAGAAAAACGTACAAACACATTAGCACGTACAGATGAGCCGCATTTGGCCTGTCAACACTTTATTCCATATTTGCGATAGGTGCTTGTTCATTCTTGTTGACAGCCGGCTAAAAATCAGCCTTGAGTAAAAAAGCCGTCAAATTTAGGCTGAAAGCCTTGATTTTATTTTGAACCCTGCTCACCCGAACGATCAAACTTTACCATCTTAAGGTGCTATTTTGTTGGTATAATGGTGTCCGTAACATTGGCGTGTAGATATGACATTGTGTATGGGTATTCATTATATACGTACTGAGATTTACCCACTGAAAAGGCGTGAAATAAATTTTTGTTCACAAGCTGGTCTAAGTAGCTGAAAGCCAATCAAATGTCGCGGATCACTTTTTTCACATGTGAAGAAAACGATACGTGCAATCAGGTGCCGCATATCATGTTTTTTGACATGTGAGTCGTAACAAGGTGATTCTCATTCAGGCTTTCGCTTTTAAGTCTCTCGCAAGTGTTGAAGTTAACTTTCTTTTAAGCTTAAAAACATGGGCAAGAAAAGATTTGTTGCCCACTATACTTCGGTTGAGGATTATGTGGAAAGCCTCAAAAGCAAAAACACAAAAGAGAAGACAAAGCGAGATGTGAAATTGTTGGAAGAACTTTGGAGAAACAAAAAGAACAACGAGCGAGAACTGGAGAAGTGCACACCATATAGCCAGTGGAATCAAACAAGTATCTTGCGGAGTTTATTCGCTCTGTAGACGTAAAGATCAGAGAAAATTATGAGACCTCAAGCTTAAGATGTCTTGTTTAAATTATTGAGAGGCATTTGAAGAAAACTAACTACCCCGAGGTGAGTATCGTCAACGATAAACGATAAACTAACAAATGTCTACAGTCAAAACATTTAAGCTTATATAACTTACATCTTTATGAGCTTTTGACTTGAATATGTGCAACACAATTTGTCATTAAACAAGAATTTAAATCTCAGTATGTATATAATAAACATAATACACCATGGAAAGTGTAAGCGTACAGTATTTACGCACTCGTTAGTTTGTATCAGAAATCTCACTCGTTCACTGCGCTCACTCGTTCGATTTCCGATACTCGACCAACTCGTGCATAAATACCGTACGCACACACTTTCCGTGAAGTATTCTATATATTTAGAACTTTTCAAACCCACAGAATGAGCCCGCTTTATAGGAGAAACCCTAGCATTCTGTCCAGATGGATGGAATGTTTTTGTTTATCCTTTAACTCCTAGTTGCTTCTTCTTATCCCTGTTTATTATTATTATTATCATGATTATTATTATTATTATAGCAGTGCAAGATGTATATATGCTACGACCCTAAATAGCATGCACTGGGCGCAAACGTGGCTCATGCAGCTAATTTTCGAGGGGGAAAAAACCTAACTTCTACTAAAATGATTAAAAAGCCCTAATGCCGCTAATTAAAATGTTTAAAGTCTCCTAAATACTGAAATGCCTCAAAATTTATTATTATTATTATTTTTTTTTTTTAATTTACAAAATATTACTTACTATACAAAGCTAAAACTGTTTAACACAGAATACTTACAGTATGGTACCTATGCTACAAGATATTATTATTATATAAGATATTATTATAACTTAGCACGCGGTACAAACGTTAACAATGCTTACAAAATTTACGAGACATTTTAACAGACTAAAGCTACGATTACAGACTGATGCTCTACACTACATATACATAATAAGGCTACATTACTTGTGCGGTACTGCGATACTGAAATAAGCAAATGACAGAAAAAAATAGAAAGAAATAGAAAGAAAAAAAAATTAACAAGACGGATAGTCAAACAAAAGGAGGCTCAAATACTTATTTGTGATTTGGATTTATGTTTTTCAATTTCAAGGTGGCTTTTAAGTATAGCAAAAAAAGCTTCCCAGATATAATCCTCTTCTCTTCGTGACGCGGTATAAATATAATATTTGGCGATGATTAAACAGAGGTTCAAACCAAGGCGACGAGGAAGATCTTGAGTGAATCCATAGATTATATTCTGTTCTGATAGGGTGTTAGAGTTTATTATTATTATTATTATTATTATTATTATTATTATTATTATTATTAAGTGGGTGTCTGTAAAGTGAGGTTCAACTTCTTTAGTTGTATCTCTTTATCATGAATTGACTAGTAGAGAAGAAAAGTCCAATACACTTCACAGCCCTTTCTCAGTGCTTAACAGCTGTATACTGGTGTGCAACAAATGCAGATTGCAGACTTCACATAATTTACTATTTTAGTCTGCAGCCCTGTAAGTCTGCAAGTCTGCATTTGTGGCACGGCAGGTGCATGCCGGTGAATGCCAAAATGTTTACACTGTATGAACTGTTTGCAACTTTTCCTTCAGGTGAACTTGGTTCACTCACTAATGTATACAAAGCCAGTCTGGTTTGCATGATGGCTGGATCAGACTTCATTAAAACATCAACTGGTAAAGAGTCAGTAAATGCCACATTTCCTGTTGCATTAGTCATGGTGCGAGCAGTCAGAGATTACTATCAGGTTTGTTTCTTTGATACATGATTTAAGTGTGATGCAGTTTTGGTAACTTCCAAAATGGGAAGAGCTAATTGGTGCACAGTCAGGTTTTTTTTTGTTTTTTTTTTTTGTTTGTTTTTTGTTTTGAATTCATTAAAAAATTTTGCTTCATATTTTAAACTTGTTTGGTTTCATGTACTCAAATATTGCTCACCAGCACTTTTTCTAATACCTTCAAGGCAGCATGCCAAACAACAACAACAACAGTAGCAACAGAAACAACAACAATTTGGCAGACTAGAAGAACAGTCTGAAATGTTTTCCTTTGTGAAACATGTTTCACTCCACTGCATCTTCTAACGTGATTGGCCAGTTGACTCAGAAATTAAATGACCTTGACCTTTGAAACTTTCAGTGAATCAGATTATGGTTTGCCTTCATTTCAGCAAACAGGTCACAAAGTTGGCTTCAAGCCAGCTGGTGGAATTCGTAGTGCTAAAGATGCTTTAACATGGCTTTCGCTGATGAAGGAAGAACTTGGAGATGAGTGGACACATCCCAATTTGTTTAGGTTTGGTGCCAGTTCTCTGCTTGGTGACATAGAGAGGCAACTCTTCCACTTTGTGACAGGGAGGTGAGTGAGAACCTTTGTTGTACTGACAGTACATGTACACAACTACTGTAGCAAGTACATGTATAAAGTGAGAAAAACTGGCAGGTCAAAGACACTTGAGCACCTCTTGATAGCCTATTTAAACAATAGAGTTCTTCTGATGAAGGCACTATCGTGTGATAGGTTACCCAAGGAAATTTGATGTTCACAACAAATATTATGTTCAAGGGCTTACCAGTATATGAAGTTTGAACATCATATTTCCAAGGGAACTCACACATAGGGCCTGAGACAGAAGGAGTCTATGGTTTTTATTGTACAATGCTAAATTTTGAGCAAAAATTGCCAAAAAACGGGCACTATGCGCTGATAGGCACCCACTGAGGAGAGACACCATAACATCACATGATCGATTTCGACCAATGGGAGCACACCAAAATTTAGCGTTGTACTATAATTGACGATAGTACATTGTAGCTTGATTTAACGTTCAAGTTTAACTTACATGCAATTTGCCACAAAACCAAAAATGGTACAGAATGGATTTTAGATTTCAAACCTGAACACTAGGTTGTGATTGATTGTAAACTACAAAAGAAAAGAAAAATGTTTAAGAAAAGGCAGGTAAAGTCAGGTGTTCAACCGATAACAGTTTTATGCAGGAGTCTGTCGTCCATACTGCATACAACATAAATTTCAACTTCTTAAAGTTTCAGTCGCTGATCAAGCTGACACCTGTGCAGGAGTGACTTACCTCATAATGCCGCACATGTATCACTTCATGTCTAAAAATGTGTTGTTTGTACAAGCAGTAGACTGAAAACATGGTTCATGTACACTGTAGCTAATGACTTGATTCAACTGAAAACTGTTTAATGCTTGCATTTTATTTTATTTTGTCTAGGTATGCTGCACAACATGAAATGCCCATGGCTTAATTTCAGAACTCATATGCTTGTCTCCACACTTCAGAACTCCAGAAATAATAGCTATATGGGACATGGACTTATTTTAGTTCTGAAGGTTTTTTTAATTATTTTTTGTGGAGGCCTTTTAGTGGTTGGGCATTTTGATTGGCAATCTAAAATGAATACATACAAATAACAGTACTGTGGAATAATGTTTCAAACCAGAATAAAAAATTTTCCAAAACTGCAGTAATGTGCAACAAAACTAAGGTTTACCGGTGCATGCAGTCATCAAAATATGTAAAAACTCTTCAAACACACTCTTACGTGATGACTTATGACATACATATTTAGGAAACACTTCTGCAGCTGTAAAAAATGATTTTTTCATTTGGAGGTGCTTCATGTGTTAAAGACCAGGGAAGGTTTAAGTGGGAGAGGGGGCTGGGGCAGACATGTGGGGCATAGGGGTCTTAACAGTGTATTTTTGGAAATACTGTATTTTATCATGTGGAATGTAATAGATTCTCATTTGGGAAAGAAATGTAATCATTCATAAGCATTTGTGCCAAGCATAAAGTCTTTGTATTAAGGAAAAAATTAAAAGAGACCCTATTTGTTTGTAAAGTTCATTGTCAGTTACCTGTGTGTTTGTCACACATTCACACTGTGTAAATGTATTGTGTACAAGTAAACGTATCCATGGAATATATAGGCCTGTATGTAGCCAGTATTGAGGCAACTGTGGCAGTTGCTTCAGTAAAACAATTTCCTTGTGGTTCAAAACATAAATAGAAAAATAAATCACTTTCTAATATGACATTTTTCTGGCAGTAAACCATGCCACTGGTACCCTAAAAAGTGATAACCTCATAGTAATACTTCACTTATTTTTTGTGCTGGTTGAGGGCCCACCAGTTTCTTCAGTGGGTCACCGTATACAGTTTCCAGCCTCATTACCGATTGAAGACTTGGTCCAAATTTGCGCACACTGCCTGAAGGGTCTTGCCCTTGCATACGTTCATGACATCACTCCAGTGCAGTTGCAAATATTGCAAAATGTATGGGTCGCCAGTGGTCAGAGGAGAATGGCTTTAGCTTTCTCCAAGTAAAAGCGAGGCTTTAAGAAGAGAGAAAACTTCAGCACTAGTACACTAGAACTGGTGCACTTGAGCAAGATTGACTTTTTTCGTCACAAATGCTGAAATAAAATTTCAGAGTTTCTAAAATGTCATATCGGAATGAAACTGTTGAAATCTTAAAGAGAAGAACTGATAACATAAATCCTGTTAAAGTTAGTTTGAAATTTGATTATGTTAGGGGGAAACACATTGTACCACCAGGAAAACGCTAAAAATGGCATTTCCAAGTTTCTAGATTTCAAAATTTTCTGGGGGAGCATGCCACCAGTCCCCTCTAAAAGATTATGCCTTTGACGCTTTGCAACTGTCGGTTATCAGAAAAGTCTGGCTATGGCCCTGAATATAGCCTAATAAAACTGTATTAGTTACTTTTTTGAAGTATCTGTTATTGTAATAAAGTTTTCCTGTTAATGTACTCCTTTCTGTATTACAGAAACCTACACGTAGTTACAGTAAGAGAATCCAGTAGCCCATGGGCTACTGGTTTAAAATGTGCTGTGGTCCTTGCATTAAAAATTGAAATGTTATGTTACCACCTTGCACTACTTAATACTATACGTGTACTTCAAACGTGTGTGGTGAGCTAGAATGAGCTCATCATTTGCATCAAGTTTCCTTGTGTAGCCTACTTTTATTTATTTATTTATTTATTTATTTATTTTTACAGTAGCCTACTTTTATGTTCATTTATTCTTTTTTGCCCACTCATCCCTGAATAGGAGGGACTGCTCTTATTCCATTGTGATTTCAAAATGTACATTTTTTGCAGCCTAGTACACAGGCATTCTCCTTCCGCTCACTCGACTCGACTTGGTGCAAAATGTCGTGACGTCACTGAATGAGGCTCCGGTATGCCATTCAGTGACGTCATAAAATTTTACGCAAGTCGTCTGAGCAAGAAGAGAATGCCTGGATACTAGACTGGGTTTTTTTGTATACCTCTTAAGGGAAACCTCTCCATTTGAAATTGATGTGGTCCCTCCCCTCCCTGGTGTTTTTGTTGTGGACTGGGGTTGAGATGGAGAAAGCTCCCATCAAGTGAAATCAACAAGCTTCCTCTAGCTTTTGGCTTTTACTGGTAAGGTCTATGTGCTAGTCATCCCCTTCCCTCAATTGAGCTTGTAAAAGATCCAGAGAAAGGTGGAGGTTTGAGGTCTGTGTTGACGGCTAACATTTCAGACCGCTATGGGCTGGCCATAGTCCCAGGGAAGGAGAACCTATCTCTGGGGCATCAAACTCCCTTCCCACTGTACTGCCAAAGCTTCAAACCTCGTGTCCAGGGCCATCCGCAGACCCTCGGCGTTCTTGCAATCTCCTTGAGGAGAGAGAGTGCTTGTAAGGCGTTTCTCTCTAAATGATATGCGCAAAAGAGAAGAGGTGTAACGCTGATGTGTAACAGAGTGTGCCTTGCGTGATGCCATAAAGTCAGACAGTATGTATTGTTTTTGTTCAGTATCAGCTTCAGTAAAGTGCAAAATCCCAGAGGGAGGCTTTTGTTATTCAATGCCTCATATCGCGCGAACAGATATATTTCGTTGGTAGAAAAAGAGGCAGATTTCGCTAATATACCTCAAAGAAAAAAGCATAAGGCGGCAAAATTTCTAGGAAAGAGGGAAGCCGGCCGAAACGCCATTGGTTGAAATCGTTTACGTCACATGTGCCGACAAACACATGCTAAAGAGCGTTCCGACCGGTAATTTGCCGGTATTTGCCGCTACTCGTGCACGTAAACATGGCGAACATAACTCTTCTCAATGTCTTGGCCGATGTGGTCGGTTGGGGTTATTTCTTTTGCTGGACAGTTTCATTTCTCCCGCAAATTTACGAGAACTGGCGACGGAAAAGCGTCGTTGGTTTTTCCTTCGACATGCTGGGGTACTTTCTCCTGAGCTATGTAACCTACTTGATTTACAACGTTACCGTCTTCTTCGACCCTGGGCTGATTTTCGAAAATTCCGGCGAAGATAACCCGGTGAAATTAACCGATGTGGTGTTCGCTATCGTTGCGTTTATTTGTACAAGTTTTCAAGCCATACAGTGCTTAAGGTACGACCGTGGATCGCAGAAGATTCACTTCAGCACGGTGGTAGTGTGTATTGGCTGTTTGGTCGCTTTGGTTGTCCTAGTCGTTCTGAAGCATTTTGGCGTCGGTTCGTGGTTTTTGGTCCTGCAGTATTGCGGATACGTGAAGCTTGTAGTTTCATTTGGGACGGTAAGCCATCTTTTGCGATTTTATTGTTAAAACTTGCAACCTCTATTTTGTTTTGTTTTGTTTTGTGTTTTTCATTTCTAGCTCATTTGTTAATTATTAAGATTAATTAAGCTTAAATTAAAATTTGACTGTCAAACGCTTGTTTCAATTCCTCGTGAACATTATTCTGCATGATATCGTCGCATTGTGGACCATTTGTAACTTGAAGGGCAGAATAGTAGAGTAGCAGAATAGTAGTACATTGTTGCTCTCGCCTTTCCCAACGAACCCATTTAATAAACAGATGTAGGATATTCAAAAAGTTTACAGCCAGTACTTGTTGTGTTCTCAGTGGTTGTTATGTACAATTATTGGAGATTGAGGCCCTGTTAGGGTTTTAGGATTATGGATTATGAGGGGTTTTTAGAGAAGGGATACGGATTATTGGCCACTAAATTTAAAGATTACGGATTATTTGTGTTGCATTTTAAAATTACGGATTATGGTCAGTCATTATTGCATTGATTACTTTTACATACAAGGGTATTAAAAGGTCATAAAAGTAGTAAAAGGAAGGACACACATTTATCTCCACTGAGGTCTCATGGTCAAAACTCCAAGCCAAAGGCTAATTTTAATCCCGCTGAACGCGAAGCACTTATATAATTAAAGCCCTAAAACATGACAGAGACGTTAACCTTACAAAGGCTGACAAACGGAACTACAACTGTACTGGGTTAAAAACATTGAGGGTAAATTAAAGAAGGTCAATCCCTCTTGTGAATCCTATGGTAGAGGAAACAATCCAAAGTGAAAGAGTTCAACATCTTATTAGCGTACTATATCTGGGAAACCACATAGATGAAATGACCAAAACATGGCTTTGTCAAACACCAGAACCTCCCCATATTCCAATATTTTACACCCTAACAAAGATACACAAACGACCCCAGTCAGGAGACCTATTGTATCAGGGAGTGACGGCCCAGTTGCAACAAAGAAACTAACATCATTCGTTTATAAACTCCTTCAGCCTATAGCACAACAACAAAAGTCATATCTGAAAGATACAACGGACTTCATCAATTTCTTAGAAAAAAAACGAAGGTTCCAGAAAACACAATCCTTGTTTCCATGGATTTTACGAGCTTGTATACAAATATACTAAAAGAGGAGGGAATGAACATAGTGTGCAACGCATAAAAAAACTTCCACAAAATTGAACCTCCTATCCCTACTCAACTACAGCAAAGAGCACTCATACTTATCTTAGCGGAGAACTCCTTCCAATTTAATGGAGAAACTATCTACAAATATATGGAACTGCCATGGACACCAAAATGGCAGTTGCTTTCACTAATATTTTCATGGTTAAGGTAGAAACAGAGATCTTAAATCTGGCACTTGAAAACCGCTTGTCTGGAAACGATTCAATGACATCTTCTACCTCACTGAACTGTGTAATCTCTTCTCTGGTTGGGACACAACCAGAGAAGAGATTACACAGTTCAGTTTAACAAACACCATCAAACTAGTATCCGAAACAGAAACAAACTTCTTGGACACTACTGTTTACAAAGGCGAAAGATTTAAAACCGTTTCAGTGCGCACCCACTGAAACATTTCAGTACACCCATTTTTCATCCTGCCTTCCATCCGGAGTAAAAAAGGCTTCATCAAAGGAGAGGCTTTAAGACTACGCAGAACTAAACATTTTCTGAAGAAAGCATCACAAACTTCAAAAAACATCTTCCTGATAGAGGATAACCAGAGAACTTAAATCAAATAACCCTCTCAGAAGTTACTTTTTAAAGACAGAAATCAAGTGCTTTGACAAAAACAAAGCACAAAAATCTTGCGCTTTGTAACACAATATCACCCAGCAATGCCGAACTTAAAACCAATACTCATGAACAGCTGGCATTTTATAAGACAGCAAACCATTGCTTAACATCATTTTCAAGGAACAACCCCTAATATCGTACAAAAGAGGGCGTTCCCTTCTACTCATGAGTCGAGCAAAACTCTAGAAAGGCTAAAACACGCGTAGGAGTCACGCAGGCCCATAACTCTTTTAAACACTACAAAGAGGATCAAATCAAAACTACAGTTACCACCACTGGCTTAAATTTTAAAGCCATTTTAAAACCAAAACATGAGTGTGGGAGTCGCCCAGGCCCATCACTCTTTTTAATAACACAACCTCAGTAACCACCCTCATGTTTCATCAGGGGTATGGAAATGCAACCCTTGACATACCTGACATACAGTACCTAAGTAACAATAAGAAGAAGAAGAATCAATTATCCAAAACCTCCGTTATAAGAATCAATTTCTATAGCGCTAATACCATATAAATATATTCAAAAGCGCTTTACATAAGTTATAATTATTCATAAATTAAAAGCTTTCTTAAAAAGAAATGTTTCCAGTTGCTGTTTAAAAATGGCGAGGCTGCTACTTGTTTTTATCAATCATTTATTTATTATTCATTTGACATAAAATGGTAATTAGGGGTTACCAAATGTAGATTATTATAGAATTTTAATTTAGGGATGTACTTGTTTAGAAAATTGGGATACGGATTATTTCCAAATTTTAAGCAGGATTATGGATTATTCAGACCCCCCCTTACAGGGCCTCGAGATTGGGGTGTCATTTCTTGGTGGTCATCTAGGCTATGTTAATGTCTATCTGTTGTCACAATAACATCTCTCATGGTAACCTGCAATTGGAGGAGGGCCTGATTGCAGGTTACTCTCACGGCTTTCAAAGATATGAACCCATAGACAGTAAGTGAAGAGAAGGAACTCTATTTGATAACCCTGACTGTACTGGCTTGAAAAGAGATTATGAAATCAACCCACAGCCATTAAGGCTCAAATGTGGTGGCAAAGTCTGTGGTCCCTGTTCTCTCCCCCCTCCCCTCCAACTCATCTATTACATTTCTGTGTGACAGGTCTTTTTATGTGCACTCTTGCGTATTTCTTGCTTGAATATCTCTGAGCAGAATGAGTTACTGCTTGTAGTTTTTTTCTTTTGTCTTACAATATAGAAAAAGGGGGTTCTGAACATCCCCTACCCTTTACCACTGGATTTCTGTGACGTAGCATCTGCTAGTTCGCCCCCCACCCCCCTCTCTCTCAGTACCCCTCTTGCTTCAGGGGAACTTATCGGTCCCCTCTCTGCCCCCCCACCCCCCCCACTTTTTAGTTTAAAAAAGCGGAGTTGGTGTAACTGCTAGTGTTTGGTTCCAGAAAATAACCATACCCACCCTACGGATGGTCACTGGAAATGCAGAGGGGGTGGGGGTCTCACAAGCCCAATTTTGTAAAGGAAAGTATGAACCTAAACCAGAATTTCCTGAGGAATGAGGTGTTCAAACCACAAACCATCGGTGGTGGATTCTGGATTTTTCTGGAACCATACATAGAGGATATTACACAGTGGCGTGAAGATATGAATTTTATTTTCAAGTGGTAAAATATTGTTTTTCACCACGAGAAAATAAAATTCATATCTTCAAGCCACCGTGTAATTTTCTTTTTATTATATAGACGAGTATTTTTGCACAAACCACAGTGTAAAAGCGGGAAATGACGTCATCGATATCCTCACTAGTGAGGATATGGAAAATACGCCACTCGAGTCCCAGATGTAGTTTCGTATGAACTTTACGCATGGTCTGTTTTTCCACTAAAACACTCTTGTCTAGATAATAAAAACTGATAAGCCACTCTGAATCGCAACAGATTATCAAACCTTGTTGTATTACTGATACAAAAGTGGTTGATTTGCTGAGTTGAAACTGACCAAGTTTTCATTTTTCATCAAATTTTCAGTATTTTCCTCAAGTGTGGCTGAATTTCAAACGCAAGTCCACCACAGGGTTTCATATCGGCGGGGTGCTGCTGGATTTCGGAGGTGGAGTTCTCAGCTTGCTACAAATGGATCTCTACTGCTTCATAGAACACAGCAACAATCAACTGACCGGAAACATTCCCAAGATGGCACTCGCTTTGGTGACGCTCTTATTCAACATTATCCTTGTGTGGCAACATTATGTTTTCTACCTTGGAAATGAACATGGCACTGATGAAGAGGAACCATTGCTGAGAGGTCAAAAGAAGACCAAGTTTTATTCAGTTGATGTGAACGCTGAAGATGGAGATTTTCTGGTGACAAGTTTATCCCTTTCATTGGATCATGATGATAGTGGCAAAGGGGTGAGAAGAAAAGAAGTAAAAACTGATTCACAAGAATCTTTGGTTTAAGAGTATTTATGTAAAATAAGTCATTTTTAAAATTAATTAATGAATCTAAATATACTGGTGCATGCAGGCTTAACTACACAAAAGTAATGATTTGGGTTGGGGCCTTTCACTGTTAGCTTTATGTTTTAGAACTCTTTGTAGTGGGTTTCTCTTTGCTTAACTAATTAGGGACAAGAAATTATTTTCTTGCTGTAAAGCTCATAGCAAATAAAATATCTAAAATAAAATACTTATTAAATACTTAAGTAATGTTTTGGCCAGGTTATAGCTTTGATATATCCCTCTTGTTATCAAGGATGAATTGTACTGAGACATGCAAAGTGAATTAACACTAGACCTAGATTCAGAATATAAACTGAAACCCCAGACTATTGGCTGCAGTTCCTGTTTACTTTGCTGGTGTAACAAGAACAAAATAGTCAAGCATGAAAGGGATCTTGTCGCATGCTTAGAGCAGATTTCATATTTTAAGAGCACCACTGTGTACTGGTACTTAAGGTGACTGAAGACAGCTTGTGCATGTTTTGTAGTTTCAAATGCTGGCAAAATTGAATGTGTGCAATGGCTGAAAGGCAAACAATGGGCCAGATAAATCAATAACTTATCTTAGTATTGAATGCAATACCTGAACAAAATCTGGCTCGGTTTTTTTGCATGTAAGACTTTGTTCTATCACTGTGTAAGAGAAAGATTGTCCAACCTTATAGCATATTGTTTTTTAAGTAAATGTTTTAAACTTTATTGGAAATTTGCTACAAACAAGTAAAATTCATATTGTACAAAAACCTTAATTTAATTTTAAATTAAATTTAACACAGGAAATTTTTAATATCCCAAAAAAAACGATGAACATTAATGAATTGAAAAGATCTGACCATTAAAATTATACGACACTGTAGTCATGATCAGAGCACATTTCAAATAAAACAATGAACATTAACAAAATGCAAAAGATCTTACTGTTAAAATTATACAAGACTGTAGTCTTAATCAGAGTGCTGATCTGAGTTTGTTCAGACAAATAATAGAAAAAATCTAATGATATTTACCTTTTCTGCAAATAGACAAAATCCAATATGTAAGCCAGGTTTAGTATAAATTATGGCCATTTTGCCATGGAAACAGCGAAAAGCTCAACCAAATGCAGAAATAGAAACTTGAACAATTTTAGGTGGCCAGACATAAACTACATAAAAAAGGATAATTTATAGTAAGTACTGATTAGGTGCAACAAAACTGTTGATCCACATTACATCAGACCGTTTTTTAAAAGTCACTAAAGCCAGCAACGTAATGTTATGGTAAATTTGATGCAGGTGGGACATTACAAGTGTTTATGGTTAGAGTAGTCGCTCAATGCAGTCTTTTAGTGGAAAAAAAGGGATGGAAATCAAATCATTACTAGTGTGCAGCTATTTTGTATATGATAATATTTTTGCTTAAATTGTGAATTTACAGAATACAAATTTATTTGATATTAACAGATACCCACACTTAATTGATGTATATATATATATTTTTGTGTATTTATGCAACTTTTGAGAATGAGTACCGGTATATAAATATATTTAAAATAATTTAAGATAATGTCATTAAACAGTTTGTGGGATATAGTTCTACAGTGATGTAGGAACCAGTTTTAAAACTTAATTAATCATCTCAATAAGGTTAGATGAACCTTTTTTTTTTAACATATGCCATCTATATCATTAAATGATGTGGTTTTGTTAAAAAAAAGGATTATTATTTTATTGATATTCCAATATAGTTATTCCCTTAGAAAATGAAGAATCAGAAAACATGTGACAAATGTAGCTTGGGCTTATTTAGGGAGACTATTTTGGCTAAGAGTATGGAAAATATAATTTTTTTAATACAAAAGCCAATTTGCTAATTAATTAATACAGTATGCATTTCCTTGAACAAGTGCCCGGGCTCTTTTATTTCATGTTTTATTATGTCACTTTCAATAATTCGTCTATAATTTCAAACAAATTCTGTCTACTAGTTTTTCCTTCGTTCGTTCTGACTGCCTTTTTGTATCTTATTAAAAATTTCAAGGCATTAGGGGTCCGCCCAGTCTGGGCAATTAGTAGAGGAAATACTACAATTGCTGTGCAAATATTAAAAAAAAAGACTCAACATTGAGCTATGGGCTTGGATGGTTTGCTTTCAAATGGGTCTAAAACTTAAACAGTAAGTTAAATTGGAATTTTTTTTTCTAACAAATAGTACTGCTTTGTCGCATCATTTTTCTAAAAGTGAATATGACTTCCTTTTGCATTCTATTGATGTGCATGACATTAAAATTTCATTAAAAATTACTTTACCAAATAATTATTCACGTAATTAATGACGAGCAATTTAACGAATGCAAAGAAAAGGGAGAATGGATATATTTATGAAAAGAAAAATACTTATGTAATTATGAAAGTAAACAATAAAAAGCTTTGGTGATATTTATCTTGTGGTAAATGACAGTAATCATTGATAGGCGACTTTGTCAGTAGTGTAAATTGGATGCAAAATGGGTGCCAAGATCAACGTTTTGGTACAAAACATAAATATTTAGGCCCTGCAGGATACTTTTTTCGTGACACTAGCGATCTTTACATTAGCCTGCATGGTAAGCGCATGAAAGAGGGGAGAAAGAGCTCTTTCTCCCCTTGCGTGTCTCCTCCCTCGCGCGCGCTCCCCTCGCGTCGCGTCTCCTCGAAATTTCGCGCGCGCGCGTGTATTTCGCCCGTCCCACAAGCGATCGCCAAAATTAGAGACTACTGGCAGTCTAATGCCCCTGCTATGCAGGCTACCTTTAGATTGGATTACGAGTACGAGACTGCGTACGACTACGACTATTGAACTTCAAACCAGTGACGTTTCCAGAGACCCCATTCCTTCGTCCAGGAATAAGATTGGTAGGTGACGTGATAATGTAAAGCCTGCAAACTTGAATTGGAAAGTTGCATCTTGTACTCGTACTCAAATCTCGTACTCGTACTCAAATACTATGTAGGTCGAGAATATGCACTTACCGCAAAAGCTCATTCAATCGCCTGCCCGCTTTTTGTAAGTCAGATTTGTTTCCCCCCCCCCCCCCCCCCTCTTCTTATGAACCCGTGATGATTAAAATTCTGCTCGAAACAACAGGGAAAAAATACCTCACAGCCACCAGAAAAAATGAAATGTCATTTCCTTTCGTCGCAAATTAAGTTTTAGTCAGTTTAAAGGAAAAACTTGGTGTTTAACAACCTCGTCCCCAGGGCCTTCTCCTCGTTCAAAATGGCGGTCGGAGAAACCCCTGGCCAAGGCTGCCAAAGTGGCTCCAAAAAATTCGTTAGAATTTCGTCACGCAAACACGATGAAATGTCTTCGTTTCGTTTGAACAACGGTTTCCGATTGCAGAAAACAAACAGGGCCGCCATACGCTGGAAACAACCTCCGAAAAAGCCATTTCATCATGTGTCACGTGACAAAATACTCCACGATTCTTGGAGTATTTCAGCAGCGTTGGCCAGGGGTTTCTCCGACCGCCATTTTGAAAAAGAAGCTTTTACCTGTATGCGACAATTCAGGCAGTCATTCTCGCAGTAAAGGTGTAAATAAACTGGACTTTCTACAGTGTCTATAATATTGTAAATATAAAGTATACTAATTAAATAGAGCTTTTACACTTCATCGTTTTACGGGTATTAGAGTGAAGGTTTTGGTACGAAACAGCGTCTCTCCTTTGGTATTGCCTCAACTTTAAGAGCCTTGTTATTTGCGTACCCTAATTCTTACTAATTTTCGCGAGTACGTGACATCGCGAAACCTCGGGAGCCTTATTCTTTTCGCGATTTCAAGGGGAAAAGAGCTCAAAACATGGCCAACATTTGCGTTTTGTTGTACGTTGCGGAAAATTGCGAAAATAAGTGACATTGCCGGAGGTATTTCCGACCCGTTGACATGGGGTTGGGGAAGGGAGAGCCCGCGAGGTTTTTCTCCTTCCATCGCTTGCCACCATACCCAGATCGCATGCCGGGTAGTCGGGTAGTCCTAGGCATAAAAACAACACAGCCTACAGTCACACTCAATGCCTTTTTTGAGGACCTAACTAAACGTTAGCTACACAACAGAACCACTCAAACGCAGTACGTCAGTTTATAAAGTAAAACTGGAGCGCTAAAATACTGTTTCTTCCAGCCAGACAGGATGAAATACTTGAAAACGTTTCACCCATTCACCCTGGCGGATCAGAATACTGTTTCTCTCAGCCAACCAGGGGGTGCACGAGACAAAGCTTTTCTGTGAAATAGCTTCGCTCGTCCTCTTGTTGGCTCTTAAGCAATGAGTTTAAGGATTTTGACTGCCAAGGCTTCTCGGTTGTAGAGCGGTCCATGATTGCCAGAGAGGCGGATAAATTAAACCCAGATAAAATAAAAACCGTGTATAAAACAAAGCGAATCTTGAGCTTTCTATTGCTTGCAAAGCCTGGTTCACTACGGCAATGTGAACCTGACAGCAGCCTTTTCCAAAAAATAGCAAGCATATGCAATCTGTGAACCAATCCTGATGTTTTCCTGCGCTTGGTATCGGTTGCACTTTAATGTTTGCAACCTTCTGATTGGTTGATTTCGATGTTTGCGTTTGTTGTGACCAGCCAGATTTATGTGCGAACATTGGCCTCTAATATACACCACATACTCTATACTCCTGTATACATATATCCCTTTCTCTTGTACCGCGTTGGCAACCGCCGAATTTGTTTGTATGTCTTCGCCCAAACTCTGCCGAAAATAATTACCGATAGTTATAAAATCAGTGGTTTGTGTCTTCCAGCAGGAAAGGTAACACAACTGTCTACATAAAACTGAAAAAAAATTTCTGTTAATACGAACTCAGAAAATAATATGAAGTTGTTGCTACTCTAATAAAAACGTTGTTGACCACCGGATTGGTTAACGATTACATTGAAGTATAGAGCGCTTTTCAAATGAGTGTCGTAAAACCAAAACCAAAGTAATTATCCCAGCCAATCACAACAAACACAAATTATCCAATGAACCAATCAGAACTCGAAGCAATTACATGTCACTAGCGCCAAGCGCGGGAAAACGCGTGCGAGCGAGTCGCGATTGGTTTGAGTTTTACTTCTGATTGGTCGTGAAAGTGGCGCGAGATTTTTTAACCAATCACAGAGCGAAGTAAAGCAAAACCAAAGCAAACCGTGAATTGCTTTCGACACTCAATTGAAAACCGCTCTATACTTAAGAGGCCCCAATTACAACATGTAAACCGTCAGTCCTCATTTTAATGGGAAAGATCGAGAAAAAACAAAATCTAATGTGCCTGGGCCAAATGGAAACTTGTTCCAGCTGTATTGTACATTCAAAGTAGTTGACTTGTTAGGTGTTTATTGAAAACTCTGGAACGTGCCAGTATAAATTTGATTTGCTGTTTGCTTCAATCGGCGCCGTTCTTTTGTTTAAAAGTTTGGTCGTGAGCAATGTGCTTTTGTTTGTATCTACGGTTGTTAGTTACTTAAGTTGGACAGACAATTGATTTGTTTGTTGGTTTATTTGTTTCCCTTGGCCATTAAGTGTATTGATGATTTGCTGTCGAGGATTAGTATTAAAGGTGATAGATGTGAACTGTCTATTTTTTATTTCGTCGTTTTTGAACCAAGGCCAAAAACTTGCTACATCAGTGTAATAGCCACTGTAAAGGTATTTTGCATTGCATTCAACCTTTTAGGCTGCAATTAGTGTTCCGTGGGTTTCGGGACATATTAATAAACACATCCCTTGGGATATGTTCCTTATAGACAAATTGAACAATACCGGTGCTCGTTTGTTATTAGTATATCACATTGTTATCACTTTACTTTTGTGCACATGCTTTTATGATAAGCCAATTGACATGGGGTCTTTGTGTTTTGGAAAGTGCCGCAATTATTTGCGATGGTAATATATGTATCCACGCATTTTCGCAATTGCCTTGGAAAGAAAGCATCAAAAAAGTTTCTGGCTGGAATGATTGGAAAGTTTATCACCAAGCGAGGAGAAATTACGAAGAAGAGTTTTGTCGTTGGCGTTACAAATGGTGTCAGACCGATGGATGATTTGCCAAGCTGTTTAACGTTGCGAAATATCGACTTAAAACGGGAAGAGAAACACAAAAAAAGTGAGAATACAACGGAGGAGTGCATCCCAAAGAACTCACTTCCGTTAGAAAGTATTTTACCGTTGGCTTTTCCCAGACACTCGACTAGAAAAAAAAACGACGCCAGACCAGAAATACACATAGAGGGAATTTCTTTAAACCACCAAATCCATCACGGAAGAGAGGACAAAATATCCAAGACGCCTTGTGTACAGTCCATTCAAAATGAACAGACCGCCTATTCAAGCAAAGCTAACAGCCAAGGCGATGGCATAGCCACGAACACTGAGGACAGAAGTTTAATGAGCACCCCTGAAAGTGTTAATACACCAGGCGATTACGGTGGTCAACATACCGAAGTGAATGTGTTGGGATCAGCTAAAGTTCAGCGGAACCTTAACCCTAGTCCTTGGAAGGAAATCTGGTCCGTTTTGCAGGACAAAAGTTTGGCGAATTGTCCGCTGTCAACAAAGAGCGTAGAGTTCGGACGAGATACTTCTGAATCTCCTTTTTCAACCAGGACAAATCCTTACGCCAAAACAAGGAGAGAAAAACCTCAAAGGATACCACCACTTTACAACACAAGAAAAGCTTTTCCGACAACCCATGGGAAAGCAAAAATTCCTTCATTTGACGCCGTGGTCACATTTAATAACTTATTCAAGGGAGATCAAGACATTGGAGTCGCCTTTGGTATTGGCAAATGCAAAGAATGCGTGAAATTAGCGGATTCAAAAGAACAAAGCTTACAGATAGAGAACAGTGATGGTCACACATGCGGAAAATACGAGAGTAAAGACAAAACGGAGGCTACACTTAGTTTACCTAACATAACGTGTCCGCCGGCTGATCGCTATAAGAGCAAGTTTAGAGTTAGACTACTTCCACTTGTCACGAAAAGCGATTCACTGCCGAATCTGACGTCAAAAACAACTTCGGCGCCTTCGGAACTAATCGTGACTGCACCGACGAGTGACGCAAGATCAACGGAGAACATCCACATTTCTTGTCCGAAAAACGAAGAAATAAAAAATGAATTTGTCAAGGGGTACGACTTGATGAACAAATGTAGGCAAAATCGCTCGATGTCTCTTGATTCTGTCTTTTCTGTACAATCTTTCACAGCTTATCGAGAGGAAAGAAATGCCAGTAGTAAAATAGAAGTAGAAGGATTTCAAGTTTTGCCGGACATAAAGCACAAAAATAAATGCCAGGAGCCTTTGAAACAAAGTGAGAAAGAAGACTCTGGTATTCCTAGTCAAACAGCTGCAATAACACTTCCTTGGAAATGCAACTGAAATGTCATTATTTTCAATGTATTGTTATTTTAGCTGATCCTGGCCAGTTCACACTAGAACTTGGTCTGATTTGGTAATTAACTTGTAAATAATTTGTTATGGTATTTTAAGTGTAAAAAGATGACGAACTAACTATGTGTAAACACTCCGCATCAATAATGCCTTGTTTATTTATTTATTTATATTTATTTATTTATTTAATACCATTTACTGACTTCAATTAGATCAGATAAGGTTATCTTAGCTGATTATTTCGATTACCTTTCAGAAGAAAACAAAATTGCAAAAAGTCCTAGGTAGACGAGGTAACATATTGAATTAAGAATAATTGCAGACTATTACATTTTACAATCCATCGAATGTCTCCTTTGCACCATTGGTCACTACGGATGGCGTGACGCAATACCTCCCAACAGAAACTACGCGATATCAGAGGATATAGGAGTTCTCGAAGATAAGTGTCGCTTCCCAGAACAGATAATGCCCGCACTCAAATATCCGTGCATGTATTTGCGCAAAGGGAGGTTATTGTATTTTAAAGTGTAGTTAAATGTGCGTACTTACATGTATGCTCTCCGCTCAGAACCAACTATTTGTTCAGTTCGTGATCCACGGAGCTCTAGGCTCGCTGGGAGATAGTTAAGAAAATGTACTTCAAAATTCAATAAAACCACAACAAAACTCTATGCGGTTGTTTGGCATAATTTATTTGCTTAGGGAGCGTGAGCTTTCGATTTGCATTGGGAATCCATAATAAGCGCGCTGCGGTAGAAACGATCCTTGTCCACTATTTTTTATTGGAAATAAACTCTGAGAATGATGAAATCCCGAATGCACCGAACCTTCCCATGAGTTTTCGTGAGTAATTTTTTCTCGCGTTCTGATTGGCCAGTTAAACTCGTGTATCCTGCAGAAATCCCACAGCTCCTGGATATTATTGGTTGCTACTGTTAGCCTATCAACTCTTAAAATCTATCAAATATTGCCGCTTGTGTGTGATTGGCTGAAATGCGTCACATGCTACAAAAAAAGACCTCGACTAAAACTGGGACAAGTGATATCCCGCAGTTTTTAAAGTCAATTTACCCTAAAAGCTCTATTAAGCCCCCCCCCCCCCCCCCTCCCTCTCTCTCTCTCTCTCTTTTTTTTAGCTCCCCCTCTCTATTAATAAGCCCCCTTTTGGAAGCCGGATTTTGTAATAAGCCTACCCTCTCCAACAAGCCCCCCTCCTCCTCCCCCTCAGTTTGAAATATCTGTAAAAATGATCTATATCAAGCCTTGATTAATATGTTTCAGCCAGTTTCTTGGGAAATTTGGTCTTTCATTTCCCAGAAGTACCATTACATTAGAGTACAAATTATGTTGTAGTTGCAATTCTGTGATACATACACCATTTTGGTCCCTATTAGCCAGCGATCTAGAATAATTTTTGAAATTGGTTTGAGTTTTTATTAAATTTTATGATTTGAAATAAGCCCTCCGTCTCTATTAAGGTCCCCTTTCTAATACCCTCCCCCCTCCCCTTTCTTAGGTTGAAAATTAAATAAGACCCCAGGGACGTAATGGAGCTTTTACGGTAAAACGTTTTTTGTAAACCTCAAGATGGAAGATCGTTTTGTTTTTGTGGTAGACATAACATTAACTTGTCAGTGCAAGAAAAAAGCTAAAAATTCAACAACCAACGCAGTAAATATATTTTGACGCGCGCCCGGTTTTCAGGGAAAATATTTTAAGGACAACGAATGTGGCATCAAATATTGGGCTTTAAGTCATGCAAGGATGTTTATTTTGTTCTCAGCTATTGTCTGTTTCTTGAAGGTCACAGTTTTTCTCGAGATTCACTCTAGAAAAAATTGGTTGCTTTTGGAGCAATTAATGGCTAGAACAAAAATCTTCTGATTACTTCTAAAAAAACACCACAAAGTATAAACCTGCAAAACCGTTTATGGTGTAAATTTTAAGTATATTATACAGCATTCAGCGCTTAGAAATATGCATTACATATCATGAGCAAAAAGTGTGAAAAGCTTCTTTGGCATGGGTGTTAGGAATCTTCCAAAGCTTCATCGATAACGTACCTTTTTTGATTCAATGCTTTTGATTTTTTTTACGTTAATTGTGCAATGTAAACACTAATGTAAATCCCCATTTGTTCTGTTCTTGTGCATTTTCTGACAAACGAATCAGTTTCTTTTAAATTTTACTTTAACGTGATACTAGTTCCTCTTGGTGTATTCCTCAAGCATACCAGTTTTAGCTTGGACATTTTCATTCCAAAAAATATTGAAACTTACAAAGAATGGACCTTCTTTTCGTTTGCATAAAAAACAGACGTTCAAATCTTCAAGACAGGTGTTTTCAAATCTACTCGAAATGAATAAATTATAAAGCTAACTGACGACGAAATGTCTTTCAGAATACTTTAACTTGATTACGGATGATTTCATATTCGGCGAACGTCGTTGTCTCCTGAACGAAATTTTTTTTAAAACTGAAAAGTGAACTAAGCATGTCCACAAAAAGACATAGCGAAAACAGTGTTCGGCAAAGTCACATATTGGTGCCTTACTCCAAGATTAAAAGTAAACAAATCCAAGATGGAAATTTGGTGTCCTCTGACGATGTCAAAAACGTTCGAGATCTGTTCATCTTTAGCGAAAAACACTGCGAAACAAAATCATTCAGTAAAATGGAAGCGTGGATTAATGAAGGAAGTAGAAAAACGAAGCGTGTTAAAAGAGACTTTCAACACTCTGGTAACTTTCTTACAAGTTTAAGAACCGAGGCGTCCAGCGAGGCGACTTATAAGTTTGTACCTTCACCTGAATTCAAGCCGGGAAGTTATTTTCTGTTGCCGGAAAATCCTACTAGTTCTAATTACACTGCGTCACGGATTGATAGATGCGTTCCTTCGTATACTTACTTTAGGTCAAGCAACCAGCTTTGCAAGAATAACGTTACGAGAAAAGAATTTTGCGAAGTGTTTGGAAAGGAACTCTGTTTGGATTGTAATGGTAGAAGGTTGAGAGAGACGTTTAATTATAAAATGAATGCTTTATATCCATGTCTTGAATATGATAAGGATAAGCGACCTTATGGATACTGTCCAAGGGCTGTACGTTTGACCGAACCTTTACCATCAAGAGTCGATCGCCGGCCAAAGAGCCTAACTTTGCCGGGAAGTGACCGGGCTACATTGATGGGCGCCCGCGGGATTTCAACAGGACGGGATAAGACTTTCAGTGAGATGCCGATACAGGTCTTTATCAAGCCACGACCGTACACAAGCTAAAAAAAGAACTTGACAAAAAACTCAACCATGCTGGCTGAAAAATAGCCGTCAGTTGTAAAAGAAAAAAAAAACATCAATGTTTCTTGCTATTTGTTGTTGTTGTTGTGTTTTACAGTGTAAAGGCCTAAATCGTAACTCGCCTAAAGCCAAAAAACTCGGAAGTCAACAACACTGGCTGTGTCAGTAGTGCAAAATGAGGTAAAATTAACCCTACGTTGAGTACAATCCATTCAATGTACAGTGCAATTGTGAATTTTCCCCCTGCTAGTCAGACGTCCTTTCTTGACCATTTCGATTTGCCAACGACGCACGAGAAGTGTAACCAGTTCAGTAGAACCTAACTGGCCAGTTTTAATAGACCAAGAAATCATGTTCTTTTGCAAGGCAATTATCGAAGTGCAAACAATTGCCAACCTTTAAGCCGAAGCAGTAAGGAAGTGTCTTTTTTTAAAGTTGTCTAATTAGAGCATTTTTACAGATTTTATGATACAAGTGAACAATGGCGGAAACACTGTGACAGGCACGGGAGGATGTCCCTATTTTCACAGCAGTCAAACGCAAAAAGCTATGTCACTTCCGGTGTTTCCGAGCCCTAAAGTTTGAATCAGTTCAAAAGTTTACGAGTGCGAAGTTCGTATCAAAACGATGCAGAACATGTTCAGGCAAACCGAATTTCACGCCGGCAAAACTTATATGCATGACAGTTACTTCATTTCCAACACATTAAGTTTCAGAAACGGCGTTAAGTTTTGCGGTTAAAGTGAAACTTTCAACATTCGTCTGTATTTTGCTCTGTAAAATTATGGCAGGAACTGCGCACGCATCTTGCGTTTGACCGCTGTGAGGTCCCAATGGCTCATTCTCGTCCCCAGAGCCCACGATCCTTTTGGTCTGCGCCAGGGATCGAGACCTCTGGCAGGGACCGAAGCAGGAAGTCCGCGAATCACGGACTTCCGGCTTTTGTGCGTAGCCTCAGAAATTTGAAACAATAACGGTTACTATCGGTTACAAAAATGGGCAGCTATTGTGCTTGCGCGTTACCTGGTCCCTGCCAGAGGTCTCGATCCCTGGCGCAGACCAAAAGGATCGTGGGCTCTGGGGACAAGAATGCATAACTCATTACGTGTATTACTGCTTAGCAACCAACCTTCTTCCGACATTTTCGAAACGTCGCTCTTCTGCCAAGGTGCAGAGAAGTTTGGAGAGACACAATTTCCCGCCTTTTTCCCTCCTTGAAAGAACAATGAGGACGAAATTTCTGCTTAATCTGGGGCTGAATACGAGATAACATAAATAAACAAATTAATTAATTAATTAATTAATTAATTAATAGAGGCAAAAGGCGTATACACCCAAATGGCCGCTACCTATAAGTTCAGGGCGCAGAGCGGACTGATTCGGGTGCCCATCTTGATCAAACAGTAATTTTCTTCTGTATCAAAATCTTATTTTTTTCTCCATTTCCCTAAAATTTGGCAACCCCTCACATTCTTCTTTACGAACATTCTGAAAGATCTAAGAACCTTCTAAAGACGGAAAGTAAAAGTAACTCAATCAGCAGCCCATAAAGAAAACCAGACCGGTTGATATTATGAAGATGTTTTGTCGGTGTCGTTTCTATTTACACTTCCCTCTACTCATCAAATCCACCAACTCCGCATTTTAGGGGCTGTTCACATGACACCAGAATGAGTTTCATTCCGGAATGGGTTGCGTTCCAGAATGAAGTTCGTACTGCATTCACATGACAAAATCGACCGACTCAGCCGTCTTGAAAAAGACCGCTTTATCCACCATCTTGAAAACGATACACATGCGCCACTCGCCCCAGACTACGCGGTTTGTGTTTTCATCACGGAACGGAGTTCGTTTTCAGTTTACATGATACCAGAATGAAATGTCACACCAGAGCGAGAATTTCATTCGGATTGAAAACCGGAATGAACTCATTCCGGAATGACTTCTGTGGGGACGAAATTTCGTCTCGGTATCATGTAAACAGATACAGAGAAATATATGGGGATGGAATGAACTCGTTCTGGAATGAAAGTCATTCCGGTATCATGTGAACGGCCCCTTACCGTTCTTCAACTGCAGAACTGAGATAACTGGGATCTTACTTTTAAAAAATCCATCCGCATGGAGTAATTACAACCTTTTGTATAGCTGTGTGAATTGACGCTAACTTTTACGCCGTGAATTGTACAAATTCTAAGAGCTTTTTTATTATTTTACATAATAAAGACCATGTGATCTATTATAATCCTTATCTCTATGTTTGATTTCAAATTCTGTTAGCTTTGAAAGCATACTTTTGGATGTAAATTACAGCTCGCTTTAAATTACCGTAAACGTACGGCTAGGTAGGCGACCTGAACTGAAATGGTGATAAAACTTTTTCCTCGTATCGAGTCGTAAGCGTCATGTTTAAACTTTAAGCTCCTTTATATCACAGCTCGCTGATTTATATTTTGTCTAATCCGTTAAGTGTTGTGCAATCAAAGGAAATTTAAATTACTATTTCATTCTTTTAGCAGCCAGCATGCAATGGTCAATTGACGTTCGAAGATGTAATCTCTCCAGGTTCACAAAATGAAAAGTTAAACAACATTTTTCTAATTTCGATTTAGTTTTTTAACAGAACAACTCACATTGAAGTGTTGTTGAGAGTTCATCAAAGCCTTTTCGAGCCAATAATATAAATGCAAACACTTCAGCGAGGTCAACTTAATTGTATTCCAGCGGAAAATTGACAGATTATTTGTTTTTTATTGTCAGCCCATGACTGACTTGTATTGTTACCTCAGCAACACTTCGTTGCAGTCAAAAGTCGTACATCGTCCACCGCGGCAAGTGAAATATCCCGCAATCTGTTCCCGAAACTTTACCTTGTTATGACGTACAAAGCGAACCGCTTATGTACGCTACAAGATGTGCAAGACACCTGGAGACCATGTACTTCCCAAGTGAATTTGCAAAGGTAAGTTGTGTGCCATTTGTTCAAGTGTTGTGTTAAAGCGCGTCGACAAAATAACTAATCGAAAATGTCACAGTTGATCAATGTTGTACATTCCATTTTGTAAAATTCGTTCCAAATGTTTTTGGTGAAT
This sequence comes from Siderastrea siderea, assembly GCA_964030785.1. Lineage (NCBI taxonomy): Eukaryota > Metazoa > Cnidaria > Anthozoa > Scleractinia > Rhizangiidae > Siderastrea > Siderastrea siderea. The sequence continues at coordinate 14,521,758 of OZ034968.1, read as the reverse complement.
CCCATATCGAACGATTGCGTCTTTCCGATTAGGAATTTGAACTGTTTACATATACTACCATGTTTGCTGTCAAAGATTTAAGTGTACTTTCGCAGTTGAGCAAATAAGTTCATGATGGCTCGAATGTTTGTGACTTCAGTTGAGTCTCTTTACAGGAAGGTCACTAATGGACTCAGTATCATGAGAGTGCAATGTTTTATTTGCCTCTTACAGAGAACAATTCGAAGGACGTTGTGTTTGTTTAGATAGTTCTAAAACCATTTGGATAATAAGGCGAGCAGCGAATTAAGTGTAACGATCTTTCTCAGGGACTGAACTACTTGTCTTGACAGAAGGAAACAATTAAAGGTCATTAATCTCGGTTTGCTCAATTCAAGTAGTGAGTTTGTTTTTCCATGGAACAGTTTTGAGTGAAATTATACCGTCTTGCAGCAAATTCCAAGTCCCACTGTGACATCTAGTTTACCGGTTTCACTTACAACTGTTTCACAGATGTCTCATTAGAGATAATTTCAAAGAGCGCGGTCTTGTCGACCTGAATTGACAGCGCATCAATTTAGTCGATCTAGTCATGCCAGTGTATGTATACTTTTGGAAAGTTTGTGATTTTCTAACATATGAAAAACCCTGCGTTCATAGTCCGTCCCGGAAGCAAACTCTGCTTACAGAAAAATATTTTTCCCCACGGAAATGGCATCTGGAGAGTTCTTCCTAGTGACTTTGGTATAGCTTCATTTCCGTTTAGTACGTCTAGTTCTCGAGAGTTTCCCAGATTCAAATGCTTATGATGCTTGTTTGCTGGCACAACTTTCGATCTTACCATTGTGCGCTACGTTTTTCATGCGAAGCTCAAATCCGAGAAATGTGGACATCTTGGTTATCTATTTTCGCTATTTTTTAATGTGAGGTCATGGTAGAAGCGTGTTACACTTGTTGAAGAGGTCAGTGCACAGTCACGTAGCTGGACTGATCAGAAATATGACAAAATAGCAGAGACCACTGCAGTCCATATTAAAAAAATGAGAAGAAATGGGACAACAATTGACAAATACAAGTGAATCTTTCTGGGCGAAAATTCTTGTGTGTTCTCCCTTCAGGGACCATCTTTCTGAAACTCACATGTACATCAAACTTCAATCTAGTCATTGTTTAACAGTAGAAACTCTCGTAAGCGACCAGCTTCTCCCGTCAGTCCCGTGAGCAACCTCACTTCTTGACCTTGAAGGCGTTCTCCTCTGAGAGATTTGGCTTGTTAATTAAGTACTAAAATCTGACTTTGTTCAGTGTGTTCTTCCGGGTGACAGTTGTCTCGGTGCCGTTGGTGGTGACGGACGTTTCGACCTGACTAGCAGCCAAATTCAGATATGCTTATCAGACAGAAGAGGGTTTCCTCTTAGTTGTCAATCAGAAACAAGAGTCTGTCTTAAGACTGCACTCAGCCAGATGATCCGCACTCCCGATCAAGGAAGGTTTTTTCACCCAAAGACACTTAATTCACAGTCTTAAGTTCTTAACAAAAAACTTTGGATTTATCAACTGAGTGGATAAGATAAATTGGCCACCTTAAAGAAATTGAAAGCTGACGTTTCGAGCGTTAGCCCTTCGCTAGCACTCCCAAAGTTTTGTGTTTCACTTCCCCACCGACGCAGTACCATGCACAGTTTCTTTAGAAACTAACCCCCTTGCTCATAAGTTCTTAACACCTTACTTCTTCACTTTTCGCATTCTGCAGGATCAACCTCAAAACTGTTACAGTTGCATTTGATAGCAACAGAATCTACGAAATGCCACACCGCACTGCCGTGCTTACACCGCTGGAGCAGCCTGGGATGAAAGAAACAGAGACGATCAAGACTGAGCGTGCGTCAATGACCGCCCCAAGCGACAGTCGACCAAATATCAGCGCCTACCAAGATTACTTCACGCCAACAAGCAGAAGCTCCTTGGAGGACAATCGGTCTGTCTATTCGAACTCAGATGGCTTGCCTGACAGGGTGCCTACATCGAACATCTTATCGCGCATGGCGAAAACTAAAGTTTCTTTGGTGGAAAATCAGAAGCCTTCAGAACATTTACCGCATAGAAGAAGTCCAATTTTGTGTAAGGGGAGGCCACTTGGAGGATCCTCGCTGACACCTTACATGGAAAACCAGTTGTTAACGGATAGAGGAACGAAAGGATATCGTGGTGGAAAAAATTTTGATTTGTTACCAATTTCAAAATATCTCGCACAGTTCCGAGACGAGCTGAAGGTTCGCAAGGAGAAACGTTTACCGCTTATTCGTATCAGCTCTTACCACACCGTCTGCGGCTGCGTGGACAGCTTAGGATTCTGGAATTGTTCAAACGAAGTACGGGACGATGTTAAACAAACTGCCACTTTTTTCACCACTAAAGACGTTTTCAAGCCTTTCCACTCGCGATTATTACCCACTCGTGGCGAGTCTTTATATGTTGAACCTGTTCAGGACAAGTTTAAAGCTTGTACAGTAAATGACGTGAAGTTACCAAGGCTTCACAGCAGCGGGAATGAGACTTTTGTCACTGAATCAAGCGGGCGCTTCAAAGGGTCACACGGGAGACTTGATACGAAAAGAAATGGTGCCTTTCCTGTTATAGTCAGTTGAAGATGTGTGAATGGAATGGGGCTTTGTATTTTGGAAAATGGGGCTTTTTGGAGAAAACCATAGTTGAAAACAAGTAGATTGCAAGATTCATCCACTGGGGCGGCCGATTTGGAGTGAACCTACTATTGTTCCGTTAATTGTTCTAATGGATAAAAGGAATATTGTTTATTTAAAATAAGTAAAGATAGCATTCTTTAAACTTTGAAGACCTTTTGGCGGGGAAAAGGGAAAATTGAGGCCCTTGTTGATCGTCTGGCTAGGCGTTGTCAGGGTGCCCTCAAGCTATCTCCGACGAGAGCAATGTGCTTTCGAATACCTCTACTTTTGAGAATTTTCGTGTATATTGCTTATAATAAATACCTACAAACCAGAAAAAAAACAGCACCGTAAGGAAGAAACTTTGTCTCTTGTACGAAAACTCTGTAAACGTTATACCCTACACGATATCTCTCAACATGAAGAAACTAAGCTTTTGGCTTGCACTGGAGCGTATCAAGAAAAGCGGATCAACTTTGGAAACAATGGCATTGTTTTCTTTGATCGGTTTTGGACATATAAGGCGAAAACCCATTAGTTTGGAAACAATGCCTTCCCAAGCTTCAAATTTCCGACAACTGCTCAAGCGGGAAATTTGAATCTTCGGCGAGCCCAGAAGTAAGGAACATTTTCCCCCGGGGGGAGGGATAGAGGCGATATTCACAGACTAAAAAGACTGGCGCTGGGGTGGGTGGTGGGTGATGTGTGTGTACGGCTAGTACTAAGCGAGCGAATTCCTCGCGGGTTGCTTTTTCTAAGGCTTTGCGTAAAAGTCGCAAAGAAATTATTTTTTTTTTCCACTCTGCACTTCTTGTGCTCGGATTTTCATCACGCACTTAGTTCTCTCAAGTGAACAGCATTTAGAGTCTCTTTCAGCAACGATTGAGTGCGTAGGTTTATCACGCGGTGACTGACAGAAGTATAAAAGCTTCAAATCTCCCGCTGGATAAACATCCTATTAGTTTTTCCTTTCAGCTAGTTTGAAATAAGCATTCAAATCTCGCGCTTTATAAGTCGTGAATAATTATTTCAGCATTGAGTGTGTTTGCTTTTCTCATCACGCGCTTGGTTATTTAAATCTCGCGCCCCATCAAATCATGAATAATTATTTCAGCATTGAAAATGCTCGCAGTTTTTATCACGCGCTTGGTTATTTAAATCTCGCGCCACATGAAATCATGAATAATTATTTCAGCATTGAAAATGCTCGCAGTTTTCATCACGCACTTGGTTATTTAAATCTCGCGCTACATAAAATCATGAATAATTATTTCAAAAATGAGTGTGCTCGCAGTTATCTTCGCGCGCTTGGTTATTCAAATATGCGCTGCATTGATGTCGTAAATAGTTTTTCTTTCGGTAGGGTTTGTACTCGTAAGTTTGATAACGCGCAAGCAAATAACATTCAAATGCCGCGCTGCATAAACATCGTAATTTATTTTTCCTGGAATCAGCAAACAATTCCAGTGTAAATTAAAGATATGGAAAATACGCCACTCGAGTCCCAGGTAAAGTTCCGTATGAACTTCACGAGTGATCTATTTTCCACTAAAACACTCTTGTCTATAAAATAAAAATGCCAGGTAGAAACAGTGACCAGGTCACTTTAGTTACCAAGCTCCACATGTGAAGACGCCCATGAAACAAAGGAACAAGGCGAGAAAATCTGATCCTAAAAATAAACTTTTCAAAATGATTAATTTCAAGCGGCGTGTTTGTTGATTGTCATGTCTCCGCATGAACTCGGTTGCTGAAGCTGGTTGCGGATGAGGAAGTATTCCTTGCCAAGTTTCTTGGCAATTTCGTTTTGTCATGTGTAGAGAGTGAAAAAATTTTCCTTGGACGTGTTAACCTTGCTCACGATGATTAGTATCCTTGTTCAAAAAACTGGTACCATAGTCTTTGCACAAAGAGACTTGACATGGAAAAACTGGTCAAATGTTGTTGTATATGCGAGAAAATACGGTATGAATGCCAGGGCTTTTCTCGCGCGCCAGGGTAGAGAAAATCAAACTTGTCAAGGAAAACGTGCTCTTGTGCAATCAGGTTAAAAAGTTTCGCAGCTTTTTTTTACGTGTAAAAGAGCGAACACCGCGCACAGTTGTCCACACCGAGTGGTTGTTGAACTGACCATTTGGCTACAAAACGTTTTTTTGTGATAAATTCTTAGTCGTACTTTTTCATTGTGATATTGCCGCCTTGCACTTAAAACAGATGAAAATTGGCCAAAAATTTGTTAGACATTAGCTTATGTCTAATTTTGCGGAATTGTATTTAGACAAGAAGACAGTCGCCTATATAAGGGAGGACGTCATTGCATGGAGAATCAATTTACCCTGACGTGTTTGATGTTGTGCGTTGTGCCATAGGTTGTGCGTTGTGCGATCAATTAGCACGCTGTCAGACCTGCGTAGTTTGCCCAAACGTTGCTGAGATGATTGACATTATTCAAATTTTGTTGATATGGTGTTCACAAGTCAGCCGTTTGTAGAAATTAAAAGCTTCAACTTTGTTCTGTAAACTAAAAGTTTTTTTACTTGAAAATTCTGGGTATATGAATAAATCATGGCTTTTACAGTATTCCGGATTCTGGAAAGAGTACAGCGAAGCAGAGGAACAAACGTGCTTAGCTTACTTCACTACAAATTACTATCAAAAGAAGCCAGAATTATCGTGGGCAATTTTACCTGAAGATGGATATGACTTTAAAGACTCTCTGTCGACTACAATGCAACGCGCGCCTAAACGGAGGTTTCGTGGACCACGAAACCCCAAAGTTTTGCGTCGGCATTTGAAGGCTGTGGAAATCTGCCTTCATCCAAGTCATCCTTCCGTAGAATGGCAGGCGGTGTGCGTCACGAGATTTGACCAATCAGAACGCGTTTTTTGTGCAAGCATTTTCGCGCTCGGAAAGAGCCGCTTCGAGAAGTGTATGCCAGTGAGGTGAAATTTTCGTTATTTTCGACGCTTGTGGTTTTCTTCTCGGAATTATACCTCATCCTAAAGTTTTTGGAATACCATATCTTAGTTCTGGTCAGGTTGTCGTTGAAAGTAAATGTTTTAGTCGCGTTTAGGAGAAGTTCAAAGTGGGCAGTTAGTTGATAGCCACCATGTTGATTTCACTGTTAATGTCACAGTTCTTTATAGACTCGAAGCTGCTTACTGTTAACGGTATTTGCCCATTATCTTGGCCAGTTAGGTAGTATAACTTTTCTTCATTTGAAATTTCGGGGTCTACCCAGGTCTACCCCTGATAGTTTCTCCGTTACAAGCCGTTGAAAGTATCGTAGAATGAAGAGATCATGGAAACCAAGTAGTAGATCTCCCGGGAAACGGCTGAGAAAGTAGACCGAGATGAAAGCCGACACGAAGGAAATAACATCGAACTTCGAAAGGTTCTGCTCAAATTTGAACCAAAAAAGGGGAAAAAGGTCAATTTCTCTATAACGCCTCGGGCATTTCAGCCTTTTATCTCCCTTGTTTGTGTTTATGAGGTCCAAGCAGGTTACCCGGGTGCTGTACAAAGTGACCTTATTTTATAACACGATTTTTTTTAAAGTCGTCAGTGAAGCTGTTTCTTTTGTTGTTTTTTTGTCACAAGACATAAACAGTGATTTTATTTGTACATTCTGATAATAAAATGGTGAGCAAAACAACTTGTACAAGCAGAAGTTGGTACTGCTTTGTCACTGTTTTGTGTGTAATCTTATTATTTTCTGACAGTCAGCTCTACAACAACTGTGCACGTCTCTGCCACCAGTGGAATAGATTATGTATGAACTTTTTTTCAGTGCTTAAGAATTTCGAGGCTAATTTTGATTTCTAATAGCTTATCGGCTTAAGATACTTATGGATATGTTCACACTTGGTGTCTGTGCACCTGCAAAGACTGGTGCTGTGATACTGGGTATCCAAAAATATGTAATATTGTGTACACATTTTGAAAACGGAGTTCTCTTTTGCTCCATTAGAGGCAATTTAAAAATGTGAGCATAGGCAGGCGTTATTGGTATATAAGCGGACTGACAGAAGGTGTTTGCTAAGCTGTAAGCTTGGAATTAAAGAAAGACGTAAACACATGGAATTGGTGATCACTTTAGAGTCCAAGCACAGATCTTCATCTCAAAGTGTAGTATGGTACCCAAATTCATGCATGAGAAAAAAAGGTGTGTCCACCTATAAAAGTGCCCAGTGAAAATAGTAATCAGTGCAAAAGCAATAGGTATCCTGTGTGCATGTCTCGGTTGGTAGTCTTCTACTACTCTGGTCTTTGATTTAGGAGTTTTGAAGGTTTTCTCTTTTTTTTTGGCCATAGTGCTGCCACTGAGACACACTGTGTGCACCAGTCTTTTCTCACAGAGAAGATGAAATAAATATTTACTTGATATTCTTGGAAGCCTTGTAACCCAAACTACAAAGTGCAGCAGTTGGAATAAAGTTGATTGTATTGCAAGTAAATTTTAGCACTGTGCTTTAGCACAGTAAATGAACTACACCCTCTAACTGACAAACAAGACAACAGTAAAGTAACTTACTGACTCCTGTCGGCAACATAACAAACACCAGAGTTTAGAAGAACAGCTGCATTCGGGGCCAATTCAATAAAACTTTTACGATTATTTACAAGTGTATTGTTTTTCAAACTGTAAAACAATAGCTGTACTTGTAAAAGTTTTATTGAATTTACCTCTGGTCATTATCAGGTTCTGGTTGGAGCTTTGCCCATACTGCCTTATCTTTAAAATGTCCATATACAGGTCTGGGTGGCTATCTACCTTTCAGATATGTCCAGAAACACAGGCCAGTGAGATATTTTAGAAGCAATTATCATGATAGCCATCACAAAGTGTCCTCAGGGATTAAAAGGAAATTTGAAGTGATCTGAAAGTAACAATTGAAGCTGTCACATATGAAGGGCTTTCTCAACAATCCTTGCCTGTATTTCTGGAACCGTCAGCATTCCCTAGCTCGTATGTGCCTTTTGTGGTATTACTGGAGTGTGGTAAAGAAACATTCATGGCAAAGCTGTAAGCTCTTGGCTTTGCTATAAATTTCTTCTCATCAAACGTCAGCAAGAGCACTGGCTTTGCAGTATTCCTAGAAGCAAAAATTATCCCTGAGCTCTGATAGTAGACACTATCAAATATGTGATGTTTAAATTACCAGATCAGATAACCGTTGTTAAACTTATTTACTATCCAGCCCACTATTCAGCCTACACAGGTCCACGTGAAGGAGCAATCCACTCAAATGTTCCATACTTTCAACTGACTTGGTACAGACAAGACAGAGAAATACATTATATTTTATAAAATAACTAAGATACTATGTGCACTCTGAGTGGCTGAGATGTGTGTTTGCAGTTGAATAAAGCAAGGAAAACCTTTTCCTGTGTTTGGATGGCCTGATATACAGCAAACACTCAAGTGGGGGGGGGGGGGGGATTTTCAAAAGTCAGTATGCAACCCAGGTGGGGCACTCCCTGCAAACCCTCAAGGGTTTACATAACTGTCTTGAATTCTCTCAACATTCTCGTGTTTATATCAGGCTATGCAAACACAGAAAAAGTTTTTCTACTATTTGCTTGAATACAATGTTTTATAGTGAAACCTGTGGACAAAATTATTTTCACATATTTTCGGTAAAAGGAAACACCTCTCTTAAGCAGACAAGAAGGTCAATGAATAACATCGGTATCAATTTTTTTTTTATAATCAGTGACTGTAGGAATGTAAGTTAGGAAGCAGAGGAGTATATATACATATGGAAGTATGGCTCTGCCTTGGGATCAGCATCACTAGTCTTATAGCAAGGTTGAGAAAACTAATGTACAGTGTTTGATATAAGAGAAAATAAAACATGCTTGATGAAGTACACACCTTTAGTAAAATCAAGGACAAGAGCATAAATGATATTATTAAAACAACAAAGTTTTTATTTTTATGTGGCCGTGAGCTTACATCAACAAACTTGGGGAATCCCTTTGAATGGCTGTTATCAGGAAAGACTTGAATTTCCAGGACGACTACCACAAGTACTATTTTGCCTAATACATTTTCATTAAGTTGTTAGGCTATTTCCTTGTGTTGCTTCCTTTGCCTGAAGGAAGATCTGATTTCCATGTTTGTAAAAAACCGTAATCACACCTTAGCCGGCTTTCTCACCTTGCTCGTTGTCCACGCTCTCTAATCTTTCCCGGTAGCGTAAGTCCGTGAACGATGCCAGCAAAGTGTTGTGGATCTCTTTTACCGCTGATCTAGTCAAAGTACCCAACAAATACGAAATACTTTCCGAGAACGAACGTTTCAGCTCTTATTTACATAGTAGTCTGCACGTTTGCACATTCGATCGACTCCGAATCGTGAAAAAAGGTATTCACCTGGTCCATGTAACCAAAACATTAACCAGTCAAAACAATCTACATTCGTGTCCTCAGTTATTCTTTTCAAAACGGGAAACAGAGTCTTAATTCTCATTTTTACCGCCATTGTAAGGTCTCTCGTGAGATGTTTACTCCATCGTGTCTAGAGTGAAATGGACATCAGTTATATTTTTACCCATGACCCTTTGTGGGCCGTGACGCACACCGCCTGGTAGAATGGATAGACATTTTCTTATGGAGCTATGAAATTTATCAGGGAACTATTGGAGCAGTGTTGATTTAAAAAATGTTTTATTCTTCGGGCCACAAAAGCGACATTCGGACACTCGATGTTTCGCACAGTTCTCAACCGACAAGCAAGACCACGCGGAAAGTTTTTATTTATACCTCATATCAGAATAATGTGACTATGGACGATACAGTGAGTTCATAGGGAAAAATAACAGAATTCTTGTGGTTATGTGGAACTGAATGTGAGTGAATATCAAACTGACTACAGTAATAAATGTTTCTGTAGATCGGACGTGACTGAGTATTCAACACACCCCGCCGGTGACAACATGCGGTTTTGCAACCGTTAGTGATAAAATAAAGTAATGTCAATTGCTTTCACTCTACACGCCTTTCGAAATTTTAAAGAGGGTATATTAAGGTATAAGTGCTGTTGAACATAAATGAATGAGAGAACTCATGACCCGATACACTAAAAACCAAATGCGCTATGTCAATTTGAAAATATTTCTCTGACTGCGTGACGTGTAATGACAGTCAACGATGAATCGTATCAACAAGACTTATAAACCATGAAATTTAGCTCTTTCTATTGACAAAACGTATACACCTAACGAAGTGAACACCTTCATTTTCTTTCTTGGCTGCTAAAGGGCTCAAATCTAGCCATTTTATCACAATGTTCTCTCTCCAAAGGAATCAAAACATAAACAAACGCGCGCATTGCATTGTAGTCGACAGAGAGTCTTTAAAGACTGGTTAAACGGTTTGAAAAGGAATATAAGTTGTTACCCCGCGATAACGGAAATTTTAATTCCAAATTCCAGTTCGATCTGGAATCCGAGGGCCACAGGTTTGTCAGTTTAATTACTGTTGAGTGTCACTCTCGTTAAACAAAGTCGATTTATCTATTTCTTTTTTGTGTAATAACGGAAAATTAAGGAGTGACATTGATGTGCTGCCAAAATTAAAAGTTCCTCCATCAGCACAGCTGGAACGGAAGTCATAAAGAAAACCAGTCACAAATCTACCCTTTGCCTCGTACGATCGGGGCAGGGTGCCGATTGGAAGGTCAGTTTCTCAGTTATTTTGTTAATAATCAAATAAAACAAAAGGACAGAAAAATTAACGAAACGTAAATGACCCAGTGAACATGGATTTTCACATGGGATTTTCAGTGTTAGAAAAATTAAATCATATAGTGACTAAATGTAGAAAGTTTTCCTTGTTTTCTAGTATAGTTTTTACTTCTGGATCTAACGCTTGGTACAGATGCAACACAGGCTTGAGTTAACCCACGATTCGTTCAAATTAGGTTGAAACTTGAAACGGAGATGCAATTCTGATCTCCCAAACTGACTACTGCTATACATTAAAAAATAGCTCGTATAAATTTAAACTTTTAGATAATTCTTGCCGGCGTGGAAACATTTTATGGAAAAATGTTTTCCTAAATGTTTTTCCATTTAATTGCGCTTCTAAGAAACATTTGTTGCAAAAAATTCTGTCTAAAGAATTCTGTAACTTAAACAACCGCTACAACCAGAACGAATGGGCATTTCATTGAAATACAGAAAGAAGGACTACGAGTAAAATTATTATTCGTGTTAGCCTAACACGAATAATACTTAATTAATTAATACTTAATAAGTACCGAATTCATAAATATGGTAATGAAAATTGTTTTGGGGGTAACGAGTTGAATACAGGTCATTAAGAGCCATTTTCTGAGAATATCGAGAATCGAAAGACACTCACAAAAAATCGAATTTTTTTTTATTTTGCCAAAACATCCCTTTGGGTAAGCTAATTCAAGAAAAAAATAATCCAAAGTTCCAACGAGTTATTTAACGGACGAAAATTTAAAAAGTTCGAAAAATGCATAAAATGGCGGTTTTAGGATCTCTAAACGGCTCAAATTCTCACTCAACTTTAGGAAGCCGGTGAGAGCGTAAAAAAGATTTATTTAAAACGAAACAAACCACGAACCTTATTTAACCTTTCTACTTTAAAACTGTGTAATAAATTTACCAATGTTTGGTTTCGAACATTTTCAAGCGGCGTTTTTATCGAGCCGCTCTTAACCTTGTTTATCACAAGGTAAAATGAAGGCCAACTTCGGCCGCTTAAAACGGCATCTGGTATGTATCGTTCAATGATTAAGACTACATAGAAAGAAAGCTCTGTCATTGTACTTTTCACCAGGAAAGTTACAGCTTTGGGAATCAAGTACTTCCCCGTCAGTAAATTTTTACTGTTTAGTGATCTGCGCGGGTAGAATTATATGCAAATTACAGATTTAATTCCTGGAATACTGCTAACAATTACAAAGGTCGTTTAAGATAGGCTCACCATTAGTTAAACATGCACACACAATGTTTTTCCTGATCTGTGAAAGAAAGTTCTACTTTCTTGAGTCTTGCTGAGTCTTATTATGTTAAGACAAAGCAGATTTTTAACGGCATTTCAACAAGACGGGAATCCACTGATTCAACTTAACCAAGATAACATCGAAAACACAGAGAAACGACGTACTCTGCCGCCTACCTTGCCAACCGAAAACGCAACAATACAACAGAAAAACATTCCAAACTGTAAACAAACGAATTTTCAGTTTCCTGATTGAGCGAAGATATTTTAAACTCATCGCCTAGAGGAATACGCGGAAAGACAGGTGACCTCTGCACTGACCCGCACGTGTCACACCACACTAACAGAGAGAGTCACGTATTCGATTTCTGTTATGTGATTTGAGATAAAAACTTGGTGGAAAGTTAAAAAGAAAAAAAACTTGCAACAGATAGCTAGTACTTTGTTGGATTACATGTTAGCACAAGCTCCACAAAGGAGTTTTTACGGTCACGACTCTCTCTATTAAGCGCTGTAATTTCGCAATGTACGTGCTGTTGTAATTTTACTACTAATCTAATTACAGCTCATGAAATAAAATAAATATTGCAGTAAGTTACATTCACAGTGTGTAAGTACTGATATATGGCGTCGTGTAGTTTTTCCACTCTTCTGGAGAGGGTTACTGCCTGTGGATTAAGCAGTTGTTACCCAGGCCACGTTGAAGTTGTTTCCATAAAAGAACGCACAAGACACATCTCCACATCTCGCGGCATCTTCAATTGCACGGACTAAGTGCAGATAAAGCGGTTGACAGTGGATTCATTTTGTTCTGGAATTACTGTGTTCCATAATTTTGGCCACAGATGCTTCATAGCACTCGGCGTCCCTTAATCTAGGTTCTGCAGAGTCGCGCTACTGCTGTGCCCTCCAGCTCCCGGGGATGGGGGGGGGGGAGAGAAAGGGGCTTTTGATCAATGTTTGGGTGCAGGGGTGACGCTGAGGGTTTGACACCCTGGCCCTGTTTAAGACAGAAAAACGAAATGGAATGTCGATCGTACTGACCATACCCGGTTGGGGAAGATGCGCATAAAATAATTTACCATGTTTAGGGTTTAGGGACAGAGACCAAAACCATATCCTGTCCAGCGGCACACCCCAGTATAGACCACATTAGGCAGTAACCCTCCCTTCCCGGGGGGGGGGGGAGTGCCGTGCTTAGCCTTAACTCGCTCAACTGTAGCACAATATTCACCGACGATAGCACGATGTGATTATTGAACGTCCCCTGATGTAATCTTCCTTGGCAGCAGTTTGAGCGAGCGAGACGCGGAAGCCACGCGGGCCCATGTGAGAACTCGCCCACATGATACGCTTTCTCGCTTTGCTATCTGGTTTTTGCGTCATGAGGTTGGAAGCCTAGAGTTCAAAGTATATTTATCTTTGATTTTTGGTTATTTAGGCATTTTTTCAGTAGAAGAGTCTAAGCTTTCAACCCCATGACGCAAAAGCCAAAAAAGGGCTAGCTAAAATGGCAAACCGAGAAAAGGTATCATGTGGGCGAGTTCTCGCATGGGCCTGCGTGGCTCCCGCGTCTCACTCGCTCGAACTGCTACCAGGAAGATTGCATTGAAGTTCAATTTTCGGCGTCTGAAATTACATCGTGCTATCATCATGCTAAACACAGCACCACCACCCCCCACCTCCCGGCCGGAAGGGAGGGTTACTCCCTTATGTGGACTATACTGGGATTTGCCGCTAGACAGGATACAGTTTTTGGTCTCTGTCCCTAAGCATGGTATATAATTTTATGCCCGTCTTCCCCAACCGGGTATGGTCAGTACGATCGACATTCTATTTCGGTTTTCTGTCCTAAACAGGGCCAGGGTGTCAAACCCGCAGCGTCACCCCAACACCCAAACATTGGTTAAAAAAAAAAAATTTAAGAAAAACACTTGATTTCAGTATGGTGCATAATTACAGTCAAACTGTAGTCTCCCTTATGGCCCTACGTCCAGGTCGAATTGGAATTTGGAAATGTTAGTTTTTATGGAGGGAGGAAAACCAGAGTAACCGGAGAAAGACTCTTGGAGCAAGGACGAGAACCAACAACAAACTCAACCCACATTTGACACCGGGACCGGGAATCGAACCCGGGCCATATTGGTGGAAGGCGAGTGCTCTCACCACTGCGCCATCCCTGCCACCCCCACCCCCCTGGGCGCCCGTGGGCACGGGAGTGGCGCGACTCTGCAGAACCTCGATTAAGGGACGCCGAGTGCCATGAAGTATCTGTGGCCAAAATTATGGAACACTGTAATTCCAGAACAAAATGCAATAACATTACCTGCTCGGGCTAATAACAACTTGAATTCACTGTCAACCGCTTTATCTGCACTTAGTCCGTGCAATTGAAGATGCCGCGAGATGTGTCTTGCGCATTCTTTAAGGGAAACAACTTCAACGTGGCCTTGGTAACAACTGCTTAATCCACAGACAGTAACCCTCTCCAGAAGAGTGGAAAAACTACACGACGCCATATATCAGTACTTACACACTGTGAATGTAACTTACTGCAATATTTATTTTATTTCATGAGCTAGCATGTAATCCAACAAAGTACTAGCTATCTGTTGCAAGTTTTTTGTTTTTTCTTTTTAACTTTCCACCAAGTTTTTATCTCAAATCACATAACAGAAATCGAATACGTGACTCTCTCTGTTAGTGTGGTGTGACACGTGCGGGTCAGTGCAGAGGTCACCTGTCTTTCCGCGTATTCCTCTAGGCGATGAGTTTAAAATATCTTCGCTCAATCAGGAAACTGAAAATTCGTTTGTTTACAGTTTGGAATGTTTTTCTGTTGTATTGTTGCGTTTTCGGTTGGCAAGGTAGGCGGCAGAGTACGTCGTTTCTCTGTGTTTTCGATGTTATCTTGGTTAAGTTGAATGAGTGGATTCCTGTCTTGTTGAAATGCCGTTAAAAATCTGCTTTGTTTTAACATAATAAGACTCAGCAAGACTCAAGAAAGCAGAACTTTCTTTCAAAGATCAGGAAAAACATTGTGTGTGCATGTTTAACTAATGGTGAGCCTATCTTAAACGACCTTTGTAATTGTTAGCAGTATTCCAGGAATTAAATCTGTAATTTGGCATATAATTCTACCCGCTCAGATCACTAAACAGTAAAAATTTACTGACGGGGAAGTACTTGATTCCCAAAGCTGTAACTTTCCTGGTGAAAAGTACAATGACAGAGCTTTCTTTCTATGTAGTCTTAATCATTGAACGATACATACCAGATGCCGTTTTAAGCGGCCGAAGTTGGCCTTCATTTTACCTTGTGATAAACAAGGTTAAGAGCGGCTCGATAAAAACGCCGCTTGAAAATGTTGGAAACCAAACACTGGTAAATTTATTACACAGTTTTAAAGTAGAAAGGTTAATTAATGTTCGTGGTTTGTTTCGTTTTAAAAGAATCTTTTTTACGCTCTCACCGGCTTCCTAAAGTTGAGTGAGAATTTGAGCCGTTTAGAGACCCTAAAACCGCCATTTTATGCATTTTTCGAACTTTTTAAATTTTCGTCCGTTAAACAACTCGTTGGAACTTTGGATTATTTTTTCTTGAATTAGCTTACCCAAAGGGATGTTTTGGCAAAATAAAAAAAAATTCGATTTTTTGTGAGTGTCTTTCGATTCTCGATATTCTCAGAAAATGGCTCTTAATAAGTTGGTTTTGACGTACTGTCCTTTCAAACCACGTACCCGATAAATAAATGTCTTCAAACATTCCGCGTCAGTCACTTTCAGTTTTTTCTCTCCGTCATTCAAGCCGAGCCATTGCGAAGCTATTGCCACTAAGGTAAGCAATGTAGGGGTACAGAAACAAACTTAAATAGAAAATACCAGTCTGAGTGTCCTATACTTTTTGCTGTAGTTGAGTATCAGTCATCTACGGTTTATCCACCTGTATGCACGGTGAAAGACGTTTTAAGGATGCGGTGTTTGTCTCAACAGATGTCTCACCCAAACGGTTATTAAACTCGCTTCGTTCTTCAGTGGGGGAAATTAAAAAATACTCCCAGGATGTTTTCGTTTTTAGATGTAAAGAGTTAAGTGTAGTAAAAGAGGTTTTTAGAAGGGAAAAAGGGGACTTTATTTTAAGTGATGGCAGGAGTGAAACTAAACGACCGGTTTTGCCAGCGCAATTGCCGTTGGAAATATTAACTGAATCCAACACTCAATTTATTTTGCTTCATGGCTTAGGCCCAACAAAAACCGAAAGATAGAGCAGAAGATTTTATTCTACAGATAGACTTAAGCTCTTGGAATTTCGAACGAGTTTGTAACATTCTCCTAGAGATAAAATTTGTGTTTAAAAAGTCAATTTAAACTTCCTTTTGCAGAAAGATTATTCGCGTTAGAAATTTACTTAGACAGGGCTTGTTGTTGTCAAAGTGTGTTGCATGGAAAACCGTTTTTCTTTACTCCGTTCTGTGTAACGGAGTTATTAGCCTTTATAATTTTTAGCCGCTCGCTCCGCTGAAGAAAATTTGGAGCCGAGGCAGGCAGCTGTACCCAACCTAGGGAGTCGTCCGATCCGAGTTAAGATTTAATGTGAATCACTTAGGTACCCCTTAGGGCGTATATGAAACAAAAGTAACTCTGTTTAGATCGAAGAAAGTTTTCATTTCTTAAAAAAAAGTTCACTGTGTGAATTTTCCACCGTGAACAGTACTTAGTTTATTTTTAAGAACTTTTGGCAACAACTGTCAACATCTGTTTTTGATGACAGGAAATGAATTTTAAAAAATGACGACGTTGTTTGTAGCGACATTGCTTATTCAACAGCGTATGGAAAAAAAGTCTAATAAAAGCATAAACCATTTACACTGGGTGTGTTCGCAAAGTTAAGTATTTTGCAACGACCGAAGTTCGGCGTACACTGTCTTAAGAAAGCCAATTTTGGAAAATTTTAAGTGCGCCATCCGAAAATTATTTTGAGCACTGTTTTAACCTACGCGCGTTTGATGAACTTAAAAGCTTCTGTTTTTCCGTGCTTAAAAAATTGTTTTAGTTGTTTAAGCTAAGCCTATTCATAAAGTTATTTTCATAGAATTCAATGTAGGATTTCGCGTACTGGTGACAAGAAAAAGCTGATATATTACGGAGCAAGGACCCAGAGGAAGGAATAGTTGAAGCCAACTCAGAAATTGACTGAAACAGGAAGAACAATTATCGACGAAATAAAAAGAATATTAATTTCAGTCGTGTCAATATATGCGGATGAGGAAGTATTCCTTGTCAAGTTTCTTGGCAATTTCGTTTTGTGATGTATAGAGAGTGAACAAATTTTCCTTGAACCTGTTAACCTTGCTCACGATGATTAGTATCCTTGTTCAAAAACTGGTACCATAGCCTTTGCAGAAGGAGACTTGACATGGGAAAACTGGTCAAATTTTGTTGTATACGCGAGAAAATACAACATGAATCACCTGGATCTAACGGCGCTTGGCACAGATGCAAAACGATTCGTTCAAATTAAGTGATATTTGAGACGTAAATGCAGTGTTGATCTTCCAAACTGACAACAGGGTCTGGAAGGGGGTCCTGATCCCGCATTCCCGCTCCTTTTTCACAAGAATCCCGCATCCCGTACTTTTTTCATCGCTATCACAAATCCCGTTTTTTCTTTCCCAAAAATACATTAAAACAAGACTAATTTCTGCAAAAGCTAACAAATGTAAGATGTAGATTGGCCCTTTCGATTGATATTTTGAATTTACGCGTATATTTTGAATCTACTACAGAAACGAAATAGCTTTTCATACCTCATCATGATGAAAGAGCCAATATGACAGCGTGATGTGTCGTCCTGTACGCGTGCGCACTGTCCTTGATAGAAAGTTTACAGGAACAGCCTCGGCCGCGTCTTCTTCGTGGGTCGAATTTCCGACAAACAGGCAAAAAAATCCCACATCCCGTTCCCAAATTTTGGCGAATCCCGCTTCCCGGGCCGTTAGACAAATCTCCAATCCCGTCAAGATATTTTGCGTTTTCCCGAATCCCGCACCGGATCCCGAGAATACCCTTGCAGATCTTGATTTGAGTGTTCGTTATGACAAAGGTTTTGCGTTTTGTCGTTCAATTCTTTCATAGACAAGGGTTTTGATGCGCGCCAATGAGGCTGAAAAAATGCCTAATTTATCACGGTAAAACTTCGGCCGTTTATTCTACGGCAGAGAATTCAGTCGCTGTCACTTAATTTTGCGGAGGGCCCTAAGTTCGAGGGCAAGTGCGTTAGACAAACAACCGACACTTTCTTCATAGATTGCCTTCCCCACGGACAGTGACAGAAGCGCTGCCGTTCGCTGGCGCTCGTGCAATCTTTGACAAAATATTTGTTATTTCCCGACGATCGCATGGAAAGCAGTTCTTAGTTGGTTCTTCAAAGGAGGTGATTTAAGTAAACCAGTCTTTGAACTGCTCGCTTACTTTACAGAGATATTTTTATGCCTATAAGTTTTAGTTAAAAAGTAACACCTCGGGTATGAGTACCGCCTACAAGAATAGTGACAAAAGCCTTTTGTTTGAAACTTTGATGCACGCACTATGAAACTTACAAGCGGGTGTCAGTAAAACGCGGGGTCGGGGTCGGGGTCGGGGTCCATTGTTCTTTTGTTTCGTTTTCTGTTGTCTTGCCCTAACCAAAACATAAAACCGAAAACGAAACAAAAGAACAATGGACCCCGACCCCGACCCCGACCCCGCGTTTTACTGACACTCCTTACAAGCTGCCATAGCTTATTCGATATGAGAAGATTTTTGCAATTGATTCATTCCAGAGAGAGGTTTGTTCCGTCAGGAAGTGCGTTAAATAAAAATGTCTAAGCGCTTTCAGATTTTTGATCACGAGAAGCGTCAATTGAAAAAGTAACACCTTTTGGAGATTTAAAATGAGCAGTCACAAGCGTTAAACCATTTGTTTCTCTCGCAGGGAGAAGTTTGTTCAATGGAAGGGCATTACATAAAAAGGACTAGGTGTCGTTTTTTGAAAGATCTTTTTTGCTAGCAAGAAGCGTAGATAAAGTGCCACGCGCGTGAGCAGTCAAAAAAGCCTTTTGTCTGCCGCTTTAATCATTTGAGTGTTCGTTATGACAAGGGTTTTGCGTTTTGCCGTTCAATTCTTTCATACACAAAGGTTTTGATGTGCGCCGATGAGGCTGGAAAAAATACCTAAATAATTTATCACGGTAAAACTTCGGCCGTTTATTCTACGGCAGAGAATTCAGTCACTGTCACTTAATTTTGTGGAGGGCGCTAATTATATAAGTTCGTGAGCAAGTGCATTAGACAAACAACCGACACTTTCTTCATAGATTGCCTTTCCCACGGACAGTGACAGAGGCGCAGCCGTTCCGCAGCTAAATCGCTTTGATCTAAAAAACGTTATGTGTACGGCTTCGGGTGTTCATCTTTCTTTCCAAGGCCTTGTCACATAAAGAAATGTTTCCCTCTTGCGCTATGCGGCAATATTTTGATCAGTGTGTTAAACCGGCTCTTCGTTGGTTGTAGCGTATGACGAGTGATCAGTGCCGAATACACTCAAATCTTACCTAGGATATCCCTGTGAAAAACGAAACCCTTGCGAGCAATTTCCCGTTCCCCACCCCCTTCATTTATCTTGTTTGTCGCGCCGAAAGTTTTCCGATTACCTGCAAGACTTCGACTGAATCTCGGTAAGCGTCGCCTATTACAATAGCCTATTGTTCAGGCTATTGTTTAAATTTCATTGTTTTAAGTTGATCCTGTACAATAGACCATTTCTTGATATGGTCCTGTTCACAGTACGTGGTCCAACTCAACTATGATCACCTAAGTTACGTAGTCTCAAATGTGACCTAATAATAATGTTTAATAATGTTTAATACTTCTATAGCGCTTTTTACATTTACATATGATCAAAAGCGCTTTACAAACTTCAAAAATCCTCTCTAATAATAAATTACATGACTAAACAAATTGTCTAAAAACTAAATGACTAACTAAGCTATTTACATTATATTGCATAGGACAGTTAAAGAAAATTGGAATAAGCCATTCTGAATAAATGCGTTTTTAGCATGGTCTTGAAAGTGATTATATTAGTCTGGTCTCTTATCCCTTTTGGCAGTGCATTCCAGGTTTTGGGGGCAGATGCCCTGAACGATCTATCACCTAATGTGACTTTGTACCGACAAGTCGGATCTTCAAGGATCAGTCCCCGGGGGGGGGGACTCCCATATGAAAGTGACGGGGATGCTCGTCGTCTCGCTTAGGGTTGTAAATTGCAGATTTTGGTCTCACTTAGGGTGTTGAGGACGGAAAGCTAATATTTTTACCCACACTGGTATCGCTTAGGGTTGTGTGTCAAGAAATATCTATATCATTCTGTGTTAGTGGTCTAGAGCAGCACAGAAATCGCCGTTGTTAAAATTTACTCATAGAGGACAGCGTTCGATTGCAACATTTTTAGCGCAATTAACATCTCTATAGCTCTTATTTAGTTGTCTGTTTTTGCATGGTCTCCCTTAGAGATTAAATAAAGCCGGAGCCACGCCCAGATTGATCTCCTTTAGGGTGTTAATTCTAATTTTCCGACGAGCATCCCCGTCACTTTCATATGGGAGTCCCCCCCCCCGGGATCAGTCCATTGGACGCTGACCGTAGAGAAAATCTATTGTTTCCCTTGATAGATAGTAGGTTACTTAAATACTGCGGTGTTTTAAAATGAATTGCCTTGAAAGTTAACAACCCTGAATCCTATATTTAACTGGGAGCCAATGCAACTTGAACAAAACCGGCAATATGTGATCGAATTTAGGTGTGAGATTAATTAAGCGCCCTGCAGTATTCTGGATAATAAGTGGTTCTCAGATCGGTGTTAAATTATACCGCCTCCCCCTTACTTAAACAGTTTAGCATCGACCATTCATTGACAAATGGAACATACTGAGCAGTGCTTCGGTGCAGCTTGTTAAAAAGTTTCGAACTTGGGTGCCATGCGGGTGAAAGGCTTAAAATGATGTGCGTTTTGGATTTAATGAACCTTCAATAAATCTGTTTTATTTCAGAACAGATTAAAGTGTGATGATGGTACATTTCCTATTTGTTTAAACATTTCGTGATTGTTTGAAACACTTAGTCAAAACAAATGCAACGCGAATTAATTATAGAACGAACAAATTTGTGCCCTTTAAAGTGTTTAAAAACACAAATGACGTATTTAAGCAGTTGGCCTGTTTGTTACATAAATTGAAAGATGTTCTGCCGACGATCGATTACTACCCATTCAAACTCTTTATTCGGCCCTGGTTAGTGGTGATTCGAATCCTCGATCGGCCCCCTGGGGCGACTGCCTGAAAATTTGGGTGGGGGTGTGCGGCGCGCTTCTAGAGCCCCTTACCCTATTTCAGACCAAAATATGTGATTTTCCCTACCCTATTTCAGACCTGCCCGGGAGATGCTTCGGTTTGCGTAGACGTTAGATTGTCAGTATTAAAAACACACTTCTCAAGAGAAGATTGTAACAAAAAAGTAGCTTCTTCTAAAACCCATATCCAATTACATGAGACCATATCGCAGAAATCTTACCCTATTTCAGATCAAAATGGTGCAAATCTATATCCTATTTCAGACTAAAATGGCTCGAAAACCATACCCTTTGATTCCGCACATTCCTACCTTAGCGTATCGAAGGGGGTACGCCCCCCTCCCCCGGGGGATTAATTAACCTCCTTCTTTGCAGTATGGCGCCTCACCAACTGAGTTATCAAGGCGGATGTTAGCAACGGAACAGGAGAGTCTGGAAGTGGAGTCTGGTTCGAGCAAGGAAGTCGAGACAAACCTTTTAAGGATCTTAATATGAATTTTGCGGTGTTAAAAGTGATTGACATATCAGATTATGTGACAATATACAAGGCAATTATCTGATCAACCAAACCAAATATTAGTTAGTTTTTTTTGGGGGGGGCCTATTTTATAAAAGGACGGGACGACTAAATTTCATAGCTCTTTTGAAGGCAGACTTCCAAGTTCACACGGAAGCTGTAGTGGAGGTAAGCTTGTGTAAAGATTTATTTCTTTTTTTTCTTCACAAGAAGAAAGGGTGATTAATTTTCACAGGGATTAATTTATCTTCGTCAATTTTATGAAACAACTCAGTTGAGACCATTGTCCAAGTTTTCGTTCCGCGCATGGCTAGGCCGGGATAAAAGCAGTCATTTCGCACGGGAAGTATAGTTTCAGTAGTCTTGAAACAATCTTAAATTCTTCTAGACAAAACTGTGACTACAATACATAAAATAGAAGGTAGAAACGTAAAAACGCTCGTTTTTCTTTCCTACTGAAATTCGTGACAGAAGCTTATGTTTGCATAACTTAATTTACACTAGCACTAGCCCTTACAACAAGTCTAAAAGCTTTTGAACTAAAAGTCGGTAAAATCAATGACTATGATACCCACACACTATTTATTTTAGGTTATATTTTTGTGTTTTCTGATTTACCTTAGCCTTGCGTCAGTTCAAAAACTTGATAATAAATATGTCTTTCTTTCGGCGTTTTCGCCCTAAGTTGCCTTGCTCTTGACGTTAAATGATTCACATTTATATTTTTCGTATCTTTTATTACTTTAATTATAACTGCCGCACTGAGTTGACAATCTTTTCCTCAAAAACAAAGGCCTGGTTCTGAAATATTGTTATCAGCTGTCTTCGTTCTCCTTTTCCAAAAAAAGAGCGAATCTGTGGAGCGAATCTGTTTTGTAGCCGGCAGAAAAATCGTCTCTCTGCCCTGCAGTCGGATGATATATCTACCTCTTTGTTTGTTTAATCTCTCTTTTCAGCAGGTAAACCCTGCTTTTCTATGCAAGAAAAGGCCTTAAACCATTTGAATTTTTAATAACCTAAATGCTTTCAATTTAATGTGTTTCCAAAACAAAGGACTGTCTCTGTCAATGTGTAATGATTCCAAAACCGTGAATTATAACCACCTTGTATGTTTGTAGTAGTTCATACCTGTCTATACATGATGTAAAGATATCATGAAATTTAAAGACCGGGTTTTGGAATCGCAGTATGGATTGCATAATACATACTGAAGTTAAACAAATGGATTTTGCCCACAAACTACGTAAGTTATTTTTATGAAAACCAGACACTTCTACTTGCAATTATCGCTTTCACGCCGGCATGAAAAGTTTCCGTTAATTATGAGACGGATTCAACATTGCCATGTGAAGTCAATTAATTAATTTGTCTGACAGTTCGGTAAAATATGCGGAGAAACAAACCACGGAAAAATCAGAGAAAGGACAATTTAAAGGATCGTGGAGGCCGCTTGAATGTGTACCAGCAAAGAATTGAATCGGCGTCAGACAGCCAATTCAAGATACAAGAACACGATTTAAATGATTTACAACCATGGGAGTACGACGAAGTCCGGGAAGCGACAGAAGACTTCTCTGAAGCCAAAGAATATACCAGTTCTCGCAATAAACTTCTTCCTGGTGTGAAAAGGTTACCGGTGACTCCGCCAACCAACGAAGTAAAGACTTTTGATCTTTGTAGTGTTTATGGTCTGCAAGACGCCACCGAGAATAAAGCCTCGATTTTTCCGGGTAATTTTGACAATGCGAAACATGAAGTAACTGAGACAGATTTGGTTGCTTTTTCTTCAGATGTGGGAAGAACTTCAACAGGATGTAAATTTCCACGTTCTAAAAGATCCGAAACCAGTAAAGGCTCGGACAGATTGCAGTCAAGAAGTTTTCTTGATTATAAACAACAAACACATCACTCAAAAGTTGACTTTGTTCCTAGGACAAACAATGCCGATAATAATCGAACAACTGGATCTTTACCATTCCTTCAAAAACCACGTCAAGAAAAGATTAATTTAAGCAGAAATAAGCAAAATTCTAAAAAGCAGGAATCTCAGACTAATGACTCCGAAGTAGGCATCTTAAGTGGCAAGAAACTGGCAAACTCAATAGCTCCTGAATTTCACAATTTAAGACATTTTCTTCCCTTGCTGACATTATGCCAATGTCCAGATTATGATTCAGCTGTTATCAAAGTTGTTCAAGATTATAACGACCCGTGCCGTGGTGCAGCTTCGCAATTGAGTTCACCATATCACTGAAAATTTCTTGAACAAAGCACTCTCTTTATACAAATTACTGAAATTACTGCGAAGGTTCGGTTACTCAGTTTGATCTAGTTCTAAGGACGTAAAGGTTGGTATGTAAACATGGCAGAAGTTACGGTAACGGTAGGTGACACAACGCTCGAACACGTCAGGGCGAGGCAGTTGATTAATGTACGAAAAACTGAACATGTTGATGAGATGTATGTCTCTATAACAGCTCATTAGCTCTATATATCCAGGTTTAACTCTCGGCCTACTTGCTAATATCGTATTAGCGTC
Source organism: Siderastrea siderea (assembly GCA_964030785.1). Classification (NCBI taxonomy): domain Eukaryota; kingdom Metazoa; phylum Cnidaria; class Anthozoa; order Scleractinia; family Rhizangiidae; genus Siderastrea; species Siderastrea siderea. The sequence continues at coordinate 14,497,669 of OZ034968.1, read as the reverse complement.
AACTGATATTTATGTACTTGGACTGATATGAATCGAAAGAATGAAAGAGGAGCGTTAACATCGAAATAAATCAAAAATCCATAGTGAAAATCGAAAAAAAACGCATATATTCCTTGCAGGCGTAATAAAATTAATTATTTAATGGAATACAAATAAGTTATTTCAATACCTGGCGGAAATTTTTTCTTTACCCTTTCACTTTCAGTCAACTGAACCTTAGGATATGTAAGCCTCACACTAGGTGATTCACTGATATGCGCTCGTTACAGTGTTGGATAAAATCTCCGCAAAACTTACTCCTGGGCCAGGTGTAAGTTTTGCAGCGATTCTGATCGCCGTAACGAGTAATCGAAATCGCCAATATGAGGCATATCAGATATGGCTGATTAAAATCGCCGGTGATTTTTGGGAAATTGCCAGTAATCGCCTTGCGAGTCCGCTCCCGCGATTGAAATCGAAAATGGCCAGCGATTTGGCGTCAGCGGTTACTTTCGCGCGAGGAGCATGTAAAATCGCCAATGGTGTCGCTGGTTTTAATCAGGTCTTTTACAATTCAAAATTACTCGGATCCATCTCGTGTTTTTAACTTCATAAAACACTACTTTTTTTCAAAAACGATATGGTGTACGAGGATGAATGAATGAGAATGAATACACGATATTCCGCTGACTAATGCAGAAGAACATACAGGTTTGAGAGGTGGTTATTGAGGAGATCTAAGTAGAGGTGTCTTCAAAAGGGAACCGTTTGGTGGGAAACGATTTTTTTTTAACTCGTGTGGTTACATATCTTTCCCGGAAATACCCATTTATCACTGCTGTCACGGAGGTCGTCATTTTCATGTCAAGATCAATTGCAATTACAAGAGTTTGTTTTTTTCGTCAGAGATTGGTATTGTCCTTTAAAAAGAATTATATACGTCTTTCTGTGTTTATGTTTGGCAGCGGGCTTTTAAGCCAACCTTAATTCGGATCTTTCCATAGAAATTTGACTTTCCGTTCCGCCAATCTTAGATTGCAATCGCTATGACCTACGATGGGGCTTATGATTCGGATCTGTGCCTAAATCTGCTTTCGGATCCATTAAGTAAACTTAAATCTTGTCCTATAGAGCAAGTGTTCATTCAGTTCGGAATGCTCTAAAAACGCATCCACACAAATACACAAACAAATCACTAGGAGGTAACATGTAGAAATGGGACAAAATTGTGCTCAATCGATTCAAAACGTACAACATTTGGGTCAGTTTTTCAGTGTGCTCTAACCATTTATCATTCTTGTGATCCTCGTCACAGATACTTCACTTTCATATCATAATTTCATGCAATGTGTGCCTTGTAGGCATTGATAGGATTGATTAAAAAAGCAACCGAAAAAATGCCTTTTTGAGGGTGTATGGTTATCCCAGCCGCCTAAAAAGAGCTGAAAGTAGTGTGAAAGGGAAATATGTTACATCCCAATTTAGCTGAATCTGGCCCTGCAAAAATGGTAGTCAGAAGCAACCATTCATATTGTCAAATGTAACTTCGGTCAGAGAGATTACTGCTATTTTGACTTTCTTATACCAGAATTTGTTATTTTCGTTGCTGAACAAAGGGGCAATAAACAACCCTTAAGGCATTCTTAAAGAATAGAGTGATTTTAAGTTATACCTCCATTTGTGCTTGTACTTATTTTGGTGTGAAAATGATATAAAGAGCAAGTAGGGGACGCCCCGGGGGGTACTTCCTTATATGGCCTTAACGGGGACGTGCGGCCCGATAGGGTATGGTGTTTAGAGGATTTTGTCTTAAACGGGGTATCAATTTCATCAATTTTTGTCTTAAACAAGGTATCAGTACACGACCTTCTGAAGTCGTTAGTGTACAGAAACCTCATTACAAGCCGAATTTTTACCACTTCTTTGTTATGTTATGTTATTTTCTACTTTACTAATTATCTTAGTTAATGAAATAATATGTAATTAAATTTAAGTAGCTTTTGCAATACTACCAAATTTCTATGTAGTCATGCAAATAAAGCTTGTTGTTGTTGTTGTTGTCACTTTGCCAATGTACAGCAGTTGAAATAAGCAACAGTCTCTAAGTAGTCCATTCTTGCCGTAAAGCGGGTATGATGTTGGGCTAAATGTCTTAGAAAGGGTACCAAAAATCTGAATTCTGTCTTAAACAGGGTAGCAAAATCAGATATTTTTGTCTTAAACAGGGTACCAGTCAGGGTTAAAACACTGGGCCGCACCTCCCAACCCGAGCATCTGCTGAGTGCCCCCCCCCCCCCCCCGGGGGGAGACGCTAATTTCTGCTATTCTGGACATAAAAGGTAAACAACACATAAATGAAATCCTAGAAAGCCATCAGTGAGGGAAAACTTGGACAAATGTGAGACGAACTACAACTTTAATGGCAATGTTTGGGCTTGCTCTACCCGCTCATTATTTTACATCCTCTCTTCTTTTACAATTATCCCACGAGCACGCGTTGGACTTGGGGTGATGTGATGAAACAGCCTACGAGGGGCGTAGCGCGTTGCGCAAATGGTACAACTGTTTTATTAACTTCTCAATTTCAGTAATCACGTTGCTGAGTTTTTTGCCATAATTTTTGACAAACCTTTTGCCTCGCAGCTAAAACGTTCGAATCCCCAGGCGCTTGACCTGGCTTCCAAACTCCTTAAAAGGCGAAAGCAGGGTTATTCGTTATAACCTGTGTGCGAAAGGTGAAAAATGCTACTTTTATAGCTAAAGAAGACAACGAAAAGTAAGATAGCCCTGAAGGCATTTGGCAAACACAACTTTTTCAAAAACAATAGACTATCTTTGTGCTATGATGACTTTAAGAGCCTATGGGGAAGTCAGACAACTATACGTAAGGGAAAATAGTCCACGTTAATTGAGGCGGTTCTGGATTTTAAGAAAGAAAGAATTGAAAGGCGTAGAGCGGAACACGGGTGGGCAAAATTGCCCATCAATTTCTATGAGCGTACTCCATCTATTTATTCGTAGATATTCGAAATGCTTTAGGTCGTTGTTTTGTTTTCAGCTTATCGTTTTTTTCTTTGTTAATAGCCGAAGAAGTGCAATACCCTGAAGGCATTTGAAAAACGTAAAGTGCTTTTTTAAACAATGTACCTCCATCTGTGTTTGTAATTATTAAGGAGATGCACTAGGAAGTCAGTGTAATTAGGAGGAATAGGTTTCGCTAAATCAGGCAGTTTTTTGGATATAAAACTGCATGGTGCTACAACAGTGTTAAAAAATAATAGAATGCATCGGAGAACATATATAGAAGAAACTGGAGAAAAGATAGAAGTGAATTCGAAGTTTCTGATTATTTAAATGTACATTACCAAGAATGTTTAAACCTCTTTCTTTACATTTTTCATTTACATTTAATCAATTTTTTAGTTTTCCCCTTAATTATCAATTATAATAAACCTAGGTAGTATGAAATCGCACGAAAATAAGCGTAGGCTTTAATTTTAAAATAAACTCGGCCGATCGACGTTTCTTGAAGCGAATATTCGACGAGGCCGGTGGTGTCATTGAGCCGGTTGATTGTCGCGAGTTATGGTGAGTAGTCAATTATGTAAAATTTTATCGTGCTCTAATGGCACACAAATGACGACAAGTAGAGAAAGGGAAAAAAGCTCAGCACTTTTTACTACATCGCAAATTTATGTCACATATACAAACACCGTTGACAAACACGGCTGATGATCTGTAGTAGATCACTGCAAATAAAAATAGAATCGTCAATGACCCCATTCCCAAAACAGATGGTTTTATTTTTTAGTGTACACTCAGAGTACAGATAACAAAATTGGGTACGAAGACTAAACGGGTGGTAAGCCGTTTTCGTAAACTGATTTTCATGCACATGCTCTTTCAGTTTTCTCGAGAAAATATTTTGGTTATTTGTTGATCTTTGTTGAACTTTGAACAAGTGTTTCATTTACATTTTTATGACTCTCTCTCGTTATCATTCATTAATCAAGCCGACAAGAATCCCCAAAAAAGAGGACCTTTAGTAAAAACCTTATGAATCGCCGTTTTTTATGAAAGAATACAACGCGTCTCCGAGTTGACTATCAAATTATATACAACGGTGACAAGTCTAATGATGTCGTAAAAAAATGCTGTGCTCTATTCACACATTAATAATTACTGGGAAAACTGGGAAAACCCCAGTAACTGTTAAGTCGAGCCATATACATTGTGGATTTGTCGTTGGGTCGGGTCAAATTTCTATTTAGGGTAGTGGACATGTAGTAGTTACGAAAGTTACGAAAAGTGCGTTCGTAATTACAAATCATATAAGAGTTGCCTTACTTTAAAAACACTAAGTAAAGAAAGCTATAAATATCTTTAAAGCAGCTAGTTTCGTGTTTTAAGCGAAGCAGATTAAACAGCGGGTATCGGTGATCACAATCGCCTCCCGTCGCTGCCTGCCGTTACGGGTGTTTCGTGTTTTGCAAACAACATTCGTGGCGCGCAATTGCTCACTAACGCCCACACGCCCGCTTCAAGATGAAGGCAAGTTATGTTTTTAGAGGGAAAATAAAGAACTCCTCCATAATAGTAATAAACGATGGCAGGTGGCTGTGTTCGCATGTCGTAATTGCCGTTAGCCGGCCGTATCCGACATCTTATTTATAATGCCGACAACGCTGGCTTGATTGATTTACGATAGATGTAGATGACATACAATTTAAAAAAAAGTGAAGCAATTATTAACGCAAGTCTTTTCGTGGCATATCAGTTCAAGATAAGACGAAAAGATAAAATTCTGCGACTGGATGTCACCTGAAGCCATGAATCTTAGATATCCAACTGAGTCAAAATCCCTAAGACTAGCAAGTAACTGAAGTGTTCTATTAAACTGTAAAGAGACTACAAAACAAGTCCGATGTCTTAAAAATAAGCAAAAATAGCAAACGCATTCGAACCGCATGCGCCAATTAGCACACCTTATATGGCACTGGTCATCAATCAAACGGGAAGGGGAGGGGGGTAGGATGGGGAGAAACCTATCCTATTGGTGTTCCTCCCTATTTGGTGTGCATTGTGTTTTAATGGGCTCCTGCTTTTAAGGTATTTTGGCGTGAAATATTCCCCATTTTGCTCTCTGGTTTGAAAGATGGATAGATTTTCAAGATTTCTTTATCGTTTTGGAACAGGAAAAGAAAATTTATATTTGATTTTTAATAGAATTTTTGGAATTCTACCACTCGATAGAACGTTCTATCCCAAATTTCGAGGAGCAACTCCTCGGGTGTTTTCTAATGGTTCGGAAGTGAATAACAACCTGTCGAGTGAGAAAAATCAATGATGTTCCGCACAGCTAATTACTGAAAACCTGAAAATATACTAGCATTTACAAACCATTCGCTTTGAGTTTTCATAAGTTTGATCTGCGAAAAAGTCCGATCGAATTTGATATAAGTCGCGGCTTAACTTTAATTAATTTCGCACTGAAACGTTATCCTCACCACTGCTGGTGATGGAGACAAATTGAAATCAGCTTCTAGACTGCAAAGATGCCCTAGCTGACTGACTTTGATGTCGATGTTTGCTTGGTAATTTGCAATGTGGGTAAACTCAGTACATAGTTCCTTGAGTATTCAAGTTAACCAATGGATTTGACATAACAAATCAATATTGAGGTTAGACTACAGGCGAAATTGCATGATTTTACCATCGCATATTGTTTAAATATAAGTCCAAGAAAGCTCTTCCAAGTGGGTTGAACATATTAAACAATCTTTGAAATTAAATTGTTTTGGCAAACATATATACTACATCCATTGTCCATACTAGATGCACCTGATTCAGAAAAAAATGGTTGACTAAACGATTACGGAAAATAACCCGTGAACTCTGTGACCCAGTAATCAATTTCTAGAACTTGCGTTTTCAGATACCGTGTTCATTATAACATAACATTGCACTTAAGACCCTCTATGAGAAAAGAAAACTTAACTACCAATAATCTCAATTTAAACCATCAGAAAATACTAGGTACGATCTCTTTTAACTTTCCACTTCCAGTACCTATTACCCCCAACTAATTTCTGCCCCTTTCTTTGCGCAATAGTTCGAGTTATATTACCGTTTTTCTGTTTGTATGCCACCTCCCTGGGAATCCCGCTTCCCGCCCTCTCTTTTCCCGCAACCTGCAGACTTCCCGCGCACTTTTCTCTAACCTGCGATCAAGCCACACGACACCACGTAGACAGTGACTCTCGGCTGGTTTAAGGGACAAGTTTGCCATCGTTTAGAATAGTTTTATAGAACTAGATCGTTAGCGTTGCCAAGAATCCAAAATTCCCTTATTGATTGTGGTTTCATGTTATGTAAGGTGTGGTGATTTTTTGGGTGCTTTTTAGGAGTGTGTGAGAAGAAAAAAGAATAGGGGAGGAATAAATTTATTTAAATGAGAAATATTGAAGGTTAAATAAAGTTATATAATTAGAATTTGAATTTAATGCACAATCCACTGACACCCTGTTATTTATTTATTTATTTATTTATTTATTTATTTATTTTTATTCGTCCCGCGGAAATGATTTGCCAAGCGAAACGAAACTGAAGAGAGACTGATCGCCAGTGACCAATTCTTCCGGTAAAAAGATTGAGAAATTAGCATCAACCAAGCTAGGGAAATGGTCTCCATAAGTACAGAATCTGATTCACAGTAACTTGTGTCAACCAGCACGCAACAAGAATTAACATTTCAAAAAACAAAATGAATGTTCATACAAAAAAACGAATGTTCGTCCTCACCCCTACCACCCAGAGTTTAGTGAGTGTTTATGATGAAACATTATAGAACATTACTTTTGTAAGTTTACGTTACAAAGTCAAACTGTCGATCAAAGCATACAGTTCAACTCTCTTGTCAGAGAATTCATCATGACCAGACATATGTTATAGATATTAAAAAAAAGAACGACCAAAAATGAAACAAAGGAGGCATCAAATGAAGACGAAAAGAAAACAAATAGTGCCCAAAATAGCTTGACCTGAAGATTTTAGCCCCTTTTAAATTAATTAATAGCGTGCATTACCGTCTTATCAGTCAGTACTTCTAGAAAATAGCTTCCGTAACCCTTTGAATTAATGTCAAGAGCGCGCACCATCTAATAATTTTTCTTATGAATCAATCGCTGTCTCTGGAGAATCAAGGTTCCATAAAAATAAAGAGAAAGTCCACAAATGGAGACTATCGCCAGCTTCTCTTGAAATGGACAGTGAATGGGCAGGAAAATGGGCAGGCGGATCCGCCTGGACATTTCGTGATTTTGATGTCGTCAATTTCACAAGTGTCAGCACTCAGTTCAATACATAAAAAAATCCAAACCTCATTTTGCAAGATACTGAAAAACATATAGCACCTTAAGAAGTTATTACTTAGTAACTTTCGTTTGAATGGTCGGCTCAAAAGTTAGAACCATCTTGTATTGGATGACAAACAGTACCACGTGACAGCCTTGCTCAATAGCTTTCATGAATGGGCATATAGTAGCACTTAATCCATAGATGCAAAAGTTAGAAAAACCTTATACAGCGTAAGAAACATCACTAAGGGAAAGTATTGCTCAATGGCCTCCACTTGAATTTTAAGGCTGAACTAATAATGTAGGAAGTTTCCACTGCTTCGGTTACGCAAAACGAGCTTTCGTTTGGGGCTACAAAAAACTGGGTAAAAATGGAAACAAACGGTTAGAATATTTATTAGAATATTTGTTTCAATTCCCATATCTTCATATCTTAGGATTTCATTCACAGACTCAGACCACATCACATGGTTCAAGAACTTGTCTCCAAGACAGTGAAAGGACTGGAGGAAAATGGATTGCTTTATCGAAATTTGATGCTCTGCGAAGAGGACCACATCAGAGGCTAGTCAAAAGACTGGAAATGAGGCTGTTGTACAAGAATAGTCTTGACGATTCAAATGTTAACTAGTGGACAGTACTGGTACTGATTGGTGTGTTTCGCCTCATGACATGAGTATTTCACAAAAATGGATGCAGACCTAACAATTTGGTCGCGATATTAGTAATAAAAACGGTGAAAGGCAGTTCAGAAAACTGTCATAACTTTTTGGCTCTTTTACACGTCCGAGGATGTCGAGGATTATTTTTCTTCCAAATGTTCCTCGCTTTCTTTTAACTGTTCTTCGCGTGCGCCCCTAATGACCCTTTGCTGAGGAATTAGTGTTATCTAGAATTGATGAAAATTGCATTACTTTCGCTCCACTGTCTTTTTAATTAATTGTAAATTTTTATTTGTTTGAATTAAACGTTCCCGCTGGGTCGGTCATCTAATTAGCATCAATCAATAAGTCTTGTCATAAAGTGAAAACTGTCATGTATAATCCTTCATTACCAAAGTCAAAATCACGCGACCTAAAAGCTTGGGTCGAGCTGGAGTGAAACCCTGTAAACAGTATATAGAAGTTGCTTGTCCTTAAAATCACCAAGTTCAACACCAAGAAGGAAATACGAGATTTATCAACCGCAAAAAGGAAAAAGTGTCACCGAGTGTTAATCAGGTATGGTGTGGGTTCCTCATTTTGTGAACAAACTCGTGTCTTCGTGGATACGTTTTGAACCTTGTTCAAACAGTTTGAGAGTCCTTTAAAATCAATCGACTTGGTTTTTGTTCTGAAAGAAGGAACAACCGCCATAGATCAATGACGAATATGGAAAGATGGCATGGTTTATTTTAATAACCCGGAGCTGTCGATCGGACAATACGAGATATAATTATGAATGGACAATGTAAGCCCGGTTTTGAGACGCTTAATTAACAAAGTAGATAGAGAAGCAAGGCACATGTAAACATCCATTTTCTTTAATTCGTCACCACAATCGATAATAATCCGTATATTACAGACACGGATTTGATAGTCAAAATACTTGAATTATGCTCCCTGTTGTTCGTGTAAATCGACACCAAAAAAGCAGTTTAGCACGCTTCGAAACCTACTTCGTACAAATACCCCAAACTTGAAAATCTTTATTGTCCGTGAACAGCCGGCCATCTGCCGGGGTAATTTAGTAAAGACATTACCTTTATAATTCAGCCAATAATTTTGAAAATTCACCTTGCATGTTCGTGTTAACTGAGCCAAAGGGGTTTTATATGCAAGCAAGTCATTTTACACATTTATAGTTTGGGTTTCGTTATACAATGCGCAATTCGCACAAATGCCATCATTTAATGTTTTTTCGACAGTTGTCATTCAAGACATTGCAGAAACGTGTGGTGATGGTTTGAATCAGCTCACCGTGGCCCTTTCACGATCAATTTAGCATTTAGGTTATCGGAGATGGTTATATACATAGACAGCAATTAAGGGAGATTAGTTTTGGAGAGTCGTTGTCACGATATCACATGTTGTCACGCTATTTGCAAACGCCTGGATTTTTAGCAGATCTTTCTTTCGACTGATTTCAGTGTTTTCATGTATCCAGTTCACATCATGTCTAGAAAGAAAGCATTTGTTTAATACTCTAGATTAATTAGTCAAGAATAAAAGCCCCATGTCTAAACATGTCTAACATGCGGTTTTCCACGTGGAATATACATTAAAATGGCGCCTTGCAACACTAAATACCATAACAACAAGCCAATTGTAAGTAAATAAAACTTTTTTTCGGTCTCCTGTAGAACATATTAATAGTAAAATGTCGTGCATTATAAAAAAAAGATCTTGTCATGCTGTGTTCCTTTCATGTTTGCCATTGTTCGTCATCCAGTAGAGAATTATTTTATTATTGACACCAGATAAAAACGAACATGCAGTTTTGCACGAGTTCAGGATGAATATTTTAATTACCTCTGTGATGTGGAGTTTCTGAGAAAGAAACAAAACTGTTTTTAGTCTTGGGCTCCTGCCAAGCCAACTAAATAATTCAAGCTAATTCAACGAAAATACCCAAGTGTGAAAGCGATGTTTGTAGTTATGTACGTTTTGATAATTTTTATGTTCCAACTTTCTTGTCCAGATCCTGACAACCTCGATAGAACTGCTTCATTAAAAATGAAAAGATTTATTTTCTGCCATACAAACGTAAAAACAAGCTTGTTTGCCGACTATTATTTTCCCACTTAAGTTGACTGGCTGTTTATCCCATTGTTTTAAATCAAATTTTTAATTAAACCATTGAAAAAATATCAATTAACGCTTTGCTTAGCTGCTCTCTAAGGGTGGGTTCATTTGCAGCATACGCGTATAGCTGTCGCTTTGGCACATGCGAATTTTTTTTTGTTTTTTGGCCAAAAAACGAGAGAAAATTCGCATGTGCCAAAGCGACAGCTATACGCGTATGCTGCAAATGAATCCACCTTAAGTGGACTTATTAATTAAAAAAGTAGTATGTCTAACTTTTATCATTGTATTCCTTTTACAGCTGAATTGTTCAGTGTGTAAAGAAATAGAAACTGATTGTCCACAAAAGATAACACATGTAGTTGTGCACGTTTGCAGCAATATTTACGAACGCGATTTGGAGATTCGTTGACGGTGAGTGAATGAAAAACTTCCACTTCCTTTGACTTCACTTACATTGCTTAACTTAAACCGAAATTTAAGGAAATTAGTGGGGCACTTTCCTACTTTTCTAATTTTTATTTACCCCCTCTCCCAAGAGGCGATGTTCTCCCCTCCCCAAGAGAGTAATGTCTTAATTGGTTATGATGTGAAATTGACGTTAAATTTTTGCTACCCTGGGATTAAAAAGGGTGTCAATGTGTGGTGTAAAATAGGGTATGTAGAGATTCGCTGGTTTCCATGTCAAATAGGGTTTTAAACATCGTTTATTTTGCTTTGATGTAGGGGGAAGATTTTGAGCGTTAGGCGGAACACCCCATATCACATCCTGACTCAGATTTTAAGGGGGAAGGCGGGTTTCAGATCCATGCTCGGGTGGAAATTGAAAACAGCTTCTGGACCTTCTGCATGAGTTTATCTAAATTATGACAACTTTATGTTGCAAAACTCCTCCAGACCCTGACAACCAAGAGTACGGAGAGAACAAAGCATCTTGGGTGATAATTGTGCAAAGCTGTTCATCCGCTAGTTTGAAAACAAGTTTGTTGCAAAAAGCATTAAAACAAAACAACAAAAACTAATTCACGCTGAGCCTTACAGCTACCCTAAATGGACAGCGGCCGAACAAAACAAACAAAACAAAAGAAAACATTGACACTCAAAAGTCACGTGTAAAACCTTCCAGCTTAAAGACATCGATAGGCAGATAAACTCTTGGTAAATAGCCCTGAGAGTTTAAAACTCAAATTGCTATCCTATGCCAATTTTTTTTTTTTATCAAAATTGGTTAAGATGCACAAAAAGGATCGATTTTTATGTTTTAGAGTTTCTACTTTAACTGAAGAGAGGTCAATAACACGTTTTTGACATTGAACTGTTGGCGATTCTACACAATGTCTTGTTAAGAGGAAAGGAGAGCGTCAAATTGACAGATAGAGACAAATAAGGAAACAAATTAAAAATAAAATTATTCTAAGTCTTTGTGATTATTACTTAAGTCTGTTTTTAATCTGTGTCGCTATAGAATATCTTATTGAATCAATCTCGGTGCGCCGGCTTTGGTTTCAACACCCTACACGTATGCTGTCTTCCATCAAAGTTCGAAAGAAAGTTTGAAAATGTTTCTTTCCTGGCAGATTTAACGGTAAACGCATATAATTCTATTTTTTCTTCTTTGGTTAAGCTTTGTACGTGAGGGGAATGAAATTAATCTTCCTTTTGTCACAATAATCTACAAACACAATGGTAAGTTGATACTTGAAATGAGACAATTTTAAATGCATTTTCATATTTTTCGCGCAGAAGGTATTGGCAATTTCTATCCTTTCAAACCAGACAACCTCACAAAAAAGGCTGAAAAATATTGCTTATCATAAATTACAATAGTGAGGCTTTAGATTATCCTTTTATATTGTTTGAGCATGTGAATAATTTGTTGTAAAGTCTGATAATAATATTCAAATAGAATGAAATTTAAAGGAGTTTTTTATGCAAGACAGGAAATTAAAATTTTCTACAAATCTAAATCCGTTTAGCTTCTTAAAAGGCACACTTAGGAAAGGAGATGAAACAAGGCTTAGTTCCCAGTCTTCATTGGTTCACTTAGCCAGTTTAAGCTGCTTAACTTTATGCCTATCTCAATCGGGATTTTGCTATTAAAAATTCGATTTTATAAAACAAAAATACCCAATATGTTACAAGCGTGGAGCAAAGTGAGATTCTGAGTCACCGAAGAGAATCGAAATTCATGACCTTCCGCTCAGTGGTTGCACGCTCTAACCTCTGAGCTACTGGCAGACTCATGGTGAGCTGGGTTATATCTACTGGGTTCATTGTGACACATGTCCTGGATACAACTATCAGTACCACTAGGACGCTTTTGCCATTGTTGATCCTAGCACTACACAGAAGGCGTCTCGCAATTAACCCTGTAAATATGACCTACAACTCGCCACGAGTCTCATAGAACTCAGTGGTTAGAGCGTCCGACTGGTGTACGGGAAGCCATGGGTTCGATTCCCTTCGGGGAATAAGATTTTTTCTTTGTCCCACGCTTATGACATATTGAATATTATATCTTTCATATTTCTTCTACGAGCCTATAATTTACAATTCGATTTAACGTTTCCGGTTAAAGGACAAACCAATCTAAGATTGCAATCTGAACCCGGCATCCCGGTACGAAGGTGAATCGTTCCGATCTGAACGGCTGGTTACGGATTGTGCGTTCCACTAGTTTAGCGATTTTACGATCTTCCAGCACGTGTTCATTCTAAATGGAGACAAACATGAATTAATGTTTTTTTTTTCAAATTTGTGTCCCTGCTAGAACGGAACTTCAAAAAATCTTGACAAAAACGTACGATTACATCCTAACTGAAAATGCTCGTTACTAGCGTCCTCGCAAGTGTTGGGGAATTTTGTTCCCAGAAAAAACGAACGTAAACAAACTTTTGAAAAAATATAAATTTGGCCATCTAGAAACAAGCAGAACATCGTATCCACCAAAAGACGAACTTAGTCATCTTAATTATCTTTGTTTTTGCTGTATAAAAATTCTTGTTAGTTAAGGCCGCTAGTTTCAAAAGCCCACGTTTAGCACCGCTGACAATCGTGATGAGGCTCATCGAGTTCCCAGTCTCCCTCCTTCATGCCCGTGGATGCGAGATTTGTACTTTGACTTTCACTTCCTGGCAGTACGAAACATTCGAGAGCACATGTACATGTGTGAAGTAACTTCGCGCTGAACGTATTCAACTCAGGAAACGTAACAATGTTCTTAGGGTTATAATAATGGAAAATAAGCGAGGTATGTATGAGCCTTATCAATAACTGGAATGAACTTGTAAGACTCGAATATAGCCTGATTATTTCCAAACAAAATTATAAAGTTCTGTCAGTCAGGTAAATCCATGCTGAGGCTAAGGGGAACCAGTAAAAACTCACTTGTATTAAACTTTTTACAAGCTAGTTGGATTCACTTATTTTTACAAAAAAACACTCTGAACAAGGGATTCTTTTTGAACCGTTTCAGTTGGCATCTTGGTGAGACATATCGTCAGTGGCAATCTTGTTATGTTAATCAAGATAACTCTAGCGGTAGGACGGAACAGAAAGCACGCACGCTGATAGTTCAAATTTGAGGCAAAGTTGGCAGAAAACCTGAGCTCTGATATCATGAACGAATCGATTGTTGGATCATTGAAAATTTCGATTTTAAATGATCAAACGCCTCGTTCATCATTTTATCAGTATTTGAAGATTTTAGAAAAAATATTCTTTTCTCTACAATATATTTAAGCAGCCTGTTTACCCAAAACAAACTAACGTTAGTTTGCTGTGATCAATAATTAAGTTTGTTAAAACCATAGAGTACATGTATTCAAAGTTTCATTCATGCCGAGTCTCTTTTTTCGGTTTCTGTACTAGCGAAAGTAGGCAGTCTTCTAAATTTATTTATTTATTTAATACGAATTGAGATTTCCATGGAATTCCAGAAAAAGCTTCGACCGAATCACACCGATAGCTTTCTGCGAAGTTTCGATGTTTTCCACTCTGTCATTTAAACATAACATGCGTGTTTGTTGTAAACAAAATTTTGCGGGTCTATGGCTGAATATTTTCCGATATTTTTTTGCTATCAGCGTTACCACCGGGTAAACATCGTTGGTAATTTTTAACTGTCGAAAAAAAGGGCGTTTAGAAAGACGTTTGTCTCCGAACTGCGCTGGCGTGATTTCAGTTTCCTTCTTAATTAATCTCCATTTCTTTAAACTTAGACAAAGAAAATATGAAAGAAAAGAAAGATCCGCCAAAGGAATAATTATAAATTAAGTTTTCTTCAATATTATTGATTCCTATCACTGCCTATCTCAAGACAAAAACGAGATTTCAGCGATTTCAATGCTGAAGTGTGTGCGTTTGAAGTTTTATTAACATATTTCATTTTCTTGACATATTGGGAAATAAAAGAGGTTATAAAAAGACAAATAAGTCAAAAATAAATAAGTGCCAGCTAAGAAAGTGAAGTCATTCAACATTAATAAGTTTTTTCGTCTTGTAATAATACGATAAAAGAATCAATTAACCGACCCAAATTTAATTAGCACTCGTGAAAATTAGCTGGAAATAGTCTAAATCATTTTTTCTTGGCGAGTAACCACTTTACTGGAATGCTTGAGATTGGATTTTTTTCTCTCCTTTGGGCGAAGCTCTTTATTTTTCTACAGAACTATAGCTATACGTACAACGTGACTTCAAGTCGTTTAAATTCGCTAGTCAGAAAGCAACATGCTAAGGCTTTTCACCTACCTAAAATCTACACCAGAAATGGACAGAAGATTGCTCTGAATTCGCCCTTCTTTTTCTTTTTTACAAATGTAACTCATAGTTATTAAAATCAGTCAAGTTACATAGAATTTCAGTTTAAGAGGCTAATGCAATATTCAGACTTTCTCTTGAGCTCTTTGTAGGGTTACTCGTGTTTACTTTACGGAACCCGTTAACAAATAACCATATGGAGTAGTGTAGGTAATGTCTTGTTATTAGCATGCGTTTCCTCTTTTTTCATTGATATTTCTTCGTTCTCATTAAAGTGCTACTATGATCAAAAAATCACTTTTATTTTTTCTTCGGATTTCGAAACTATGTTTATTAAACACTCCCCAAGCGAAATTATAAGCCTTAATTTTGAGAAGAAGACCGTTAATTTAAACTGCAATTTTCCGTTTTAATGGTCCGCCATTATTACACCAGAAAGGATACAATGACGTCATACACTCAAGAGATGTAGAATGCAGTGTGTGTGAAAGTGCCTTATTTAGTATGCAGCACGGGAGTTTTGAGCTTTCACACTCTCAAACTCGTGTTTTGCATAATTTGTAAGCCGCGTTCACACACTACATTTTACAGCTCTTGAGTGTATGACGTCATTGTATCCTTTCTGGTGTAATAATGGCGGACCATTAAACCGGAAAATTGCAGTTTAAATTAACGGTCTTCTTCTCAAAATTAACGCTTATAATTTCGCTTGGGGAGTGTTTAACAAACATAGTTTCGAAATCCGAAGAAAAAATAAAAGTGATTTTTTGATCATAGTAGCACTTTAAGTCTCAGCTTCATAGCCATGTAAGATTTCTTGATGCGTTATTTTGTCCACACCATGCATATTGAAGATAAAGGTCACTTGCAATTCATAACACCTATTTAAGAAAACAAGAGAGAGAAACAGGGTAATTGTTTAGACCATGTTAAGATCGATTGCTTTGTGCATAGAAGTGATATTGACTTCTATTTGTCTCTCAGGTTGCTGGAGCCATACAACAAGAAATTCAAAGCAACGCATATGAGTAGAAATTTGATTAACAAAGAACCCGTGAAGGTAAATAATGCCATCAGTCTTATTCTCTCTTCAAACGCAAACAAACTACTTCACAAAATTATATCATTGTTTGAAGTTATTGAATTATATGAGGGACGATTTTTTGTTGTTATTACCTGTCAGTTGATTAGGACTTGATTAGGACGTATTTAAAAAAATTCTCTTCTTCTCTCCTTGTGTTAGCGGTTTTTTGTTTTGTCGCCAGGGATTACTCGAGGTACCATACGTGCGTTATTGGCGTATTGAAATTTCAAATATTACAAGAGTGTGGGACCAGCCCCTTTCATGTTTCGGTTACACAAATAGGTAAACATTGAACTATTTCCAAATCTGTAGACTGGAATGCTGAAAGATACTGAAATTAAGAACCGTTAGTCTACTGAGTATTATGAAACTTAGCTGCGACTGTTTAAACTGAAAGAGCCAATTTTAAGGGTAATTTTCATGTGTATGTATTAGAAGTCGCTTTGAATAGCGGTAGTTATTCTACGAATAATTTATTTTGCCTTCATTTTTTGGTGATGTTGTCAAGTTGTTTTTACATTGAAGTGCCTGTCAGAAATCAGTGCAATGCCGTACTATCCAATAACCGTGATTTGCTTTGTCAGGAATTTGAAAAACAATTCTTGTCATATGTTAAGGTCACAGGTAACAGTTTTTACCTTCGAAATAACAAAGTTCTCACTGAATTTTTGACTCATCGCGGGAATAGCTGAGGTGCATAGCTGACCAAAAGCTAATCTGAATATTGCGATTCCAGATGTTCTCTTTCGCCACAATATTGCCTCTTCAGTTCATGGCTTGAATTGGTGACGCGTTTGTTCAAAGCCAGTTCCCGCGTAGAAACTTTGCGAAGAATTTGCCTTTCTGGGGCTTTATTCGTCCATCTTTCTAGCTTAGACAATGTTCAGTTTTTCTATTACAAGATTAATTACAACGCTACCATACCTGCTGTTTAGAAAACCAAAAAAATCTTTAATTAAGCAACCCCCTGCTTATCCTCGCACTGCCTCAAAAAAAAAGCCTTGAGTTTAGAAACTGAAAAAGAAATCCAATCTCAGCAGAAATGTGAATAGGAGTGGAAAACATTCACGATATTTTTTTCGCGTTACTAATCTTAATTATCATTGTATTTCTGCCGCTTATATTTTACATATTAAGAGCAGTTTTATTTAAATGAAGGATTTTTCCCAAACAAAGCGAAATGAACGTCCTAAATGTCAAGGACAAATAGAAAAACTGTCTTAAAAACGCCGACAATATACCTGCGCAAATTTAATGACAACAAACGCATCAAAATGTAACGTAATTAATATTGTGAAACTTTACAATGATGCGGGCATGGTCGACTAAGAAAATACATCAAATTAGAACGATAAGTTCAGATTTTGTTGCAATGTAGCAATTTAGTTTACCACTTTGTAATTTTTAAAGTGTCAGACATAAAATAGAATTATAGGAGACGTACTTGAAAATACCTGAAATTATCGTACTTAGTGTAATCCTGTTCGTGTTTTATTGTCCAAAATGCAACCTGCATCTCCATTCATGATGTTGCAGTGATTTTTCGGTTTTGACAGTTGCATACTAAAATGAACCAATTTAGATTGGCGCTCAGTCGAAAGTGTTAAAACCGCATCCGCACCTATCCATTGCTCTTGTAATGTATTCTGTTCCCCTGGATATCATTTGATTAAAAAGTTCTAATATGATAAAAGAAAAGCAAAACAGAACAATACGACACATTTCGATTTGACGAAGGACGCAAAAAAACGAGAATCTAATCAACACCAGAAGTACTTTTCTAAGAGGCGAATTTATTTCTTAAGGTAAGCTTATATTGGTTACTTAACAAACAACACAAAAGCAGGTATTTTTTTTTCGTCGTAAGCAAATCATCTGTTTGCGGGTGATGGACAGCGCAGGCATCAGTTGGAGTTAAGTAATTGAATAACAACACCATCAACTCATACTGTGCACATAGATATAAATATTTTTCCTTAACAGCCGAAGTAGTTTTTAAGAACTATCCACAACCGACGCACGAAATACCGGTTGCAGGTTTTACACCTTGTATGCAGTTGGTGAGTTTAGATTTCGTCAAGGCAGTAAATAAATTTATCGGCCGTAAAATATATCGATAGGAGGAATAGTCATCACTCGGCAAAATACAATATTGTTATCCAAGGAAATTTGTTCTGCTAATTGTTTATATCGACGGTACAAAAAAATGTATGCGAAAGTAAACTTCGATCGGCAAAACATGACAGGAATTATGCAAGTACTGGTTAATCATGTCGGTTGCTGGCTCATTTTTAGGGTCTCAAAAATCTTTTGTTTTTGTTATTAACATATTTTAAATCTAGTAACGTTTTCTTATATTTTTACAGTTTAAGATAGCAAGACCGACGGTGATCAACAGGAAACCTAAGGACCCCATGAACACTGGAGTGCAAGAGCAATTTCATTATTTCAGTATAGGAATCGACGATTTGGAACTGGTTAAACCAAAAGAAATCGAACTCATGAAGAAATTAAAAACCTTTATTGACCACAAGAGGAAATAAAAACTCCAAGATAAGCAAGATTCACTTTATTAAACAGCTTGCCAGAATATCGGTTGGAAAACCACAACACAACAAAAACGGAGGTGACGGTCAACGACACTCGGGTCCTACTTGAAGAATCAACAATGAACAAAGTACCTCTCAAGGTAGTCATCCCATTAAGTATTTTCTCTGGGTGCGCTATAGTGACAAATACACTCGTGTGTATGTTGGTATACAAGGTCAAATCGATGAGAAATTACACCAATGGGTTTGTGGTATCTCTTGCGATCTCTGACATCCTGACAGGTGCTGCGTTTCTCCTACAATACAACGTTGAACTTCACACTTGGTCCCGAGCAACGCTCAACGTCCTATATGCTATTGTCCTTGTCGTTGGAGCTACAAACCTTTGCGCAGTGACTTACGACAGATATTTGGCAATATTGCATCCGTTTTCCTACGCAGAGACGATCTCGAAGGCTTTTAAAATCCTAGTGCCGGCGATTTGGATTTTGTCGATAGTAATCGCATGCATACCACTTACATGGGAAGGTGATACGAAACTTCTCAACACAAGGATTTACATCTGTTTCGTGCTTGTCATTTGCATAGCCTTACCTTATATTTTAATAGTCTATGCAAATTTCAAGATCTTTCGGTTGGTAAGGCAGTGTGTACGCCGCGAACGGCAACTTAGTATTTCCTCAAATGGTAAAAAATCAGATGTGAAACACAATGGTTTGCGGAAAGTATCATCGGAGGCAAAGGTGGCTAGGGTCTTTGCCATTGCGTCCTTAATGTTCGTGTTAAGTTACTTTCCAACTTTGTTTTACACTGCAGCAGCTGCGTTTGACCACATGGACGTTGTTCCAGCTATTCTGTTGGACTTTTCTCCTTTCTGCGTGGTGTTTGGATCTCTTGTGAATCCAATCTTATATTCGTTCATGAAACCTGATTTCCGTCGAGCAGTTAACAAAATTTTGAGCGGAAAACGAGCTTATCTGAACGCGAGAAGGTCTCAGAGGTCATCAGTGCCGAGTATTGGAGATACCTACAGTACGCCTTTCATGTCAAAAACCAAGAAACAATCGAAAATGAACAACGGCGCGTTTCAGGAAGAGGGTGATCCTTTTGAGAGCAGGGTATGATTAGCATCTTGGAAGAAAAAAACAAACAAAAAAAACAAGAAAACCAGCGAATATGAATCCGAAAACACAACAAAAACGCATTTACTCTCCATAGTGTACACTTTACACACATTCACAGGGAACTCTAAGGGCACGCTTTGTAGAGGCTGCTTTGCTGCTGTTGAAGCGTGGATTGGATATTTTGTACCGGCTGGTGTTTGACAGTGGGCCAGTGGCTTTTTAGAACAAGAAGAATATGTCCCAAAAACGCACTCCGAATACTTGGTCCTTTATTTCGAGTTCCATTAAAGGAAAAATGCAAGATTTGTACCAGAATTACACAACGGACAGTTACGTTTGTCCTGCTTTATCCAGAGTTTGAAGGTCCAGTGGTATCTTTTCATGGCACCATGCACACACGTCGACGGTCACTATGAAGACACTCAAGGTTCAAGCACACCATACGTGATATTTGAACGACTTAACATGAATTGAGTTGTTTGGTTTGGTCCAGCGGTTCTCGTTTTAGACACTTAACGGAACTTTAGAATAGCCACAGTAAAAAAAAAAGAATCTAGGCTCGATTTCCGCGGCTCACTCGGGTCAGGCCTTCAACTGGCAATTGAGTCTTTATTCCACCTTACGCGCATTAGATTATGAGGGTCACCTCATGTTTGCACGAGTAAAAACTGATGCGGTCATTTCGTTAAGTCAACGGGTTCAACAACACCCAACCTTGCTCAATACGACTTTGGTGTACAAATGTTTGATGGGAATCAAACGTTTCAACACCTTTCAACGTCATTCGACATCCTTTACAATCATTTGAAAACATTCAAAAGGGTGGCCGAACGCTTTCAACTTGCCGAACGCACGAAGTTGATGACCTTTGGCCGGGGCCTTATAAAAACTGAGGTGAAAAAACTTAATTCAGGTCAGGTTTCCGTCTCAACCTTCCCACCTTGGTAGCCAACATTTAGTTTGGTCAACAGTTTTGGGGGGTTAAGCAACCCATGTCAAAAGCTGTTAGCTTTTGTCACAACAACTGTTGGACACACTGACCAGCAATGCTGGAACGTCTAGCCGGGGCTTTTGAACCACCTTGTTCAGCATATCGAACAGTACCAGGGAAAGTGAAATGCTCAATAAGGGTGGATTTTTAAAAACATTTTATTGTTGGCACGGGCAGACGACTTACGCGAATTCTGCAAATAACTCTACCATAGGTTTCATTTTGAATGATCACATTTTGGGGTTTAACCCAACAATCTCAGTCATTATAGAGTTGTTAATATCGTTATGGAAATCCGACATTCATTAAAACACAATGTAAGCACAAAAAGATTTCTCTTTGTATAAATTATATCAAAGTTTATTGATCCCTTTTAAAACATAGCAAATGCACATATTGTAAAGCGTCACGAAAGATATTTCTTTTTGTGAAATGCAAGATTTTACTGACCATTGTATGATTGATTTATTGGGGTGAATAATGTGTTAACACGCGAAATGTGCTTTGTAAAATTAACGTATACAGAGAATTCAATTTAAAGATATTACATCTACGAAAACAGATCACTCCAGTGGACTTCGTGTTTATAGTTATCCTAATTTGAAACTTTGTAATAAAAGTTTCTCAAAGGGTGATGTCCCATTTCTGTGTGCTTTTTATGTTTTTTACCTTGTGGTCGATCTGGTGGACAATCTCTTTCGGAAGACCTCAAAGTTTCGTTAAATAAATTAATAATTCATTTAAGGAAAATTTGAGGGGGTCGAAAGGTCATGCAGTTATAATCTTAAGAAACGCAAAATTGTTTTCCATTTCAACATCAACTAGAATCCAAAGAAATAAAAATGAGTTAATTTGCACAAATCAGATTCTCTTAAAAGGCCCTAGAACGATACCTCTGTTTTGCTAGCTCGGAGAGGTTTTTATATTTTTTGCGCAAAATGTGTTAAAAAGGTGCTTTTGACTTTTCTTTCACGCTGCGTTGCACCTTTTCGTTGCCATGCAGGCAGAAATGCACTTTTTTAATATTAGCGGAAACCCGATAACAACGTTTGATTTTGGTCGCAGGTCTCTCGTGGTGTGCCCTGTGGTTTGTGTAATAACAACCCAAGAAATTAGATTTTTGACATTTGTTTTTTCTGCAAACCAAAACCGAACACTTTGAACTTTGATTGTTGAAAAGCCTGCATTTGTTCAATCAGGCGTACAGTGTTCAGGGTAAAGACCTTGAATTTGGCTCCGAATATTGAGTAACATGACAACTATTGGTCTACGAATGAGAAGGTCGCCCTACCAAAGCCAAAAACAAAAAAGAAAAATATCTTGTTTTACTGCCTGCTCCCTTTCTCGGGTGTTTGAGCTGAGATCTAATCACCCTAATAACAACGTCCTCCAGCAACCCTTGAACTGAAAGTGGTTTGTTGTAAATTTCTGCCAGAGGGAAAGTGCAATCAAGGCATATTCACATTGCAATTACCAGCATGTCATGGGAAGTGAACCAAACCTGTTCCCCATGGCGATGGATGGGTTGATCGGAAGTAGTACCGATATCCCTAAGGAGCTTGGCCAATCAACTTAGTTATCGTCGAATGGGAATAAAGGATCTAAGCGTTACCCTGTAAAAACAACAAATATTGAAAAATCTGGTAAATTTTGTGGCTGTGGTGTACTTGTTAAGACGTTCAACTGCGTACCACTCTTATATCCGAATAACATGACAGGTGAAATCAATGGTTCATTGTGCTGTAAAAAATGTTGAATTCACTAAATTGAAGATTTAAAGATATGGAGAGAATATAATACTCTATCTCTTGATAAAGATGGCTCATGGTAAATATGGAATTTTAAACTCGAGTTTTGACTAAAACGTTTTGAATTCTTAACAAATCAAAGGCTGTCCAAGTTTATCGTTATTGCATGTTCTGATTTCTGAAAAATCTTTATGTAAATTGATAAACCTCTTACCGTTAAATTTCTGACGAACTGGCTGCAGTTTAAAGGCACTATTGCCATTTTCTGACTGCCAATAACATTTCTTGTAAAATGTACTCTGAAATTCTATCTATATTCGAGTCAAACAAATGGAAGTTTAATATAAAATAAGTTGGCCACCTTAAAGCGATTCAAATGCTGACGTTTTCAGTTACAAGTTGTAAGATCGAATCAAGGGATTGTAGGTTGTCTGTGGTATCTACATCGAAAGAAGGGGCTGCGTTATTGGTGGAGACAAGGTAGAACTTTGAATTGCTTGAAAAATAGTACCAAACTAAGAAGATTTTTTCACATCCCTCAAAATGTGCGCCAGCAGGTGCTGCACTTGTTCTTTCATTCGCAACGTAGACAGTCTCGGGAGCCAAGAACTTACTAACAGTTTCACGCGCTTTTTAAAGTGATGTTATCTACAGGATAACTTGGGCCTCATGCAGAAAGTATGTACATTGGTCAAACAATTAGGAGAACTCTGAAGACTGAGTGATCGTTTCTGAGAATATCAGCGAAACAAACAGAAATAAAAAATAAAAACATGCATCCAGTTGCTTGTCACCAACCTAACCATCCCAGCCAGTACATGAGACAGGGACATTTGGTAAAAATGATGACGTCGTAAATGGTACGTTGTGCATGCTCCTAGAGTGCGTGTAAATCCGAGCAGAGAAGTTAGAGAGGGATTGACGATTGACATTTAGAAATTCGATAGTTCTTTTCTCGTCCTTTGTATAGTCCTTCGCATAAAGTCCAATAAACGACAACCAAGCGATTAAGTAACAAAATCATCTTTATTGTTTGCCGGAACAAGCAAAGCCTCATCAGGGGGGAAGGCAAGACCGAAGCCGACCCCCCTGATGTGGCCCGCCCAAACCGCCAGACAACGAAGAAGGGTAAAAAAAGAAAGTTTAGGTGGAAAGCATAGGAGGAAAACGATAAGATCAGGAAAAAGAAATTAGGATGTTTTAAAACATCCTATTAAAAAAAAAAAGAAAGAAATTAGGGAGATAATGAAGTGATGTTTTGTGTTATTAAATGTGCCACGGCGATGCGCTGTTCTAAAGGCTGTGCAATGTACAGAAGAACAGCATCGGAAGACCAGTCTCCTTGGAGTCTTATGAGTTCAACTGGCGCACCACAACGGAATGCCTAGGTCGCCACTCCACGACGAAAACTGTGGCCAGAGTATTGAGTAGCCTTATGTCCTGCGTGAGTAAGGCAATGGCGTATTTTTTTAGAAAAAAACAGAGAGCGTTATTGGGGTGACGCGATCTGCCCGTGAGAGCAGAAAGGCAGGCTAGGAGGGAGGCGCGGGGAAGAGACGAACTCAGTTTATGATTGACTAACGGGTGCGACTTATTATACTGCCATTGGTCGCGGTCCAATACCACACGTAAATAGAAAATTAACAGAGAGGGGGAACTGAATCTCTTTCTTGGGAAATTATAATAATAAATCTCAGGATCTCAAAATCTAAATTCTCCTTTCTTGTTGACATATTTATCTGAAATGTGTTTTCTTGAGCCCCTGATATACGTTTTAACTCTGTTGGTCTACATCACCATTACGTGTTTCATGAAAATATTGGACGTGCGGCTAAACCTTGCAAATTTCAGTTAAAAATCGTTCATCCCACCAAAATATTAGTCCAGCACCATCAACATGGGTTTCTGAACGTTCCAACATTGCTGGACCAGCAGATGCAGCCAGGAATTGTGAAACGTTTTAAGTGTTGTCGGGCCCGGACCCGAAGTGGGAGGTCGTCTCGACCCCCTGTGCGACTAGATTTGTAATTTAACCACCTTCCCCTGGACATTTTGTTGCGTTAGTATTATGAGGTGTCAGACCATGTGCTTAGATCGAAAAACACTTGAAGTTTGTCATGATTTGTTCACGATGCAGTCTCTTAAAACAAATTGTTTACTGTTAAATTGTGGAGAAAATTGATCTTTGAACTGGAACTGAACAGAATGGGGCATTAGAAGTTAGTGACATATCAAGACAAAATTCCCTTATAATTGACAATTCTCTGTATATTAGTGACCTGAGTGCTTGATATTAATATTGGTTTTGCGATGGCTGGACTGCCTCCTGTCAGTTGGGATTTTTAACCTTGAAATGTCAATTTGCAGTATTTGTCTCTAAGGTTGCCTTTGTTACTTTGGCCTCGAGAAGCCTCCTCACGGGAAGTGCCAATTTCATATTTTATTGTTGTTGTTGGCTATCTCTTTTCTGGGAATCCCTCCCCCGATACTGGGAGATGAGTTGACATTTGATTCTGATTATGCAATCACCATCGAGATGTTCTCCTGCAAGCTATAAGATTAAAACCAAAAACTATACTAAAACAGTAACTATCGATCCACAAATATTGTCAGCTGTGCAATTTATTCCTCACGTAAGTTAAACCAAAACAACATCATTATCTTTTATAGTTCGTCTTTACAAGCATTTGCAAACATGGCATCACTGACAAGTTGACTGCCAACCCTTTCCACAAAATTTGCGTATTGTTTAATGATCGGTGAGTTGCAGTTCTGTTCGCTTGCAGTCTTGCTGTAGCAGGCAAACCACTCTTCAGCGTCACCACAGATGCCTCCGTTTTGTGACATCAAATTCAGAAATCGTTTGCTGCATGTTATGTGAACTTTTGCGGCGCAAGAGCTGGATGAGTCTCCATCGACTAAAAAACACAGGAAAAGATTATGTTGAAGCCAGGCTTTGATTAATCGTTAGTTATGAAAAAAAGCTTTATTTATTTTTTAAAAATCTCAGACCCCAGTTTAGGCTATGTTACACCGCTGTGCTATGCTTCATGCAGCTTGTCACAAGCTCAATGTTTTACTTTGCAGTTGTAGGGCGCGATCCATTAGACCGAAATTTCCGGAAATCCCCGTACAGAATCAAATGGAACGGAAATTTTCGAAAAGCTTCTTTTGAAATCTTTGGTCAACCTCTGGAGGTTGTCGTTTTTCCCGGGAATTTTCTGTTCCATTGGGCATTCCATTTGGGCATTCCAGACACTTGATCCTAGTCCCAACCGTTCCTTTTACGGCATTTGTACGTAGATGATAATAGGACTGTTGCACCGCCCGATGCTCCCATCGGTAATTCGAAATCAGTCAGGAACGACTGTAACAATAAACGTAAATGCACACACTTCTTTGCACATGACCGTAAAAATTGTAGGTTGAACGGTTTCTTGAACCTCGTTGACTCCAATTCGGTTATCTCGAAAACCTCGCTATCTCAATCTGAATCCATCCTCTTTATTTTGTTTTTCAGTCAGCATTTACTATCAGCTATCTCGAAATCACCGCCATCTCGAACTGTTTTTCGTTTCCCTTAGGAGTTCGCGTTGATCAAAGTGGAAAATACCGTTCCATTCGATACATGGAAATTTCGGAAATGCGAACCGGAAATTTTGGTCGAATGGATCACACCCGTAGTTACTTTAGGAAACGTTCCTCGCCAAGGTCACCGTAAAGGACTGCGACGGACTGACAGATATGCATGCTCTTAGCAAACAAGTGTAATTGCGCGAAAAGCTGCCGAAGTGGGGTACATTGTGCAGTGGTGCAATCGTCTCAGAAGTAGTAATTGCATTCCTCTTTCTGCAGCCATTGCTATTGTAAAGAATGCTTCCTCATGCAATGTGAGGTGCAACTTGCTTCGAAAAGTTTCACACTGAATCAACGTTATCTGAAAAGAAACTACTTTCATGTGGAGTTTCACTATCCAATCAAAATTCGAGGATAGCTTCTAAGAAATAACCTCAAGGCCCCGCATGAATCTAAAAGCTATTCCTGATTTGATATTGGATCTTCACAATACTATGCAACTTAATTAGCATTGGTCATTATTTTGCGCTTTGTTCTCGTCTTAGCATTTTATCCTTAATGTACTCAATAAAAGCTATTCTTTTCTGCGAAACTAGTAAATGACTTGCACAAAACAGCGGCCCAGCTAGTGCATCATGAAAAAAAAAGCTGGAAAGAGAGGAAAAACTCTTAGTGAGAGAATCGGGAAATATACAGATTGATTAATTAACAGCAACAGATATCATAAGTAGTTAAGTTGTGACAACGAACAGACAATTGCCCAAATTAACAAATACCAGAGAGGAACCATTTGACCCCTTCTCCCCTCGGCTACTTCAATGTTGGATTTTTATACGACAATCGCGTGTGAGGGACATCGTTTGAGAAGGGAGGCTAAGTAAGAGTGGCCTGTTCCAGGCTCCAAGATAGCCGAAAAAGCGGATCGAGAAAACAAACCCGCGCGAAAAACGAGTGGGGGCTGGGGAGAGACGGCGTGGGAGCCTGTAAGCATTGTATTAAGGACGGTGCCTCCTACTACAGAAGTATTTTTACAAAGGTTATGACTATGGGGAAAGAGTAGATCTCAGCAAGGGTTATTGAAATCCAAAATGAAAAATGTGGGTAACCACGCATTTTTCAGAGATAATTAAGCAACCATAATTCTAAAAAAGCGTTAAAATACAAAGAATGTATGGCAATTCTTTCCAAATTTAAGCTCGATTATCTCTGAAAAATGCGTGGTTACCCCTAATTTTCTTTTTGGATTCTGATAACCCTTGCTAACATCTGCTTTTCCCACGTAGTCATAAACCGCGCAAAAACATTGTTGCATTAGGGGGCAAATTCCTTAAGAAACCCGAATATCCCGAGATGCGCAGAACGTATGCGCAGTAACAATAGGAGGCACCGTCCTTAAATACCTCATTCCGGTATACCAGCTCCTGGTATACCCTATGATTGGTCAATTTTGACAGTTTACATCACCACTTACGTCAATCACTTGGCTTCACGCGCGCAGCAGAGTCAAAACATTGTGAGCGGGTCAGACGCGCGTGATTTCTGTGAATCGAAGTTTACTGAAATCGTGGATAAATGTCTCGAAGATTTCCTAAATATGGAAGCGCTTAGATTCGAGCAAAAGATGTGCCTGTTCGATCTGAATAGGGGAGAGGGCGTTTTTACGGTGCTTCCCGCCGCCGGTTTCGTGAAGAGCATAATGTTTAAGTTATTTCTTCGCTTTTCCTGCCATTTTTCGCTCGCTTGCTTTTCGCTGCTCGCCCCCTTTTTCGCTCGTCTCCACTGACCGAGAGCCTGGCACAGGCTAAAGTAAGAGGAGTGTAACTATAATTTGTTCAGTTAATTAAACTAAAAGAGTATCAACAGCTTTTGTATAGTTGTTTATTTCTTACCAGAATCCAGATCGTTCTCCTTGGCCCCATCTGTGGGTAAGAAGTTGGTTGATTATTAGTTATTATTCATTGCAGTGAATATTTATTTGAAGTAGGTAGCAATTTGCAAGTGTTCAGTATTAAGGCAAAGAAGGGCATGAAAAAGGCAAGAAAGAAAAGAAAATATATGTATTAAAGATTACCCAAATCTTTTCGATTTTGTTAAACCGTAATGGGCTCTGTCATTTATTTTACCTGTGTTTCCAACAGAGACTTTCAGGTTGTTGTAATTCACTCGTGGACAGATGTTGAGTTTGACTTCCAGCTTTGCCTCTTTCAAAATCCATTGACGAAAACGGTTTACTGACTTTCCTTTACAAGACGGATTTTCCGCAAAGCAAGACACAACTTCCTGTGGTTCAACAAAAATGCACATTTTAGAATTTCGTCCAGGTGCACTCTAGAGTCATTATAACTGTAAACAGTAACTAGTAGTTGTAAATAGTGGCCGTACTGTCAATAAAATGTCTATTTAAAAACAAAACGTACTATACCATTATACCATGTCATAATGCCTTCAGAGATCCATATTTTCCTTACAGCATACACTAGCTTTCGATAGATCACGGCGCATACCCGAAAGCTCAAGGAACTACGTTGTTAGGCTAACCTCTATATTTTGGAGTAACTAACGTACTAGCCTGGGGTAACTAAGTGCAGACACACTATTTACATTTTTACATTTTTATGCATTTTTACGCAACCCAACCCTAATAATGCAAAGAGCAAGTGACTGACAAGCAGGTTATTACGTGTTTATCACAGTCTGTATGGGCAATACAGACTATGGTTACCGAGGTGTGAGGGTTGTTCCTCCTCCTCCTCTTTTTGTACGCAGTTGTACACAAGGCTTTCATCCTATTTCGCCAATTGATCTCTCGAAGAGCGCTTCTAGTTTGTCACATCAGTATTTACTGATACAACTTCGCAGTTAAATAAGTAAATAAATAAAAACTTTTCTTGTCTTTGTTGTTGTTGTTGATGATGATGATGATGGTGATGATGATGATGATGATGATGATGACGATGATAACAAGGTGCTTACAAACGCATTTTACAACGTAAGGAAGTCTCAATGCTTTTCACAATAAGTTATTTACCTAATCTAACTATAGACACTGTTAAAAAGAAAAGTTTTTAATCTCAATTTTAAAGAGTCAACTGTGGAACACTGTTTGATTATAATGGGCAAGTCATTCCAGAGCTTTGGTGCAATGACTGAGAAGGATCCGTCACCATAGGTAACCGTTTTAGTCTTTGGAATGATGATGATAATGATGATGATGATTTCCAACCCTCGAAGTGTAGTGGCACTTGCCGTATTCGTCTGACCTTTCACTTGGAACCTGATTAGAACTGAGTTTGAACCTACTAGTGGCAAAAGCCTCAGCTAGTATAACTGTTGCAGGGTTATCAAGGGACACACCTCCCCACCACGATAAGGAAAAGTTAAAAGGTTTATTCACATCCTGCTTGATCTAATGACGCAACTAGTATCTAGTCTATCTCACTCCTTTTAATAAGGCATTAACTTAATGTCGCAGAAATCCTACGAAAGAGTAGAATTTGGCCAGAAACGCTACAACAAGGGCTTGAAATTAGCCGGGGAAATTGGCTGGAATGACCCTTTCCAATTTTCCGATTAAAATTCAATCATAAGTAAACTCTATTGTGAACAATTAGTTTTAGCTATCAGTTTAAATGTTGAAGCCTTTATTGTTTTCAGGGTCTATTGCAACTCCTCAAGTTGCTTAATAACTGGATGATCTCTTTTTCTTCAATTCTTTCTCCGAAGAGTTCAAATGTATCTGAGTCATACACAAAACATATACAGTCTATATATATATATATAGGATGTATGCACTTTTAAGTTATTTACCCACTTGTACTCGTGAGCAATGCTGCTCGTCAGATGGGTTTTCTTTTAGGAGTCCTTTATAGCGTGCAAAGCACCTCTGAAGTAATTCTGATTCACAGCTCTTTTTTCCTTCGGTCGAGAGCGGTATAACGATGGCAAAACCAAGTAAAAACAAGCAAGAAGAATGTGCTAACTTCATGATGGCTCTCCGACACCTGTTGAAATGATTGAAGAAGAAAAGAGGAATAAGGATTTATATACAATAAGGATAATAAGGATTGGACACTCTGCTGTAAACAGAGTGTCCAGTCCTTTTTTCCACGCGTCTTTGTAGAAAAACCTGGCGGATAATATTCCAACTTCCTGTTGGAGCTCCTTCTCTGGCCTTCAACCGGTAAAGAAGATCCATGCGAGTCGATTTTCATGGTCGTGACCGTGTACTCCGCATGGACGAAGACGAAGACGACGAAGTCCTTGACAACACAAGTGATATTCAAATGGACGCCTTCCCCCCCACCCCCCCCCCTCCCCCACCGAACATCTTGTGTCCACCAGCATGTTCCTTGAGGAAAGACGTTCAACAACGCTCGTTTAACAAGGGCAACCAACGGATCGTTCCTGTGCAATATCAGGTTCAGAATACCTTACAGTGACCTTAATCATTTCGGATTGAATTGCAATGAAAAATGAGGATGTTCTGTTCTGTTTCCTTCAATAGAGTGAATTCGTATAACCCGTTTCTTATACGCTAATGAGAATCACTAAATGCCAATGAGAAGAGCAATTTTAAGAAACTGAACACGCAAAACTGAAACCATTGCTTCAAATTCCCAATTGTGAAAATTTCAAAATAACAAGCCTTAAAATGAGCCATTCTTTTCTTCCACTATTTGCATACCAGCGTGAGAAGGTACCGGCAAGAGCGTTTCTCTGCCACAGGCGTCAGAAAGTCAGCCTTTTAATTTAACGCAGGGCTGCGTGTGGGTTACGCAAGAGAAGCGTTGAACTGTAATTTAGTTTACTATGGCATGTTCAAAATGTCGAAAGTCGTGTAATAGAGGTAAATGTAAAGTGAGCTGCCTTGTGGAGTTTGTAGTATCCTTTTTGAAATGACAACTTAAAACCTCGTGTACCAAGTATTATTTTTCTACAGTTAAACTCCGTATCTTTTTTTAAAATGCTTATTTTCTTTGGCGTATGCATAACACAGGTACGCACAGGAAACGCATTTCAATCGTGAATCGCTTGTGCGTACCCAAACCGGTCATTACAATATTATGCACCATTAGCATATAATAAATGGATTATACGAATTCACTCTTATGGGACGATTTATGGATTTTATTTAAGGAGGGATAAAACCGAATGTCCTTATGCACCCAAAATTGTCGACTTATTTAACGAAAAGCAACAAATCGAACAGAGTTAGTTTAAATAAAGCCTCAAAACCAAAACAAGATGGCAAAACAGAAAAAATGGACTCCCTTGTTTCTTACAATACTTGAAGGCAAACTGCATGCGCAGTAAAGTTACCGTAATCTGTGGTCATTGGATGGAGGCAAAAAGTAGCAAACCTTACGTTGGACAACTGTGAACAATTTCGGAGATAGTGTTCTGGTTTAATTCTTCCACAATGTTCCTTTGAACTTCTTCCGCAGTGGCAAAACAAGAATTGAAGACGACTTAAACGATGCTTTACTAATATTTGCTGTGTTGAAATATCGGAGAAGGGAAGAAACAGAAAACAAGGAGAGAAACATCTGTCACTTTTAATTTAATGCGTGGAAATTAAAAAAACTACATGTATGTGAAAGTACTGGAAATTGGGAATTACGTCCTCTGTTATCCCATGGACTATTTGCACTACAAAGGAAATTAAACCACCAGGAAGGTAAAGAAAATGTTTACTTGTTGGTAGCCATAGTAACATGGAAAGGGGGTGTTCAGTTGCACTGATTCATAAACTGAAACGTTGAAAAAAATTTCAATCTGTGTTTTCACAAAGTTGTGGTAAATGGGTTTAAAACAATTGGTGGGATTAGTGCGATTGTCATAAACAGTTTTTCTTTAATCGGGCGTCAATTGGATACGAGTTCATGTGCGACGAGGTTGCATGAGTAAAATAATTGTGTTATTATAAAGAAGAAATCCCTGGATTGTGAAAGTGTTAGTTCCTTACACAAAGTTTTTTCCCTTACACAAAGTTAGTTGAGGAAACTTTTGCCCCGCAGTGTATTTTGTGCGACGTTTCTAGTCGTAGGAAATACGGCTTGTGCAGTTGCGAAAAGAAACTGCACAAGTTGCGTTAATAACTGCAAGTTGCAAGTTGCGTTAATAACTGCGAGGATCTACTTTACATTTATTTCTTCATTCCGCAGTTCAAATATATGAGTTTCATATATTCACAATTTCATCTTCATGTTTCCCGGGTATATTACGAACCAATTTAATGACCAGCTCCCAGTTGGCTTGTTAGCTCAATTGGTTAGAGCGCTGCACTGGTATCGCAGAGGTCAGGGTTCGAGTCCCGGCAAGCCTGATTTTTTCAGGCTTTCTTTTCGCAACTGCACAAGTTGCGTTAATAACTGCGAGGATCTACTTTACATTTATTTATTTGAGTATTATAAAAGTTTTGAACATAAAATATCTAACGGAAAATACACGTGCTTCTTTCTCCGACTAGCCGGCATTGCTGTTGGTTATTTTAACAGAAAGGTTTAGTTGTTTAGCATGCGAAATCTGCCTCTCAAAAACAAATATTTCCGACATTTCCGACAGGGTAGAGCGCATTGTTGGATCTACTAGTAACTCTTCAGAACTAAACGACTCAGGAGATCAGGCAGCGGATATCCAACAGCAAGAAGCTGAAGAAACGATACCTGAGTCAAGTACTTCTCGATATGGACAGAAAAGGACACGAGTCCTCCGAGAAAAACTATGTGCCATGGCATAATATACATGTAAAAATGTAACCTAGTACCTATAATAAAACACCAAATTAAATCAAAGTAGGTGAAAAGAAAAACTTAATCTGTAAGAAAAATGGAAAGCAACATCACAAAAATTCTCATTAAAAAATCCTGGAAAAGATGTGTGACCCTCCCTTGAATAGCTCACATGAGGTATGGCCCTCCCCTTTTGGTGCTCACTTTCACTGATGACCCTCCCCTCTGAGGCCCCAGCCCTCCCCCCCCAAGAAAAAACGTACCTTCCCTTATCAGTTTCTAGTTCTCTGATTCGGTCGCGAGCCGTGGGAGATGAGAATCCATTCCACGGCTCGTGTCATGAATGCCTGTCGCGAATGCTTGAGATCGATTTATTGTAGAGTCGCACCGCGTAAAAAAAAAACTTTTTTTCTGTGGTAAAATTGCTAATTTTAATAAATATATCTTATTAGATGTTTCGGTGTGAAGTAGTACCGTATATTTTTACAAACAACGAGTAAAAATATAAGGTAATACTTCACATTGAAACATCTAATAAGAGATTTAATATCCAACTTAACCTTTTTCAAAAATTTTCAGTGACTTGAAAGAAAACTGCAAGTGTAACAGGATGGGTGCGCGCACGGTACTGTACAATAACCAACTGTACAATAACCAGCTGTACAATATCGTGGGATATTTGTACTCGTTTCGTGCACTATCTGTACAGTAACTAATTTTCGCAACTGCATAAGTTGCGTTAATAACTGCGAGGATCGTCTTTACATTTAGTAACTAATACAGTTGGATAATAAAAACTCGACCACTATAGTTGTTATAAAATTAAGAAAGAAAGAAAAAAATGAGAAAAGAGATGATAGGGAAACACGAATCGGTCACATGACTGGACGAAAAAGGCGCCAAAACCTTGCGAAGTGTTGCAGCGTTTATTTCCAAAGCTGAATGAATCAATGAAACTGCTCTGAAGTGAACGAAGTGGCACAAGTTTGGGGGAAAACATATTCTAATTATTGGATTTGAAATGTAGTACGTGTTTGATTTTTCTTGAAACATTTCTGTAATCATCGTTCAAAGCGGACTGAGGCTGTACGATTTCACCATATTAGCTGCGGGAGTTGAACCGAACAAGTTCGTAATCCATTCACACAACGGTGCATGCCAACATGTGCCTGTTTGGTCGAACTGAAGACAGATTTTGTACTTGAACAGGTAATTTCTATGCAGCCCAGAAACAAGATTACTGTTGTGAGGAACGTTAGAATTCACCATCTTAGTTTGTTAAACGGACGGAATGGTAAAAACAACACTCAAACAAATAGGAAAGCAATTCAACTCCTTTTACACGGCACCCGATTTGTATCTGAACATTTGTGACATTTGGAACACAGAGCTACAACGAGTGCATGCAGGTAAACCAGTGTCAGTTTTGCGTGGTATAGCACAAAAAAAATGTCGCCCTTCTTTCCTTCTTGGTAGTTTGTTCAGTACTTGCTTAGATCGCTTCATGATTTTCGTACTGACTCGCAATGAATGTGTGACAGTTTTTATTCAATGCTTCTGTCCCATTTCGCTTTGTGTTACTTTGGGTCTTGTCGTGATGTTTCGGAGTGGAAGGCCTTCCTGATGTCTTGATATTTCGGAGTGGAAGACCTTCCTGATCTGATGAAACCTACCATTCAGTAAAATTTCCATTGACCGACGCGACAATGAAGGAAATTATAAATTGTAAACACAACGCTAAATCCTTAAACCCCTATTTTTTTTTCTGCGGTAAAAAACAAATTTCCTCCAGTTTTCCGTGGCACTGCTTCTTATTTCTCAGCTTATTTTGACGGCTAGATGACAAAAATCGTGAGAAATAAGACACCATACCAAGGAAAACTGGAGGAAATTTGTTAAGTATAATCTTGTTTATATCATAAGTTATACTGGAAAATTAAAATAAAACTGATATGTATTAAAATAGGAAATGAGTCATTTTCGCTTTGTTTTGTAACTTTTCAATTCATTACAAGCGGTTAAATAATTTATTTATCTTACAGCCTGTTATCCGATTAAAATTCGCATAATAATTGATTTTTAACCAACCGCGCTTTCTAAACAGTTCACTCACGCTGGACGTTTTAATAGATCTGTTGTTTGCTTGCAAATCAATTTTTTTAATTTCACTATATCTTTAATATAAGAAAATACCGTTAATTATGATTTTGTTAATTATTTGTCAAGGCCACTTTTGGCCGTTGTGACGCCTTACTCCCGGATCAACTGCATTTAAATGCTTATTAGACTTATTAGATCCAAATATTAAAAGAAAAGAAGCAAAAATATTAGATTTGTATCCTTTCCATAGAAAAAAAACAATTGCGTTGGATAAATCATACATTCTTATGTTTCAGTTGCGTTGTTATGACAACCTTACTGAACAACGTGTTAAATCACCCGATTCTTACAAGAAAAACAAAAAAGTAAAATTATTTCCATCCAAGAGCGATAAAGGCAGTGACAAGAAAAATATATAAACGAAATCAATTTTGCCTTACCGCTGGAGCAAGATAAGAGAACTTTGTTCTTTTCACGCTGCCCCTTACCTTAGAATTGTACCGCTCTTTAATTACCAACAGTACATTTTAAACTGAAAATGATCAAATCGCATACTTTGATATCACAAAGGTTCTCTAGCCTGATTCTATTTACAGAAGTTCTTGAATAATTTTAATCTTGAGCGGACTTCAATAGCAGACTACATCCCCAAGTTGAATAAAACCATGACCGATAATAGGATACACCCAATTTATCGAGGCTT